>OZ012684.1:7946878-8231878 GCA_963942565.1 Maea johnstoni | reverse complement strand
GCTAACAAACACTGATATTATATCAAAATATCAACAATTTCTTCTCATTTCAGCCATTGCCTGAATTGGGAAGGTGCAAGAGCGGAGTACCTGATAGAAATCAGTTTAGGCACTGATGACTGAGGTTGGTTTGTTGGTGTGAGCATTGGCTATATAGCATCAACTACCAACCTCAGCCATCAGAGTAGCGGCTAATTCACACTGATTAATTAAATCTCGTGCTGTGAAATGGAGGGTAAGGGAAACAACAAGTGGAATGGGTAATCATTTTAATCAAGGAGAATGAATTCACTCCTACACTCCTTGTAGTGTTATACCAATACAGAGAGGAAACCAGTTTCAGGCAACTGAATGGCTTAGCAGCCTATTGAGCTTTGAAATTGAGCTTTGTTACGCTAAAATCTAGAGTTTTATTGTATGGGAGGTAGGAGTGTAATCGATACCAAGGAATAGGCTGGTATCGCAGATCCCTTGGAAATGATCGCTGTGAAATCTCAGCGATCATTTCAATTTCAGAATCGGCAAAATGTTGATACTAATTGAAGCTTCCTTTGTCATATTATTGCAAAGCAAGATGATGACGAAGTAAGGAGACAGCACCAGTCAGTAGCTCCAGGTCATCTAATCTACTACCCCAAAAGGAAAGTGTAACATGGGAATGTGAAAACAGTGAAGCATCTGGTACAGTTTTTCACCTAAATGCTATGATCCTTCCCCCTGTATAGTATACGTCGGTAGGAATCACAATCGGAAAGAATCGGAATTTTTTTTTACCGATTTCGATTCCAAACCTTGGATACTGATCACACTCCACACTTTTAACTGTTCAACCATCCCCACTTCCCAGGTCAGTCCTTGCAGGAAAATCAGTCCTTATAAGCCCATCTTTGGTTGTCCCATTAGCACTCAGACTTTCTCTAGAAAGTATCGTCTGCTTCTCTCATATTTTTGTAAATAACTTTTGAATAAAGCAAAAGTTCTAAAAGAATTTGAGGGAGAGTTGTTGTTTGCCTTCTGATAAACATTTCTCCTTCAAATGTTTTCAAGAAAATGCTTTTGTAAGTAAAATATATTCAAAATCATCAGGCCTCTTTTTGCCGCTCTGAGCATTAATGGGTTAATAGCTCCTAGGCTATTGTTTCATTTAATATTAAATAATGCTATTCGCTGTCCTGGTCTCTTTCTTGTGCTTGAAATATCTCACTCTGGCCACCTGGTGAGCAATTTCAGAACTAACGGGTAGACTGTTTTGAGTTGGAATAATTTTCAAAGAATTACAAGAATTGCATTGCCTAGGTTAGAATAGGCTAGTTGTTCCAGCCAGTCCTCCCAGCCAGCCTGACTGAATGAGATTCCCCAGAGCCTTACCCCATATGCAGGGAGGCGTGGTATTAGGTAACTGTACTGTGTAGGAGGCAGTGTCCACCAGGGGAGCAGTGCTAAGAGGAAAGATCTGTGGCCATTATACCGAGGCCTGTCATCGCCTTTCCCTTATGCCCGGCATAAAGGCCATTAGTCTGGCCAGGAAGTAATTTACACATCTCAGCTGCTCCCTGGACACTCAAGTGCACAGCGATGCAGTATGCATGTAGGCAGGCACTACACATAGCAGACGCTCACTTGCAGCCACAGAGACAAACTGCCTTTTTTACTTCAATATGTGGATTTTCTTGCTAAGAATTATTGAACTTCTTTAATTTTGCATAAAATCAATGGGGAAGATCATAGTTTCTATTAAAACAACCCCCCTCATACAGAATGAACCCCCTACAAGGGAAACCTGGATCATCCCAAGAGGCTGTGCTGTCTGCGCAGATAGTCAATAGGACTAGTAGTATTGTAGAGTGAATGATAGGACAAGCCCGCTTGATACACAAGGAACATGTACTCTTTCCCAGGAGAAATCACTCCCTTCTACAACATACCCAAATTCGCCTTGAATGGGAGTACAACTTAGCTTATTTTATAAAGTCCTTTATCTACTGATGTTGGCATTGGAAATACCATGTAAAGACAAGGTTTTGAGCATCGTTTTGAATCAAAGTATATTATTTAAAAAATAATGATTTATTAATGTGAAAACAGATCATGACATCACTGATTAAATTTCACACATATAACACACATTCATGCTCTCATCTATTCTAGAAAATTGTTATGAGCCATCAGTACAAGCTATGATAATACTTTCTCTTTTAATTAGGAATGCAATGTAAAGTCCCTTTTGTACAAGTACTATTATGATAGGTGCTGTTGTATGCACTCGTTCATATCTGTAGCGATATGTGCAGAACCTCCTGAGAAATTATAAGTTAAAAGTTTAAGGTTGCAGTGAATGAATATGTAAATGAATATGCACCAATAGGAGGTGATAGGGTTGAAATTGGGTAATTGGTTTATTTGAGGGGATTTTTCACCAAACATTAATTTAGTTTAACTTATGAGGCTCTTTAATGGCGGATTTGGTTAAATTGTCCAACTCAAATATGTATCAGAATATGTGCTTGGGTTTTTGAGTTATAGAAATAAATAACTGGTTCTTAGCAATTGTAAGTGTCACTATGGTAAAAAATATTTTTTTGATGTCTGCCTTTTCCAGTCCCAGGCTATGAAAAATAGTCCTGACCTATATGTGTTATGTTCCAACACAATCTCTTGGTACAACTGTCACGATGATCTTACTCTTGCTTCACAATTCTCGATACAGACGGGGAAAAATGTTGCCATGGCAACCTGCTCCATTAATGGTCTTGAGCTGCATTCAAATGGAATCAAGCATTCCCTAACAGTTTACCCAGCCTCAGCCTTAGCCTGAAAATTCCTCTTCCCCTGATTGATTATTCCAGAACCGGCCGATTTTGGAAACAAATTATGGGGTCAGATTTGATGGTGCCTGATTTAATCTGACGGGGGAGATAAATGGATAGGAAAATTTGACATTTCATTGAATTTTGCTCCAGTGGGGCTCGTTACAGCGACTTCATTTGATCACAGGGTAACGCTGATATTTTATAAGTTGTTTGATCAATTAACCATGTTTATCAGGGACTACAGGAATCAATGAAAAATCGGTTTATTCCATAGAGTATAAATCATAGAAAGACAAGCAAATCATCCGTTCTAGCACAGAGGTCTATGTAGAAAGGATTAAGATTAATGCTTATGGAGGGAATTCATTAAATATAATACCATACAAATATTTCTCTAGCAAAGAAACAGGACCCCTAGGTATAAAACTTTGCATATTGCATATACTACTGCATGGGGGATTTAAGAGAGAGGGTTCATATGAATACACTTCTTTGTGTGAACATGCACTGAAAATCTTCTTTTTTTTTCAAGAAATAAAGAAGAAAAACAAAACAAAATATTGTCATTTTTTATTTTTATTAAAAGTTAACTCCCTTCACTCTAATACTGTGCACCCCAGTATTCTGCATTGTGTTAGAAAGCTAATTGTTCACCCTTTGTATAGCTAACACAAACAGATCACAAAATTAAGCACAATACATTATAGTTACAGTCCCTGGTCCTTCCTCCCTCTCTCTGTCAGCAGTTAAGGCTAGGTTCTTCAGCCAAGCTATTCTAATCTAGTGCCTCCATAGGTGAAGAAAAAAAAGAAGAAAAAAAATGTGTCTGAAATAAGATGGATTACACAAACATCCTCTTCCTTATTGAACCAATCCATCTCCTGCGCTCCCCTGTGAGCCAATTGACGGCCGGGTCCCCCTGAATACCCAGCCAGGTAGAAAACCCTCGCTTGACTCAGCTACTGACCTGAAGAAGATTGTCACACTTGTGAAGGAACCTCTTTCTGATTAGCCTTTCTCCCTGCGCTCTAGCTCTGATCCCTGAACTAAGCAATCCTTCTGGTAATGGGGCACATGGGAGTTGGGACCATCACTTTCTACTCGGCTCTCTTTGGGAGTCTTTGTGGTTATGCTCTCCGGCTGGTGGCTTCGGGTTGAATCTATCATAAGAAGATTGGCACAGACTATATTTATTAAGCTCAAGAAAAGATCAGTGATGTGGAGGTACAGGATAATCAGGATTGTAATGCTTGCTAGAGTAAATAGAATGTATGTTATAATATGTTTTATCATGATTAAATATTTTACTTTGAGATGAAAAATTTGCACCAAAGAGCGATTATTGATGCAAACTAAATATTAAGTAAAATCATCTTACAATTGATCAAAGTTATGCCGAAAAAGTCTAGTATACTGATGAATTTCTCATTTGTTAGTTTTGCAATCTTCATTATAAGGATGCAAAGTAACTTTTCAATAAGCCATTTATTAAAATATGCAGGTGGCATACTGCACATTAGCATGAATCATACCTTTTTGGAGGAAATCAAGTTGATAAGCAGTTTGCCCCAGGCATGCATACATGTTTAGTAATATGTTAATGAGCATTTGGAATTGAAACAATTAAGATGTAATTTGATTGCAATTATAAAGGTCTGTATCAACTCTATATTTAAAATGCACAATGCATTACTAAACGTGAATCAATTTAGGGGGCATTCTAGAACTAGGATTCAAGTAGGAACGATGCATGACATTGTGTAATAAATGAATTTGAATGTTTCACTTAATCATTACATTGGGTTGCAAGTTTTGTGTTTGAGAAAGCTGAATTAGTTTAGTAAGAAATCTGATAACTTCTCAGAAATATTGCTTACCATGCTGCATACTTTCCATACTGCACAGGCTATTACCCATTCATGTCTAGATGTTTGTAGGTTCCTTAATTAGACAATTTTCCTGGATAATTTCTTTAAAAAAAAAAAAAAAGATGTTCATATATGAAAGATGTAATAAAAGATCCAGGGCGTTTTGAGAAGATACATTTAGCATGAGTTGTTTTGAAGGTTCTTATCAAGATTTTTATATTTGAAGGATAACACAAAAACAGTAAGGTTGATTTAAGGTGCTACAAGCCTCAAAAGGTTAAATGCCTCTTGCTGTGGCTCAAGGGTGTGAACAAAGTCATTCCAGATAGTGTGATATGATCCTGTGTGCTGTATAATACTGTAGAGAGGGTACTTTTTCTGGAAGGACAGTGATCACAGGCTACACACATACTCACTTAAAGTTTACTTGAACCTAGCTGTTTGTGTGCTATATAGTGCCAAAGAGAGGGTACTCCCTCTGAAGGGACAGTGTCTAAAGCCCCATTTACACTAGCCGAAATTTTGCTGGCAACGTACTGGCGACCATTGGCGACGGGGGGCAATAAGTGAGTTAGTAAGTATTTATTGACTATATCTTCGATATAAAAAATACATTGTACATACTTGATTCAATAGAAAATTATGGGGGTAAAAATGTGGTGGCAATCCCCCGCAACCATCTTTTGCCACCACGTTGCGAGCAAGTTGCCAGCATAGTGTAAAAGGGGCTTTAGGCTGCTGATCACAGGCTACACATATAGTTTACTTGGACCTACTCACCTGTTTGTGCAAGATTACAAAGCCACTCACTCTCATAGCGAGACACGTCTGGTATTTAGGTGAATTGCGTATGATCTCTGGATCATTGTAGCCATGCATTTTGATCACTATGGACTTAGAAGACCAAACACATGGAATGGAAACCAGCCGGTCAACCTGAACATGCTAGCCTCAACCAGTGTCAACTAATAGTCGCTTATAGGTGCTCTGGGCACCCCCAGCAGGTGGTGGAGATAAGGTTTCTCTGTAATGTAATCGATGCAAGAGCCCTGATTGGTCCTTGTTCCCACGTGACCTCGCCCTGCTGCCTTATCTGGTAGTCCTGGCATGAGGCCAGCATGTAACTATAGGGCATATAGTAATTGGTCTCTCGCTACATATCCATTCTTTTCTTAATCCAAGCTATGGATAAAGCAGAGAGATCACATTTCAAGGTGCAAGAGATATTCAGGGCTAAGGTAGTATTATATTTCAATTCTACTTTTGATTTCACACTTACATCTAAACCAGTTACCTGAAATTAAGATTGTGAAATAGGAGAATGCTTATCTTGTGTTGGTTCCCCTTAAACAGGGCTAGGAATTTGGGCTGGTGTTGAGCATTCCGGTTGATTAAATACATCCTTCTAAATTTGTTAAATATGCTTATTAATGTCATATAGAGGCTGTATGATTTTTGCTTTGAATTCAGGGAACATATCTTCCTCATCTAAAAAGGGCCAATTATGCTCAAATTTACAAGGCATATTCTACTTGTTTTAATGATATAAAAATAGCCTTAGCAAAAAGGAATGTTCACCGATTCATGTGGTATGATAGATGCACACATAATGTGATGCCATCTAAAAAAAACTGCTTCAAGTCATCATTGATAGTTCCTACTTTTCCCACCAGATGTCTGCACAGACGGCATATGCTGTCTCTCCTCAACAGAGAAAACTAATTTCATCTAAGTAGCCAGGGTAATCCTATTGTTTCCTATAGATAGATTTAATTGATCACTAATTGAATTCCCTTATCTAAATCCCCCTAAACATACCGCTTCTGACTTTGAGTAATTGTTCAGGTAGGCTTTGAAATGAGGTGAGATAAGTTCTGCTAATTTTGGATAATTGGATAACAAAAATAATTAGGAGATTGTTTGAGCCAGGGATCTGGAACTCTCTAACCATCTGCCATCAATGAAGCTGGTAATTAACCAATTATTCGAAGTACCATGTATCTTTATCAGGAAACTAATTAGGATAGAAATCCCAAAAGAAAGTTAGCAAATGTTATCCTTTTATGAAAGCTGCATTTGGCATTTAAAAAGTGATAAGTTTAAAGATAGTCTTATTTTATGCAGATACCTCTTTCCTTTTGATATGAAAATCATTTGATTGAGGATGTTTAAATATACCAAGTATGTTTCTATAATTTAATCCTGGTAATCCTTATTGCAATAGTGAAGGTTATTTAAAAAACAATTGTCAAGATATTTGAGAGACTACTGTACTTCAAGTAATAGTTATATCTACCTATCAACCTATCAACATAAAGGGGGACATGAAGTTGTTCATTCATTTGTATATCCTTGGTAATAAATCATCCAATATAGAATGACATATTCAACATTTCATTGCAGTATTGAAAGTTAGAGCATATAAGCACTCCTATTGGTGAAGCCTTGATGGCCTGTGTTAATCCTTACCTGCCTGCAGTATCGCAAATAGGCCTGTCATGTTGTGATACCTTTTTCTTTCTGAAAATATCAATCCAAACTCTCACACAAATATTTTGTTAATTCATGTTTAATTCTGTTATTTTCAAAAGTGCCATATCGTTTAGATGGCATTTTTCAAGGATAACTGAAAGTGTGAATGTGTAAACTCCTGTCTGTATAAGTTGTTGCTAGATTTCTCCCCAAGTGAACTGCCAGGTGTTCTAGGTTTGGATACCCCCGTAGGGTGTCTTTGAGAGATTAGGCACACAGAGGGCACCACAGCAGCACCCAGCTACCTTATGAGTTAACGCTCCCCCTCATTGACAGCCCCGCCGCCATGTGGAATGATTAGCATATGCTCACGTAGGCCGAGATGTGAAGTAACCGCAATGTATCGATCCGACACTCAATTTCTTCATTGCTCTTTCCACTTGAGTTGAGGTGGCTGGTTTGGAGTCTGCCCCTTGGCTCCTCTGCTGGCAGAATACATCCACACTGCCTGGGCTGGGGGTGTTGGGGCGTTATAGTGGTATCAAAAGAACTGAGATGGCTGCCCACAGGGGAATTGTGAATCACTGGTGACCTGATAGAAATACCTGTTTTTATGGAGAATTGTCAGGTCAGAAAAGGTCTTGGATACACTTCATGCTGTAGGGCAGTTGTCTGGAGTCTAGATGAAAAGAACTACAACTTTGGTTGACATTATTATTTGGTATTCATCATTCTGATTGATTAAGGTTATCATCCTTTTTGCTGTGGCCATCTTCATCATCATCATCATCATCATCATCATCATCATCATTATCATCATCATCATCAGCAGCAGCAGCATCATAACTTTTACCACTGTTATTAGCATCAATATCTTTATAACCATCATCATGGCCATCATTATCATGAACATCATCATCATCATCATCATCATCATCATCATCATCATCATCATCACCACCACCACCACATCATTAGTTTTATGATTATCTCCAACAAATCAAATTTATTTTTCATCTTGTATTGGTATTGTTTTTGTCAAAATTATTGTCATAGAATCTAGTGGCACCAAGAAAGGTTATGCATTATTATTTCTACTTACATTCATCAGAATTCACAAAGCATCATGATATTTATATTTATTTGAATGTAATATGTGCTTATTTTCTCATTCTTGTTATTTTACAAATTCATACTTCTTGATGTTTATGGACCTTTTAAGTCTGGATTCTGGTGGAAGTTGTGGATGCCCTGATCCATTTCGACCCTATTAGGCCATGCCATTCCCTCGGGGCCTGGGGTATTGACATGTGGCACCCTGGGTAATAGAAAGCAGATAGGATTTTCTGCAATCCACAGATTTTCCTGTATGAGTTTTAGGAAAACATCAAAAGGTTAGCGGTGGTTGGAGCAGTGATGGGCTGTTATTGCATTTGCCCACAAGACATAGTAAAATCCATCAGTCAATAGTCAACCTTTTCTGTATTTAACCATACATTCTTCACTAATACTGGCTGATCCCTATGCCTGGAATATCACTCACTGTCATTATCCCCTTTTACTGTAGTGGTTGCAGTTTACAAACACATTATGATATAACTAGACTGCCTGTGTGGTGAGAATTATATTCATGTTCCTATGTGCACTTGAAAGCTTGGGCCGCGGAACATGTATTGTGTGGAATGCAGCAGGTATTGACTCATTGATCTTTGACTGTGTTCTACAGCGAACATGACTTCACACATTATACAATATTTGATTTGTGGATTTCCAAAATGGGTTATTCCTGCTGTGCCTGGCTGGGAAGATGTTGAGGTGATATCATAAAAAATGTGCTGCTCAGTAGAATTAGGGGATATTGGGCATGATTTTACAAGTAAACTAATTAGAGTTTATATGATTTCAAATAAGATTTATGAAAATAATGAATTTCAGATAACCAGTGTTCATTATTTGAAGTTTTTAAAATAAAGGATAAATTTAATGGTATTATATGTAAACCAATTCTGAATTATATCAATACTTTCTCTATTTAATCTGAGGGTATTGGAGTTGAAGCAACTAAATGCTACCATTTGAGAGAATGACCTTATAAAGCCATCTATGCTTGTTGTCTCATTGAAATCTTGAGATAAATTGTTTACAAATTTCATCTTTGTATATTTCCATTTGTAGCTTAGATAAATTGATATCCCAAACCCTGTCTTGGCTAATTTTAGACAATAATAGAATGATTAAGATGATGGCTAATGACAATTAGAGAAAACTACTAATAAATAGATAAAGTGAAAAGGAGCAATGCTTTATGTTAACCCTTTTAAGCTCAGAGGTCTTATTGATATAGTTATCTGGATGATAAGTCCTTAAGATGATGATATGGGAATCAAGTGTTGATTCACAATAAATGTAAAGGAATATTGAGTTCTAAGGTACTACTTCTTCATATCAAGTCTAACATTTGCACTAGTATATAGATAGCATAAGCAAAATATACAGCTTGTTTTGGGGTGCTTTAGTCCTAAATGAGTTTTAGACATGGAAGAATAAATGTGGTTGTAACAGTGTTAAAGGTATGCCATTACAGATGACCTTTTCTTAATTCACTCCTCAATGAATAAATAACTACATACTGAGTTATTTTGCACAGATTATCCTCAAAATATATGCTCTATATGGCCCTACTTAGTGTATTGTGAGGTTTATCTTGTCTTTTTGGGAGATTTCAAGCATGATCCGAAGCGATGGCTTTCAGAAAGATTTCGGTTCCATCGATGCCCAGCAGGTGGCTACAAGTGTTCCCATACTGCTGAGAGAAGTGTGCTTTGCCAGTGACTATGTATTACCATGGTGTGGTGGCAGGCTGAAGGCTAAACTAATCTATCACTACATATTCAGCATGACTGAATCGTAATGATGGGGAGATTAATGGCAGCCGTATCAATCAACCTCTGTTATTCTTGTCAAGTCTCCTCCGTCCAAGCCAGACAGAAAACCACACAATGGACGGCTAGTGGTATTGCTTTAATGGATGCTTGTTTGTGTGGGCTAGAGCTTGTTTTCTTAATAAAACAATAACATTAGGTCTTAGTTGTCAGGATGTGGAGGTTTATGTAATTGATTTTTGTGTTCCAATATGATATCTTGTTACAGCCATGGAACTGGAAGGAGGAAGAATAGAATTCCTGTACAAACTCATTCCAATTATATTGGCTAGACAAACATGCTTGTTGTAGTTGCATATTTAGTATATGTTTACTCATTATTGACTTTTACTAGTATTACTTACTGGTACTACGCCCACTGTTACTGCTAACGTTACTACTACTACTACTACTACTACTACTACTACTACTACTACTACTACTACTACTACTACAGTTATTATTATGATCATCATTATTATCATTATCATTATCATTGTCTCATTGTTATTAATTTATTATTATTATTATCATTATTATTATTATTATTATTATTATTATTATTATTATTGTTATTATTATTGTTATTATTATCATCATTATCATTATTATTTTTATTATTATTATTATCAACATTATTTTCATCATGATAAAATGTAACTTTACTAATGATGTATAGTGTAAACCCAAATGTCCTACAGTGGGTGAAGCTTGTGAAATTGGCATCTTATCATCATATTTTCATTCCATGACAAATCATTAAATTCCTCCTGTCAGCAATGATAAAGATTGTTTGCATAGTTTACAGCAATATCATTGTTCTAGCAGGTTGTGACTAAGCTTTGTAAGTATCATCTCAGTTTTTATTTTTGGAATTGATTTGAGAGGGTATCACTTCCTCTCCAACATGGGGGTATCAATACCTGAAAACCCTGGGGTCCTGTTAATAGGGTTTGACATATACATTCCTTATGGTTAAGTTGAATAGGAAATTATTGACACTGAATATTGGGCAGAGTGTAATTAAGCATTCATGGATACTTGAATATTGTGGGCCTTTTATTTCCACACAATAAGCTATTTATTAGCATACCAAAAATGCACATTACATACCGTACAGTAGTGATAAATGAGATTTTAACCTATTTTTTAGTCATCAAACTTGAAACTAGATATGTAATTAAGTTCACTTCTGAGGGGTTTGAGAGTTTCTGGTTTGTTTAGTGGGATGACGTTTGTTTATTGACAAGGTTAAAGAAAGTGGCATTTTGGCAATAAAAAGGAACGAAAGTTAAGTTTCAGGCATTTGGGGAAGTTCTATCTGGTGCTTAAACACCTCCACACCTCACACTTATGGAATATTCATTACTATTTCCAATTTACTTTTGTAACCAAATTTCTCAACATAGTATTAGATAGCTCCCACCGGTGCTCATATGCTACCTATACAGCATGGTAGGCAATTTGTACATAACAAAATATCTGTCTCTTAGCATGATTTTTGATAGAGCCCTAGGGTAATGCTGCTAGTGGCTAATTTGGCCAATACAAAAAGATGCTAAAGACCTTAAAAATTATTGAAACCCTGGCACATGGTAATCATCTGAGAGTACTCTGCGAGAGCTTTCCAATGAATACCAACATGACAGGGTTTAGTTGGTTTTCAAAAATCTTTGCATCCTTGTGCTTTTGATGAAAGTAGCCTCAGCATCGGAAGGGTTAAACGCCCGGCATAGTGTAAACAACTATCTTAGAACTGGCATGTTCTAGGACTTAGTGTCATTATTTGAAAAGAGTAGGGAAGGATTTTGGATCTATGCCAAGTCTGTTACTGCTCTAGTGAGACATCTAGTGTTGAGCTTAGGAACTACAAATGCAGATCATAGCTTGAATATAAGAAAATAGCAACTTACTGTTTTTCTTGTTGAAGTATTCAAGTGATTCTCAACTATGTGCATTTGATATCAAATACCATTTATAGATCATATATCAATATGTATCATTAGTTATTATCTATTCTAAAAGCTACTTTGTGGAAACATGTTTTGTTCAATTTTAATTTTAAAATGCACTACATTTCATGTGTAGAGTATGATAACGAATCATCTCTTATTCTTTTTTTTTTTATATCAGTCTAATTTATTTCACTTTTTAGCATGTTTGTACCAAACAATTATATAGATAAATGTGAATTTTCTTTTCAAATCAGAAAATTCCTAAGACCTGATCTAGGTTGGTATGTTTTAATTGTCTACATAAGCAGCATTAGTTGATAGGGTTGTTAGATATATTCTCTATTCTATATGTGTTAGACACATTTGTCATCTATTGGCTGATAATTGCTCTCCTGTGGTGGCAATGATTTTGACCTGTCTGATCTGATAACATCGTCTTTGTTCCAAGACCAAACTCCATGAAATATGCTACTTCAGATATTAAACTCAGTGTCAATTGCAATCATAGCTCAAGCAATTAAATTATCACGGAAAATTTATTGCTTTTGCTGTAATGAAATTTGCACAAAAATATTAACTCATAATCATTTAAAATAATGTTTTCCTTTGTAGTGCATATTTTGGAGGCCATCTGTCTCTAGGTTTATGATTGGCTGAAAATTATACACATAATCAATTACTTTGGTTCAGAAAGATTAATTGGTACGCTGGTTCTTTCAGCATGATAACCAAATTGCATTTGACTCAATCTGGTTCTCCTATTATCTCCCCCCAGAGATCCATTTGGCTGCCCGTCGCCTACCCGCTATTTATTGTCAATATTTTGATGTTGTTTAGTTATCTCTTTGATGGATGATTCAGCGTGTTGTCTCAGCAAACATATCTTGTCACTCCGGCTCTCCTTGCCGCTCCATCAGTGTCCCGTTGAGGGGAAGTGCCCTCCCTAGATGTGACTCTACATAATCGGCTCTGCTTTACATGCACTGGCAGCACCCCGGCAAACTATCTGATAAACGGCATTCCCTAACATGGACCTTGGATTAAGAAAAGAATGGATATGTAACGAGAGACCAATTACTATATGCCCTATAGTTACATGCTAGCCTCATGCCAGGACTAGCAGATAAGGCAGCAGCACGAGGTCACGTGGGAACAAGGACCAATCAGGGCTCCCGCATCGATTACATTACAGAGAAACCTTATCTCCACCACCTGCTGGGGGTGCCCAGAGCACCTATTAGCGACTATTAATTGACACTGGTTGAGGCTAGCATGTTCAGGTTGACCTGCTGGTTTCCATTCTATGTGTTGGTCTTCTAAGCATGGACAAGCAAAGATGCATAGAGCCTATCACCAACTAAGCATGAATGATAATTTTCATTCAATTATTTCTATAAAATTTCTATACATTGCTCAATTTTGAGATGGCTAGTATTTTTATGGGCAAAAGGCAATGGTGTGGTTTAGTATACACCTTTTCTTTATGTATAATGAAAGCAACATTTTTTAAAACCATAGAACTATCTGCTGCATGTTATACCAACATGGAAGGATAGTTCTATTTCATCCTTATAACAACATAAAGGGTCTGCATAGCTATTCAGGAGTATCTTTTATAAATGCATAATTTGAGAAAAAATATGGACAGTTATGAAGTTTTACTAGGATTAAAGATCTTTCAAAACACTAATGTCAAATACTTGCTAGATATTCTCTAATCATTCTCATGAGTATCAGTTTATCAAGAGAATAAAATGAAGGACATGAGTGGGTTTAGCCCATATTGAAAAATAATTCTACTTTTTTTTCATAATTTATGAAACTGTTCAACCCTGATTTAATTGTTACATACTGTAATTGTAGTGATGATATATGACTTGTGTGGAAAATAAATTATAAGTTTATTTTTAATCAACTTAGCAATAATTCATTTGAATAGAGGTGCTATGTGAGTTCTGATTATAAACATTTTTCTTTGCTGAAATCATCAAAAAGAAGTCAGAACTCTTTGGGTCACCACAGAGGTGAATGGCTTATCCCACTATTCTGCCGACTGCAGTCAACAGTAGCCTTACAATTTTAGTGAAATCTTTCCAGCAAAAGCATGGTTAGAAAAATATTTGAAGGAGAAATGTTTCTCATAAAACAACTAACAGCTTCCATTCAAATATTTTGTAAAACAATTCTTAATGCCCGGGATATAGCTCAAACTCTGATAGATTCTGACGACAATCTTCCGAATAACTCCTAGGGTGGAAAGGGTCAATAACCCTCAAGGAGAAGCTTTCCCAACAGCTTTCTCTCAGAAAGAATCAATCTGCACTCTGAATCACAGAGCTCATTTAGACCCTCACTTCACCTACACACAAATGCACTTAACACTTTTTTCTTTGTTTTTTTTACTCCTGCAGGAGATGGAAGATAGTAGCTTTAACTTTTCTATCTGTTATTGTTCTTAGGCTGCCTGATGGGTTATCTGAGTTACCATATGAGAACTTTACTATCTGTTATTGTTCCTCGGCAACCTCAGATGGGTTATCTGAGTAACTTACAGTTACGTTGTCCGAACCTTTCTATCTGCTATTGTTTCTAGGCTGCCTGATGGGTTATCTGTAGTTATCTGAGTAATTTACAGTAATACCATGTGAGAACCAAGAGATGAAAATATCACTATAGAAAAGGACCCAGTGACACAAGGGTTAATAAGATTAAGGGTTGTGAAAGGTTGAAATCCTGTTTATGGGCAGATCTAACTTAGTAGCTGACTTGCTTATGTTCCCTATGTACTGTTTGTTGTGATACTTATAAACATTTAGCGGTAGCAACCACTTGAGTGTGTTATCTTGTCATGAGCTGACATTATTCCGTGCAACTAGAGGGTCTTGCTGTACCCCATATTTGTTATTTACCCAGCAGGCGGATTCCGTTCTTGAATGAGAGGGATAATTAGAGGGAGACTTGTGGTACAGATGGGGAAGTAGTGGAGCATTGAGATTGTGCTGTCCTAGCATGGCTGGCTTCTTGGAATGAGGCACACGCCTCCGGCACGTTTCCTTGCATTCTTACTTTTCTCACTTCCTGGTATTACAAAAATTCCTCCTTCTTCTGAGAAAATACAGGGAACCTATCGGCATGAACATCTACACAAGGTGAATGCCTCCTGAAGTAATAAAAACAACAACTTCATTTTGTGGCCATATGACATTTTCCAATGATCATGTACAAATGTGAATCTTCATGAGTTAAAAACATGTATTTTGAACCTTTTTTCCTGATCTTTATTCAGTTAAATTGTGCAGGTGTGGCTGTGGAATTGAAGAGAAGTCAGTTCCATCTAGCATAATTGACTAACAGATGTGGAAATGCACAGCATATCAAAATTTCTATTTGTTTTCCTAGTCATCTCATTGGTTGATTGCTGATACTGGTCCACAGACCCACAGGGACACTTAGTTTGGATCCTAGGTTGTGTGCTAACAGGAACCTGATGGAGATTATTTATGCCAGCCAGTAAATGATCGGTCATAGAGAGGTCACCTGGTCATGATATATATTCAATTGAAATTTATTGATTTTTTCCACAATATGTATGATAGGTATAATCCCATTATTCATGTAGTATTTGTAGATAGGATTGCTATTCTAGATCATAATAAGAGGTCTAGGCCTAAACCAGCTGGGCATTTTATGTAGAATTCACAACAGTTCAAAAGTGTGCAAAACAAAAACCAAGGGTCCCCCCATATCAACAGGGCACCAAGGATTTTACAATTTTTCAGATGTTAAATTATGGATATAGGGGTTAGGGGTTCAAGATATTCAAAGAACCCAGTTGAAAGAACTTTATTGACAAAGCAGTGTGGTGCAGTACCAGGTATGGTAAATAGATGGCACCACTTAATCTTCCTATACAAACTGACTCCTCTATTCCTCTGGTGAGATAATTATAAACTAAATTGGCCACTATGGCCACCTACACTAGTTGATGCCTGGTAACAGAAAAACATGACCGAAAAAAGGGTTAAAGGGCTAGAAGACTTCTGACTTCCTGTTTCAAATTGATGTATTTAGTGATGCTGATACTATACAGGGAGATTAAAGTAGTTAATGTAGCGTGACCAATTTGAATACACAGTGACCACTGAGCTATTGTGTTGAAAAGAATTGGCCATATGGATGTCAAGCCAACCATGCTAACTTGTTTTCCCCAACAATTGTTGACTTAAACAAATACATAGCAGGGCTTGACATTAAGGCTTGCCCTTACCCTTTACAAGAAAAATAAATATTTAGAAAGGTGATATTGAATATTAAGTCATTTGACAACAAAACTTAACTGTACTTTATTCTCTCAATCATAATTGTAGGCATGTATATCAATGGTGTTTTAGTTGATTACCATAAATGATTGTATTCAGAAGATCAATTATTTGATCATTTTAACATAAATTGATAATGGCAAGTTACTCTAATGGATATTCTTGAAAAATGTCACTGGTCATGAATGTGCAAATATTACCTTCTGTTTGAAATCAAAGTCTATGTCCATACAGCTGATCTATTCTATTTACTGGCTCAAAGCAGACCTAAAACCAAAAGGTTAATTTCAAGCCCTGCATTGTAGTAGCCAGTCCCTGTGACTTCTTTATGAATGCTTTACTTGACCCCCATCCCATTTCCCAGTTTATAGCTTTGCTCCTAATGGGTATCGATGACCTAGTAAATGAAGCTCTTATACTATTGATTTGAGAATTAGCCGTCCTTCTGTTAACCAACCACAGCTTTCTCAAAGTGGAGAGGGAATCAATACTATGATTTAAGCCCCAGGGGCTAAAGGTTGGACATTGGTATTGAAGCAGGTGCTATTTGATCCCACTACTGCTGCTCTTGATATTTAGGCGGTCTGAATACTGCTGGGGCTGAAATACTTGCTTGCCATTGTTAGACAGAAATGATTTACTTTTGAAATACTTGCTTGCCATTGTTAGACAGAAATGATTTACTTATCTATTTTATCCAATTTTGTCATCATTACATCCGTTAAAATGATGATGATGAGGAGGAAGAGGATGAAGATGATTACAATGAGAGTGATAATAGTAATGATAATAATGATAATAAAAATAATAATTATAATAATGATAATAATAATAATAATAATAATAATAATGATAATAATAATAATAATAATAATAATAATAATAATGATATTGATAATACTGATGATAAAAGATGAAAAAATAGAAATAATAATGATGATAATTATAATAATAATAATAGTAATAATGATAAAAATAATAATAATAATAATGATAATAGTAATGATGATGATAATAATAATAATGATAATTAATAATAATAATAATGATAATGATAATAATGATAATAATGATAATGATGATAATAATAGAGTTATAATAATGATAATGAAACAAACAAGTCACCATTATTGTCTTGGGTGTTTTGATAGTGTTCACCACCATAATCATCATCATCCTCATCCTCATCATAATCCTCATCTTGATAATGTAGATGATGCTGTTTGCTTTTTGGTATTTGGAGTCAGTTTCTTATATTGTAAAAAGAACAATAAAGCATTATTCTTCTCTACATTCTGAAAAAAGAAAGAGTCATATTGTGCTTTGAATACATGTGCATGCACTCTTCATCTTGATGTCATGCATGCCTGACTCATACCACTGTGATACCTAAACTATAAACAAAGCCCTTCAAGTGTGTCAACAAAACAGCAAAGAAAAAATAGATTCATAAAACCTTAGGAGTTTTAAACCATCTACTATATAAACAAAGAGTGTTTCTGTGGTCAATGTGTCATGCTTCCCGTAATAGTCATAGCTATTAAATGGAAAGAGGAGGTAACAGTTTGTAGGTGGGTGGTGTCCTGACAAATTGTGTATCATATTCCAGAATATATTATAGTGCTTTAAAAGGTAACAACTTTTAAGGGTTTGGTGGTATGGGTGGGACCTTTATGGTTTAAAATACCTCCCTTCATATTGTTAACTTAATTTTGACTGCAATTCATCAAATAGATTGCAGTTTTGGCAGGGTTCTTTTTAGGGGATGAGATATTTGAATTTTTGAAATTTAGGAAAAAAGGTGGATCACAGTAATCTGCTTTTGATACAGTCAAAACACCCCTATGCAATGGTTTGTGCAAAAGGTAATAGTTTTGGGAAAGCTTTACTTAAAGGATGGGGGTTAGTAATTTTAGGTGTTAGAATTAAGTATTTTACAGTAAAGAAAAGCTCTTTTTTCTGTGATTTTGGCAGAAAGGGAAGCTCCCCTTATATATACCTCATATTCCTTAATTCTTTACATTAGGATAGCATTAAGAAATCTCAGTGTTGTGATAATATTGTTCCTGCTGTGGCTGCTGGTTGTGGCAGCGGCATTGCATTATGATGCCGTCTCACCAGGAGCTGGGATTGGCTGCTAAGTGGCCGGCTAGGAGGCATGGAGTTGTGTATGTCAACACCGGTACTGCACAATAGGTGCCGACTGCATGGCATTGCGGTATATGTGCTAAATTAACACTAGAATATTGATGAGGCGGGGTATGGGGTCGACCACACACTGGCGCTGCTGAGGGCCACTGGAGGCGGCGCCGATATTTCCTATACAGGTGTTATGAATAAGCCATGAATGAATGAAGGTGTGTGGCCACATGGTGTAAGTGGATAGACCTAATATCACACCACACTGTGCCCAGCAGTGCCAGTACTGCAGTGATATCAATACTACCCTTACAGAAACCACAGCGCTTGGTTAAGTTACATGCAGGAGCATAGTCCAAGCTACCAGTTAACACAAAAAATAGTTAAGGACAGAAAGGTCAACAGCTTCAAAAGTGCAACCAGCAACATCAAGTGGTTGGCTCACTGTTGAGTGAACAATATTGAGACCTTGTTACATGATTCCTAGTGGCAGAGTTCTGGCACAGGTCTAGATCTGAGCACTGGAAATAAGCTGATGATTTTATCGGACCCTGCATGTGCATGGATTTGCTAATATTTGGTAGTATATAATCTATGGTGATACATTACATTACCAGTTTTGAAATCACTTTTCTTGCCAGTGAACTTTAATGCATGGGTATCCATGTGACGTGTGTGTGTTTATTATGGTGGAAGCAATATCTGATGTAAACATACAGGAGCAGTACTGACGGGCTGCAGCAGTTGTGGCACTGTATTGTTATTGTTGATACAGCAGTACTCGAGTGTCTGCGCTACTTCATACAGTGCTGCCAGGGCTGCACTATAGTGGGAGCAGTGCTCACCAACGCGCCAGCAGCAGCAGCAGCAACGAAACACACAACATGATGATGGCGAGATGCAGGAGTTATTTACGTACACAGCAGCGGCAGCGGCGGCAGCACGTTGGAAGAAGCATCTGCTTGTAGTAGGCATAATAATGCTGGATGCCGGCAGTAGGAGGCGGAGGAGGCGCAGGGGGAGACAGCAAGGAGGAGTAGACCCCACACTGCCCATTGACTACTAGTCTACCAGTAGTGGAGTAGACGCTGCTGCTGCAGCTTAATAGCTCAGCATAGAAACATACTTACATACATACATACTTATATACATAGAACTCAACATGCTTAGCTGCCACACTGGCTCAAGCATATACGGAACAAGCCGATTACAGGATTAACTAACATAGGATGTATACTTACTTTGGATTTTACCTGTGAATTATTTGGATATTATTATATTGCAACCATGTCAGTCATGCTATGGAAATGGGAGAAAAACAACATGCAGATAAAACAGGTGAGTGGTAGTGAAATTTCTGAGAAGTTTCTCTTGAAAAAAAACAGGATTTTTTCTGTTTATATGTATTCCGATTAACAGCTGTTGTAGATTCTGAGCTTGATATTTCAGTTACAAGTGAAGCCCTAGTTACAGAACAATCATGTGTAGTTATTTTATACCTAGGGTAGAGTTTCTTAAACGCCACTGTTTTTTTTCATGTTGCTCCTGCTCCCGTGTCAATTGATTAATTGAGGAATTAATTAAAAAGTTCTTGACGTCATATATTTTCATTAGCCTTGACTCGGTAACTGTCAACATGGCCTGCTTTACAACACAGATAGACCAAGATTTCTGTTTGAACATCTGTGGAATACATGCCAAAACATGCTAGTGCACAACATGATACCACAGAACTTGACAACAACAAAAAAATCTCCAGAATCAATAAACTTGAGGGTAAATTGTGTGGGTTAATTTATTGCAGGTTTTATTGCATTTCCCCTCCGCTGTCATCCTTTAGAAGTGTGTCATTATCGGACATATGCGAGGAATGCTGAAAAGTGGTGCTGACATTGAAAGTGGCATTTGTAGAAACTGGGAAGCCATGGCTGTTTGATGTTGTTGTACTTGTTCACTTATTGTGGTTCATGGCTGGCCGCCTCTGACAGTGGTCATGCTCCCCATACAGACACAGCTTAGGGTCCTGTATAGGGTGATCAGGTAGATGACAGTGGGGTATGGGGGTGGAGATACCCCCAGGGTACTGGGAGGGTGTGCTGATGGCTAGCCCTCTAATCACAATGATACGCTTTTAATGGCAGAGCTGCTGATATCTTCACCTCCTCAGCTTAACCCATTCATTTCTGGGGTTCACCTTAAAATTGTTGTCTGGAACTATGATACTTTTGTAAATGACTTCCTAATCGGGATTTAAGACAGGATATTTGAAGGGTAGTTATTTAGATTCTGTTCGATGCTACTCCTTCAGATATTTTCTACAAAATGCTATATGGTCAGTTAGGTATCACCAAAGTAATTATGGAGGTTTTTGGATGCTACATGCAGGTAACCGTATGGGTTTCAATTAAGCCCTAGAATTTCCAACCCTGCAATACAATGTATAGCTCTTAAAGGCTAACCTTTTCTCAGAAGTATAGTATTCAATTATGGAGCATGATTCTTTCAATGAATCATGAATATATGTAACTTGCCTTTCAGGATTTGTGAGAGTTCTTATAAAAAGACTCCCTTCCATTTAAGAACCATCATAGTTTTATAAATTACTCATTAACCACAAAAGTTTGTCAACGTAGGTGGGTCCTTGACAAATGTGATGGGTCCTTATGAAATAACTGTTTCAGATACAGGGAATGGGTATAGGGTTCAAGAGGTTCAACCAACCTTCCTTTACAATTCTGATGTTGATTTTCTTGTTAAGAATTGTCACTTTTCTTTAGCTATGCTGAAAACCAATAATGTAGATCTACCTATACATATGTTAAAAAGAACCTATTACACAGAAATTCCGAAATCAGCCCATGTGTAATCAATGATTGCATTCTAACACTTTATTTATTAAGAAAACATTAACAACAAGTACTTTTTTATGTGCTGCATCAGGGTTCAAGTAGCTGTACCTGCCTTTATGTACAGCACTAGAAGCTTTGTGCTGTGGTGGTGAATAGGATGAGAGGAGCGTGCTCATTAACACCACTCCTCCATTCTTGGCGTCCGCTAGATCAACATGTAAATGCTGGCTATCATGTTATATACTGTATGGATGAGTTAGAGGTTCAGGGTGATCCTCTTGTGGCCCGCTCTCCAGCCTCTAATCTGGCCATGGGAGACAGGTCATGTGTTAAGCATCACACAACACTATACCACATGAAAGACTTTCTATATAAGCACCTTAGATATCAAAGGACTGAGGATTGGAAACTCTCACTGAACTCAAGGATCTATATAACATAAAGTTGTTTTCTACATGGAAGACCTTCTCACTAGTATGTTAGGTGCTATACCACCAGGGATTAGAAACACTCATGTACATACACGCATCACAGATTTTATTGAAGATCTGACATAGAGGCATAAACATATGATAGTTATAGCTAATTCAAGCTAACAATGAGCGATAGTACAAGTTCAGGAGTATAGTCCATTCACTCTGCACAAAAGATTGATAGACCCTACAGGTGGACGTGTGACCTCTACATGTCCACTTGTAAAGTAGACAGGTGGGTTCTGCCAGTCGCCCAGTAGGTTTTCTGGGTCATAGAGTAGGGAGGCTCGCCAGGGGTATCCTATCTTAAGTACCACAATCTCTACATCTTATTATAGACTACTAGTGTCCCATGTACCAATTGCCCCTTCAGTTCCCCCTATGTTCGAGTTCTCCACACTCTGTGGCTGCTAACCACAAACTGACCCTGATTTCTATAAGTGCACAGGTGAGCTTGAATTGAACATCAATAGCGGACAGACCTGTTCTTACAGGCACACACTTGAAACTTACAAACCCATTCGCTTTGCTCATTGTTAGCTTGAATTAGCTGTAATGCTCTAAAGAGGACTATGGTCTCACATATCTATGATATTGCCAGCTTAGTTACAATTCATCTGCACCTGACAGGGAGCCAAACTTATTGAGTTGCTAATCTTACTTAAGAAACTACCTTCATGCCTTTTCATTACTGGTTCTAGCTAATAAATTCATGTGATAATCCTTTTTCTTGGGCATTATCCAGCAAACCACTCTATATATATGCTTATATATGAGTATTTCATCTATATAGTTACCTCATGTAAGTAACGTATCATATTCTTAACTGTTTGGACCCTGAACCTTTTGGTCTGTGGCACTTCTTAGTAAACAGTGAGAATCAGAATGTACTTTCACTATCATAGGGTTTGAAAATCTATTAGTAATAGTATTACTTGATATATTTGAGATATCTTGACATTGGGATTTAACAACATTTTCAGTGCATATTTGAATTTAATTAAAATGAAATGAAATGAAATGATTTTTTTAGACAAGTTTATGATTGTGTCTGTATAGGAACAGTGAATTAATGATTGTAAGTACTAACAGTGTTGATTGTATCAATGACATGATAATGATATTGCATATCGTTTATTAGTTTTGATATTCATAAGCATGATGATGCTTACCATAATAGAAAGAATTATGTAACTGCTAATGATTCAAGTAATGTTTGTTGCATCATCAGGATAGGTGAAAATTAATGATTATATTTGTTAGCTTACTGCAAATGTATTTCTCAGTATATGTACTTCATGTGAAATAAGATGGAAAAAAACATTGATATTGGTAATCTATGTAGTACAATACTCACTTACTTTGGGAGAATGGATAACTAAGTATCTAAGTATATACGTCCCTAACATAATACAATTTGTGAATACTTTTTTGGGGAAAAAGTTAAAAATCTATGGTTCTGATGTGTACGTGAATATAAGCAATCTCCAGGTCTCAGATGATATTCAACTTATGAAGATAAGCAATCTCAAGGTCTCAGATGATATTCAACTTATGAAGATAAGCAATCTCCAGGTCTCAAATGATATTCAACTTATGAAGATATTCAATTAAAGGCGTTCAAATTGACAGGTACTATGGTACATCTAGTATTTACATGATACAAATCAAAAATAAGTTTTCAATTTAAAATACCATTTCCCAGATTTTAGGTAGAAGTTTTTCTGACCATTCTCAGCATGTACATGCCCCCTGCTCCCCTAGATGGTAAAGCCAGCTGTAGACTGTACCCAAAGAGGGAGGGGGGGGATGGGGGAGTCAATCATTACCATGTGCTCTGAGAGGACCACATACCATGTGCTCGTGTCACAATCAGCTGGCCCAGGTGGATCTGCTCAGTATTGATGTAGTCAAATATACTGCAGGGATAGAGGAAGATTATTGGAATCATAACGCGACCGAGTTGTACTGTATGTCGGAGCTACTTAGCTGCTGTGTTTGAACAACGGCTTGACACATGCAACACATTAGCCTGGCTGTGTATATTTCATCTTGTGCTCTGTTATGAGTTCATTACTCCCCATACCAGTCAAGGCACATTGTTTTCAATCCATACATTCAGAAATGGTGAAATCTAGATCATCTAAGGATGGTAGGTAGTTACACTCGTAAGGATAGCTACAGAGGCATGCACTGTATTGCATCAATGGTATGCTCGCACTCAGTTAAATGTATTTGGGGTTTTGGCCTTTATGACTTAATTCAAGTTGATAGTACTAGTATTTAGCTTTTATGGGCAAATGTAATCCCTTTATCAATAAAGTTATGATGATGAGCTTAGCTAATTAGTATAGCTTACATTGAGCAGCAGTAATTTCTATGTTGAGGTCTGTTAATGCTTGTGTGGACTCCTACCATTACCTCCTGATAGCCTTGGTGACACATGGATAGCTGTATAAACATGCTGGCTCTAAATTGGGGGTCTCCACTCCCACTAATAGCCTGTATAATCACTGGTCGGACAAGATACATCCACCATACTCAGATACAGCATATTAGCCAGGAATTTTAGTTGCTCAATTACTGTAGGGAGGGAGAATTATGGCCAATATTGCAATCCTGGATTGCCATGATAGTGGTATGGATACAGGAGTGGAATGTGTCCAGATCTTGTATACACACATTAATGTATACTTAATGTATTTATAGAGCTGGTCACAGTTATGACATTTGCAATGTAAAGCTCAGTGTCATTGGGTAGAGTAGAAGGCAATGTTTCTGGAATATTCTAGTATTCAGTAGTAGTAGTAGTAGTAGTAGTAGTAGTAGTAGTAGTAGTAGTAGTAGCAGTAGTAGTAGTAGTAGTAGTAGTAGTAGTAGTAGTAGTAGTAGTAGTAGTAGTAATAATAATAATAATGCTAGCACTATTAGTAGTCTTAGATGAAGTGCTTATGGAAGTGCTTACTAGTGCTTACTTACTTTAGATGAAGTGCTTACTAGTGCCTATGGAAGTTGAGGATAGTTTTGGCCATCAGTGTTCCAGATTTCAATGTTAAACACTTCAGCTCATTGGAAATAGAACATAACACTTTACAATCTGTGAGAGGTAAACCGAGGCAAAGTGCATTTGTTGAACTTTCCCTTCAAGTAATCAGATGCATCCATATCATCTTTTGATTATTATATATTTCACAATAGTGATATTTTGAATATGCACTTGTGTTGGTGTTATTATGCAGGCAAGTGCTATTGTGTTATCCCAGGTAGCAGTGTTGTTTGTGTCAGGTGTTATTCTGTGTACAGTGCTGAGACAGATGCCCACCTCAGGCTGGTTACATAACCATTGTGTCATTGTGTGCATTAAAGCTAAATAATTCTTCTCAACTGAATAAGGCTCATTCTTCTAAACTAATTCTTCTTAATCTAATTAACTCTTTGCCTTTGTTACCTTATGATAATGTTGACTTTTCTCATCTTTGCAACCCTAGATTGAGTGAAGCACTTGAATGAAAGATATAATCACTGAATGAAAGATACAATCACTATACATTTTTATAGTTTGCATTAAAAGCTTCTAAGTAACAGTAAGTTAGATGATTGATGTAATATTTTCACTCACAAGTTTAGAAGAAATACAACCTTTATTTCTTTATAATTGTATATCATGAAGAGCATTCAAATATGTCTATAAAATGACTCTAACAGGGTTATTGTTTGGGAAATGAATTATGTAAATTTGTCAAAGCACCTGTGTTGTATAGGGATGACAGGTCGTACTAAAGACAGGTGTGTGAGATTAGGCCAGATAGAGAGAGAGAGAGAGAGAGAGAGAGAGAGAGAGAGAGAGAGAGAGAGAGAGAGAGAGAGAGAGAGAGAGAGAGAGAGAGAGAGAGGGAGAGAGAGAGAGAGAGAGAGAGAGAGAGAGAGAGAGAGAGAGAGAGAGGGGGGGGGGTGGGAGAGAGAGACAGACAGACAGAGGGAGAAAGAGAGAGTCAGAGGGAGACAGAGATAGAAAGAGCGAGGACAGACAGTGGGAGAAAGACTGAGCTAGCTATGTGTATGTATTAGATTACATAACCCTGTCTGTATTTACACCACAGGTGCAAATGTTCACTTACAGATTATACCTCTCTATTGAACCAGGCTTAATGCAGGGCTAGAGGTCAAAAATGGCATTGTGTTTAGAATTTCTAACTTCATGCTCTATTTACATATCGGAAAGGAGTAACAAAACATTTTGAAAAAATATACCATGCCGGATAACTTATTATTGGGTATTCAGCTGCAAGGTTAGGAATGGTTCCAATGAATATTTTGGAGTAATATACTAGGCAGACTGGTCAGATGGTGGGGTTCAGGGTACAATTAGAAACAGCTTATTTAACATTTGTACAGAAACTGGAAGCCACAATTCTTTGATTCTGGCTAAAAACCCTATTAAAATGAACCACACAGTGGGTGGTTGCTTGCCTACTTAAATACCTCTTTATAAGAGGGGCTTTTCCTGTTTAGTATCCACTGTGTGAACATGTGTTGCAGTGAAATGGGTACTCAGTATTTTCATAATAATGAAAAAATACTAAAACAATAGCTACAATTCATCAAAGGATAAACTAAACAAACTCTTGCAAAGCTCTCGCAAATTTCATTATAGTGGTTAATGGTCATGCATACTTATACATCACCTATACAATTTATTGAATTTTATTTGTACAGTAATTGGCATTGTTTTAGACCAGTCCACTGTGTGGGTATTGCTGGGGTGTTGGTTTTCTGGACAAATGATGTATATATGGTGTAATAATAGGTATAGCAATCAATCTAGGACTAAGTAGTTAGGTGGTATAGAAAGGAGTGGCTCGTGAAAAAGCTCTCAATTTGAATTCTATCAAGATTTTCAAATTATATTAACATTGTTATACCACAAAGTATAACTATAAAGGTTCTCTCAAGCTATATGATTTATCAAATAAGTCTTTAAAACAATTTTCTCTCAGTGTATCATAAACTCAATGTTCTGATATGCAGGTACTATAAAACACAAATCCATAACATTTTCAACTAAACATAAAATTTGTAATTTATTCTGTGGTAGACACCTTAATGGATAGATCCTTCCTAGAACAGGTGTGTCACATACCTGTATCTGCACCTGAAAAACAGTTTGATGGGCGTGTATCACATACCTTTATCTACATTTGAAAAAGACTGACGGGCACCACGTATCGCATACCTATATCTGCATTTGAAAAAGAGTCTGAAAGGTATGTATCATGGCGATACCGTGACACAAAGGCCACATTAGGGTCAACCTCAAGGAGTGCTCTCTGATTGGGATCTGAAGAGTGTCCGGTCAGACATCAGCAATTACATCTATTGAATGGAGATCTGTTAGAGCCAGGAAGGCCAGCAAAGGTAGCCTTAATTGAATTTTCACCTGGTTAATTGAAGAGGATGGAGATGGCTTAAGTAGTGCATGCTTATGAAGGCCTGTGAGAGGCACAGGGAAGTGCGGGATAATGTAAGTGGGTCTAGACAAGACAGCTACCTCGTGCTCAGCCAGTGTGACTTATGGTCAATGCTATTTACATGTACACTACCCGTACAACAAAGTCACGATAAAACAACACATCAGGCAACAAAGGCTTTGAAGTGTGCTGAGAGCTTTATTACCTGCAAGGTGAGATGGTATGTGGAGTTAGCATGTTATGTGGTCATCTCAGCTAGTTAGTTCAGTACTGCTGAGGGGTTATGACTGGGGCTGTCGACTACTGGCTACTGCTAGACACAGGAGGCTGCAGACACTTCTCTGCATGGCCAGTCAAATAAAAGGGATGCCCCATCCCACCAGGCAAAAATAAACAGCTTCAAAACCTTATCGCACCTGTGATCAAATTCACCTTTCCAAATGAATGCTCTTCATTCCTCTACCTGACTTATACACTTCAGATATCTTCCTTAGATCAGTATTCACTTGACTTGGGCACATAGAAGCAGAGACCCAATTGAAATTAGTGTATTCTAGTGCACAGGATAAAAAGTAACCCTATAACATGGTATGAACACACTTGCTGATGCTGTTAAATGCTGCTGATAATGACGATGCATGCTCATTAGTTGACAATGGGCATTTCCTGATTTGCAAAAGAAAATAAGATTGCAACACCCTCAAAATTAACCCATTATCTGCTAGTTCTTTTCCACTGTGAGTTTAGGTATATTAGGGATATTTTCCCCCAACTATGCCCCCAGGATGAGCAGGTGAAGTTTCCTTAGCGGTGCTATAAAGCACTGTGGGGCTGATCTAGTGTGGTTAAAGCCAGGTCAGTGGGGGGTAGTTGGTCAGGTGGGCTGGCCATGAGGTCTGCAGGTCAAGCATTGAGTGAGATCAAGTTGGGGAATAAAGTACATCATTACCCCCAAGGTCGCGACCTTGTGATAATTAAGCATTTATTATTCAAGCAGAATTATGTTGGGTCTCATGATCAGGGTCAATATCATCTCCTTATTTCGGATGTGTGAGACAACGGGATATGAATATGCATGCCGCATCAAATCCAGTTGTAATTTTGGACTTGTTGGAAGCTAACACAATTGAAAGATTTTTTTTGGTACTCCTTATCTATTGGTATATAAGAAGGCTGTCAAAAAATTTGTATGCTCCCAGGGGGATTTGAAATGGTACAATGAATAAAAGAATGAAAGACCTATCATGGATTAAATGCAAACAAGTATGTGCCTTTGAATGCACAATAGAACATGGTAAAAGCACTTTAACAAATATCAAATGATAATTGATATAACCAGTATGTTTTGTTATTTTACCGAAATTCACGTTTTGCTGTATGATACACACATAAGCCACTTTTCAGTGAAGGCTATTAAATTACAAACCATTTAGGGATTTGTTTCCATTAAAGATGAGAAAAAGATAACTTTTTTATGAATATGTAAATTAGAAATTTGGTAATGCTTATACTGAAACCCTCAGCTCCCTCTGAGTCTGCATCTGTAAATAATGTATATATTTATAATTATGTATTTCCATTTAGGATGATCAAGGGCAGATAAGGTAGAGTCTCTCAAGTCCCTGGCTATTTCTGTGATGAGAACATGCTGTTATCACATCACAGGTATATGGTAGCTTATAATCATCCACCTGAAACCTGTGATTAGACATGACTGCCATCTAGAGAGGTGTCAATTATCACTCTACACCGCCCTGAGAAAGCAGCACGTTTCATGACCCTGCTCCTCTGTGATAGCGGAGTCTATATTGAAAGTTTTATGCTAGTAGAATTTTATATTCTGAGAATTTGTATAAATACAAATGGACTTTCCATAACACTGAGGTAAAATCTAACCCATCGTCTGCCCTTGGATTCATGGACAGATTAACCCTTCATAAGCTAGGGCTACTTTTGTCCAAAGCACAAATATGGAAAGATTTTTGAAAAATATCTTAACCCTGTCATGTTGGTATTCATTGGATAGCTTGTGCCAGGGTTTCAATCATTTTTCAGGTTTTTTGCATCATTTTGTAATGGCCAAATTAGCCACCAGCAGCATAAGGGTTAAGCGACAGTAGAAAGAACTTGCCCTGGTTGAAGAGAAACCTCCCAATTTTAAAAACAATTTAAAAACCCTGCATTTAGATCTTGTATGCACCTATGGGTTTCATCAGAGCTATAGAGCCAATGCAATCCACTTATGATGTGTGATTATGCAATAACTGGCCCAGATCTCCCTCATACGGCTCCATGCTAGCTATTACTACATGGAACAAGTAGCCAGCTGAAGTCAATATTGAATTAGCTGGTGATTTAGAGAACAAAGCCTGTGATGGGTTATATTGGACTGGCTGATTCCACACACCTCTCCCACACCTTTGTGAGTAGCTCGATAAGGATGAGTGACCAGATGGCTCATGTCCAGCCGAGAGGCTTAGAACTAATACACAAGCACCCTCAAGCAGGGAGTTGTGGTCCTCCTTAGCGTAATATACACGAGAGGGATAAAGAAAGTGAATGTGCAGGTTTGAATGTGAAGCACCCTCAAGTATGAAAGTTTGTCTTTCTTTGGATAATCTATACCTAGGGAAGGATAAAGAGAAAGACAATGGGAAGTTTTGAAGTTGAGGGACCCTAAAGGAGGAGGTGTTGCTCTTTCTTTAGATAATGAAAGAACATATTTAAATGTGAAGCACCATCTAGCAAGGGGTGTTTGTCTTTCATATGATCATGTATATGAAGTATTGAAAAAGGTAAATGTGCTAGTCTTAATTTAACAGGGGTTTTAATTCACCAAACCCTTGAAATTAACTCAATCCCTTCCTATCAGCCATTAAGCAATAGTTATTTAGATACTTTATGAAGAAATAGTAGAGGTAACTTTTTAGATGGTTCCATTATTTAAAAAATAAGTGCTAGATTTCCTGATCATTTTGATGTAGTAGGTCAGTATTCCACTACCTTCATACACACGCAGTTTGTGGTGGTATGCTAAGGTTTGTGGCATTATACTTTTTGAACCTCAAATTCTTTTCTTAAAAACAGTATCAGTGCAAAGTGGACTGATTGATAGCTTTGTTTATTTGTTCAATCTGGTATGCATGTTGATTTTTACAAAAACTGAAAGGTTTGTTTCAGCGAGTTTGCTGGCTGTCTGAGTAAGAATAATTTGTTAGCCAATTTTTATAAAACCTTTCCCAGGAGTATCGCCTGGCTCTTTGAAATTATGCAGGCTTTTCTTTGGCTCTTTTGTCGCTAGATAAACAAATAAGCCATACTTTTCTTTTCAGTATCATACATGAGTTACAAGTCATTATTCCGGGTGTCTGATTTGCATATTTAAGCTTGAGACCTGCATTCAAAAAGTTTTTTTTATGGCAGGTATATTGTACAACAAAAGTGCACCCATTTAAAAAGGAAAGCATGCCTGATTTCATTATCATTCATGGTTTGCGTACACAGTATATAATGTATTTAGAAATAGCTTTAATAGCTTTTGAAATGTTCAAGGATTTTGAATGTAGATTTATTCAGATCTTAAACAAACATTTTATAATGAGTGAAATGCATACACACTTAACCAATCAGCCATAGAGCAACATTATGTGCTCAAATGAAGCAATGTATTTCTGAAGTATTAATCTTAATTGGTATCAGAATTAAACCATTTTTACCCACACAGCCCTGAATTATGCTAACCAATTGAGGATTCCACATCAAAATCAAGCCGGTAATATGAATGGTGAACCTTAGAGGTAATTCTGCTATGAAGATAAACAAGTGTTACATGTGGTCATGGGGATCTTTAAGCAATTAATCATTCACTGTTATGGAAATTATATCACAACTTATAAATACTTTATGGGTGCATATAGGGCATTTAGGGTAGTTATGGGTCAACATACACAACCCACTCATAGCAGCAAGGATAACTGAAGAGTTTGGTATTATGGTGACCGTAACAAATTCCTGCAGGGAAAATAGATTCTGCAGCCTCCTCCATTCTATATTTATATACTGTTGTAAGAAATGAGTAAATTTTTGGACTAAATCAAGCCACAAGTGGAGATGAAAAGGGTTCATGAGGTTAAGGAATAAAATAGTTAAACTTCTGCTAGCTAGTAAAATAACCTCTTTGAGGTTAATTTGGCCAGTCAAGCAAAAGGGGCCACTGATGATCAGACACTGGCATACCCATATTTATTCTTCTAGATAAGTGCTAGTGTGAAATTAACCTTTGGCATGAATTTCCTTGGAAACAATTTAACTCATTCATTTTCCCAGACTGATTCTCAGTTGCTATTTCACTGGAGAACTCTTTATAATGCTACTGATAAAGATAGATCTTTTAATTTAGCACAGCAAAATTACTCCAGTATTTTTTTGAATTCGAAAAAAAAGTATGTAATTGAATGCTATTTGTATCACAACCTGTTCACTCAAGAGTTGAAAGGCGTACAGAATCAGCAGCACCATATTGTACTCTATTCAGTAAATTATAATTTTGCTATTCACACCATCATACTAAATCATTCATACTCTATATACTTTGAAGCTTTTGTCAGAATCTATGCAAAATGTTTTCCTTCCACGTGGCTGCTTCATGATTTACATAGAGAATAAGTATGTGACAGTGGTTTTAGTGTCATAAATAGCAATGATATAAATCATGGGGGTTATTATATGGAGATGTTACCATGAGTTTATTGTATTGTTCTGGGTAACAGCTGTAGGTGTGACACCATGGTATACCTGTATTGTACCTGAGCAGTCTTATTATCTTCAGGTGACTAGAATTTTAAAGCAGTGATAACAACCAGTACAAGTCTTGAGAGGATTTATTTTAGAGTGAGTTATTTGCTTAAGACAAAATGAAAGTTGTCATGTTGATTCAATTATATTGTTAATGATATCTGTAGAGGGAAGGGGGTTCCTAAAATACTCAGATCCTCATTTCCCCATTCAAGAACAATCTTCCCTGAAGTATGGTAGGTATCGTTTTCATGATAATGCCTTTTTTTAGAATAATCCCCCAAAAATCCTACTGTAGTTCTGGCCTCTGTGGCATAGCCTGATCCTAGAGAAGGATCAGAGCCATCTGTTGATGTCTTGAGCTCCTCCATCAAAGGGTGGCCGCTGGTGGCTTGTGTACAGTAATAAGTACTCAGAGCATCTGGCCATGTCTGCTAGTGGGCTGATCTATTAGGGCCTTGTGGTGGTGGGTGATTAATGAGAGAACAAGGCCGGCCAGCATACCCCTCCTCTCCATTCAGTACTGCATGACACTGATAGTCTTCAACTGGTGTCTACTTGCTAGTTTGTTCTTCCGCTCTTTCATTATCGTACAAGTCTGGCATAAGCAAACACTTTTTTTTTCAATAATGCATTCAAATCATTCTTACCTTAGAAGTGTATCTATTTACCTTTTATATTGTGTGTTTGATTAGCATGTAGATTACTTTCACAGTGTTTGTAGGTAGTGCAAAAAGATATAGAGGAAGTAATAGTAGTAGTAGTAGTAGTAGTAGTAGTAGTAGTAGTAGTAGTAGTAGTAGTAGTAGTAGTAGTAGTTGTAGTAGTAGTAGTAGTAGTAGTAGTAGTAGTAGTAGTAGAAATAGTAGTAATAGTAGTAGTAGTAGTAGTAGTAGTAGTAGTAGTAGTAGTGGTGGTGGTGGTGGTGGTGGTGGTGGTGGTGGTGGTAGTAGTAGTAGTAGTAGTAGTAGTAGTAGTAGTAGTAATAGTAGTAGTAGAAGTAGTAGTAGTGTATGCAGTAGCAGAAGTAGGGTTGGTGTAGTGGTAGTGCTGCTGATGCTGCTGTACTGCTACTAGCAGCAGCAGTAGTAGTAGTAGTAGTAGTGATAGCTGCAGCGGTGGCAGCAATAATTTAAAAATCAGTACTGGAAAGAACAGCAGAAATGAACATGCAGCAGTGTACATCACTATTGCAACTACACAGCTACAGCAGTATAATTGAGCAGCATCCTCAGATCCTCCTATGTTTATTGCATCCACATTACTCAGTTCAGAGCTTCCTAGCCTTTCCTACCTGCTGAACTACCTTAACAATTGAGTTTATTATTGCTGATTACTATCCCTCCTCACCTGATTACCAGTCTCACCCAATATCCCTCTAAGCCATCACTGTGTCAATCACAACCATGGCTAAGGTTCAGCCACTGATCTGATAAAAGCTGGGCTTGTAACGATCATGCTACCCCTGTGCAACAATTAGATAAGGCAAGAGTGGGCCCTGAAGAGCAGCAGGGAAATGCCGTCATAAGAGAAGACAAGCGATTGAGATTTCAGTGTGGCACTCTCAGGCTGCTGTGTGTGGCCGTGCCCTGCTCACTGACTCCTCATACTGGGATCACTGGGGAGCTATCAGCTCTCTGTCAAATCACTCAGCAATGCTGGGATTAACCCGTTCATGCTCAGAGATACCCTTGAAATATCTTATCTGATAGCATAGATATGAATGATAAAAATGGGGAAGAACCTGTGAAAATGTAGCCAGAATGCTAGAATACTTTTGAAAATAATTTGAAAAAGCAGCTCAGATTATTTTTTTTAAATGAAGATTTGATGGTTGAGGTTTGATTGATGTTTCTTATTCAAATGTTTTCCTTTTAAAGATGTTTTATTTTTCAGAAAGATATCACCAAAATATTTATGCTGGTTTAGGCGGGTATAGTGAGAATGATTTGGGATATGGACATAGGTTTGAAAAAATAAATAAATTATTAAGCGATGATGGTTGAGTACTGAACAGTGTTTCTTTCGAAGATATTTTTAATAGATGCCTTTTCCTCAGAGATATCACCAAAATAGCCATGCTGTTTCTGACTGATGCTGTGTTGAGCAGGATTAATCCCCTTCCTGCTGTGAAGCTCCTGCTGCCCATACAATCCTCTAAAGGGATTGTGTAGCTTTTGAAAACATCAGCTGAAACTGACTTGGTCCTGGAGCGATTGAGCTGATCATAGAGATGGCTGGTGATAGCTTGATCTCTTGCTTGAGGTGCACTGCCTCATGAAATAGCACTGGATTGAGGGTATGATCAAGTTACGAGTGGAAGTATGAAACTGGTTACCTTAATGCACATATTCATGATATTTACACGAATGATGATTTTTAAACTTCTTTCTGAAAATGATTTGGTGTAATTTACTGAAATGTGATGTTTGTGCCATTGTATCCCAGTCAACTTGTAACACTTCATGTGTAGAAATACATGAAATACATTAATTTTTTAAATATTATTTAAGAGTTAGGGTATATTGAGGCCATGATGCCACCTTGGACTTGATTTACTTAATGAGGTGGAAAATACCTTTCAATTTGTAGATTACTTGTGTATGCTGCAACACACACTTTTTGCCCATAGATGAACTACTTACTCAGATTTCACTGTACCAAAAGTGATAAACAGAAACATCCTTTCAGTGTCACATGCGAATGGTTATTTTGCTCCAGTAGCTGAACTAGTTAAAGTCATTTTAGAAACACTTCTACAATCTCCATTCTCCCCATAAGCCCACTCATCCAAGCCAGAGTGTGACATTTCAGTTATGGGGGATCTTGAAATGTGCAAGCAAGAAAGCAATTAACTCCATCCGCAACCTGATAGAATCCCCGGCAATAAAGTACAGTTTGAGAAGCTTTTCCATGTTAAACTCATCACACCATAGCTGGGATGGTATATCTAGATTTCCTATACTCATACATAAATACTAGGACCAGTAACAGAGGGATGTGAAGGAGTTTTTCCATGGTAAACTCACCACAACAGATGGGTTGAGTTGGTTACTAGTAAAGTTAGTGACTGTCATTGACATATAGCATGGTGTAATTTTATGTGCCTGCACCCCTCAGACTGAATGCTAATAGTGATTCTTTTAGAGCCCTTGCTGCAAGCATACTTGCAAACCTGCTATCTCTGGTGCTAATAACTCACTATGACTTTCCTATCCCTGGTATTTACCCTCCATGACAGCTACAAATACCAAGCCCGTTACTACTGCTGAGGGCCATGTTTTGGTTAGCTGGGAAAGCACTAGGGGTTCCCAGCATTTGTTGTTAGTTTGGCCTGCAGTAACTTGTGTCTCAGCAGTGCAGACAGGGGGAGCCAGGATAGAGTGCTCAAGGCATGGGAAAATAAATATGAGCTTATACGGGTCTTAATTTATCAATTAGCCAACATGTAACATGCCTGTACTGGAGATGAACTTTTAATTAATCAAATTGATTTTTCAATAGAGGCGAATGTGACTTATTTTGAATTTGGAAACCTCTGTATTCATAGTGAAACTTGATCATCTATATCTTCATTTAGACACGTTTTAAGCAATGCTACCCTCTAGATAAAGAAATCATTTATATAGATAGATGTCTTTCAAAGTATTGATTTGTCAGAACCAATATCCCCATTTTTATAGAATAATATTTTGATAGCACTGAATGCGTTTTGAAGCAATGATTGTATTTTTAATGTGCTTTTATTCATTTGATGAATCAGGTTGTCAAAAAGGTACAAGCATATATAAACCTAATATTAAACCGATCATAAATTTCTGACATTTGACACTGTTCTATTTATATATACGATTTGCTTTCACCTTAGTCTGCCATGGCGATGAATATGAAACTCCTATATTTGACGCAGGATTGGGTATCTTGAAGACAAAATGTAAAGGCTAGCTGGCAGACATCCTGAAAAGCATAACTGTAAATGTTGGCATTTGGAAATGGCAGATGGTCATACATTTGTACTTGCCTCTTGCTGTTATGATCAGCTGTCTTTTTAATGTGGCTTTTGAGCCAGCATAGGCCTAGTAGCTAGAACCGCTAATGAAGGATAAGACACTTGCCTTGGTCTATTTAGTATGACTTACAGCATTTCTTTCTGTCTGTTTCCCTGAAAATCCTGGCCGAGGGAAAATAATGTCTCTGTATTGGTCATAGGATGAAACTGAAATCCTAAATTCATACACTTACAAAACAGCTTTGTTCTAATATGTTTTATTTAGCAGCCAAGAATATAAGAATTTAAAAAAATACATGAACAATCTTTTTTCATATGGTGATTTCATTCCACCACATCAAATACTAAGTCAGTATTGGTTTAAAAATGAACTTAGGGACAATTTTCTGAAATAATTTGGAAGTACTGTTGTGATAGGAGTTCCATCTTCTCCTGTCCAAGTGAGTAGTGATAAGGGTTATGGGTTAGTGGAGGGCATGCTGGCAACAGATGGATGCTGTTTAGGGGCTGATGGATAATCGAGGAACTGCTGGCACAGTTTTAAGACCATTCCAGTACGGTAGCATCAATATATAGAAGACAGCTGGTGGCTATCAGTTATAGAGAGATGCTGTATTGGCAGCGCATCTGTTTACAAACCTACAGTACACGTGCACCCCAACACAACAAATACTCCTGCGGGCAGCATGGATCTTATAATGCTAGTGGAGTGGAAAGACCAAGATACATAGAATTATGAGCATTTTTGGTAAAGATGATGCAGTGCAGCAGTTTACAGATATGAACATATTCACCAATACCCAATAAATATCCCCATTACCAGCATAGATCTTATACAGCCAGGGATTAGAAAAACCAAGATGCATAAAATCATGACATTATCAATAACAATATTTTGATTGGTCAAAGAGGGTGCTAAATACATATGGCTTATCATCCAAAGAGTACCAGAGTCATTGCTCAGACAATTAGATGTAGGGAGCCTAGCCATGCTGTGTATGGGACCTGAGGGGAGCCAGACACATGGTATTGCTGGTCTTTCTAGTAAAACTTGTGCAACCATCATATCCTATATCATTTTGGTTCAAGCGGAGAGGTGAATGTTCCTTCCCAGAGTGTCTACATACAAAATACTGAGAAGTTAGTGTCATGCACCAAATCCTCTTCATGTAATTCATCATATGAAGCCATACTCTTAGGTTATTAATAGGATTATATTTTCATGTCATTTTGCATGGAGAATATCAAAGTGTTGGCATTTACTGGAACTGGTCCTGTTGTTATTACACAGTAGCTTTATCATCATTACCAATGTTTTGTTTGTATTATTATGGTTTGATTTCTGATAGGAATTTTTTTGTTATATGTTTTGATTTCCTTGTTTTTGATTTCTTTAATGTATCGTTTCCTAGATTAGGTTTATAATTACTAATATTATAGTGTATTATGGAGAAAATGCAGATGTTTTCCAACAAAAATGCTTCAGTATTGTGTGTATTTTCCATTCTGATTGTATTCCATGAATCCTGGATAACTTGATCCATATCTGGTAGGTCTTCTCCTTTATGGATATAGGGTAGCTCCATCTCTCAAGAGATACCCAAACATACTAGAATCACACATGAAAGGATATGAGGGAAAGGAAGTAAGATCAGCAATATTTTGGATTTAAATCCCCTGCAAGACTGTGACTTTTTAGCCTGCATCCCATTCATTGTTTGCTGACACTTGTCCTCTGCACACAACCACCCATCAGCAGACCCTTTGGTTAGATCTTCTTCCATCTGAAATACTCATGGCCGTTCCAGTCCCTGATAGTACAAAATCTATGATCCACCACCAACTCCAGGTATGCTCCTGTATATAATTTCCCACCTCTAAGACAACCCCTGTATTCACATGTTGAAAAGACAAAAGCTGCACTATGTAGCTCAATACTGTTAACAGCTGCAGATGTTACATTACCACCTATGCAAATAAGATGGAGGCAAATCAAAACTGGCATATATGTATTTATGAGTCGGCCTACCTAGATTTATTGATTGTTGCTGTACCCTAGCTCGAGAATACACAAGGACACATGGCCCCCGGGCATGCTGACTATAGAGCAGGAAATGAGACCGCTTTCAGCTCCATTATATGACAGTGTGTGCCGCAAGGATAGGGAAACACATATTGTACCATGCTGCTTGCATATGATAAACTGGCTGAATAGCATAATTAAAGCTGTTCTCAATCAAACATATTTTGTACCTGTGATTATTACTTATTATCAATGCATTTCTTTGTCTTATTGATTATGACATATTGCAAACAGAGAAGTTAATTAGCATTTCAACTCCCATTTTGTATATTTCTGATATTATTTCATGTTATAAGATACCCCTTATTGCATGCATATGTAAGAGAAAAATGTGTTTTCATACATTGAGTGTTATCCTTAATCATTGAATATACTATGTATAAGTTTCAAAATCTGTTTCAAAAAGTGCTTCAGATAATGTATCATTTTAAGTTTTATTGTAGAATAGATTACTGGTTATTGTTCTGATTCATTCACCCATAATTGATGTAGTAATCCAATCTAAATATATGTATCAAATAACTTGCCAAAAAGTATAAGTTGATAAATACCAAATTAATTAGTGAAATGGCAGAAAACCTCACATTGCTTAATGCTTCTGTTTTTACAAGTTACTTTTTTATCTTTTGCAGGTATGTATTGTTGCTTCTTCTTTGGATGAAAGTTGGTGAGTAAAAAGAATTTGGAAAGGCTTAAAGAATTACATTACCATTATTATGGAAACAAACTTCCATGCCACACATTATATGAGAAACCTGCCGAGTCTATACTGTATTGATTGTGATCAGCTGCGAATGCTGTATCAACACATCATCAATAGAATTTGAAATTTGGAATTTTGTTATCAACTCTTTCAGGGAGTTGTTAGTGGTTACGGAAACTGGGATAACTGGCAAAAACCACCTTCTAACCCTGAGTTACTGGCTACATCACACCACATGTTAGAAACCCTGATTAATATCTGTAAAGACTGGTATCGATACAGTATCAATTGCACCTCGTTCTAGACACACTTGTGATCAGCTGTGGATCAGTGCCGTACCACCACTGTACCACTAGAAAACTACTATGTCACACTACATGTTAGAAACCCTGATTGATATCTGTAAAGACCGATATCGACACAGCATCGATTGTACTCCCTGTTCTAGGCACACTTGTGATCAGCTGTGGATCACTGCCGTACCACCATTATACCACTAGAAAACTACTATGTCACACTACATGTTAGAAACCCTGATTGATATCTGTAAAGACAGGTATCGATAGAGCATCGATTGTACTCCCTGTTCTAGGCACACTTGTAATCAGCTGCGGATCAGTGCCGTACCACCACTGTACCACTAGAAAACTACTATATAACACTACATGTTAGAAACCCTGATTGATATCTGTAAGAACAACCGCATAATGCACTTGAAATTACCATGGCAACCAGCTATTTGGCCAGGTGAGATTGAGGAGAAATCGATTAGATGTGATTTCGTCCCGCAGCGGTAATTCCTCCCTAATAAATCACACCTTGATAGCTTCACCTGGCTACAATCTTCCTAATTAGCCACAGGAAATGGCTAAAAATACTCAGTGTTTTCTCAGGAGCGTTTTATGTTGGTAGTGCTTTAGACATACAGCTGTGTATCTTGGGTATTGCTGCTGGGTTGTCGGCATGAAACATAGGAATGTTGAAGAGTTGTGAGGAATTTAACAACCTTAGCCCCCTCTCCATTTCAGTGTTAAATTTTAAATTTTCATTCTAAAACTGGCTTTTTTCTTTAATTATCCTCAGAATATGGAACCCCTATAAAAACAACTAAAGCCCTTACTTCAAGTTTCTGTATCTACATCTATGAAAAGGTTCATATTTCAGCAAGTGAAATTAGTATTCAAGGAAGTCAACATTTTGAGGAATGATGAAATTTGAAAAAAAGTAGATGATATTTATTTGTGCATAGCTAATACAAGAATCTTTTTATTGAGATTGGTAGTTCCAAAATTGGGAATGAGCTTACTTATAATTTAATTGGGATTGGTGTCATTTTCCAAAAATATGATGTCATTTTTCCTTATCACTGAGCACAATTTGTCAGGGTAGAAAAGTGATTTCATTCAGTTTAAAATATATATTCATTACAATGAAATATATATTCATTACAATGAAGGTCACAGAAACAGTTTTCAGGTATTTACTTCTCACAATTGAATAATACGTTTAAGAAAATTTCCCCTTAAGTTGAAATTCCCCTCACAATGGAATAAAGTATTGGTTTCCACTCATTGATAATATAGGTTGACCTTTTTGCCTCAACTCAGCTGGCAAATCTAAATTCTATTCATTCTTCCCATTGAAATGTTTATGGTGTACGTATTTCCAGTCTATTAGTTTTCACATCTGCCTCATTGGACTTGCGATTTCAACGCTTGGTCAAATTGTATTCACGCTGTATATAGCCGGTCAATAACAATGTGCCTGAATGTCCATATATAGATTTTACATTCCCAGACAGTATTGACAGGTCTGTTCTGACCCTGTAGCAGTCTAGACCAAGTACCCACTTAAACTTTTAGCATCTGACAGGCTCTCTCAGGCTACTCATATTATGCACTATGGTTGATAGGCTCACATTAGTTCTGATTAATCAATCAATATAAGGGAAAAGGTATGCTAATCACATAAATGGCCTTTGTGTGGTTGGTGAATAGTACAATTCGGCCAATGGTGCTTGACAAGGTTTGTATGGAAAGTGACCAGTTGTTGTTGTAGTTGTAGTGGTATGGTGTAGGAACATGAAACCAGAGATATAAATACTCATGTACTTCTCCGATGAAACTGACCTTATGTGGCTATTATTAGTGCCATATCTGTGCAAACTGAATAGTTGTTGAAAGCAGCTCTGTCTGAAATGTACAATATTATGGATGAAAAGTCAAATCTGATGAAACTGATCAGCCGTGGTCAGAATTAGGATGACTGACCAGTTGGGTTTGCAGTGGTCAAGTGGTCAAGTCCCACATAGGAAAACTGATCAGTGGTCATGGTTCATTTATTGAAACTGACCGGTTGTGGTCAAAAGGGGGATGTCTGTGAGATTGGCTGGTTTGGGTTGCAGTGGTCAAGCCTTGCATGTGCTGAAACTGGCCAGTTGTGGATGAAGTGGTTATGTTTTGTTATGTGGAAACTGACCAGTTGTGGCCTAAGTGGAGCTGTCAGTCTGGAGAGTGATATAGGGCTATTTGACCACTATCACATGCATAATTCATTGCATCAAATGAATAACCTAAGATAACAGCCTCAGCTCAATCAATCTAGTGTGATATATGGAACCTTGTGACGCACCATAATGCATGTGTACTTTGGTCTTTTGTTTCAAGTCCACAATAGCCGATAGGGAAATAATTGTGTGAAAGAAGCCATTTGACTGCTTTATCTTAATGCATCTTTTCATCACTTTCCCTATTATGAGGAAATTGTTTTTAGAAAAAAAGTTGTATCCTTCACTGCTTTGAAATGTACATTTTGAATTTAATCTGAATTTTCCATGGATTTTCTACTGCATATTACCATGATAAACATATCACAATGTATGCATTAGGTGTCTTTATTAACATACTGAGCCCCCTGATAAAGATGGAAATGTCTGCATGTGCCATTGTCTGTGGTTCCTGATTTATTTTCCACTTAATTAAAGGGACATTTTGGATGGATTCTTGGAATGTCTTTAGAGAGTAATTGATGAATTCCTTAGCTAGAGGCCATGATTAAAACCATGTGATAAGGGAACTAATTAAACCTGTACTCGCCAGAATCCACCAATCAACCACAGGAATGCTGTGGCAAAAATAGCATCAGTTCACCTGCTGAAGGCAATGAAAGAACAACAACATATGCCAAGTCATTTCATTTAAATCTCATTTAGAAAGGACAAAAATCTGAAAATCCCTTGATCGTCATATTTTTTCTCTTTTTTTCCTTTTCGATTCCCTTGCAGGACCTATTAAATAGTGTCTGTTGATTAAAGAAAAAAAGTAAATTCACATTGACAGATGGTGTATTCTTTCATTCTTTAAAAAAACAAACACAATCGTTTTTTTTTTCCCAAGTCCTGAGGGATTTGAAAGGTTTTGAGGGATTTGAAAGTAACTCCCAGTTATGTTTAAAAGTATCATAGATTCATATGTTATGTGTCAAGTTGTTCTTCAGGCTTGACTCTGTTAATATCTGTACTGTGAACTATGGTGTGGCACATTCAGGGCAATCAATATAGCAGCAATACAACAGCCTAACAATGCAATATAGGACACACATAGTGCTGAGCTTGACATTTCTCTGAAAAGACCTGAAAAAACTGTCAGCATTAAAGATCACCTGTCAGCTACTGTGCTAGATGTTATTATAGTGTGTATGTGTACGGATGCAGTGACACCTGTAATGCGCTATAGTGTGTGTATGTGAAAGTATATAAGGACTCTATTATGCATAATTCTATAATGCCTAATATTTCTATGTGTCAGGATATAAGGCCACCTGTAATCTGTTATATGTAGTATGTTTGTTTGTTTTAGGATATAAGGCCACCTGTAATCTGTTATACATAGTGCATGTATGTGATGGAATATAAGCACACCTGTATTCTGTTATACGTAGTATGTGTGTTTTAGGATATAAGGCCACCTGTAATCTGTTATATGTAGTATGTGTGTTTTAGGATATAAGGCCACCTGTAATCTGATATACATAGTGCATGTATGTGATGGAATATAAGGCCACCTGTAATCTGTTATATGTAGTATGTGTGTTTTAGGATATAAGGCCACCTGTAATCTGATATACATAGTGCATGTATGTGATGGAATATAAGGCCACCTGTATTCTGTTATACGTAGTATGTGTGTTTTAGGATATAAGGCCACCTGTAATCTGTTATACGTAGTGCATGTATGTGATGGAATATAAGGCCACCTGTATTCTGTTATACATAGTGCATGTATGTGATGGAATATAAGGCCACCTGTATTCTGTTATGCGTAGTATGTGTGTGTTAGGATATAATGACACCTGTACCTGTGGTTCCTCATATCACCAACTGCTACTACTACTAATAATGCTGCTGCTGCTGCTGCTGAGAAGTAATGGTTGAGGCTGGCCTTTAACAAGCTTCATTTGCCAGCTCTGCTTGCTGCTGCTCGGCTGGTGTGGCTCTCTGAATGATGGATATCAAAGTGCTAGAGTCAGATTTTACCACCCTCGTCAAGGGTCCGTTTGCATGATGGATGATGTCCTTTGAAATTTGAAATTTTGAAGACTGTGCTTAGCTTTTGGAAACTTTAGAATATTCAATTATGAGGCCAAATTTGTCTTTTTGGGAATCATGTATTTTATGCATTTCCATTAATGGCCTAAATATTTTCATAGTTTTAGAGGTTTCACCCATCTCCCTCTTTTTTACATTGAAATTTAGTAATGAAGCAAGGCTTTACTTTAATTTTCTTCCCTTCTAAAAATGGGTCACAATACTTTATATTCTCTCTTTGAATTTTATAGTGGATGTTCCACTTACTACTTTTGGTTTTTCTAGACTGATGAAGATAAGTTAGGTACATGCAGAGTGAGAAATGCCTTTCCTTCGCTCACACTTGCCTGGTTCCTTAGTGATAGTGAATGATTATGTTAAAAGGTCAAACATGTTGCATTAAAGCCTATTTGTCCACCAAGCATGTTACCTGTGAAATATAATCATGTGATGCAGCCCAGGTAGGCACTCAATATTCCTGCTGCTGCTGCTGCTGCTGCTGCTGGAGGGAGCGCCATGGCGATGATGCCTGGATGCTGGCTGCAAGGCCTACCTGGTCTAATTACCTTCTAACACTAACCAGGTGAATCCAGAAGCTTGCTTACAGGCATCTCTCTCGGCTGATCTCACACCCATACCTACAGCTAGCACCACTCTTTATGTGTGCCGCCGCTGACTGTGATTACAATCACACGGCAGAAAAATCAGGGCGGTAGGAAAAACTAGGCATGAATAGGTAGACGGATATTATAACATTTGTCTCAGATTGTTTGCTGAGGAAGGAGAGAGGATTGTGTAAGAATCAATAGAAATCTATTCATCACATTACATCATCAGTTGATGCCTTCTTGGCAGCACACATTTACATACCTGGCTGCATTGATTACATTGTCTGACGCCATACTCTCTAGGCTTTGAGATTTACCAGTAATGCAGTGTATGCCCAGCCGCATCTAGAAGTAATGCATAGTAGAGCTGACTTTTTATCAAGGCTTCAACCACTTCCAGACTCTCTTTCATGAGTGAGCTATCCAGTTCATGGTGATATTACACCTATATCATTACATATCATCTTGCTTCAATATTGATAATGATAAAAAAAAACTAGCGCAAAAACATGGGATACATCAGCTTTGCATTATTCTTCCTCTTCCATACCTATAGACAATGCTAGATGGATTTCAAAGAAGCTGGATTATAGTACTATCATTGAAGACTAAGCATCACAAGCATATCTATCTCCATTGAAGTGGAAGACTTCTTCATGCAGCAATAAGGAAGATATTAAACCAAGTGACAGGGAGAGTCAAACCATGCCTTAGTAGTAGACTTTATTGGCATGTCATATATACTCTTGGCACGTGTGGTATAAACTGTTTACATATCAAATCGTTGTATTGGACCTGGGCCACTTCTACATTGAAGGGGGATGGAATGAATAACTGTAAAACGAATATGAATATATTCACTTATGAATTATGGTAAATAAATGATTGAGGTGTTGTTTTTGGTTTAATTGGCAATAGCAAAGACTATGGTGAATGGTAGAGGCAGCTGATGTGTTCGTTGTTATGATGATGATGATGGTGTTTATGATTGTATTGTTGCTTTAAGTGATGGTGATTATGACCTGGGCATTAAGGTGATAATGATGATGATGATGATGCTGATGGTGGTGATGATGATGATGATGATGGTATATGTATTGGCGGTGGTATGGTGCCATATTATGGCAGTTGTCTAAGTGTCATAGTGAGGATGATGATGATGATGATGATGATGATGATGATGATGATGATGATGATGATGATGACAATAATTTAAAACTATAATTATCAAAACCATAAGACCTAACAATAGGACTTGTCATTACTCAGAGGCTGCAAGTGATGTTTCTTGGTCTGTCAGTGATGTCAATAGCCCTTGACTGGTAGAGTGGGGTACTCAAGTGCCCTGTCCTCCTTCCTGCAACTACACTTATGTAATGTAATTATGTAAGTGATTAGATAAGAGGGAAGTGAGACAAGACACTTTAAGTTAGATGAGATGTTGGGCCTGAAATAGCCATTGACTATGCAGTGAGCCATGTAATTAGTGTGGTAGACACTCTAGGGAATACACTTATTAATTTCAGACTCTAGTTATTGGTATCCCACCCAGTCCTGATAAGAGTCCCCATTCGGAGAAAATGCTTTGAAGTGTGTGACTTATTTTCATTTTATCTCTTATTGGTTTAGTTGGCTTCCACGTTAGTGTTTTCAAAATTGTATTAATGTTTAAGGTTGTCTCTGATGACTGTAACATGTATTAAAGTAAACCACCAGATATGCCGAATCAGCCCCCCCCCCTTCCCAAGATAATATAATCCTGATGCAATGATACTCATGATATTGATATGTTAACTATATATTACTATGTAAAATGTAGAAAAAAATAATTTTGATTAAAATCTATGTGTGAAATATGTCCTTCATATTAAAAGTCTTGAAATAATAGACTTGTCTGGCAAACTGGGGATAGTTGGGTTAATTATATCTGGCTATGTTCACTGCTATTTTCTCGTTTTCATTGGTTATTCTCGTCCTATGAAATGACCACAGTGGGCTGAAGAGAGCTTCTCTTGCCTCCTGGGATCTGACCAGTGACGTCTTCTCCAGCTCCTCTCTGTGTTTGGCTAGCCACTTGGAAGTGTGCATCTGTTTGTGATTCTATCATCAGATATCTAATGTTCTAGACTGTCCCCCACATCTGCCGGATCAGTGACACAAAAATACCAGTTACAGGGCCCATACCTATTCATTTTAAACCTAAAACATGTATTTTTTTCCATCCCTCATGGTTGTCCATTTCATTATTTAATTGATAAGATTGATGCCAGCTACTTGGTAGTAGTGTAAAGGGTGGTATTTTGGAGGCAGCATGTTTGTAGATTCTGCTGGTGGTCCGCTCGAGTGGAATAGCCTAATTGCTGTCAAGGTTCTAGTGCAGAGGCCTACAGGCAGCTTTCAGCAAGACACTTAGTACTGCTGAGCCTGTTGTGAGTTGTATGTAGCTGGAGGGGGGAGCAATGCCTCTGTGAACTTGGCCATCTCTCCTGGAGGAGAGAGCTATTTCAGGAGGAAAACCGTTCAGCCACCGAGCCAGTTGGCCGGGAATACACTATAGTCTCATCCCTACTTGTACCATCCATTCTCTCAAAATCCTAAATGAAAATTGAAAAAGAACTTTAAAGGTCTCCTTTGGATATTGAAGGTGTTAAAAGACTGAGATAATACTGAGGTGTTAACTGTTGGAATATAAACCTAAAAACTGATAATAGGATATCATAAGTGTGTTTACTTTTACAGATGTTCACATCTCAAAGGCGCACCTTAATTTGTTAGTACTAGTACTCACACTATTAGAAATCTTAGAGGTGCTCATGTTTGGAAGCTACATTGTATATTCTCCCTAACACCCCTGCTTGGCGATCCCATGGCCTCTGTTTGTAGTTGACAGTTATCAGTGTATCAGACCACTGTAACTGACACCCCAGGCCCTAGGATACAAGGGAGATTAGAAAGCATTCACCCATGCTCAAATAGACAATGGGTTATTGCCTGAAGAGGCACGAAAGGGAGATGGCCAAACTGGAATCAATCCAGATCTTGCAGCAAATCAATTAACTCAGCTCTAGCACCTGCGGCATCCAGGCTGGCATGGAGCAGTGGTATAATAGCAGAGCTTAGCAGAACAACAGATACAAACTCATACATGGTATCTAGGGAATATGTATACACACTTCTGGTGGTACAAACCAGGATAGTGCTAGAGGTGCTTTGAGACATTATTTAAGTTTGCAAACTACTGAGGACTGGTTGTGTGTGGGGGCTAAAATGGTTCAGCCTCTGCAATAAAGGTTATGGAGTTGAATTTAAAACATGTAGAATCAATAAGGCTCTTTTTTTTTGTTTTTGAAGAACTCTGGATCACCCATAGTTCATTTATTTTGTTTTTCAATATTGTAACAAGAACAAGTGTAACTGAACAGATAAATTAAAACAGGTAAATTACAGAAAGTCGTCACAATGAGTACAGTATCTTACATGAAAAATAAATCTTATCTATACATTATACATACAGTGATACTTGCCTCCCTTTTTACACACAATACAGCATTGGAGGTCTTTTTGGGACTAATAGACGTCACAGAAGTAGCTGCTGATGTTTTATCTGTCTAATATTACTTGTAATGAATGTGTTTTTTTGTTTAATATATTGTGAGGTATTTTTCCCACCTTCAATAAGGCTCTTGAGGCTAATCTTACTGCTGCATACCTTATTTAGGTATACAAAGTATTACAACTGAGGACTAGGGGGTTGTGGGGTTCTGGTTTCACCTGCCCTTTGCAATAAGGTTAGTGTGGTTGAACTGTACCCCAAAAGAGCCATTTTAGGCTATTGATGTAATACATGTGGCAGAAACTGCATGTGCATGGGACAAGGAAAGATGAGAAGATACATAACAGGGTGATAGGGGGGGGGGGGGGTATTTAAGGTAAAGTTATATGCAAGAAGAAATCTGGATATTCTGGTCTTCCCAGCTATCAAATACTGGCACTGCCGTGATTAAGCTTCTATGGCAGAAAAAGTTATAACAATCCAAATTGCATTCCATTGCACCCACAGGAGAATGCCTGCTAGGGAATTGTCAATATCCAGTGTGTGGTATTGGAGAGGTGAAGGCTACTATTGCATGGGGATATTGGAGTAGAAGGAGATTAAAGACTGCAGGGGGAAGGCCGTGGCAACAAAAGAGCCCAGCAGCAGCAAGGGAATTGTTGATATGCACCTAGTGGCATCACACAGGTCAAGGCTACTGTACTCGAGATAATATAGATGGATATATGATAGCCTTTATAGAAAGAAGCAAATTGGACTGGAATGGAATTCCACTGTTTCTTTTTCTGTCATTATCAGGCTAAATAAAAAATATAGTAATAGAGTAGAGGTTGGGGTGGGGCAGGTTGCAGGTATGAACGTGAGGCAGAAGTGTATTACTGATTTACTTTTAGAGTAGAATGTGGTGCTCTGGCGAGCATGGAGGAATGGTGAACATTCTGATTGCAAGGCATTCACGGGTAAGACAGTGAAATCACTGAGAAAGACATGACTGGTACTGGGCAAAAGAATAACCTTAATATAGCACTAAAACTTATTACAGATATAGTATTACACTGAAAGGCCAGGGCTCTCATTTGATAAAGTGTACTTGCATTGTGTTAATTTTAAACCCCCACCCCTACTAAATACACCAGTTGAAAATGTTGATGCAGTTCTAATACTGTCATAGAATTGCATTGAGAACAAATTGCATTGAAAAAGCCAATCCCCTCATTTCATATTTAATCATATATGCATGTTGTTTGTTTCAGCCACCTCTCTCTCTCTCGCCCACCCCCCCCCCCCCCCCCCCCACCCCCCTCACTAGACCCACCTCTGCTGATTTATCACACACATTTAGTGGGATGAAAAGGTCATAACCTGACACTAACTAATGCTGTCTTTTTGCCAGTGTGATGTGAGTAGGAGTATTGGTGGTGGCATGTGACCTTCCTGATGGCGGCTCTCTAGGTATCTAGCGTGCCGCATACTTGTCAGTTTCAGGTTCCTGCACCTTGACATCAATGTTACTTTTAGTATCCTCTCCCAGCATCATCCAGTGGATCTTTGAACATTCTGCGTGAGGATGTGCGTATCATAGTCAGCATTATGATACTATTTGCAGGTCTTTGCTCTTACGGCACTTTGAGCTGTTCAGTAGTGATGTGGTTCCTAATTTTTAAGATACCAAACCTTTTCTTTTGACTTTTTCCTTTTTAAGGCCTGTACTCCAAGTGTAGAATATATAATAGATTTTTGGATGTAAAAGTTATTTGAACAACTGATTGTGCATTACATAGGGATATTTGAAAAGGTATTGCCCATGAGAATTAAATCAAGAATTCCTCTAAGGTGCTCTTAGGCAAACATTGGCAGCATTGTTTTCATCCCATTGGGAAAGCAGGCAGAGTTCACTTAACTTTATATATAAAGGTGGCATATACATTTCTTTATCAGGTTTTGGAAAGTTCCTAGTGTCATAGAATTATTAGCATCCATATCTGAGTCTATGGTCCATTTCTAACCACCAGCTGAAAGTTGTCTCTTTGATTAGACCTCGCACCTAAATCATACAAGGTGATTTGGATCTTCCAATCATTTGCATAAAAAGTGGATAATATGTGTTTGTCCACTTTTGCTAGCACTGAAACCTATGGTCTTCAGTGTATTGTTTGTACTTATTCCATCAGGGCCTGGTTGTCACCTGCATCTGTAAGTCGTTAGCATAGATAGCGCTCAGGTATGCTAGAAGTAATAAAGTCTGCCATAAATCATGCATGCTGCTGATGAAGAAACAATTTAAGAACAGCTGCCAGGTAGAATCAGAGACAGGTGTGTAGCCGTAGGAGGCCAATCAGCAAGTCCTGATTCCTCCAGCTAGATAATTCCAGCTAAATTCACACCTGTAAGTCTTCATTATTCAGTGAGACTTGTAATCAAGACGGAGGTAATTAATAATGTGGTGTTTCTCGCGGGATTTTTTTAGATCTTCATGCACACATTTCATTTTGATACAACAGTGGCTTACACTGACAGGTGATGATAAGAAAATTGAGACAATCATTTCAATGTAATATGAATAGAAATGTTTATTTTTTGTTGATTTATTTTTTATTTTTTGTGAAAAAATAATGATATATATGGTATGCATTTAATACTATTACTGCTATATGCATGTCATGTTTGTGAAAACTTTAAAATTTAGTTTTTCTTGTGGTGTGCCATCTCGATATACATGTATTAACAAATGATAGAAATGTCTCTAAATTGATTTTCCAATGAATCACATAGTTCATTTCGACCATACCAGTGCCTAATGTAACGGGATTAATTTAAGTCTAGTAGTAGAATTCCTGCTGACCGTTGAAGGAAGCTCCAGGCCTAATCTCTGCCCCACAGACTCGTTGGCTTGCCTGTGTAAAAGAGGGAGGGGATTTATGGCAGGGCTAATGGAATGTTTCACGGCTGGGTCAGAGAACTCATTTCACACACTTCTGCCTGTTAGGTGATCACAGCCCGCTGAATGTTAAATGCTCTCCTCGCATGCGATCCACCAGCATTGCATGCTCGCATGAAACGCCCATTCAACTGCGAAGAAATTGACATTCTCATGCATGCTGGGCTCTTGTAATATTGATAATTATCCGTGGCTTTGATTAATTTTGATAATCTGGGGGAATGCATTACGAGAGTATATGTGTTGGATTATTGAATTTGGCATTATGATGATTAAAGATTTTCTTGTAGTGATCATAGTAAGTGCATGGTGACAGTGTAAGGGTGGGGGTTATCCAGAATTTGTCTGTAGGGGGTTCTGTAGGAGGGCCCGGTCCATTTTTACAGAGAGGTAGATCTACCTCTTTGTATTTAAGCAAAACTGAAGAAAGTGTGAAGAAATCGACAATTTGAATTGTAAGTGTGGGGGGGGGGGGGGGGTGAAACCCCTTAAACCCACTTTTCCTTTAACCACATAAAGTTGAGAATTTCTTGGAAATCCTTGGGTTTTCCTTTGAGATCCAAGGATTTCCTTGGTACTCCATGGAACACATCAAAGAAAGATTATTTCTAAATAAACACTGATGAAAATTGAAAAGGTAAGACAAATTTGTAGTGCAGTGATCACAATTGTCTTTTTCTAAACACTGATTTTCCAGCTCTGAAAGAACTGCCATCCTAATAGCAGGAAACCTGCTTTGGTACAGTATTCATGAGGGGGCTGTTGATAAATGGTACCGTAATAGTAACAACACATGGTTGCGTGCAGTTGGTGGCTGGTAAGAGTTGCTGTATGTGACAGATGTGGAGAGGTGCCAAGTGTGGTTATCAGTTATCTTGGCCCTTTATCCCCGGCTCAGCAGCCTCCTTAACGGCAGAAGCAGGGCAAGAGCAGTCAGTCTACTGAGGAGATAAATCTGTATTAGGAATCTTCTTCTTGCGCTCCTCTTCTTCCTCTCTCTCCTCCTCCATCTCCTCCTCCTCCTCAGCTGTCTATTCAGCAGCAGTATGGCAAAGAGCACCTAGTCCACTTAGGAGATAGATCTGTATTAAGAATCTCCTTAAGCTCCTCCTCTTCATCCTGTTCCCCCTCATCATCCTCCCATCCTAGTCCTCTCCCTCCTCCTCCTCCTCAGCTGTCTATTCAGCAGCAGTATGGCAAAGAGCACCCCGTCCACTTAGGAGATAAATCTGTATTAGGAATCTCCTTAAGCTCCTCCTCTTCATCCTGTTCCCCCTCATCATCCTCCCCTCCTAGTCCTCTCCCTCCTTGTCCTCCTCCTCAGCTGTCTATGCAGGAGCAGTATGGCAAAGAGCACCCCGTCCACTTAGGAGATAAATCTGTATTAGGAATCTCCTTAAGCTCCTCCTCTTCATCCTGTTCCCCCTCATCATCCTCCCCTCCCAGTCCTCTCCCTCCTTGTCCTCCTCAGCTGTCTATGCAGGAGCAGTATGGCAAAGAGCAGTCAGTCTGCTTAGGAGATAAATCTGTATTAGGAATCTCCTTTTGCTCCTCTTCATCCTCTTCCCCCTCGTCCTCGTCCCCTTCCCCCCTCCCCGTCATCCTCCTCCTCCTCCTTCTCCTCCTCCTCCAGCTCCAACAGCAGTGTCTTCTCAATAGAAGTATTGCAAGAGCAGTCAGTCTGCTAATGAGATAAGACTGTATTAGGTTCAACCTGCTCCTCCTCTTCCTTCAAGTCTTCCACACCCTCCTCTTTTTCATACTTACTATACAATCAATTCCTGTAGTTGCACCATCTTTTGGAAATACTTGATGTGATGAAGAAATTTTAATCAAAACTCAATCAATTTCCCTTGAAATAGTTTGTAAATGTTTGATTATTTCAAAAAGGGAACCTTTAAAGCATAGATGGGTTATGAAGATTTGATGGGTGGCGTATTGGTCAGTCTGACCCCGGGTGTTTTTCAGATGATGAGAACCATCGTTATTTTGACCTTATCACTGTGTCCTTTGACTTATCCCTGTGAGTGTGCAGGGTCTACTGAAGCAAGGCCGCCCTATCAGCGAGGTGTGTTGTTTTGTAGATGATCCTCTAGGGGATGGGAGGACAGTTCCTGACCTTTTCTCTCTGCACTTGGCTCCGGCACAAACATGTGCTCAGTCACTTACTGCCATGTGCTTAACCAGTCTTATGTGCATGAGTTTCAGCTTAGAAAAAATACCCACAGAGTGACAGCTGGATTTTATGCCATGTGCACCATTTTAAAACCTCAGTAATGTGGTTTCACCTTGAAAAAGTTAAGAAGTCAACAACTGTCAAATTAACCAGATGATGTGACAAATGAACTGTCGTGTTTCATATCATATACCAATCACTCATACTGGATAAAAATAGCATAGTTTCTACCTAAAGATGATCTATTTCATCCAATTCATATAGAAAGTTAAGAACTTTATAAGTATGGAGAGCTCAGACTGGATGAATACTTAGAATTTGTTGAAAAGTTGATGATTGTGAATTTCTGACAAATCACTTATTTTCCCATTGCTTGAATTCCTAACCAGCAATTTCAACACCCATTGTAATATTGCATTGTTACGTATGTAGAAATGTATCAATATCCATCTATCAATGATGGTTATTCCTCTGAGATCCATGTGTGCTGATCAAGTTCCACATAAAACTTGTGAGGGGCTCGCCCAATAGCTGAGTGGTCCAAGGCATTGCCGCTGACTGTTTGCTGTTTCTCACCACTGTCTTAGTTATAGAATCTGGCTCGGGCCATGTGAGAAAGTTGCTGGTGACTTGGGTTAGGTGTTGGTTTTTGCTCGGTACTCTGTCATTACTCATGACTGGCTTATCACTTCTTAGCCTGAATTAGGCAGAAAAAGTGACGATTAAGGAAGTTCAAATTCTAATCCACAAGATTTGTATGTATTGTTCTTATTATATTGCTTAAATATGCTGTTTGCATTTAAACACACCAGTGACAGTGGGTATTGGGACTTACGGAAATCTCCCATTGCAATTATGAGTAAATTTGCTATACGTGCTGCTATTCCATATGACTGGCCCCGTGTGTACTAGAGAGAGAAAAGTATGTCAGTTCCAGCCTGTTTAAGCTGGAGTGAATGGGAAGGAAAATTGTGATTTATTAGGTTTTGGTAGCTATCAATTGTTTGTATTGGATCAAATGCATTCCTCTGTTAGCAATTGCTGGGTGTATTTTGTGTTGATTAGATTATTTGTCTTGATTAGCCTGTGATTATGCTATCAATGAAGAAATACTGATGGCTGTTGAAGCATGACTGCGTATGAGCTGTTAGTGTATGCTATATTTTAGTGTCCATTGCTCAATGAAGGGCATAGAAAGAGGTTCCCTGTACTGAACACAAACAATAGGAAAATACATTACTTTTATTCAGGAAGAAAATCTTTACATAGAACTGAGTAATTTGCATGATATTGAAAGTTTTCTTCACATGCAAGCATTTTTAGGAGCTATTCCTCTGCTCCTCAGCTAAGCTCAGTTGGAATATAGACATTAAGAAAATAATAATTATTATTATTATTATTATTATTATTATTATTATTATTATTATTATTATTGTTATTATTATTAACATTGGTAGATTTCAATTAGTAGTATCACAGTATCCAAATTCATTCTGTTGGTGTAGAAAAAGATTTACCATTTTTGAGGTGGCTTTGACCTTTGCATAATAAATCCTTTCCTTCTCCACATGTTATTCAACTCTAGTGCACTTGGTAACATAGATAATTTCTTGAACAAACCTCAAGCTTTTTCCACCTCGTCTCCGTGTTTTATGATGTAACCAGAGCCTGAAAACATGGGTGCTATCTATCAAGGGAGGCATGGTTTTAGATGGCTGGCGTACTCGTCCATTTGTTCATTGGCCATCATGTGTGCTGGGTGAGGAGAGAAGGCTTTATGAGGCGTAGGATAACGCTAGGATAAGGCCAGGTCTGAGGCGGCTAATGGGGCCATCATAGGACCAGCCACCCACCCCCACGGCATCCTTCCTATCTCCCCCAGCCATGAGGAGGAGCTGCAAAAACAGCAATTAAGATACCTGAACCATGTTCTAGGTTAATAGAGTCAGAGGGAATCTCAACCAGCAGTAGGTGCACTGGCTTAATTGCTGTGTAGGATTTTAGCTGACATTTCTACTCATTTTGCTTTCATATTTAGTGAGTTGCTATTGTGATTTTTAGAGCCGATTTTCAAAAATATTCCCATTTTTTGAGCAGGGATAGATTGTTACTTAATTGGATGCATGGTGTGGATACTGAATACTAAAGAAAACATAATTGAAAGCATCATTATAGAAGAAGCTAGGTCACTGCTTATCTTGAAAGCCTCATATCCATCATGGCACATGCAGAATATAATTGATCTTACTTGTAGTTTTAATTTGCAGTGATTATAATTATTAAACCATGTTTATATAACAGTCTTAAATTGCCTACTGATATTTATCTGATACCTCTAGTTAAATTGGTACTTTTATCTGCTTTTTTATTGTCAAATAGTATGTATTTTCCTGTGGCTCCTAACAATGAGGTAATTATCATATTGGATGTTGAATGAACTAAAGCAATCCAATTCAGTTTATGTTATTGACTATGTAGTGCAATACAATAACCAACACCTCACTGACTAAGCCAAGTGCTTGCCGGCTTTCTTTACCATGGTCATGACATCTGTGGTCTCAACAATTAGCATAACTCTTGTGGGCCAATAAAACTCAATTTCCAGGGAAATAAATCAGGGAGATGTCCAGGGTTTTCAGGTCAAGCCATGTCTCCAGGGAGGCATGGTAATCCACAACTATTCCCTAATGTAATATTGTAGCAGAGTAGAGTGTTGCTTCAACCCCTCAACCTATCCATGCTCTCATACGGATCTATGATGCTTTCAAAAAAGGATTTCACAAAATATTTCAAAAGAGAATTGTGGGCTGGTTTCTTAAATCAGGATTTCTCCTTCAAATATTTTCTGAAAAAACTTAGTGAAAGAGATATCATCAAAATAGACAGAAATCTTTTTGGCCGCGAAGAGCATGAATGAGTTAAGACAAAAGTGGATAACATAAAATTATCCACTTTTGGTTAAGATGATGTAATTAGTATAAGCATTTCTGAAGAAAAATACACCAAAAAGAAAATATTGGATGATGGAAGGAGGGGTATGAATCAGCATGGTCTGACTATAGCCAAAATGGTAGGGCGAGTGAGTGATTAGGGTATTGCAGTAGAAAATCCCGATTACAAGATATTTGAAAATTAAATATATAAAACTATCAACCTTGTAAATCATGTGCCAGTTAAAATATATGTCCCCCCACCTTTGTGTGTGTTATGCAAAATTGTAAAAGAATCAAATTGCATAATATCAAATTCAAAGTAACACATTTTGTAAATTACTTCTTATCTACTACTCTTAAATCCATTTTCTTGGCACAGCCATATTTATGTACAGGGTTGCTGTTGAATTCAGACGGTGGTACTCATTCATGTATTCAAAAAAGCCTTGAATGCTTCTGTGAGTAGTCAAGAGTTTAAAAATGTGTTCAGCTTCAAAGAAATTCCTCTACACAATCCATCCATACATCATCTCAGAGATAGTAGTTTCTTACATGTGTTGGTACTATTCCATTCATACCAAAAACCAGCTGTTTAGAGATTGTAAGGATGGCTTTTTTCCCTGTGCTACAAATCTGCTGAAAAACAATGTTGATGAAGTTGTGAGTCTAATACATGTATGCTTAGTTTTGCTTAAAAGGATTTTAAGAATTATGAAACAAATGAGAGCATTTTCTTTTATATCTATTTCATTTTGATTAAAATACCTTTGATTATAATTTTAGCAACTACATTAATCTGCTAAGTGACTTGTATATGACCTAAAGATATTCAGAATGGCATTATGCAGTACATTTGTTTTCATTTACATATTTGTTCCAAATACTGACAGTCACCATCCTGTTTTGTGGTGTGTAGCTATGGATTGAAAACAAATAATTGAATGGTTTATAGGGGAAATGGAGTGAAAGAGGAAACCACTAAATGGGTGATGGAGAAGATGAATGGCAAAAGGAAAGCATTGGATGTGTTTAGGGAGAGAAGGATTGCATTGAGTAGGTTTTAGAGGGAGATAGATCACGGGAGGAAAGCATTTAAGAGGTTAACACTGGGAGATTAACAGCCAGATGGACACATCCAATAGGTTATAGTTAGTTAGTTAGAGGGACACACTGAATACTTTAAGGGGGATGGCCTTCTCTAACCCTGTAACTATTGCAGGGTGAAGATACAGTGTTTGCAGGAGAGGGGGAAGGCATGTGGACTACAAGCAGACAAATTGGCCACAGATGCTGCTGGAACAACCGCCTCTCTTCCAGCCAGCCTTCCCTGGCTATATTTAGGGATGCTAAAATACCCTTTCTCTTAATGGCCTTGGACCAAAGAAAACAAAGACTTGCAGTCAGTATCTACAGTATGGCAATACATAACTCATCCTTAGTTAGACATTTATTTAGCAGTCCTGAACTGTTTATTATGATGTCCTACGCCCATCTACATCTCTAATTGTTCTATTTATCCCCTCTAGTGCTGGAGGGTCGACTTTGATGGCCGAGTGGTCTAAGGCATTGTCATTGACTGCTTGCTGCCTCTCACCAATCACCCCTTCCGCTTTGTAATTGGATCCATTTTGACGTGCTTGATTCCTATATGTGGTGATAGAAAAGTTGAAGAAATCATCAACTTATTTGCAAATTTGTCTCAACATCGTAACATGATTTATTTTGGCATGCTTGATTCCAATGTGTTGAAAAATAAATTTCAGAATTCATCACCTTTCTTGTGAATTCTACTCCTCTATTTGCATGGGGTGTATTTTAACATGCATGATTCCTATGTGTTAAAAGATAGGCTACAGAAATCATCAGCTTATGTCCGACTTGGTCTCCACATTGTAAGATTATGTATTTTAACATTCATGATTCCTATGTGTTAAAAGATAGGCTACAGAAATCATTAGCTTATGTCCGACTTGGTCTCCACATTGTAAGATGCTGTATTTTGACGTCCCTGATTTGTGTGTGTTGATAGGGCCACATGGTGATGGTGGTGCTCTGCTGATAGGTCATGCTTATTTACCCTCTAATCTTGTTGACGACCAGGAGCTGAGATACGCATCACCTACGTAACCTGGATATTTCCTGTTAGCAGCAGCATTTTGGTCCTGATATCCAGCTTCTCTGTCACCTCTCTCTTATCCTGATCTCTCCTCGCCCATACTCGCACTGACCCTAACCAATTAGCCACCGATAACACACACTCCAAGGCTTCCTACCTTATCTTCATAGCTGAATGATGGATGGAAACTAGAATTAAATTTTACATGCACCTATGATTTAATTTGGGTGTATGTTTTTTTGGAACTTCAAAAATAAGCTTATGATAATCATTAACCTGTTTACAACATGGAGTGCACATGTGGTCTGACTACTTTGTGCATAACAAAAAATAAAGAAGTTGTTGAAAAATATTTGAAAAGGATTGTTAATTTTAACTTAAGTACTTCTTAACTGCAATATATGCCTATGGGTCAGAATTTATGTAATTCACACAGTGAATGGAGTTCATCAAGTTACTTGATTGCAACTTTAAAAAAACACACTACACAGTGAGTATAAAAAGAATAAAATCCTGTGAGTGATTCTTAACTTAATTTTAGAATAACAAACTTATCAATTGATGTAATTGGGATTTCATAACAGTTACCAATGGTTTCATTTGTTGCCATAGTCCATAAACATTGTGATATCCTTGTAATTTGTGAGCTTGGAGTGAATTTCTCTTGCCAGCCACTGGTAGAGCTATGTATCATGGTTGTACATAAATCTTGCCATGCCTCTCATGGCTAGAAATCAACACCACACTCATGGCATACTATTTATTGACTGAATTGCAATAAAAAGTAGGAGGCTAATATTTGCTATTTCATTGCCTTATTTTATATTTGCTTCAAATTGATCATCGATACCCAGGTAATAACAGCCCAGGTATCAATGCCGATGTTGGTCGCAGTCTTGCAATCAATATTGTTTGCTAAGTATTGGAACATTACTGTTACTGCAACAAAATATCCATCCATCCCTACTCTTGAGCATCTCCAGCGTGGAGCACTCAGAGTGGTGTTATTTTCACCGTGTGCAGCCTGCAATTTGCTACGGCAGAAACCTTTTAAATCTTCCATCTTCTCCTCAGCACGATTTCTTCTCTTCCTACCTGGCGCTTCTCAGGTTTCCTGGAGAGCTCTTCTGCAGGCTTCTCCGGGCAGCCGATGCCGGCAGCTACAGGCGCTAATGACTTTTAGAGAGCGGCAGTGGCGGTGGGCAGCGGGGAAGGTTCAGGTAAAGGTCACCAGGTGCTCTCCGTGCTACGCGCTCGCTCCTCTCCACTGACAAATTGAATTGTTTATGCAGAGTGAAGGAAGTGGCTTTCTGCCATTTGCTATTTCGCTCACCGTTTGATATTTATGCAGATTTCATGAAGCAAAAGCATTCTCTAGCAAAAGGATTTGCAACATAAAAATGATTTTTGCACATATTTGAAACCATGCAACAATAAACAGGTCTTCATTATAATGGCTCTAGCATATTAGAAATTGGCATTTCCTATTTAGAAAAGTGGAAATGTTTTCAGCACTAAGCATGTTAAGCAGCAATTTGACTTTCAAAATGTTGTAGTTAAATATATGAAGTGGGTGCATATTCTTCCATCCAAAATATCCTGCTTACCCTTAATATTTTAAAGACTAAAATTATTGAAACAGTATCCTATATTATCAGTAATTTGCCATTAGCTAACCTTTTAAGTGCTTACATTTTCCCTTCAAAATGTTGTTTGGAACTACAATGCTTTTGAAAGATACAAAGGAATATATCATGAATCAAAATGATATCTGAAAAAGAGTTATTGGTATAGGATACCATTTCTACTTGAAACATTCTCCAAAATATGCTTCATATAAGGATAGCTCTCAAATTGTATGACCTAATGTCCTTAAGCATATTGACTATAATTTTTAGAAATTGACGTTTATAAAGACTTCATGCTTCACAATGTTTTGTGTTTGTGTGAACAATTACAGTCTTTTGGTCTTTCTTGCTATATTGAGCTGAGTCTTTATAAACCCCCTGGTGGCAGGGCATCTTTGAGATCTATTTGGATCCCTGTGTAGACGCTTGTCCATCATGTCTCGTTAATTCCCTGGTCACTTGCGATGATAGCTCTGCTCCTAAGAGGGTCTGGCTGAAGAGACCTGCTAACGCCATGGCAGGGACCTCCCATCATCGTCTCTTTAATCCCTGAGTCAAGCCCTGGGCAGAAATAGACTATTACAGATAGAAGTCTGTGAACTCTTGAGTGATGTCACAGCTTAGAATAACAACAAGGGAAGCGTCTGTGAAATCATCATGAAATTCCTTCATTTGTTTCTATCAGAAGTCCATGTCAATGAACGAATGAACATTTGAGTATTGTTGGAGCTTTGCAGAATTACAACATGGAAAGTGTCTGTGAAATTATCATGAGATTTTCTCTCGTTATTTTCCAGCAGAAAAGAAAGGTATATCCGGGAACTCTTGAATAATGTTTGAGCTTATGGGATAATAAGAAGGAAAGTGTATGTGTGGAATAATCATGAAATATTCTCATTACACTCTGCAGAAATAGCCTGCATATTGCAGGTGGAACTCTAGGTACTTTTGAATGATATGAAAATTTAGAGAATAACAGTAAGGATTTTGTGAAAGTAAAATCATGAGATTTTCTCATTAATTTCTGTCAAAGGTAGCCTACTTATCTAAGATAGTAGATCATGAAGAGTATTTACCTATCACTCTCATTGTTCTTTATCTCAGGTGTGCATTCCCCTTTGAGTTGACCAACCAATGTGGTGTGCATGGTATAGTTCCAGCATTGGCCCATAGATGGCACCATATGGTCAATCCTTCTTGAATGGTTTCAGGTGTTATACTGTGACATGCTACTTTGGTACCGCAAAGTGAGAAAAAAATTCATGAACAAACCTGGCCACCTGCAATACTTGCTGCATGGCCATGGTAAAATACATGCAAAATAGATATACCTCTAACAGCCTAGAATCTAGGCTAAGGTGTGCATTGCCAGCGAGTTGTCTCTAGATAGGTTAAGTCATGTTGTTTTTACCTGCAGCTTGCCGTGGGCAGAGTTCAGCCAGCAACATGGCGTAATGTATCTCTGGGGCACCATTCTCTGAGACTGATTTAAGGGAGAGTGACTCTGAGGCACTGAATGGCCTTCCTGGAGCCAGCCAGACTGGCACACCTAATCCATTCTAATAGACCCCCATAGCTCCTACCTGCAAATAAATAGCATCAGTACACCACTACCTGGATAATGTCTATGAGGGCATAAATCCACACACTTTGCAGCTATAATGTGACCCTTGCAATAACATTGCCAATGGCTAGGATTTGCATGGCCATATTTGTGGAAGACTTGTTATCATATTTGTTTGAAATGAATCTGTGCCATTGCTGTTTTATGCTTTTAAATTTGTAAGACAGATGAATATAAGATCCAAAACTAATATTTCATCAAATATTTTTCCTAAGACATTTTCTATGTCAAGGGAAGTGTTGTTGGTTGAATTTGTTATCCAATTTGTCTCATGCAATTCTGGGGTTTGTCTCTTGCAATCCTGCAATTCACTGTGAAAGTTATTGATTATTCAAATTTTCTTCCCTTTTCAATTTACATATTGTGTATCTTTGATGTCACCTACTGAGTGAGTGAATATATGCATCAATTCCAGGTGTAACTCACACGATTGTCTATTTCCTTTTCACCCAAGTCTTTCCTCTGTAAGCCACTCTACAGCCAATGAGGTTACTCTATTTCCACATTACGTCATAGTTGCTATAATACAGATTTGTTTGTATTGCCATTATTTGTTGACACATCGTTGACTGTTTAAACTTCACTGATTGCCTTTTGTTTATTTTTCAGGTATGTATATGTTGATAATCATGGGTGACCATTAGTATCATGGCATAAGATAAGGTAACATATTTTGTTTTATATATATATATATATATATATATATATATATATATATATATATATATATATATATATATATATATATATATATATATATCACTGGAAAGTGTTTGTCAAATCATTTTGAATTGTTTTAGGTTATTCAAAAGCTTTTGTTTTTGTTTGTTGATCAATGAATTCTCTTAGTTGTGCATTTAGGCTGACCAGTAAAATGAGTGCCTTGAAAGACCAATATGTATAAGATTAGTGCTTGAAAAATGCTATAAAAGATAAGGAATAATATTATATATGCTATTTTCCTTGATGAAGAGAGCATTAATCATATGATAATGTATAATTGTCAGACGTAGAACACTTCCAGGATATGTCTGGGTGAAAGATATGCATACTCCACTGTTTGTGGTTCCTGATATAGGTGTACACAGAAAGAGTATTTCAAGCATTGCTATTTTCATGGGATAGTAGCTACATGGGGTATGATAAACACAAACATTAAAACAAGAATAGAAAGAAACCAATTTGTTTTCTTTCATCAAGCTGCAGTGGTGGAAATACTAGATTTAAGAGTAGGGCTTCTTTTATTCAAAATGGGACTCATTTTGAACCATTAATTTTGACTAAAATGCGTTAGTGTCAAGGATGTTCCATGTATAGGTATTGAGGTTTGCTTGAACTTACCCACACTTAGCCTAGTCCTAAGGCCAAGAAATTTATTTATTTGTCTTTAATAACTTACCTAATGTTTATATAACATTATAAGATATCTACCCATATTTAGTTCTATATTAGCTCACCAGGTGGCCAGCACGGGTTCATTTGGATTTCTTGGTTCTGACTGACCAATGTGCCCACCCATGGTGCCATCTATCACAAGCCACAGGAACTAACACCAATGCATTAGCATTATATAAATGATAGAGATTAGAACAGAGAAAAGCATAATCTAATGAAATCATAGACTAGGAGCTAGTCTAACCCACACTATACAATACTGTTTTCAAATACGTATAGTTTCTTACATCTTTGGGTCAGTTAAAATGTACAGAATATGCACTCCATATGTTAAAGATTGACTTCACTATTCCTAGTACTTTGTAGGTCAGATTCAAATGGTATCCCATCAATCATGTAGATACGGGGTTAGGGTTTTTAAACCCCTTCTTTTGTCATGTAAGGGGTTTGTTTGATCTTCCATGCCAAAAATCAGCCCTTGAGTGCCCTTTAATATAGTTTCTAGCACTTGGTAGGTCTGATTCGGGTGGCATGCCATTTGTCATGTGTGTGTGGTGGCCGTGTATTGAAACTGTCATTAAAGGCTGGATGTGTAGTGGGTGCCGGCAACTGCTCTGTACCATATGGGCACTGCTTACTCCTATCATCCATCATCTCCAGCAGGCTAAGTGGTCCAGGCACACAGCTGGCAGCCTCTCCATCATGGACTGTGCTGCCATCTGGAGGCAGAGTAAGGAACTAAGTCTGCCACTCACAAATAGTTTGCAGTTGTTATAATACAAATAGGATACTCCTCACACCTGGAGTAATTTGCAATACAGGATTTAGATTTATATCCATGTTCACTGGAATTAGAAAATATCCACAACAGTCCATTCATTTTATTTTGAGTTATCAGACATTATAGAAATATAAAAAATAATGATTTGCCAATATTAAAATTATACATTTCTATGACTATAGAGGGAGTTATCTCAAACCTTTTGAGTACAGTCCATCATATTTATAAAAAAAGATAATGAACTAATAAAGGTCAGTGGGGAATAAAACCCATTAAATGATTGTTTGTGAAATTATTTGCAATAGGATATTTCTAAAATGTTGATGATGTACCGTAATTTCGCGTGTATAAGACGCACCCGTATATAAGACGCATCCCTTGTCCAGGCCTTTAAAATGATGTATAGGCCTTAGTTTTGTGTATAGTGCGCACCCCCTTTTCGGAATTATCGTAGGAAATCAACTCCTCATGAGTAACGCTAGAAAGCCAGTAAAGCGCATATTGAGATGAGTGAAATGTGACATCCCCGTGACATCAATGCGTATCACCCTGCATCGGTACTCACTACCCATTGTCCTAGGCATGTCACATGGATTGTAATCAGTAAATTCTAGCGGAGGGTGTTTCGGTAATTACAATTCATCAATGACGAGGCAAACATCGATGGGCATTGTATTGGCCGCATTATAATTGTAATTGGCGATCTCCGAGTGGCCTGGTAACTCGATGTAAAACACCCTAGATTTCTAGCTTTGTGTATAAGACGCACCCCCGATTTGAGTGAAAAAATTAGTGTAAAAAAGTGCGTCTTATACACGCGAAATTACGGTAGTTTGTATTCCTAAAAGTCTGAGAGAGCCATCATGAAGACCAGTGTCTCTTTGTGTCAAAACTCAAATAATACTTCTATGTCATTTCTCATCTTGTGTTGTAATAGTTTTAGATCATCAAACCAATTCTATCAATGAAAGGATAAATAATAAGACATTCCATATACTAGTTAGCATGGAGCGTACATGATTGATATTGACATTAGGTAGATGCCTTCAAGGCAGATTGGTTTGCAATTGATTTATGTTGCTACTATAGCATATGGTTACCTGTCAGCTCTGAGAACATGTGCAAATATTGTATATGATTCCCTGACACACTTTCACAGTCTGAAATCTACCTGAATGCCTCATTTTTTGTTTTAGAATTGCAGTATTAATTAAACATAGATATATACCTTCCCCGTTTGTCACACCATATTATAAAAATTATTCAACAATTTATAAGACAAACATGTTCTTTTAAAAATATATCCCATGTATATCCCATGACTAATTTGACTGTTCTTTATGAAAACTAGGACAATTGTTCCTATAGTCATCAAAGGGATATTTCATAGTTTGACTGGTCACCTAAGGTTGTTATGTATTTGTGGGTTGAACCTATTTTAATTTCCTTTTTTAAAGGTAAAGAAAGAAAAGAAAAGAAAATACATGTCAATCTCATAGACATTTGTGTGTTATATCTAGGTTGTATGCTTTATGGGCAATGGTGTATTTAGTATTTCTTTACAGTAGATGTCAGTAGTTATAGGGAGAATATATGGGTAGTCATTGATGCAACTACTCCTGAATAGTTTATGATGAGTTGGTGTGATTACCTATTGTTCATGAAGCACATGTGTATCAAGTTGCTCTGTGCAAAGGTGTTGGTTTAATTGAACAGAAGCTCCTCTATTAAAAATGTATAAGGCTGAGCTCTGTGTTTGTTTGATATCCTAGAGAGAGAGAGAGAGAGAGAGAGAGAGAGAGAGAGAGAGAGAGAGAGAGAGAGAGAGAGAGAGAGAGAGAGAGAGAGAGAGAGAGAGAGAGAGAGAGGCAGAGGGGGGATTTTTGTGTAATAGATTGTATAACCCTGTGTGTATTTACTTTACAGGTGCAAATGTTCACAGCCAGTATTACACCTCACTATTGAACCACAGTGTGCAGAGATATATCATCATATATCATTTGCATTGTGTAACAAAATATTTTGAAATATGTACCAGGACTGCTAATGATTTGGTTGCTGGGTTACACGGTTAGGGATAGTTCTGAATATTTTTGGGGTAATATATAGGTTTGTTCTTTTCAGGGCTAGTATGTGTTAACACAACTTAAAATGGGCTAACTGGGCAGGAGGTGGGGTGTTGAGCATTGGACTTGTAGTAGTAGAAACGTATAACTCAGAAAGCCATAACTCAAATGTTACTTATTATTTCAATTGATGTCCAAATGTATGCAGCGTTGCTCTGCATATGTCTACTACTTCAAAAACTTATTTCAAATTGTAAACGTTTTTTCCCAAAAAAGGATGAGTTGATAATATGATAAAATATATATTTTTTCTGAAAACCTCAGGGTAATACCATTAGCAATGGTGTTACCCACCACTGAAAGCCATAAAATAACATGTGTTACCTTTTCTAGTCCATATGATAAACAGGTGTCACAGGTATGCTTACCTAGCTTTTGTTCAAGCTGCATGAATTATCAATTTATTCATTGATTTATGTATCTACCATGCAGGTAAAAACCAACAACACCAGTTCATCACTAACTGTATACATTGGTACTGACTGTATATATATATATAGTCACTGATACAGGTCAGAGTTGAGTCTTTGCCTGAAGTGCCCAAGTCAAGTTCTGTGTGCACTGGTGCATTGTCGCATATTCATTGGGCTTTGGAGTTCAAGAGGCAGAAGCGTTAGGAGGAACCAGATGTACAACTCAAAGTTATGTACAGAAATCTTTACTTTAAAAAGCTGGAAGGCTGTTGAGATACATCATGTGTAAAGGAGGTAGGAGAGAGCCGAAGATGCGACCTTGTAGAAATGTTGATATTTACAGTATGGAACATTGAGGATGCCTTGCGGTATACAACTACTATTACTACTTCTCGTAGTCGTTTCTACTTTTAGACACTTACAGACTGACAGTGCCAACCATCTTTGCTTTAAAACACTACAATCTGATTCAAGGACTCATAACTTTCACTTCTCATGAACTGATTTCCAAAAGCATTCTTGGATTTATTGATCCTCAGTGAGATCAATTTTCAAGATGGATGTTTTGTGAAAAAGACAAGGAATGGACTGAATTTCCATTTCCATATCTGCTGAATATCTGCTGCTATCACCAAACTTTTAAATGGAATGATCTAGGATTTTCTAAATTGGATTTCAATTCTGATAAACCAGTGGGAGATATAGCAAGGATTTCTTCCTTTCTTCAATTTGTATGTTGACACACCCATTGTAGACCAGGCAAGAGGAGATTTGTGAGATTGCTGGGAATTAAACCTCATCCATCTCCTACAGGTCGCCTTACAGCTGTGTACCAATGTGAAGTGCTGTTTATGGATACTTTGCAACTGACTGTTCCTGTGGGATCTTATGATGGATGAGTAGAGATCAGGGCCCTGGATCTTTTCACCCAGAGCAAATGAAAGTGATTGAAACAAATAAGTAGAAAGATTCTTTCCATAAAATACTGCTGCAGATAATTCAGAAATCTGACTGGGAATTCTAATGGAATTATTGTGTTTGTCAAAGTTTATATGATATAGGGCAAGACAGGAAATCCATTCCTGCTGATGATGCTATTTCACTGCTACATGTCACAGAATCATTTAGTGCTTGACTCCTGAAATAGAAGACAGAAAATCTATACTAGACAGTTCTGTTCATTTCAATTTACCTAAGCATGACATTCTAAGGCCAAGTTTGGAATATCAGAAACAACCAGCAAGAAAGAATTATTACTTCTCTTGCGTAAAAGTATGAGTTTCATTTTTGCTATGAATTTATTTATTAGGGAAAGCTACTTGCTGATATAAAGTTTAATACAAATTGAATATTCAAATAAGTAACTCAGTTTTTTCCAAATTTAAATTCTCGCAGCTATTATTGTGTTTTTATATCTTGACAAAGAATACTATTTGCAGATATAAAAGTACAGTTAGTAATTTGCTTTTTTTTTGCATGAATTTCTTTCCCCAATCATACCAGGACAAAAAGTACAAAAAGTTTCAAGAATTAAAGGAATGAAATCTTAGTCAAAATATATGAAAATAACATTAAGTCCCCATTAAGAACGGTTATGCTTTCTGCCAAGACTTACATTGTCTAGTTGGACAGGTCATTGATCGTTCCTGTCAAACCCGATGGAAAAATCCAGTTCATTCTGAGAGCAGAAATAGATTATATGGTAATAATAACTGTCCAGCAACTATAACTGCTTGACCACTGTGACCGCTGCGACAATCCAATAGTGGAGTATAGATGCCAGAGGACCGTTTCCTCATAATCCTGTGCCAATATTGTGAGTATCCAGAAGTATTGATCCCGCAAACCAAGTGGGGTGGAAAAATCTTTGACAGCACGCTGGTATTTTGAAAGGATTGAGCTGTGTTGAGCTGAGCGTCTGGGGGAAATGGATAACTGTACTGTGGCCTGAATACAGCTCATATAGATCTGTGCTCTGTGCAGAAATAAAACTACTCTGAGAGGAGACCTGGAGTATGCCTACTGCAGTACCTGGTTTGGGATATTTCATACCTACATATCAAGGATATCGGGAGGATTTTCCAGGTGATCAACTCTGAGAGGAGTACCAGGATAAGGATTTAAGGATAGGGCATACCTATACATCAAGGATATTGGCAGGACTACAAGTGCTACAGTGATCAGAATTGAGTAAATATTAGAGCCCTGGTGCCAGCAATTACTGTCTGAGGACCTGGATTTTCCAGATAATCATGTGGGAGTGATACCTGCTTTGTGATATATCTTACCTTTAATCAAGGAAATCAAGATTTTCTAGGTGATGCAATGACAGGGATTGAATGACTGTCAGAGACCCGGTGCTAGTAATATCTGTATAAGGAGATGCATTACCTTTAATCAAGGATATCACCGAATTTCCAGGTGATACAGTGACAGGGGTTGAATGACTGTCAGAGACAAAAGAGGATTAGCATTACCTTTAATCAAGGATTTCAGTGAATTTTCTAGGTAGTATACTAATCATGCGGGAGTGGTACATGTTTATTTATATATATATATCACCTTTAATTAATAATATCAGGGGATTTATCAGGTAATATGGTGATCTCAATGTTAGTGCCGTGCGGGAGCAGTATCCTTCTATGGATGTGTTACCTTTGATCTAGGATATCAATGGAATATGCAGGTAATACTTTCATCAGGAATAGTGCAACCACAGTCAATAGATAAAAGTCTACCTTCAGAGAAAGGAGAATCTGTTTATATGTGTTACTTTTTATCAAAAGGTGTCATCGGATATGAATGACCTTATTACCAGTTAAAAGGTTTCTGTCAGACAGAAAAATATATGAAGAATTGCATAGGATATATACATACCTTCAATTACAGATATCAGTAAGATGTACATCTTTTGGATACAACCAATATGTTCATAATGCAAAATAGTTCTTGTTGTGGCCACAAGATGGCAGTTGAAGACAAAGCCATTAACACCTCTAAAACATCACAGCCGGAACTGTTATTCATAGTGGCATTTCAAGTGAGATAAGGCTACCCATAAGTAATACAAGTTGAGATAAATTTCTATAATTGAAAACTTGCAAATCACTTTGCATATGTAAAGCAATCATCCTTTTGTGTTTATTTTATCTCATTAGTGACAGGTATGCCGCCATTTGGAGATAAGTGAAGAAAACAGCAATTGGACAAGAGTCTGTCATTCAATGTGTTTCCGGGAGAATTATCTGAGATCCAATTTGCTTAGGACATCACCTGTAATTTCCTGTCTGCGTTGTGGAATTGGAGGATTAGAACTGTCGGCTCTGTGGGAAAATAAGTTGCTTTGATGGCTCTGCAGAGATTTGAGAAGGGTTTTCTATTACTTAGCAAGTTGCCTCAACAAATCTGGAAGGATCCTAGTTATTGTCAGGAGAAATGATGGTGTTAAGACCCTAAACAAGAAAACAACAGTTAATTTCTCCACATCACTTTGAGATTTCTTGGAGCCCAAGTATTTTTGTGTAGTTGACAAGTCTGATGGCTGTTGTTTAGATGGCTGATTCTTAAGGCATCTTTCATTTGTCCAATCACATCAACCGCTTCATCTTCATCAAGGGTGACGCAAACAATTCCTGGGAGAGAGTGCCATTATAGAGAATATTACCTTGGCGCCAGGTATACCTTGCTATGGGTAGACTACCTGACAGACTTTTATCCTGTTGGTGGAAATGATTGCTTTACTATAGGCAATCTCATACATGAGTTGGTGGAGAATCAGTGTGATTGATTTACCTAGACATTGAGGCTGGAGAAACATATCAGTGGATTTATCATATTGTTATGATTGTGGTTAAGATGATCTTTCCAGGGGATGAGATCAGTCATCCTTGGTGATGTGCATGTCATAGCGATATAGAACTGACAGATTGCTGCCAAACTCTCCCTTTAAATCCTGAATTATGACATCTCCTACTAAAATTGCTTTTGATTGATAAGGTAATAAGTATTTGCAAGACTTTGTAAGTGAACTTGAATACATATCATCATAAAAAGTAGAAAAAATAGATTGGTATTAAAAGTAATTCATTTAGAAGAAAAATCTTTGCGTGTAATTGATTGGAAATTGGAAGATATACTAAACTATTGTTGATGATTACTTTGTGAGGAACCAACTGACATTAGATAATTCTGTGGACATTATGCAAATGTTACTGTAAATCACTGTGCTTCTTTGCGTATCTCATCCCAGTGAATTGGCCAGGCTCGTCCAGCAGAATGCCGATGCCACCAAAGACTAAGAACGGGATTCCCTCCTCTGTTTTCCCTCCAAGACGACCTGCTGGATTACAAAGTGACCTGTTCCTGAAAGAGGCTGCTATCTTGGTGGCCTTCTTCTTCCTTTATTATGTCATATCATTTTACTACGGTCAAAAACCAATCAGGAGTTTTCAGGAATGACCTTGACATTTTATGCAAGGTCGAACACTTCCAGCAGCAACTTTGTTGATATTCTTTTCTCAGGCCTTGCAATTTTTTCTTCTTTTATCATGTGATGTCATTTTACTACTGTCAGAAAATATACCAGATATTTGCTTGGTGATCTTCACACCCTGATTCATGCTGACATAATTCTAACAGCAACTTTTTGATATGCTTTTCTTTTGTCTTAGGTCTTTTTCTACTTTTATCGTGATATATCATTTTATCCTGATATCTCATCTTCACTTCTGCCAGAAAGTTGATCAGATGATTGAGTGATGGGCTCACACTCTGTCAAGCCCAGACGCTTCTGACAGTTAATTTTTTTGATATGCTTTTCTCAGGCATAGGGTAACCCGCAATGTGATGAAAGGGTGTGTAAGTGTCATCTCTTCTGCTAGGTATTGACTTCTTTAACAAACAAAAAAAAAATTCTTGTTTTGAACTTTTTTATTTGGCATAAATGTTCATGCTATATGTGCAATAACATCGCATTGGGAGAGCCTAAAGAACACATGGTGGCAGACAATCATTTCATTATTTGAGCCTTTCCAATATTCACTGATTGTCAGATGGGACTGCTTATGTGTAGATATTTTCAATACCCCAGTTTCTTTTTTGGGACTCTTAAAAAGAGTGCGTAAAATCCTTAAATACAAATACTCCATAAGTGAAAACATGCACATTCATTGGATCATTTTTTACATAATTGAATAAGATGGGTAATGTTTATGATACTAATAGTTATTCATATATATATATATATTGTATTTGATCAAGAAATTATTCTTGCTTTCTCAGCTTGTTGACTGTTGGTAGTATCTTTATCATCTGCCTAATGTATGAGCTGTTTATTATACTAAATTGATAAGTCTGTTGAAAGGTTTCTGTTATTAAAGAATTAAACATAGTAACAATAAAGCCTGCTTGTATTTCAGTTGTGTTCAGTTATCAGTACTTCTAGTATGTGCTTATGATGTATGGTATAATGAACGAACAATGTGGACACTCAAAATGTTGCCATGCTAACTCACAGGAATTATCACTCAGGGTTTTGCTTGTGTATCCAGCTTTGTTCAGTTATCAATACTTCTAGTATATATATGCTTGTAAGTATTTATGGTATCATGCACTAACATTGAGGGCACTCCAAATGTTGCCATGCTAACTCACAGGATTGATCACTCAGGGTTTTGCGGCATGGGAATTGTCCAATGCGCGTTTAATTTGAAATCACTTAGATTGTGCAGTTACACAATCAGGCCCATAACTGGGCAGAAATGCAACCAGAGGCAGAAACGGTTACCATAGTAACCTCACACTCCGTGGCCATCGTGTCTGGAGCAGGGATTACTGGATTCTAGGCCGTGATTTTTGATCCCTTATTTCTGATTTACTGCACATCTGAGTCTGAGGGATTCATATTTGATAATCAGCACTAATGGAATTGCCTGTTGCCTGGAACTGGTGAGGAGGAAAATTGTCTGGAATGCAGCATAGGGAAGTTGGACAAAATATAATGCTGCAACAGGTGCCATCTCTGTCCTAACAGAAATCCAGGGATAAAGTCTTAAACATGAAGCTAGTCAAAAAGGTAAGTGCTCTTATGTGGTAATGACCATTGATAAGGCATTGAAGTACATATTAAGCTTATATAGTAAAGATGATGGCCTCATATAATATTTATTTGATAATGTCATGCCTACAGATTATTGCCAAAGCTTGTAGAAATACTGGTATTTATTCAAATATATACCTTATTAAAGTTGTGGGTAGATCACAATTTTGACCTCTTGTTTACGACACAACTCATTTTTATAATCTGAATCCCAAAGAATGTATTAGTTGCTGTCTTTGTGGAGCTTGGTGTGAGGTTCCTAACTACATTATAATGGAAATGTTTAAGATATAGAGAAATCAATTTGCAAGACCATGATGAGTAGTTTATTAACTAATGGCATTTCATAGATTATCTAAGAACCTTCTTTTAAACAATAGGTTTCTATACCATTTTAATTTTTATATAATCTTGAGTGGTCATTTCATTCAAAAAAGGTGAACCTTTAATTATATAATCAAATTAAAAATATATAAGGGGAAAACTTCTCTCACCCTTTCTTTAGAAACTGATTGGTTGACTTAACAAATGTCCTTGGCTACTCACAGTTTGGTTTTGAACTCTTAATGCCCCCCCCCCCCCCCCCTCCATCCCCTATTCCAATTATCTGATTTTTGCTGAAAACAAAGTTGAACCTTTAGAGAAATTAATATTTTCCATAGCCTTTTAAATCCTCCATATAGAGATAAATTGGTTGAGTTCTCTCTGATCGTTGTTCACTGGTGATGTCCTATGTTACAGCCATATGGTACGGATACTACTATCCTCAAGACACATCAGATCTTTACTATCTACCAAATCCCTGTCAACTTCGCTACACTCACTACACTTAATGCATTATATCTGTCAAGGCTTATCAGTTCCCATATGGCAAGGTAGCAGGTATAGTTCTGCCTAGCTCCAGTAGATGGAGACACCATTCAACATACATGTAAATCAGCATCTTTTCACTACCCTGAGGCTTGTGGAGGTGCTGACGAGTATGGTGATGATGGGGGTGATAATGATGATGGTGACGGTGATGATGATGATGATGACGATGATGATGATGATGATAATGGAAGCGAGGATAGAGATAATGACTAAGTAATGATGAGTACAATAAAAGTAAAAGTGATCATGATAATAACGCAAGTGATAATGAGGAAGATCATGATGAACGTGTTAGGTTGCTCATTTGTATTTAAGGGGATTTCATACTGTAAGAATGATGGTTGACACCAGGATTGAATGATGACCAAGTCCCATCAGGTAAATATTTAGATACTAAAGATTGCTTTCCACATTATATACAGAAATGATTAGATAATTATCTCAGCAACTTTGATTCAGACTATCTAATCTCCTATCACTCATCTGAAAATGAAAATAAAGACAATCTCCGTTTGTGCTAATATTGTATTGTCTTATTGTATGCATTTAATATTAAAAACTACACACTAAAACAACTAAAACTAAAATCACTACATTCTATATATAACCTGTATAGTCTCATGCTGATATTTGTGGTGTTCTGAATCCTCTCATAGGCAGTATCACCTCTCCCTCCCTGAATCCCTGCTGCCGGGGGCAGGCAATGAATACTTCTACTAGCAGACTCCTAGACCCCTGAACAAACAGCGGGCTCCCCTACTAATGCAAGATGGAGAATCTACAAACAAGCAGAAGCCGGGAAGTCGCCACACTGTCAGTTCTCTAATGATTCTCAAACAGTCTTTCCTCCTCGCTCTGGATTCATGGGAGCTGTGGGTAAACAGGGACTCCTGCCTGGGCTGGGTAATCACTGAAGAAATAAGCCCTGTTGATTCAGTGCTTGTTGCTCAGATATTCTCTGATATCAGTTTAAAGGTAAACAGCACATCTGCTGCTTCCTGAGTCAAGGAATTCTAATGAAATGTTTTTGGACTAATTATTTACATTCGTTTGAGGGCAGAGAGTTATTGCTAGGGTGAAACCAAAATGATTCAAATCGAAGGTGGATAACACATGAGTTATCCACCTTTATTCATATGAGGGCAGAGACCAAATATTAAAGCAAACTTAAATGGTCTCCTTGATGAGAAATTTCTTCATCATTAATAAAAGTTTCTTAAAATTTATTTCACCATATAACCATTGCATTGATGCTCATTATATAATGGCATGAAAATTTTAAAGTATAAATAGAGATGAGATGTAATATTTTATTTGCCTTATCATTTCTAACAGGGATAGGTAGTAAAATGCCATTTTGATTTAAGCTTGATACCTTTTGGTTAGATTGAGATGAGTTACATAAGATGACTCGGATGAAGTAGCTCCCCCCTTTGTGCATGGAATCTACTCGCTAATTAAAATTGCTTGGAGTTCGACAAATCACGTCATTTTGTACTGTCAGCTGAATTGATATAAGTGTGCAGTATTTTAGATAGACCAGCTTACTATAGGAGACAAGAGACAGCACTCATTCAATGGGAAAAAGGATTCCAAATCCTCTTGCTCTTGCATTCTTAGGATTTGAAATGTATTATATTTCGCAATGAAACTAAGGAAACATATACCATATACTGATCAGGCCTGAACTTCATATTATACCTTTACATCACTCGGTCTAGACATATAGATCAGTATGCATGCTCACAGGCCTTAACCTTGGCCTCTTAATGAAGTCAGCGCCCTATGAGCTTCACATAATACCCCTATTGAATGCCACATACATATTCCACTGTACCCTGTACAATTGTGATATAAAGCATATCACTAGGCCCTCAAAACTCAGGTTACAAGTCTTCCATCTTCCCAGTCACAGCCCAGGCTGATGGGAGGCATTTGGCCAGGCTTGGCCATGTTTGTTTATGTGTTAGGTTATAGAAGAAAAAAGTGTTTATAAAAAGCAGAAGTGTTTGCATGTTGAGGGAGGGTTTGACTTGTGCTTCAGTGAGCTGCCTGGTATGTGTCATGTTTGTAGTTCAGGATATGCTGAAATAAAGGGCCTGGTTTCATAAAACATCTTAAGGTAAGAAATCCTTTCAGGTATACTTAAGGGCCAAGGTTTCCCATGATTCTATCTTTAAGATATACCTTAACCTTAATTTTAAATATGAGATTCTTTGAGAATTCCTTATCTTGAGATATGTTATGCAACATGAGCCCTATACAATTTCTGATATCAAAAGAGGAGACAATTTTATTTTATACTTTTTTAATTGAAAAATTCCATTGAATTTTGGTCAGAGAATTTTTCAATACTGGCATTTACAATATAAGTCAGTTGTCCATTTACGAAACATCAACCAAACAAAATCATCGCTGCTCCAACTTATTGCTTGTTAAAATATTTTTGACATCAACATTTGTTAATAGTCATACCATAAAAGGTTTGCCATATTTGATATTATGTGTTTGTATTTAACCTCTCCTATCGCATGTTCTCAAAGGGGAGGAACAAAGTGGAGCAGTAATAATAATTATCCCCATGACACTGAGTTATTACATAAGTAAGGTTTCTATTTACCATAACCATCAGCAGTTTCGTTTAAATTATTTTCATTAATAGCAATGCAGCATCAGATGTTTTCCTTTGTTTTGGATAATTTAAATGTCACAAAACCTTTTCATCACTTTCTCTGCCATATTCAGGCTGATGTGATTAGTACCAGTCAGTGGCAATGCCTTTAAGACCACTAAGCCATTAGGGCAAGCCTGTGTATTTTCTATAGGCCAAACACTGATATTTATCCTATTGATTTGTACCTTGGGACTTGCAATGGCAAAAATCACTGTTGTGAACTACAGTTGCATCGTTCTCTATTTTCCTGGTTTGTATCTACCTATGATAACTTTCACAAAGTCTTTATCAGTCATTGTCATTAGCTGGCAGTCATCCTTAGTGACGTAGAACTCCTTGTTCCATTTGGTAGCTGTTATATACAGAGGTTCCAGCCTGTCTGGGGTCGAGCAGTACGACTCTATCATCTCCACAATGATTTTCAGAAAGACTACCTCATCGCGGAAATCAGGTCCTTCCTTACTGATTTTATCACGATAAGTCTTGAGAAAATGTTTGTATAGCAAATAATCAAAGGAGCTGAATTTCATGTGCATGGCTCTGTGAGATTCATTGAACCGTTTGATATGGACAGGGAATAGCTTCTTAGGTTCTTCATCATACAGCGGTTGTATTTTCAAAAACACAATATCTTTCAAACTCCAACAGAGAGTCCTGCGCAGTAAAACCAACGATTCTAAGAGATGTTCCAAAATCAACACAAGATCGAGCCTTTTCTCCAAGTGGTCTATGTATCTCAGCACATCATTTTCAGTGGCTGGATAGCTATCAAATCCCAAATCATTTGTCATGAAATTATGAATGAATGGGTGTGCACCAGCTCTGTGTTGGTGTTGCCGTAGATAATTCTCTATTTTCTCCTCTGTGTTTTGTCCGGTAACGTTTGCAAGTCCTGTGAACTCATGGAAGTAGATGATAGCTGACACAAACTGAGCAAAGGGCTCCCGCAATATTGTGACGTAGGAAGTACCAGGCTTCATGATATAATCTTGTACCTTTTCATGATATGGCCAATGACTTGTCACAATATTTACAGAGTGGGGTGGAATATTTTTAATCCCAAATCTATGCAGAGCTATGGTAAGGTTCCTTTTCAGTCCATAACGAGTTAGTATATTGCAAATGGATGTCCCGCCTGTTTTATGTGTTTTGATGAAATAGATATTAACCTGTTCAGTGCAGGATCCATTTGTTTCCTTGTCCCTGGAGATTTTTCCCACATTTGCACCATACTTGTTGGTTTTATTGAATTCCATGGTGTCCAAATCTGCCTTGATTCCTGGGTGAAGAGATTTATTTTTGTACTCATGCGGCATGTGATATTCAGCCTCATCTTCCGATAGGTCCCCGACAGAGGTAGCGTCTTGGATGTGATTCCCATCCTTGAAGATTATTTCATCACGTGTGAATGCTTGGATTAGTTGCTTTGAAGAACTGGCTATATAAGCGTAGAAAACTGGAGAATTGTACAGCAGGATTATCTGTAGAATTACAGACACCATAATACAAAGACCAAAGAACCATGTTGGGTGCATTGAGAGATGTGATGAGAATGCCTGGAAAAATAAAAGAAAAAAGAAATTAGAATCTGATACCATTGGTGGTTTCCAATTTCTACTAAAAATCCATAACTTTTTAAAGTATTCTTATTGAAAATAAACAAGATCTAATGCAATAGCGAATCAAGACACCCGAAAAGTGATATCTGGTGAATTATTATGTTAAGAAAAAAACAGTGTAAGTTCTATTTCCACAGCCCATATTTCATGACTAAATATTGAAATGATGCTAAGAATCAGGCCTTATTGTCAGTTGTCCACCTGCATGCTTTCATTGAAGCCTTACGATATTCACGTACCAGTTATTGTAATAAGATTTGACTCAGTTTTTCCAATATTCAAAGTATACTCACCATACAATATCTGTACTATACACTACTAGCCTCTCTACAGTTCTGTTATAAACTGGTGAGTTGCCTGGTAGAGTTAGATGTGCTTTACCAATATCAGTTCAGTGCAAGTTAGAATGCCAGGCAAGCTGTCACCCTTATTTGTATGCAGTATCGCTACAAAATACAAAATTGAATTTTTCATATGTATATCCAATTATACATTCCTATTGCCGGGCCCTGATTCCAAACTGTGCCAACTGCATTTGTTGAAATCTATATTACAATGTCCTATGTGTGGCCTAGATTTAGTGTGTTCAGCAATAAGGATATCAGTTGTTGTTATTCAATAATGTGTGCATTGAAACTAAAGTCATTTTATTCATATTTCTACCTGACCTTTATTGCCCACTCATCCACAGATGTGTCTACCATGATTTAGTTATATAATGCCTCACCAGATGGCCATCACAAGATCTGTCTAGTTTCAGCATATATCAAATATGAGGGGGGTGGGCAACAACTAATTGTGCTGAACCTAATTAACTACCACCTTGGTTTACAGTAAATGATGTTCGTAAGAATTTGAAAAATGAGATTAACTTGTTGCATAGATTAGGAGCTAGTCTACTCTACAGGGACTTGAGACTCAAGAGGTTGCATGTGCAGTGGCTCCCACACAGCTGCAGGCATTTCATCACTCGGGCAGAGCTGGTCCTGTTGAGAAATAGGAGATCTATTTCATGGTCAATTTGGAATGGCATTAACAAAGTCAAGGTTACTATAGTTATTAGAGTCTGTGCTTTTCTGTATTTTAAGGTTCCATAGCACATGGATGTGAACATGTTTAGCTCTTATATAGATGCTAAAACATCTTGTATATTTTACAGCATATTTCCTATATTATGATTTCATATTGTAAGATTTAAGGCTGTAAGGTATATAACAGTATGGGTTAATTAAGGAATTTTGACCCCAGTATTCTAAGCCCACATCACATAAGCCAATGTAGGATCTGTATTAGCAGGTTATATCAAACAAAATCACAGACAAGTGTTGTTGTATTTCTCAAAAAAAAAAATCAAATCATACATATATAGGAAAATTTGTTCCAATTCCTCGTACCTCCAATGAATCTGACCTAGCTCTTACATTGGCTCCCATAGCCATACTAATTATAAAAATTGATGTGTTTTGAAGTAGTCTTTGTTCTCCCTAGATACTCCAGTTTCCTCCGCCAGAAAGGTGAGGATAAACAGTTCTAAATCCATATTGACCCTTCCAATGCTGAGGCTACTTTCGTCCAAAGCACAAGGATCCAAATATTTTTATAACCATTTTAACTCTTTCTTGTTGGTATACATTAGATTGATCTCACTGAGTCCTCTCAGATGAGTACCCATGTGCCAGTGTTTTAGTAATTTTTCAGCATTTTTGTGTCATTTTGTATTGGCAAAATTAGCTATTAGCAGAATAAGGGTTAGTGGTCTCAGCAAAGTTAGTTGTGTGCAATGGTTCCAGTTCTGATAGCTCTCTCTCATGTGCCAAGTCCATTGATTGAGATATCTGCTGCTAATAGGCAGTGAAGTGGGTATCAGTGTCTCACCACAGGAAAACCTCAGAACATCGTAACTCTCACATCAACTGTGCAGACCACCTCTAGCAGGGAGATCTGGCACTCCTAGAATCTCTCACTACACAACGCCAGCCCTGTTACAACAGAACCTGATACAACAGCCTCACACAAATCTTATCACAATTGTTAAGTGGAGCTGGGATGAAAGAACTCGTGTTAGTAGCATACGATACCTGTAGTTACGTCTCTGGAGGATTTTGTGTAAACCATTGATACTAAACTATCAGCTAATCAGAATTCACTGGTTAGTATTTGAAAATCAGACTATACAAGCAGGGGTTAGAAAATATTGCAGAATTGGGAGCTAAATGAATATCATGGTGTCTGATCTAGAACCTGCTTAAACTTCCAATGGTTTAGAGAGGAGCTCAGGGAGTCAAATTTGTGGTCTTGCTGTTAAAATCCTTTTCTACATATTACATATCGCTTCTTTAATGCTTGTGGTATTATCTAAAGGATATTATGCAATAGTGTATATTATACTGGAGCTGCTCGTAGTCAGTACTGAGTCCTTATCCTTGTAACAGCTAATAAATATGGATTCATAAACTAAATTGTGAACAGCTCTCCTAATATTCTTTAGTTTTCTTTTTTGAGTGACGAATGTGTTAATAAAAAGTCTCCCACTTCCCTGTTACAACATTTGTTATCAAAACAGTTTTCACTTACTTTGAAAGCCCATCTGTGATATGCTTATGTGTAATGGGTCTGCCACTTAGGCCCGTACTTAACAGTTCAATCTGGCATGTGCTGTGTCAAATGTAATTTGTCAGGGTTGCGCGTGCACATGTAAAAGCAAAATTTATCATGAGAAATAAGCACTTTCAACTTTTAAATGTGGCTAAAAGTATTTATGGAAATATATTTTACCAAGCTTAGGGAGAGTTGTTCATGCCCTACAATACCTGTGTTGCTGATTGTTAGTAATTTCAATTTTGTCCTTTCCCTTCATAAAAATGTTGGTCAAGTGAAAGTAGCAGTTCCCTTTACATAGTGCTCTCTCACAAAATCTTGATATTACATCCATTTACATGCTATTCTTATATATAACATTTTCCTATCTTATGGACACACTAAACAGGCATGACGGAAGTCATACACCCTTGCTATTTGACTGAATCCCTGTATGACCAAAAGGTTTGGTTTGGTATATATCCTGTCTAACTAGATGTGCACCAGGGCGCCAAATGAAGCCTGGTCTTGTCTGGCTGAAGTGCTCACACACAAAAGCCTGCCAACCAGCCCCCAGAAGAAGCTCTGAGTGTCACGATTAAGATAGCAGATCCTGTGTGATCAGAAATGCTCTTTTGAATGAAGAAATCAACCAAGACTTTGGTTGAAGAGGTTTACACTTTTCCTCGTATTTGGAAAGGTAGAATGCACCTATGCTGGTTTGCCAATTAAATTCCAAGTTACATAGGGATTGGCTATTTTGGATATTTTGCAAAGTGTAGGAGAGTCAAATTTTATTTCATAAATCTTGCCTACAAAAGTTGTAAGAACTATCGAAATAGCCTAAATTTAAATTTGAATTCTTGCATGACAGAACTGACATGGTGAAGAAGGCACACCGGGTCATCTTTTGAGAGCCACATGAATAACCCATAACTATGTATTGTCACCTGCCCATATGTGGCTCTAGCATGGGAAGGCTAGCTTTAAAATGAAGATTGATGGTAATTACTTACTCTTCAATTCAGTAAAAAATAAGCTTGTTCAACTCATGCCTTTCACTCAAGCCTGTCATTTTAAAGAGATCATTCAGGGCGTGCATGTCAGGCGAGCTCGGTGGGGAGAGAGAAAGGGGGCATGCTATATAGGTGAAGGGCAGAATGGATCAAATTGTACACCATACTGCAGTCATGCAGCCCTTGCTCTGTGCTCTGTGCTCTATGCTCTATGCTGGGAACATGAACCTGGAAACTCTACCCCAAGTACATTGAGAAAAATAAACAGGCACAGGAAATCATGTTGTGGGTTTAGTAAGCTGATTTGCCTGGATCTGGTTGTACCGAATACTGTAGTTTCTTGTCAAGGGGTTTATATACATTAGATAGAGATTTCTGCACAGCGAATGCACCTCCTGTCTAAAATCTGATTTAGTGGAGAATTTAGGGGCTAGACATCTTCTGAATTTGTAAATGATCAGTTATTATTTTCTCCATCTGATAAATAAAAAGGACTTGCCTATAGCTCACACCTTTTGAGATGGTCCTTGTTGGATAGGCAAGTACCACGGCTGTCCAGATCTCATAAGATATCTTTACTTGGTTACCATGCAGCATCTCATTGACTCTCTCCTTTTCAAAAATTTCACCTTTTGAAAAAACTGAATTTGTTTTTAGAAATCAACATTTAAATCACTTAAGATTTTAAAAGAGAACCTGGAAAATGGGATACTGGTTAGAATATTTCTGCTTGGAGCTGGCCCTCAGATAGCTAAGTGGTCTAAGGTGTTGCCACTGACAGCTTACATTCTCTCACCACTGTAAGAGGTCACATCTGGCTTGAGGCTGTGAGAAAGTTGTGAGTGACTTTAGGTTGGATGGTGTTTTTTCCTGGATACCCTGGATATCTCCAACATTAACAACGGGCTTGTTAAAATTTCAATTTAGCTGCAAAAAATGACAATTAATGAAATTCCAAATACTATGATTTCAGAAGGTGAGGTTCTGGTCGGTGTATTTAAGCTCTGACCTCTCTGCACTGATGGTCACAACCTCTACATATCCAGCACATTTGGTCTGCAGACTTCCTTAATGGTCTCCATAACTCTCCCAGTACCCGGGTTCTGTTTTATAACAAGCAGGAGACAAACTCATCAGTAAGCTATTTGAGGAAATGCTCTAATCGCTAACGGATAAACAGACAATTTTTTTCATTAAATAAATCTGGTTATGCCATCGCTTAAGAAACCTCCAGTGTGAATATCATATGGAAAATATCCCAAACAAAGTTATCCATATGGCTTCCGCAAGAGTTAGCATATTACTTAGTGAGCTTGGCTGTGCTCAATGATTCGTGAGTATACAGGTTACTGCTTGGGTATTGTACCGACATGCCCTGATTGGGTGTTTTGCGGGTATGGGTTGACTTTGGGTATTGTATTTGGTTACACACTGCCTTGTGGCCACAGGGTAGTGGGTTACTCTAGTTCCTCCTACGGAATTTACTGGCGATTTCAAAACCTCAACAGTTTGTCCGATGATCAGGATACACATCTTTTTAACTTGAGCAGCACTGTTAAGTGTGTGTGGAAGGAGTTACTAAGTGAATACCTACTGTCGGTGTCGCAGCCGTGGGAAGGAGGGCGCATTAAAAATGGGACAACTCAAGATCAGAAAGGTTAGTGATAGTACAGGCAATCGCTTGAATCCGTTTCTTTGCTAGACAAGATCTCACTTGTGATGTCTGTGCTATACCAAGTCTCCTCTTTGAAGCTGCTCTCTGTATTTCTCATCTGAAGTGTGTTGACATGTTGTCATGTCTCTGACAGCAAATAGGATAAACTGTATGGAGTATGGCCCAAGTTTGTTAGGATTCAAAAGACACACACAGTCTCCCTTTCAGTTTATGGTAGCTTATGATATTATCCAGGTATTTTAAGGTGAATTTCTGTTATCTATTTATAGGTGTGTGTATTTGTATGTGTATATATATATATATATATATATATATATATATATATGTATATATAATTATATATATATATATATATATATATATATATATATATATATATATATATATATGTATATATATATATATATAAATTTTTATTGATAAAACAACGTCCCTCCAAACATAAACAAACATTCTTTCTGCCAATTCAATTCAATCTCAATACCTGCCACAGTTTTTAAAGTAGGACACCTTGGGGCCATTTTGCTGCAGTGCGTAGTAGTACCTATGTGCTTGACTGAGCCTGAGTATGGTTTAGACATTTGTTTATAATTCTTTGTGGAATATTAATGCTAGTGTGTGCTGACATCTCTTTGCGTAGGCGCTGGCCTGTGAAATGAAATGTGTGCCTTAAATTGTGCCAGGTGTAATTAAGCACACAGGTGAGTGGCCCTTGCTGACACCTGTAATTAACCTTGACATTGCCACCTTCTGTGACTGGAATACTGAGTGATTTATTCACCATGTGTTTTGTATAGCGCCCTACAAGCAGGGAGGTAACTTTATAAGTAAAGATGTTGATTAATCATGATGGATGGATTCATCTATCCTGTTAATAAGACTATAGGCCGTGTTTGATAGCAATAAAGAGAATTGATTTGTAAACCTTAGTCAGGGTAATTTAAAAGGGTCGATACATAATATTAGTATTAAGGTGTCCTTTTATAACCAAGAGTCAAAATTTGCAATTTTTCATGTTGCCAAGTTCATAAGCGTTCATGTTAGAAACCCCCATTTCTCTAATTTGCCTATGGATAGTTTTTGGAATGGAAAGTGTGTAATTCAAAAGGGGTGTTCTATTTTCAATAAGGTATTAAAGATGTTTTTATTTTGCATGTGCTAGTGGGTTTGATAAGTCTTTCAACTCCTTTTTTTTGACAAAGCTGCACATTTTAGTTTGTAGTAGCAAGAAGCTGTGTTTCTTACTACCGTAGTCAAGTGTGAATCTCTCCCCAGAGTAACAGGTAAATTAGGCAACATGATAATCGTTAACAATATCCACTCATTGCTTCCGATTTTTTGATTTTTCATGGTATCTTTAAAATTACCTGCTTCTATGAGAGAAGCAAACCATAACCTAGTTAGAAAGGACATTGAATAGTAATAGCTAAAGAAGAGAGATGCTTTAATTCATAGGTAAAACAAATGTGTTGGTATGACGTTGATGTTATGTGTACTAAGTAAATTGTAGTATGTTTGAGTCTGCATCTACCCCCATTGTATCTAACAGATAAAGAATGTGATTTGGTGCTAAGTAGTTGACAAGTTCTATAAACATATGCAATGAAAAGAAACCTAAAAACTTTCTAATCATAAACCAGGTGCCAAGCTTCATAAATATTCTGGGGCCAACTGAACTATTAGTGTCGGAAAACCATGTCTGCCTAAGGCAAATCTTGTCCCACAAATAACATGCTAGAACAATTTGTTATTTGTTTAGCTAATATCATTTAGAAAAAGATAATTAAGTAGAAATCTTGATATTTTAGACAGACCAACACCGACTGTTTTATTCATACTTGGATCTGTATCATTTATTCCTGTGTAAAGTAGAGTTTACTTGCAGAAAATGAAGTTATTTTGTTGCCTTTTGCCTTTTCTTATATGAGATGTCCTTCTTAGTCATATATTCCAGTTAAATCTTCAGATTTCTAGTAGACTTGAGGCCCATTAGACTTGAGGTATTTTAAGACTCTAATGCATATTTATACTATATTGTCCAGAAAGGCACACTATACGGAACATTGAATATTGCAGAATTACATTAGTATTGATAGGAAATGCACAATCGCCAATTATAATTCTTGACATAGTATATCAGTTGGGCTGGGATCTTGAATGAATATGGGGGTGGGATTGCATGTCTGAAGTAAATCATAACTGAGATCAATACGTAGTTGTGTATCTAACTACATTCCACACATTCCAAAGGGGATATATAGTAATATCAAAATTTGTTTTTAACTCGATGTTGGTCATGGGCCAACTTGAGACATCTGTTCAAGTTCTACATGAAAAGGGCTTATAAAAAGGATTGTCATAATCAGTGGTGAGTACCACGATGGCAGAAAAGGAAGTATTTGACCCCTCTATGTCTCCAAGAGGATTGCAAAATGTTGGACTTTATTCAAACTGACAGCAGTGTTTATAATATATATATAAACCATCAGCCCCTTGGAATGTTAAACCCAAGGAGCAGTGTGTTCACATGGCCGCCATGTCTGGTGTGGTGTGCTTATAAAAGGGGGAGTGTCATGTCCCAGCTGGAAATAATAGCAACATGTGTCTGGTTACTATCATAGGGGGCCGAGATGGACAAGAGGATAAAGAAACATAGAGTAACAGGATCAGCCTACTGGGTTATCCATCGCCGCGCCTGCAGTCTCCCAGCCTCATTCATCAATACCATTAGCGACTTATGCTTTAGCCGATTCATCAACTCTGACAGCTAGCGCATTTTAGAACATGTCAGAGTTCATTCCCCTGGGGGAAGGGGGAGAACAACAGAAATTTAAAAAACTGACTTGATTAACCTTGGATCTAAACCTTGTTAGGATGTTTGCTTTTTCATTGCTTACTGACCTTTTTTATTAGCAATCTTAAACCATGGTCTGGCAACTTTTAACTCAATTAAAAAATAAATATTTGAAAAATATTTGAAGTGGGTGAATTAAAACTGACAGGAGCAGCTACTACCAGTCAAATATGGTTCATAATCTTGCTATATTTTAGAGATATTAGCATATGTGTTATACCATATATATGCTCCAGAGTCGAATGTTGTAAGATATACTATTGGCTGCAAACTAGGATTTTTACAGTACTTGGACGTTCCATTTCCTGAACTATGATGTCTTTGATAACACATCTTTCTACATGAGAGCTAGTATGGATGATATTGCGCAGATGTGTTCAACTGGTAGCCTCCAATTAGCCAGTTAAATCCTGCAATGTGAAATCAGCATTAAAAGCCTTCACAAGTGGCCACTCCCCAGACTCAGATCCATATCTCACAACACCATATTGCACCCTCAATTACACCAGCGCCTTATCTAATGTGGGGCCACGCTTAAAAGGAACCTAATGATTTATTGAGTGAGGAACATGATGAATGTGAATCATCAGTCCTAAGTATCAGCAGCACGGAGGGGTAGCTTCTTAAGAATACCATGGTGAAATCCCTCCAAGGTTAATACTTCTTTCATCATTGAGAATTATTGAGAAGTTTCCGAATACTAATAGTTTCAGCTCAAATGGTTTATGATTTAAAATGATATATTCATGTCCCTAAGATATTTTGGGCAATTTCAATTTTATCCAGCATCATTTGTTGGAAATAAGTATGCTATATAGTGATTCCTGCTACAAGAATGTCCTTCTTTATCAAAAGACTCTACCCTGAATATGCACATTGATTCATAGCGAATTAGGATTATGTTTAAGTTTGTTTATCCATGTGTATAACTTTCATTTTCAGAGAGTGCCAAAAGTGCGTTGTTATCCCAAAGCTCATTGCCACTTGAAGTACATGTATAAATGTAATATGAAATTCTATATTACATATTCTGACATACCCTTTGGTTCAAGTAGGATTTGTATATGGGCATGAATCACTTTACAAAACAAGTCAGCTATATCATATTGGGTTCACTGCTAGGAGGATAAGAGGCAAAACATTTTGCATAAAGATTGACATGTTATAAACATGCATGGCAACTTTGGCACATGTGATTAGCAGTCTACTGTTTCTAGTTCAAGGACAAGTGTCATAATGTTTTTACTGTTACAGGATGTTGACACTTATGTAAGATTGCTTGGTAGGTTCAATCCCTACTCTTGATTACTAAAGATATTGATCAAAACAGCCTTATTACAAACTGCCAATTCAAATAAGAAACGGTTTTGATTTAGTGATTATTGAAAAAAAAATGTGCAGGCTTTTGCCATACTTAGTGATGTTGATGTAGCATTTCTTGATCGAGTAGGGAAATGTAGTCAAAACCACACTCAGTATTCATGCTGGCTCTCTAATACAAACTTCTCTTTAACAATAGAATAAAATGATTCATTGAATTTTAATTCTGCATGATATATGAATCCTCCAACAAGGTCTAATATTTCCAACCTGTATTTATTGATTCATTGATTCATTCATTTATTCATGATCATTTATTCATTCATTATTCAAATATGCATCCATTTATTCATTTATATCTTCTGTTATTCCTGATTCTCATGATGATTTAGATGCAGATTTAGGGTATTCTCTACATACCAAATGTCTCTGAAAAAACCCTTAACTTAAAGCCACACCCCTTGACTAAAATCCTGCACCAGCCCATGTGATTCCCGAAATGGCCAGCAGGAGGAATTAAGAATAGCCACCTCCCAGTAGGAAAAGTGTCAATAAAGATTGAGCGAGTGTCGGGAGGTGTCCCTGTGATCAATAGAGGCTTTATGCTTATTGGACGCTCCATTACACAGAGATAAGTGCAAAGTTAACACAATATTGATGTATTGGCTGTTAGTGTTCAGGGGAGCCCCACAGACAAACGAGGCTCCCCAAGGTGTGTTTGTATGTCTGTCTGGCCATCATTCAGGCGGAATCAACACACACCATGATACACCAGACTCATTAGAATGGTGGGCTTTGCAAGGAGACTGGTGTCTGTTTTGCTAGGTTCTCTACTGTTGTGATAGTGTCTGTATGGAACCGACTGGGGGAAGGGGAAACGGACAGGCTCAGTGTTACCTTGGTAAACACCTCTGATTGATGTGTGTGGCTTTTGTTCCGTGCTGTATCAATAGATATGAAAGGGAGTGTAATTGATTAATTTCCCCTGTCGTTCCATCATTTGTCTTCCTTCAACCATTCGATGCACTCATCACAAGGGCAGGATCAGAGCTCGCCATTTTACAGAGCCCATCATCTATTTGCTAATCTTGAAACAATAATTATATACAGTGGAAACCCTGGAAGGGACCACCACTCTATAATGACCACCTCTCTTAAGTGACGACACATTGCCATTTCAAATAAGAGTTCTTTTGTTCAAATAAAAGTACATTATATGACCATGTACCAGAGAGTTAGTTAGCATTTCACACATCAGATGGCAGCACCCTCTAACACTTTAACTACAGTAAAGCCAGTGAGGATTATAACCTGTCAACTCTACTGATACAATCAGGAGAGTTATGAGAATATAGCATTGTGATCATTCACAAGTACAATCTTTTGAAACATCCTTAACAGTCAACGAAATTAATATAACAATGACACAGCAATATGATTTCATACTGGTGAGTTACAAGACCAAGTGTATTGCTGTTGCCTATTTTGCAGTAGAATGTAGAGGGAGATACTTGATTACAGGTTTACAGGTTTACAGTTTGCCTTGATAAAAATGAATGTTTATTTTAGCCAAAATATAAGAAATGTGACATTTACATTATGAGTACCACTAGTTTGATTCTTCAAGGCACTAAACCCCTTCCCCTCTGTTCTTGCATTTGAGGAATCAACTGAATAATTTCTGCTGTCACTGGAATCATAAATTAGAATCAGGAAGTATAGAATCTATTGTTCCTGATAGAATTTAATTTCTTTTTTGATATGCTTTAAAAGTTACACATCACAAACTAATATTAAAAAATGTTATGAATGCTTTAAATATTTTGAATCCAGATATCAATCTGCATAAACTTCCCTTCTTGACCGCTGCAGCTGCGTTCTTGAAATGTCATTGTAATGGTTATTTCAGAGTGTTTGCTTAATTTCATGGTTGCTCTCCATTGTGACACACTTGGCACTTGGTTAGTTGGGGGTCAAGAGGAGGCCTGACCACAGGAAGTCAGTGGGTAACCAGAGAGCTGCGGGTGACACTCAGACATATGCCATGGCCGCTCTCCACAGAGACTGATACACGCTTGTTGTGACGGGACGTGAAGCAATGAGCTCACTATTTGGCTAGATAGGATCTGGACGAATTTAATAATCACAGAAGTTTGTTATTATATAAAGCTTCATTGAAAATTCTCTGAAACATCAACTCCTTGAGGATGGCAGCAAAGGTGTTGACATTTAAGTCTTCATAAAACAGGTTTCCTACAATATATACAATAAAACAAATGGTTCTGGGAAACTGTTTTCACGGTAGATGTTCACATCTCAGTGGCGATCACATTGTGACGTTTCCAGCTTTCGATGTATCACCTAGTTTAATTTGCTCTAGATGTAATAGGTTCAAAGATGTTGGTGTAGAATGGAAGACTAGACCAATGAACTTATAAAGTATGAATCATATTTTTCTACATATTCTAAGATAGTATCAGCATTTCTCAGAAGGATACAACATATGTTCCTTTTTCTAGACCCTAATGCTACATTATTGAACCACCATGAAAATATGCACTCATATTATTGGTAATTATTTCAATAAATGCCACCTAATTTATCCAATATAACTGGGTATTTTGCCATAAACACCATTGCCTGACCCTAACGGACCTGACACGATATGTCATCTGAAGATGCCTGTACAATAATAGTCTATTGTGTGTGGCAGGCATTCATTAACCTCGCTCACTCAGGGTATGTTTAAGGTGGGAGCAATTTGTCAGGTTAATCATAGCTTTAAGGAACGAGGCCAAGGGAGGTTTTTATGCCATCAACATAGTTTCCTTGTCAGAGGTGAGTGGGTAACTGTAGTTTGAGTGTATTGTTGAGTCATGTCAGGTAGAATGGAGTGAGAGGTGGGGACCCCTATCTATACAACAAGCTCTGAGAGCTTTTAGTTGTTGTTTTTTGGTGAAAAAGGTGGCAAAAACTAGACTGCTATTTATTCATTGCAATTAGATCTGCTCTTGTATTGAGTGTCTTTGCTTGTCTAAGAACAGTCAGGTTATTTGCTGCTCAAATAAAAGATCACAGGATCATAAGCAACACATGTTCTATCTCTCCAATAGCTGTTAGTATCCCTTGGTCTGAATCATGATTTGAGAAAAAAATACTCAGGCTTTAAGATTGTTAAAGAGGTCCTTCAATTTATTTTGTTTACATTAGCATTAAGATGTATTTTTTGTTTCAGCATTAGCTCAAGTATAATCAAAAACCTATATTTTATTTACATCTAGCTAGGTGAACTGAGTGAGTTTCAAGCTTTATGTTTTGAATCACATCCCTTTCACTTTAAAAAATTACTGTGCAATTTAGCATGAAAGGGAAATGCACTCCTGAGTATGATAAATATCCCTCATGCAAAATTCTACCCACATACACAAACTGTCACTAGTGTAGAACATCCAGCTTGTGGTGGTCAGCGAGTGACCGGTTTAGGCAATATCAATAATTATGATTAACATTTGGCATGCAAAATATGTCCTAAGTATTGCTGCATCTGCTGGTTGTAGTTGAGTGAGTGAACTGTCCAGGCTGAGGCAATAGCCATATTACAACACCTGAGTGTGATAGATATCCCTCAAGCTCATGCAGAATTCTTTCACCAGTATGGGTAGCGGTCAGCAAGTGACCTGTCCTGGCGATGGCCTTAATTACAACACCTGAGTGTGATAGATATCCCTCAAGCTCATGCAGAATTCTCTCACCAGTATGGGTAGCGGTCAGCAAGTGACCTGTCCTGGCGATGGCCTTAATTACAACACCTGAGTGTGATAGATATCCCTCAAGCTCATGCTGAATTCTCTCACTAGTACGGGTAGCGGTCAGCAAGTGACCTGTCCTGGCGATGGCCTTAATTACAACACCTGAGTATAATAAATATCCCTTACATGTTATCAATCTTTCTAGCCTTACATCTCTATAGGTGTCTGTGCTTCCTTGACCGCTGACCCCCAGGCCACTGACACCTAGCGTATGAGGACATGTCGACAAGTGTATACATAGCAAATCAGCCAGCAACCTACACCCATAATTCATGTCCCAGCAACACCCTCAGCGAGTTAAAACAACACAGATAACCCATCAAGATTGATGCCCCTCCAGCCACCTTCCCAGAAACACATGCCAAGTGCTCTTGATGAAAGGTGTGAGGATGGGAAAAATCCATTTTATCTTCCTGGGCTGAAGGTATGTTTTCATCAGTATCCAATTATAAGGGGAGGTCTTCAATTAAGTCCAGTCTCCCCTTATGTTTGGTGAGGCCTAGGGGCTATTTGTCTTCGCATGGAGGGAAAGGTGGGTGTGGGGTGGTACATAGGGCAGTGTAATTATCACTTGGGTACGCACTAATTGTAGCTCTTGCTGTTTAAGATGCACTGCGCAAGCTGTATTCGAATATGCAGTGAGGTATAAATAGGTAGGTAGGATCAACAAAATAAAGAATAAGAATTTAGATTTGGATTGATGGGGGCAGATTCATTTTAGTAAACAAGAAAAAAAATTTTGACTGTGAAAAAAAATACTCAAGGAACTGCAGAACTGCAGGACCGTCCACTTTAATTTGTCACTTGATTGTCTGAAAATGTTTTCATTTAATAAACCTAGTTAAATGAATAAAAACAAAGGAAATTAGGTTTCCCAGTTTCGAATTATGTGATGTTTTCATAACTCTGCTCTTTGACGCTAAGCAGTAACTTACCAACGTTTCTCTTTGGTGATACCCTTATATCATATCATCTTTTCTAGAGATTTAATGTAACTTAGTTCATAACTCTGAAATAGATTCTCCCTTGTTGAATATATGTATCTTTATTGACTGTGATTGATGAATCATAAAAATGCAACTTGTAAGGAAAATAAACATAATAGCCACTAGTTTCATTCAACCAAATCATTATGTTGTAGATTTTATTCATAATGTGTCCTACATAACTGTATGCAGCAATTCCTGTTTCTTTGCTTAACCTTCAACCAGGGCAGCAGCACTTGTAATTTGCTTAGCTGTTGTCACATAGCAGATGTACAGTGAAAGATGCCTTGTGCTCCCTCCCCTCCGTTACCTTGGTTGCAGCATCTCTGATTGCACTCTCGCTAAGAAACACATCTTTCACCTGTCACTCGATACCGAGACCTGTGCTCTCATAATCAGTTCATAGTGTGACTTTAACCATCCAAGATAAATGCCCTTGCTTGACTTACACAGCCAAAATGTCTTAGTTCATAAGCCCACTTTGATGTGCATGGTATATTTTCATGCTAGATTTATTGGTAAATCTCTATATGTCACTAATGAGTGATGGAGTTGGCTTCTTCATGGAAATTGTGTTATTTTCTTGGTTTGTGTTTCCTGGGAAGTCATGACTGCGGGCATGGTGTATATACAGATGTATTGTTTGAGCTGAGTCTTGATGGAGTGTGGTTGCCAGGACCTCAAGCCATAGTCCAAGGTAGTACTAAGGACTACATGATGCGAGGGGGGTGTCCATTATCTGAACGATGGCTTCTGGCCAGACCTTCCTACATACAACCTCAAGCAGGAGGACAGGAACATGACAAAACTCACATTGCTGCAATGTGTTTTACATTAACATCCACATTCACTGGCAAAGGTCAAAGAAAAAACATAAAAGAATCTATTATGAAGGTAGCTTTAAGCACTGAGGTTGAATGAACAGCTGAACGAATGCTAATTTGGAGTTGTTGTTTTTTTCTTGTTTGTAATTGTGGTGAAAATTGGGATCGTTGTTGCATGAATCGAATGTTTCTGCTATTTTCTGGTGTGTTACAAATTCTGTTCCTAATTGTTTTCAGCTTTAATTTTTTCCCCTGTTTGAATGAGCACTAATTGTAAATCATTAGAATTTTGCTTTGTGGAGTCATACATTAAGTTCTTGTGTTTTGATTATAGTGCTTTTAGATTGACATAACTTTCTTGTGGTCATCTGCATGCTTGATCTAGCTGATCTAGCATGTTTGTTACCATATAAACCCATTCATGCCATGTGCTTTCCTTTTAAAGTCTTGTCTCTACCTATACTGCTCTTGGTAATAATTTAGAAGTGTTAAGCATCAATTTACAAATTCTTGAAAAGTGTCACATATCTCCTTCAATTTTTTTTTCCAAAAAGAAAACGCCACTGATGGAAAGATATTGAGATTATGATTGGGTCGTTTTGGTCACTACGGATATGAATGGGTTAAGATGTGGTAGACCACCTATTGGTATATAAAGTCAGTATCAGTATGTTTATTGCTGTGTATTAAGTGACCTGGGCCACATCCAGTCTGCTGGTAGAGAGAGAAAGGTGGGTGTGGTAGACCAACTTTTGGTATATAAAGTCAGTATGTTTATTCTTGGATTAAGAAAAGAATGGATATGTAACGAGAGACCAATTACTATATGCCCTATAGTTACATGCTAGCCTCATGCCAGGACTAGCAGATAAGGCAGCAGCACGAGGTCACGTGGGAACAAGGACCAATCAGGGCTCCCGCATCGATTACATTACAGAGAAACCTTATCTCCACCACCTGCTGGGGGTGCCCAGAGCACCTATTAGCGACTATTAATTGACACTGGTTGAGGCTAGCATGTTCAGGTTGACCGGCTGGTTTCCATTCCATGTGTTGGTCTTCTAAGGTTTATTGTTGTGTAGTAAGTGTGGTGGGTGGGTGTGGTTTTCCCCTCATGGTGGTGACACTATGACTCACTTCCTCCTGACCCACTGGCCAGGCCTGACCACCCCAGAGCTGTCACCTAATAACACTAACTGGATATATGGCCCAGGTAATCTAATTAAAGCCCACTCTAAGCAAGGTAATCAGCCATTTACCTGCACAGGTGTGGCTGAACCACTAAACTACAGGATGGAGTGACTCATGCCAGATTTAGGTTAGAACATTGCAAAAGATCTCTGAAACAATACTGCAAATATTCATCACTATGATATTGTACCAATTGAAAGGATTGAAAGATTCTTACACTCACTTAAAGTATAAATAGATATCATAGATTTTTGCATGTATTATAGATTTCTTACGAAAAGAGGAGGGATAAATTTACAATTCAAAGACAGGCACCAGAACAGAGCAATCTACATATCTATTACTAGAGTAAGGGACTCTCTTTTGTAGGAAAAAAAAGTTATTTTTCAGTGGAAATCTTAAATCTGAACTTCGGTGGTTCCATTGAAGTCTTTCAAGTTCCCTTTGTATTGACAACTGGAAGTGCATTGTGTTTGAATTATCACACCTATGTCACTTTAGGATGTATCACTACCACATGGTGGTTTGACACAGGATACCTTTAATTAATCAACCTGCTTGAAGTACTTCCCATAGTTTGTGGTATGAATACAGGATGTAGGAGGGATATCCAGGATGCTATCCAGCCTAGGAACAAATAACCATTCCCTACAGGTGGGCCTGAGATTCTTCACTAATTGGACAGGTGACCCACAGGAAACATCACCTGCTGCGAGGGCATTGTCTTGTAAACAAACATTCATCATCAGCAATTGGCTGGCTTATCTGGCCTATCTAGGAGCCTTACATCACTGATGTTTTTATGATGTAATGACCAGGTAGGTGATTAGGAGGTACATTGTTAGCTATTGAGGGCGGATTTCCCCCAGAGCACCTTGAAGCTACTTGTAAACAGCAGGGTGAGAAATAGCCCTGGGTCTCTAGTGGAAATCACTGCAGGCTACTTGGCTGCCTGGTCTGTCACAAAGGCTCTTCAATAGGAAAACCTTTAATGAGATCTCCCCAATTGAACCCTCTATTAGTAATGATTTTGGGCTATCCTAGCCTTCTAAAAACTTCAATTATTTCATGACCATTGGATGTGTTATATTTGTGGAATCTATGTAGTTTATGAGAGAAGGGTCTGTTTGTTTTAAAGAGGAGAATTCTGTTTTAAATGAATTAAAGATAAGTGGCATTTTTATTGAAAAATTCTGAGTTTTATTTAGATTTTTGCTTTTAGCTTAGTTACCATGTAGGGTTTCAATTAAACCATTTACCCTCCCTTAAATATGCCAATGTAATCTGTATGACTAACTTATTTATAGCCGGGAATGAAGGTCTGTATAACACAGTCGTGGGTGCTTGGTATGTACATGTCATAGGCGTAGGGTGTGAAATACCCGCTATGAAAAATGGGGTGTAGTATTTCCCCTTACTTGGCTTGTAGGGATTTATTTGATACTTTGTGTCTTAATTGTGTTTCTTTAGTTGCTCATAAAAATTCAAGACTCATGCATTGAGTATGATGTGGATGGTTAGAGCAGTGTCTCCTACTCAGGTTATGTGTCTATTGCACAGGAATTGGTGTGCATAATGCAAGATTCCTGTAAACTATTAAAGATGAACACCCTACCACAGCTATGACAGTATTCATGGTGAAATTTTCCTTCTTTTTGTTTAACGCTTAATTATATTCAAATGTATGTCAAACAACATTTATATTCCAAATTAACTACCTTAAATATATATATCATCACTGTATATATAGAACCTAAATTCCACTTCTATAAATAGGTTTGCTATTTAAGAATTTATCTTAATATTCCATCTATTTTTCTACAAATGTTTGATACAGTAATCAAGATAAGATGATAACTTTTCTGTTAAACCCACCTTAAGATGTTAGACATAACTTACCTCCCCCCACCCCCAATTTCTCCTTCTTTTGGGGTGGGTGCTTCAGGGTTTCTTTAGAGTGTTACAAACTCAAATCTGTGAAGTGTAAGTTTTTTTTCTCGCTGTGTTCAAGGATTTACCTTTCACCACCTGAGATAAAGACAGTCAAGTATGACCTCAGCTCAAGCTAGAGTAGCTCAGGGCTAAGATGATATGTCAGAATATCAATATAGCCTGTTTGTTCTAGTGGGCGAGTGGCATTAAGGCGTTAGGGTGTAGGTCTCCTCCTCCGCCCGGCACATGTACCCTGACTCATTAGTGCTGCTAGGCTGCACCCATTTTATAACTACACACAGCAGCAGTAGGCGCATGTGGCACTCATTGCTGTAGTGGAGATCCCAGATTACAGCAGCTTGCTTGCTGTCACTGCTGCTCATGGACGGACCTCTCACTTGACCAGTCTCTTACCTTACCTGGCCTGGATCTACCTATCAACTAATTGGATAACATACCTGTCTAGAGGATATTGCACACACAAGTTAAGGAGGATTTTCTGAAAGAAAATTTTGCCTTTGAATGGTATAAATGTTAGATTGGTTTATGATTTAGACCTCCTACATGTCCACTCATATCACCAGTCTCAAGGAATACCAGATCAACTACTTGGACACCTATGTTTTATTGAAGACACAGCAGACACAAGTTGAGGAGGATCTTGTTTTATGAGGTAGACATCTTACCTGCTTACCCAAATCACCAGTCCTCAGGAATGACATATCAACAACTTGGATACGTACATTACCTATTTTGCAAATGGATCCTCACCCGATGAATAGAAATATACTTATTCTATACCATTGTTGTCAAATGGTATTGAGGGTCTCATGAGAAGAATCTTTTTCAAAGAACTTTTAATGATTTCGTCCATTAGAGTGTGACCTATTCCTTTGACTGTTGCAAAATAATTTCTTCCTCTCAGCTGTCAGTATAGATGTATGGATGTCATGTAAAATATTGACATAGATCTACTAAAATCTATTTGGAATATTCATACCTCTAATGTATGGGGTCTAGAATCTACAACTAAAACCATATTTTATGGACCAGTAAATACTCACATAATACAAGTTCAGTATACATTTAACACTAAGAACGTTGTATGACTTAAATAGTATTATGACTGCATAATATTAATCTTTAAAGTGGTGACATTGGGGATTTTTTGTACTGGTTGATCCCCCTGTAACCTAGAGTTTAGATATAAAGTGTGAGTTGTGTAAAGTGGTTGGTATAACCCAGGGATAGGGCACATTGTGAACATAGAGCACCCCAATGTGGATAGAGGGGCAGCCTGAGGAGAACAGTTTGCTGCTGTCAGGGTGTTCTGGCTAATTTCTGCTTGCTTGATCAAAGCCAGTCCAGAATTAGCAGTGATTAATAGCAGAGCCACTTGCCCGCGGGTCATCCAGTTTCACAACCTTTACGCGGCGGACACTGGAACATCATTGTTTTGGCTCTACTCCCTCGCAGCGGGCAGCAAGAACCTAATTCAACAAGATCAAGTTCTGGGGCTGTTGACTGATTCCGATGTTGAAACTGTTGCGTTTATACTTCAATGTGCGCTAGGCCCTGTTGGGCACCCGCTTCTGGTCACATGACTTTTGACAGGGTTATGATTGGTGGTTAACTGATGCTTGGCCACATGGTTGTTTGTACAGTGTGAGGTACTGCACTCATCAGGAAAAGCTTGCCTCTTAGAGATAGGGAAAGATATTGGTGATTCATCTTGAACCTCTGCTTACCTACATCTTACGTCTTACGCATAGGAAACATTACTTGATCGATATAGAGCATTGCCTCAGAGCTCACAGGAATTACTGGACCAAGAATTGGATTATTTTTCATCGATAGAGATCTTGCCTTCTAAGGAGCATTAAGTGGTATTTGGTAGGTCTTATAAAGAGGCTGCCAGCCATGAACAACGCATACTAGGATTTACCTGGCCAGCTTGTAGGATTATAAGAACAATGAGGAACTTAAACGGGTTCGGATTTCAGACCCAAGGGTCAAACCAAAAGGTAGGTGGATATTGTTGATACCTTTTAGGTACATGTGAAGTGCATACAACGTTATTATCCAAAAGCAGAAAAGAACCTTTAAGGCCATTCTGCATGTAGCAAGTTGAGAACTTATGGATGTAAAAATTACGTGCAATGTCTCTTTCTTGATAGGGATAGAAAACAAGGATATTCCAATAAACTTTGTGATGATGATCATGATGAAAGTTATGATGTTAAGAATTATGATGCTGGTAAGAATTGCAGTAATAATAATAATAATAATTAAAAGAAAATCATGATAGTAATGATAATACTAATAATAATGATAATAATGATTATAACAATAATAGTGATAATGCTGATAGTAATAATAATAATAATGATGATATTAATGATAATGATTATAATAAAAATGATAACAATAACTATAATAACAATTGTAATAAGGATACTACTACTACTACTACTACTACTACTACTACTACTACTACTACTACTACTTCTACTACTACTACTACTACTACTACTACTACTACTACTACTACTACTACTACTACTAATAATAATAATAATAATGATAATAATAATGATAATAATGAAAGTTCTATGATAAAAATAGCATAGCAAAGGTGCTGATAACTACATGTTTAGGGCTGGTTGGGGCATACATTGGCCCCATAGAACTTACTTCTAAGTAAAAGTCCATTCACATAGGATTTATAGAAAGCCGACTTGAATATGTTTGCGGCGGGGCGGGTGTTGTAAATTCATAAAAGGAATGGAATTTGATTAGATAGAATTTCTCTTTCATACTGCTATATTGAACCGGTGTTTACTTCCTTTAAATCGCTATTAGAATATAGAAGTCAGTCCCTAGACAACAAAAGCCATACTTGAAGATCAGGTGGATTCCGCCTGAAGTATCATACCTGAGAGGATTAGCCCAGCAGGTGCCAGGGACTCAGTAATTATCTGTTTGTTCAAGGAATGTTGTCTGGGGGCCATCCTGACTCCTGTGATAAAGGGGCACAATCGGATACTTAGAATAACTGCTTTTTATTAGGGGTCGCATGGGGCAAGGCTCATTAAATAGCAACAAAACTGATAATGAGGCATCTCAGACCTGTGTAATCTGTAACTCAAACCGGCCTTCAAGGAGTGCTGCCAGGGACCCCTTAACAGCCAGGGATCTTATGAGGAATTTCCATTAAGAAAGGGACAGACGATGGGGGCTGTGTTCTCGGGGGTTCTTCTGAAAGGGAAGGCAAGAGCCAGAGGCAGAAATCACATGAACAGGCTGATGAAGTCCTTCTCTGTCTCCAGCGCTGGAGAGCGATGTGTTTGGGTTGCTTGTCAAGGCGGAACAGTTCACAAACAGGGCCAATTATCACTGACTAGAGTATAGCCCCCAGACATCATCCTGGCCTCTTGCGGTCTGCCATGAGAGCATGGTGCCTGTGTGTGTATCTCAGCTGCTGCTCTCAGCACAGGGAGCATCTAGGCTAATGTTAACTTTTTCTTATCGGTATGCAAGTGCTTAGCATACACATCTTGTTAAGAGAAACCGTTGATTGTGCGATAAAAAGAAATGTGTCTTCTTTTTCCCCAAAAAATTTCACATCGTAAAATGTAAAACCTGAAATACACATGTGCATGTGCATCGAATGTTGTTATAACCCCAAACTCGATCATGATTTCTTTTAAAGAAAGACTTAAAGCATAATCTTTAGCAGGAACTTTATTTCAAATAAATAGTTCCTGTCTTTAGGTATCATGATTTTATTTATGATTTAGCAAACAAACTAACTTGAACCTTGTCTTTTTAGGAGGGATTTGTTTGAACCCCTGAAATACACTAATTGGTCTCTGCTGCTAAATATTGTCTTTAAGGAGAGGCATGTATTTAAAGTGTGCAATTGATCATGTCCCTGTTGTCTCTGATCCACGTCCTCTGTAGGGTGCAGTGTATGTATCAGCTAATTGTCTCTCGCTGATGGCAGATAAGATTACCCCACTCTGTCATTGTCCAGGGCCAGAGAGGGCCAGGAATGGACACTTCCTAATGCAGGACATGTCTGTTATCACTGATACTACCACCCTCACGCTGACCATCTAGACATGCTGCTCATCTGTGTGGTCCAGCCACATCTCATTAAACTACACACACTTCCTTTCATCATCATTTCCTGTCTTTAACGATATAGGAAAACCCTCATTTCGATATGCATCTCTTTTCTTTAGCTAGTATAATATTAATTTCAGTTTGGTTTGTAGTTTTAAGTTGTTATCTTCTTTTTGAATAAGTTAACATCTCCCTTTCACAGATAAAATAAAGCAGGATTGAAGAAATTGTAACATAAGGTGGAATATTTTGTTTGAATAAGTTAAGATAAATCGAAATGAAAATGTTTTGTAGTTCTCAATGATGGAAAATATACTGTGAAGGCCATCTAGTGAGCAATCTGGGAACCAAATGAGGGTTGCCTCATCTTGGCTCATGGCTGGGCAGCTACCCTGAGCAGTGCTATGTTAACACTCTACAGTAGCTGTGAGGAGTCTGTGTGGCAGGAAAGTCAACAAACCCTATCTGTTTTTCACTGTCAGGCTGGTTTCTAGAAGTGGAGTTATTTGTTTCTCGGCAGGGACTCACCACAGGGTTAATTCAGAGCCTGACCCAGACAGAGGAGACATGAAAGAGTCCCGCCTTCTTCCTTAGAAACTATGGACAAGCATCCAGCAGAAACCTTCAGGAATCAGGCTTCTTTGTGAATTCTGTAAATCCCACAGTGTCTTACCAAACCTCGCAGTACCACGGCGGACCTTAAGAGCCCTTTCCTTCCCTTGAATTTTGAAAAAAATTCCATTTCTTTAATTTTGTTTAACTTGACAACTCAATGTATAAACATGTTGTTTTTGTTCTCAAGGGGGCTCGGGACCTTTGTTCTTTAATTAGATAATGATGAATGATAATACTCAGACCTTTCCCCCCATGGTTGTCTAGGTGAGATAATAAATTGTATTTTGAGTAAAATGAGGAATATTCACTATGTAAATGGGACAATTACTAGTAAAATATGACAGGATATGATGATTTTTTTTCTTTTTGAAGTTTCGAGTGTTTTTGTTTATGTGCTGTGCTGGAAGGAATTGAGATGTGTATGACCGGAAACTTTCTCAAATTAGACTTGCTAGTTGACGTCATTAATAATGCATGATGCTGTTCTGTCCCAAGCTGTTGTTTTCTCTAGCCCCTTGGCAATTGGAAATAATCAGGATATTACTAGGCTGAGGTTATAGTTAAGTTCCTCATAGTACTAACAGTCTAACCAGTGATTCACGTCCTCTCACACCATTCTTTTACATCAGTAAGACATCACACAGGAAAACAACGCTTCAATCAACCACAACAATTTCACTCACAAAAAATCATTAGACATCTCACAACATAAGTTCCATTAAGTGGCAAGCAAACGCTTATCACTAAATAGGCCTTCCTGCTACATCAATAAACGTGTGACTCAGCCTGATCTAGAGGGGGGTATTACATTAGGGGAGGGGAGTGATTAATCTGCCTTGTTGATCAATGTTTAGAAACATTAGGTCAGTTATTGCTGCCAGTTTATTTGTGCAGTCTGTCTATTGAGTCACAGACTATGGGACTTGCCTAGTAGGCTATGGTAGTGATATATCACAGGTTATGACTACAGGCATAGATGTTACACCACCAGGGAATTGGAAATTTTAAGCAATTAATGTTGAAGTTTGAGTGTTACTAGTTTGACCTTGAAGACTAACCTCGAACAGACAATCAATCTGAGGAGCAAATAAGTTTTTGGTCTGGTAAGGGAGGGGGAGGTCTAATACATGTCAAACTTACGCTGTGGTATTAATCCTTAGGCTGCTGGTGGCTAATTTGACCAATCCAAATTGATACAAAAAATATAAAAAGAAATTAACTGAAATCCTTACACATGGGTACTGGTCTGAAAGTACACGGCAAGGGCTTTCTAATGTAAATGAATACCAACATGACAGGGTTTAGATGGTTTTCAAAAATCTTTGCGTCCTTGAGTTTTTGGACAAATGTAGCCTCAGCATTGGAAGGGTTAACAAGAGGCTGAAGGTTCATATGTCCTTACTAGCCTGGTAGCAGCAGCAGCAGCGACAGGACAGGCCATGTGGTGCCATCTATAGGTCATGAACAGTACTACACTTTGGTTGGTCAGCTTCAGACCACCAATAGCTCAAGTTAACAGGGACTAGGAATCTTATCTAGAACCAGTACTGAAAGCATAAGAAGCTGGTGTTGTCATACTAGCCATGTAGATGATCTATATTGAGTCACCTTGGGAAAACAAACATGTAGTGTGTCTTAGTTTTGGCATCCCAATGGCTGAGCATGAACACTTGTCCTATTCAGTTCGATGTCCGAAATCAAGCTTTACATCAGACACCTGCTTGAATGCATTCAGTCCTACTTATCTGAGATGATAAATGAGCTAAATATTACACCTTATTCATACAAAATAATTGTAGCAAAAAAGTAAGGCTCTTTTCTTCAGCTACATGTGTTTGATATTAGTCCCCCATTCCAGTACTTAGCATAAAAAGTCCCTTGTTGATGGATTGCCATTTTTGTAATTGGGGAGCCAGGGTCGCCGCTGTGGAGGCTGAGAAAAGATGTGTAACTGATGCCAGGGTTTCCAGCAGGCTTGTTGCGTCACATTTTATCTACCATGTCCAATAAAGCACAGCAGTGAGTGAGCTCTGCGTGTGATGAGCCGAGACTATAAATCATACTGCATCATTTCAACATCTCTCCTGCTTCACTGTCTCTCCATCCATCCCTCTGTCTGTGTGCATGTCTGTCTGTCTGTCTATCTGTCTACCTGGAATGTACGTTAGGACTGTCTAGGGACTGAGTTTTACCTGCTGAAGGGCATTACCTTACCCCATCCTATTTCATGACTTTAGACTGCAATATGTAAGGACATCCATGGGTCCTTCCTAAAAAACATTCTAAAAAAATATTGCAATTTCTAATGATAGAAAGGGAAAACCACCCAGATATATGATTTCTGTTTACACATCTTTCATGTCCAAAGATGTTCCACCTTATAGGACTTATTTTGGTCCTGCCTGTATAATAAGGCTGGGCAGAACAAAGTACAGTATGTTACAAGTTCGTTGAACTTGAAGGAATGCTTTTGCATTCTAGTTTCTTGCTGAGGCGTCTCGTATTACCTCACCAGTCCCCATAGAGCCCTCTCACGGTGAGCTAGGTGAGCAGCTGAGGTGAGCGCTAATTGGCTATATCATCAGGTGGGGGGAGCGGGATGATTCCATGCAATCCGTGACTCAGCTGATTTATTAGAATTGCTGAGAGATATTTCCAGTTGCTCGTTTGGCACCCAACCAATTTTTCTGGTATTTTATGATCCCCTGAAGCAGAGTTACATTTTCAAATAATTAATCACGTGATAAAATGATGCATTTCATTTTATGTGTGGTTGTTTTCAAATATTTGATAAAAGCAGTAATAGAAAAGTAAAAGAAAATAACTACAGTGTTTAAAAACTTTTCAAGGGTTTTTGGCAGACACCCAGTTGATATCTATTCTATGTGTAGTTCTTGTAATGTATCTAGATATTGTGGTGGCTATAATCTCCTTTGGCCTATCATAGGATATAGTATATGCACATTATGTATTGACAGTTGCCAGGATAATCAGTTGGACAGGCAGGCAAGTAGCCATGCCAGCATTTCAAATGTTGTGTACAGCTATTTGAGACCATTGAATTAAATGTTTATTAAAACTCTTCATAATTTGCCCATTGTAACATTTTTTTAAAATGCAGGTTATGATTTGTCTTATAATACTTTTTACTTAAAATCGATATTTCTATTTTAGACAAATCACTAGTTCCTTCCATACATAAACATATTTTTTTCATATTTTGTGTTATCAGTGTCTGCTAGAAACTCTTCTTTCAGTTATGCACTGACATTGCTCTCTCATACATGTAATAAGAGTGGGATGCTGAAAAACAGCATTGTGAAATTATCATCATATCATAACAGGGCCACATGTGCATATAGAGGGTCATAGGGGGTACAGCTTTTTGTATTGTTCCGAGGGTAAAGCAGCACCTTTTTGTAGTAACCCATCATGAAACGCTATGCTAGATCACTCAGGGTATGTGCAGTGAGAAGCACTGTTCTTTGGGTGGTCTGGGGTACTAGCATTACACAGCAGCAAGTTGGCCATGACCGCACCATATGATAATACCATCCATTCACATGAGCCATCCATGGGTATGAAAGTTGAATGCATCTCATCCTTTATTCTTATTCATTGATCTTGTGCTTTTAAGGGTTCATTAGCTAATCTTAGGTTTTGGATTCTGTAGTTGTATGTGATTCAGCTTGAATCACATGTTTAAACGATGAATTGAATTTTTTGTGGCCCCTGTTTCACTTCCAAATGTTTTGGACATATGTCCAGTGTGTGTGTGGTCCATGTGATATCAATATCATGTCTTCTCCCACTAGCCTTGATCTCACTTGTGGCATTCAGCAAAAATAAAAACTCTGCTATGTGATAAATGTTTGATAAATCAATTACCATTTCTTACAAACATTTTGTTTTTATTTTTCAGGTATGTATTCTAAGATTTCTTCACCAGCAATGATTATCCGAACAAGACATTTGTGAGTATACGCATGCCTTAGACTGAATATATTATGAGCAATATTTAGTGTCTACCCTATAAATCATACAAAGATATTCTAATCTCTGTGCTTGAAATGGAGATAATACACAAAATTGTGTGCTGTTTCTAGTGCTGCCCCTGGTGGACTTATTAAATACTAGTTTCTGTGAACCTTGAATACAAATTGATTTAAGGCTTAAATGCAGTGAGGGTTATTCACAAAACATCTTGCTTCCTTTAATTTTCAGAATTTCTCTTTAGTCCATTGTTTGTAAATCATAGCAGCACCATTCAAAATCAGTCATTCTTCTAAGATTTTTAAATGGTTTTAGCTAGATCAGTTTATGGCCTAGGTATCCCATTGGTGCGACAGCTTTAATTTTTTAATTTTTTAAGTATTGTGTCCTGGTATTGCATTCGTTTGCCTCGGCATATTGATTGGTAAAAATGGTGAAAAATGTTATGACCTCTACCATATCCTTTCATTAGATTCATCAAGATATTTTTTGTCAGTCTGATATATTTTTCTAGTTTTTACACCCTCACAGCATGACTTAATTTGGCAAATTAGTTTCTAGATAATAAACAATGGTTTCAATGACTGCCAGCATTCTTTAGATTAGTCAATACTTGAAACATTGTAAAAAGTAATGGTATTGCTTTAAATGGAATGAAATAGATAGGGGAGTTTTATTGCCTCTTAATTGTAGGAAATGCAATATATCCTGCATAATAGTATCCCATTACCTGCTAATATACCAGTAGTCCTCGAAACTGCTTCCTGCAGGGCACGATCACTTTCACACTAGCCCAAAAAGTGGCATTGTTTTTTGTTGCATCAGGATTTCTTGAAAAGATCTGATTCAACCCATTTCCTGTATGTGGTTGATTTCTCCTCCCATACCCCTGCTGTGTGGGCTCTCAGGGTGCCACCCTGGTCCACCCCGGTCCCTTGATGTCCTGCTTTTACAAACATCCCCCATACTTATCTGCCCCTACAAAAACACCAGCCCTGTCAAAACATTGACACCTAGTGAGTCATTATGAGCGTGATTGTCATATAAGTATTGGGGTGACGCGGGGGTCACGCTCCCGGTGCTGTGATGTCATGTGATGAGGAGCTGTGATGTGCCGAGCATCGAGAAGCGAGGGTTGCTTACCTGGAATGAGCCACAGATCACCTGGGGATCACCTGGGGCTTTCAAGCTGAGCTTATGAAGGTGGCAAAGTGATTTGTATAGGAGATCTCACATTTCTATACACCCTTGATCTCCTGGCTACTGCCAACTTATCTCTTATAGAATACAGGGTAAAAAATCAAGCACCTAGATGTTTATAGATGATGCTCCTTGGATGACTAAAAGTTGTCTTGTGCTGAATAGGTAGGGTATCATGTATGCACATCACAGTCAACGGTGATGATAATAATGGCTGTGAAGATGATGGGGCTGAGATGTATAATGATGATAGTGTCAGTTGGGATGATGTTGATGCTGATTATGGCAGGATGCTACTGCTAGTGATGATAGGAGGATGACGGTGAGGAAAAGGAAAGTGATGATGATGATGATGATGATGATGATGATGAATATTGATGATGATGGAGAAAGCAGCTGCGATGAGAATTAAAAATTAGAGAGTGGAGATATTCTTGCATACCCTTGCCTGATGACGGTGGTAGCAATTAGGATGAGAATTCAAAATAAAAGAGTAGAGATATTCTTGTATATATATTACAGTAAGAGTGTCAAACCAGGGATTTAGTCAAATCCCTAAAACTTTCAGGGAATCTGTCAAATTCCTCTTTCACTCAAGGATTCGGTCCCTAAATTTCTACGGATATGACTAAACCCCTAAAAATAGGTGGGTCATTTTTGACTTGTTTACTGGAGACCTTTCAGAGGGATTGTTGAATGACAATTACCTTTGTTTTATGCTTAGTTGAGCGCTACTTATGATTCCTGATTATCAAAGTAATGAGGTACAAAGTAATGCTGAATAATCAATGCTCAGCCAAAAATTATTGCTTGATGATGATGATAATAAGTATCTCAGTCAACGTTTATCAATTTCATCATTCTGACCCTCCTATTTTCAAGGATTTAGTCAAATCTCTAGACATTTAGGGACCAAATCCGTGAGTGAAACAAGAATTTGACAGATTCCCTGAAAGTTTTAGGGATTTGACCAAATCCCTGGTTTGACACTCTTACTGTAACATATATACCCTTACCAAATATACCAGGTATACCTGGAAATCTTAGAGAGTAGCTTGGCATTTTACTGGGAATACCTGGGTTGCTTTATTTAGAAAGGGCTGGAACTTTGGTATTGATTAGACTTGAGGTGAACATCTTAATCATGTAGGGAGTTCCTTTCTGAGGATTTCTCCTCCATCTGTGGCTGTGAGTGTCGTTGCACATTAGCGCTATCTGGTGACAGGCACTCGGACGTATGGCAGGGTCAGTCCCAGCTGTGTCACCTTACCCGGTGAGTGACAGGGGGCTATGACGACTATCCTAACAATTCCAGGCACAGCCGTCACATTCCGGCCCTAGGATCAGAGAACTGGGATATAGGGGAGCCCTTGGCTCAGCACTGACAGCCCTAGGATCAGGGAACTTGGATATAGGGGAGCGCTTGGCTCAGCAATGACAGTCCAGTGCAGGGGCAGGAAATAGCTGGGATGTGAGGGAAGTTTTGACGAAATCAAAACATTGATTACAATCTGAATGTTGAGATTTGGCATAGTTACCGAGAAATGAACTTATCTTGAGGAAGACTTGCAGGGTTTGTCTGATAGCCTTCTGATGTTGACAGAAATCAAGCGTTGGCTCATGATAGTACCTCATTTCCTGAAAACAGAATTCCCAGAATTTTAGGGCATTTTTAGGGGTGTTGTGTGTTTAAGAAGTGGTATCCTTAATAAGAAAGATCAGCATTATCATTGGGGAGATTGTTATTGATGCTTATTATTTGTTTGTCATATCTTGGGCATATACAGAGACTCAAATTATGGTCAAATTCTAAGAGAGTTTGTTTGATTGGTTTAAAAGTGCTCAAATAATCTAGTTATAAACATGGCAGATTTCCCCTTCTTTTTCTCGTATAGAGGGTTCCTGATGTTCACAGAGTGTTCCACCAAAAAACTGTATGAAGCTTTATTCGCGTCTTGGGTTCCACCATCTGCACATAGCCTGGTAATGGCATAAAAAATCCACCTTCTGCAGACATCCTGATGGTGCCTTTACATCACAAAGTATATCATATATAGTAACACAAGCGAAAGATCTCCGAGTCTTGTGCAAATGTGTGTCGTGAATGTGATGCCCCCTGGTGTCGTTTTCCTGATCAATAGTTGATATTTGTAGTTAGCCCGGGCTGCCTGGCCTTGACTTGTAGGTATCTAATACTCCAGACAGGCGCTCTGCTGTTTACCACATGTTACATGCTACAAGGCGTGGAAATCATCAAGAGTCAGGCGCTCCACAAAACACACGCTTTTTCTCTACAAGGCTGGATAATGGAGTCAGAGGCTACATCATTATCCTGTCCAATTAAACTTTTAATTTCAAAAAGTCGAAAGTCATTAGAAAGGGATCTCTAATTAGGGCTGTATACTTAAAGATAGCTACAATATCAACTTTGATAAGACTCTGACTAGTTTTCAATTGAAATCAATGAAAAATGTACTTTAGAAAGGTTGTGTTTTAATACTTGTATATGAGTACACATGTATATGAGTGATACGTTTTTACAAGATTTCATAATTTTGATAACTACCTTTCAGACTATTGAAAGATTTTAAAGAAATTTATGGAGCACTGATTGAAGCTTCAATTGGGCAATTAAGAACTGGAGTCAAATAACCCAATAGGGCAAGTAAGGTTGAAAAAATACTTGCCACTTGGGTAACAGTATGTCCTATTTTTGTTCTTCAGTTCAATTTCTATATAAGATTGTTTGAACCATTTCATGCAGTTTCTCCATGCACGACATCTGAGTTTCATATCAGATTCTCTGAGAGACACATAGGGGCATGCCAGAATGTGGAAAGGTTGGAAATGTGTAGAATAAAGAGCATTTCTAGGTGTTGTTTCTGCGTAGTTTTGCTGCCGAGCAAGTCGCTGTACAAACAAGACCCTGGTGGAATGCACACTCCTGGGCAAAAATAACAGAGGATCATGTGAGCGGGAATAGTTCCTGGTGCTACTGGACAAGCAGCAAAGAGAAGATAGGGAAAAAATCTGCTCAGGGGAGGAATTCAGTGCTGGTGCCAAAAGGTCCTGCGTTGGCTGGGAAAGAAACACACCCTCCACCCAGGGTCAGAATATTTGTTAACCTTTTCCTTGGAAAAGTATGGTCTTGAACTAGGATACTTTTGAAGATGACTTTGAAATAAAGCATAATGGGCAAAATGTATTACGGAGATGGAACATAGATCTAGATCTGATTTAGAATTTTCCTAGATGTATTATCTTTGAAGTACTTTGATCAAATGGATAACACCCCAATAAGTTTTTCTGGCACTAAAGGCATGATTGGGATATATCTCAAACCTCCATTATCTTAATTAGTTTGCAGCACAATATACCTGTATTCAAGACATGTACTTTTTCTTTATGCTCTTTCAGAGTCACAGAAGTACCATATAAGCAAACCAAATGAATGCAGTGATGAGTGAAACAGGAAAGAGTTAAACCTGGAAATTCAAATTTCTACTAATACATGAATCATTTTGCGAGTTTATCTAATTGTCTAAATTTTTGTTTTTTAAGATAAGCATTGCTTATTGTTGGTACCAGAACTGAAAGCCCTATATGTTTTTGATTCATTAGTAGAAAATGATTGTAACATGTCGTGACTGATTTGTTTTTGAAATGGCAAGAGGTTTTATGTTTTTCTTCTTCCCAGTGTGTAAAATTCATGAGGCCATGAACAAATTTGTGCATTCAGCTCCATTTTACCCTGTCACAGTTACAGGAAAAATGTGATTTTGTGGCTTCTGATGCAGTGCATGTTTTTGCTGATCAGCCTGATTGGAGGGTAATTGAAGCAATCATTGGTAATTGCTGTCTGGGTCTGAACACAGCCTTTTTTACCCTGGTAAATGTTCTAGGAAATCGCGCTTTATCATACCCTTTCCAAATGGAAAGTAATTGCTGCAGGAAAAAGCTGTGATTTATCTCAAATGTAGCAGCTTTACCGATCACAACATGGTATCGTCTACAACCTGTGCCAGGAATAGCGGAATGATTCAACCCACGGAGGAGGAGGAGTTGGAGGACGACGTCAGAGACTGAGTCAGACATGTTGTCTTGGTACAGAGAGGCCCACCATCTCCCTGCTAGCTCAGACCGGCTACTCAGTGGCCAGCTCAGCCCCATAGGCATGTGTGTGAGAGAACAAGGCTGATTAGTGAGATTGTTTAGAGCTACTGTGAGCATCCAGGAAGTCCATGAAGTCCTGCAAGTCTTATATCTACAGCGTCCACCAAACTGAGACTTGAGTACACAGGCAGTGGGCGGAATTCACCCCTTCAGATGGGATATCAGGTTACATCACACTGGCCACATACTTCCAGACTCAGCCTAGATACTAGACGTTATTGTTACTATGCCTGTACCTATACTACACAAGGGCTGATGGCCTACTATTGGCCATTTAGTTCACACAAATGCCACACGAGGGGGTTGTACTGGCATATTTCCAACTACGCTCACTAGTATACTGCAGTGCCATCTATCCACAAGGGATGTCATTTAAATATGGCCTTGGAGGCAGGTTTTTTCAGACTAATAAATGGCAACAAGTTAGCATTCTATATTAGCTGTTATTAAAGTGATATTATGAATATATATATAGGATTTTTTTAAATTCTATCACTTCGATATTGTTTTGAATTTTGTCAAAAGTTTCTACCAACTTGCTCCATGAAGATGCTAGGAATTTCTTTTTAAAAATTGCCCAAAAGATTGTAGAATAGGGTAGTCGAAATAAAGTTTCCAATTATTTTCAGTACTCATCTATGTTTTGTTATTTACTAGTAGCCTGAAAGCACTTGTCACTGAATTATCTCTATTTTTCTAGGTTTTAGAGCTGCTTCGGTGTACTGGTTTAATTTTACTGTGGCAAAAAAGCTGAGAGTAAGAAGATATCAGTGACCAAATATTTGAGTTTCATGCTCTTCTCACTATGCCTCGACCACTTGACAAGTTGTCATGTGTCGGAAAAAGACTACCTGACAGCATGAAGATATCAATTACAAAACATTTGAATTCAGGACTCTTTAGCCTCTAACTGGACCACTAAACAAGCTGTCAGGTGTAAAACGAGAAAAAGATATTGTCACAAAAAAACTTTAAAAATAGAATCCAATCAAAACAGTATTGAAATAAGATCCAATCTTCCATGACATGGCAATAGATGTAGACAAGAGGTGATATTATAGTGCACTAACATTGCTTAGGTAGATTTGATGTGTCCGTCTGTACTGTAGCCTTTCATGTGAGAGGTATGGCTCCAGGCCACTCATGCTCCCAACTTAGAAGATGAAAGGCTGATGTTTATGTTGATGCTGATGTAGCTGTCATCTTGGACAGGTGTCAAACCTGGAGAGAGGCCAGGGGAATAGAGTCACTAACATCTGGTAGCCTGCAGCACTTTCTCTGTAGTTACAGTAGTGACCTGGTAGGGAAGGAAAGAGTTAAGTGCAATAAATATATTGCACATAGTTATTAAAAGGGATTATATTGTAAACCAAAATATCTATTATTCCCCAATTTCTTTGATGTTTTAAAAATTAAGTTTGGTTTTGAAAGTTTTGATAGCACAGATTCATACATGAAAACTTATGCATGAAGGTTTAAGAGAAATTATTTTTTATATATGCGAAACAACATCAGAACACCCTTCAATTTAGATGTGGGCTTGATTTGTGCTGGGTTGCATTTTCCTTTTTAAATCAAAAATGTAAGATAAGAATATCGTAGATCGTAGATCGAGACAGAGAAATTACATTTAATTGATCTTCAAGCCTGAAAAGTCATGGGTTGATGTTGGGTTTTGATTTCAATCATAATCAAAGAAAATGGCTTTCTTATTTTGAAAAGCATGGATTAGTTATTCAGAAAAACAAAACTGTTTCTTTTTCATCAGAATATAGAAATTGGTATTTGACTTTTAAAAGTATATCTAGCACTCATAGAGAGATAGTTACTTTGAATCCCTTCAAACAATCGGATCAAATCTCTCAGTGGATGTCAACTAGCAGTGTGAGGGGTGAATTCCGCCCACTGGCTGGTCTCTTGCTTTCTGGTAGCTGGTAGGCTGGTTCGCGGGCTGCCGGGGCTGCAGTTGCACATCTTGCTATCTCCTCCTCCTACTACTACATAGTTGACTGGGTACAGCAGCGTGTGTGTGCCTGATCTAACCCAATTCTCCCTCACTTCTACCAGTGTACACAGCAGCAGCAGCCAGCATCATGCTACTCGTCAACATCACCTAAACAATACCAACGGATTACAATCTCACACCACAACACTCGTTAGCAAGGATATTCATTAAGGATTTATTACCACATCAATGGGATATACCATGGCTACAGAAGTGGAGGAAACTACACAGGTTTGTACACTGGCAAACTTGGAGAAGTCTCTTCTCCAAATCAACCCTACAATATCATACGGTAGAACTTTAAGAGAGCTTCAACAAAGTTATTAACAGGCACTGTCTGGATGATTTTATGTGGCAATCATGACAGTATTTATTCATCTGCTATGACTTTGTGATATCTTTTATAATTTACATATTTCATTGTATCCAATTCATGTTGACAATTTATGGAAAAGGTAGCATACCTATGTGTATATAAGGCTATTCCATATTGTAAGTAGTGTAGTGTCTCGATATATAGTGCTGCTGATTTGTATACTCATCATTATTTACTAAGTAAGGTTTGACTTTATTTAAGTTTTTCTCTCTATATATATTATCTTTCTCAAACATAAAGTGCAGCTCTTTTGTGTAGTTTTCTAGTTTTCCAATGGAATATACAGAAAATTTAGTCAAAATATTAAATTGCAACATATGTTTTTAATGAATCAAAAATCTTATCCTCATTGTTTATTAACATGTCATCTCTAAAAACAATTTTCTCTAGTTGAATAACAGGCATGCATTACGTAATATCTGGATTTTTTCACAAGATTTTTTTCTCTTTTTTCAATTCCCCCTTGAAATACACATCCAAGAATGTCACTTGATACACTAGGAATGCACATCTCTATCTAAATCATCTCGAGTTATCAGAATTTTCCGCTAGATATTTCCCATTCCGTTTTCTGCCTCATGACATGGTATTGAGTTTCCGAGTCCAAGATCCTCACTGGTATGCATCAGTAGGTAACCCCCAGATCTACCACACGATGATTCCTCCAGGATATACGATAAGGTTATTTTGCTCGACAGGAATAGTTTTGGGGGCTGTTTTTTGTGGGGTAGCCCTGCGGTGGCGTTGTGGGTGCTCTCGGGTAGTGTTAAGGGGTAGGAAGGTGAGGAGAGAAGTACAGCATACTTAGTAACACATGCCTGTTTACAACATGCAGCTTGTTCGCTTTATTTGCCCTTCTCCGATGGCTTCACATCATTCCTCTTCCTCCTCCTCCTTCCACACCTGCTCCTGCTGGGGCTGCTGCTCTGGTACCTGTCTTAATGCCAGCCAGAACTAACACTGCTACACCCTAATCTTACACATCTGAAGATTGTTTTCTAAAAAAAAAACCAGGTCAGGGGCGGATCCAGGATTTGAGAAGGGGGGGTTCAATGTAGTTCCGAAAAGTGACACAGGTGGCGCCACACAATTATTTATGAAAGCACCACCAGGAGTCAACTGCAGAGAGCTAAAAATAATAATTTCATAAGAGATATAAAAAAAATAATAATCTCATACGAGAAATAACAAAACATTAAAGAGTAAGTGTGAAGTCTTAATTGAAACGCAATATTTCCTATAGATTATGATATGCAAAATCGGATTTGGTGATGGCCACATTGTCCTATTTTTTGGTCGCAAGATATTTTACCTTTTGGAGAGGTTTAACAATGTGAACACCCTGGGGATGAGGAGAAGAACTTCTGCCCACTATGCTTGATTGATTGGTCCAAGATTGATGTTAGCGTAATTGCGATACATGCATGTGGGGGGGGGGGGGGGGGGGGGGGGGGGGGGGGGGGGGGGGGTTCAATTGGAGACAGCTTCTTTCATTTGTTGAAAAACCTGTTATTTTATGAAATGATATAAATAAAATGCCAAAACGACGTGTAACTAAACACCAGTCATAAGAGTCATTCAGTAAATTTCCCCTCTGCGCTCGTCGAATTCTCAGAAATCAACACTTTCATTTTTTTTTCTAATTTGGCTGATCCATTTCTATTCAAACTTTTTACAAATAATACTCTACTTGATGAGGTACGCCTAAAATTGTTTGACCATTTTTGCACTTCAGATGCAAATGGGTTAAGCCACCTCAAAAGGTGTTAAGATGTGGTTATTTATGTATCTGTTGGCTATTAGTTAGGTATTTTTCATAGGGGTTGGAGGAATCAAGTGATCTAGAAGTTTGAGAATCAACGAACCCCCCCACCCCCTCACCTGACAAACATCAGGTTTTCCAAGCTAGTTCTTAGTCTGCAAACGTCTGGACTGGACTGTCTGTATCCGCTGGACCAGTGACCTGTAATATATATCTCTCTGGCTGGACTAAGGAATCAAGTGATCTAGAAGTTTGAGTATCAACGAACCCCCCCCCCCCCCTAACAAACTTCAGGTTTTCCAAGCTATTCTGCAAACGACTGGACTGTAATTCTGTATCTGCTAGACTAAGGAATCAAGTGATCTAGAATTTTGAGAATCATCGAACCCTCCCCTCCCCACTCACCAAACAAACGTCAGGTTTCCCAAGCAAGTTCTTAGTGTATGTATGTATGTTCTTTATTGACCACGGCTGCATGCCATAAATTACAATTCATACAAATATAATACAAAGTATATAAGGGATCATATAGAAGAAAGAGTGTGTATGAATTGTTTTAAAAATGGATTTATTGAAACGGAAAATGAAGAACACTTTCTTTTGCGCTGTCTGCACCCTGACCTCAAAGTACTTAGAGAGGACCTTTTGCGTAGGGCTTGCACAGTCTTGCCATCCTTTATTTATTTAAATGACACTGATAAATTGGTGTTCCTACTGTCCAACTGTGATATTATCTTTTTCAGTGCCAAAACCTGTTCTAAAATGCTAAACATCAGAACAGATGTGTCCCGTACTGATTTTATATGATTATTTCATTTTAAAATTGTGTATTTCTCTTTGTTCATATTGTATGGTCTCTCGTAGGTCAAAGTTGACCGTCCTTTGTTTTATCTTGTCTTGTATGTATTATTTATCTTTGGGTGAGACCTTAATAAAATTTTCTTATCTTATCTTATCTATAGGATCTCTAATATAGACTAGGTATAAGTACCAATACATTTAAAGGCGCTTTAACTGAGAGAACTGAAGGAAGGAACACTTAAACATTAACTGTTAAGCGTAGAAAAAAATATAAAATTACAAAAGGTTATTGGGCAATTTCATAGTCCAAGGTTAGTGTGCAAACGACTACTGGACGTAGTTCTGTATCCGCTAGACTAAGGAATGAATCAAGTGATCTGAGGTTTGAGAATCAATGAACCCCCCCCCCCCCCCCCCCCTCGACTGTAATTCTGTATCCAACGGTTCACGGCAGATAATCCCCTAGAGCAGGATGTTCATCCACTCGGACCTTTACCTGGCTGACACCAATCAGCCTGTTGCCAACTCAGGGCCTGGGGAAACAAAAGACGTGGACAGAATTGCAATTTGCAACTGGTGGCCGAAGCAGGAAAAACAATTCGTTTTGATGTTTGTCCACAGGTGGCGTGGTGGTGCAAAATGACTCACCAGCTAGGGGGGGTTCGGACGAACCCCTCGAACCCCCCCTGGATCCGCCCCTGCAGGTAGGGTTCTCTAACCTATTCATCTTAATAAGTGGTGTCTGTATGTTTAATCACCAATAAATAAGCATTAGATTATTCATTCGGTATGTGAGAAGATGTGTGGGTTTAGTACTCATTTATGTTTTTCAAAAAGTTGTATTGTTAGAAAATGTTCACCCATAGTTCGATTAGTCCCCACCCCCCCCCCCCCCCCCCCACCCCCCCCCCCCCCCCCCCCCCCCCCCCCCCCCCCCCCCCCCCCAAAAAAAAAAAGAAGAAGAAAAGTCAGACCAATCATTATTTAGGGTTCTATAAAGTGTTAATATTGAGTTAGTTTCCTGCTCCTTTAATAATTCAACAAATATGGTCCCAGGAATATTGTGAAAGGATAGCCTTCCAAGTTGCATTCAAAGTGTCGTAGTCGTTGTCGTATATTACACATTCATCTCAAGGTATAGTTTTTGCTGCCTTTTGTGTACCTGTTTTACTTTCTCAGTGGCTTATCTCTCTAGCAGGTGAGCTGCCTCTCAACAGGTACTTCACCTGAGCTTTCACCTGAGTTTTTTAGCTGAGTATCTGTCCTTGGCAGTTAACGGTCATAACTGTCAGGGGCCTTGAATCAATTTACATCTCAATGAACAGTCTGACCTATAAATCACACATTCAGGAGGTTTTTTGCATATATTGATGCAGTCTACTTGGCGGTTTTTGTTTAAGCGCCCCTGGTATCTATTATTGAGCTCTTAGTGAATTTTGATCAAGTATGATTTAGTTTTTATAACTTCCTGTTGTTTTGCATTCATAAACTCTTATCTTCCATAAAACTACTACAACTACTACAATCTGATAGCAGGTCATGCCCTTATGTGAGAAGTGGCTTGTTGTATAGGGCAACCCAATATGCGATAAAAGCTAGACTTTGACTTCAACTTGAAGCACTTCTATTACTTCTACCACTTTTACTATTCTACTACTGCAGCATTTCAACTATATCAATAAATGCCATTCTGAATATTGGAAGGTGCATGTGGCTAAACTAAATAGATACGGTGACCCATCCAACTTTGTGATGACAGGTTTTGATAAATTTCACTTTTTCATGAAGTTCTAGCTGTCATCAGTAAATGGCCTCTCTTTATTGATGAGCTAGAATTGCAGGTGTTGCATATCTTAAAACTAAGTGTTGAAACTCACCTACCTTTCCTTTTTATCTTATGAAATTTAACCATTTTGTATGGATCCCTAAGGATCCCTAATTAGCACAAAGGGATTGAATTTGACCTCGATGAATGCACATATATATCAGACAGGAGATGAGGCATATAGTTCATAGAGAATTTGCTTCTCTTTGATTCCTCCATAAAAAGGAGGAGTGTCCATTTTTTTAAAAAGATCCTTGTTTTAAGATATCTATTGTATCCACCCTGGTGAGGTAGCCAAGGACGGTTGCCCCAGACATTGAGGGGCCCTTGGTATCTCCCCCTGGTGGGGATGATTCAGTGGATAAGTAGGTACTTGAGAGTTGTACTAGACTAAATGGTCTGTGGCAGAGTACAATCAGAGATAAGCAGCATCTATCATCCTCCGGCCCTCAGGAGTCAAAGAGAGCGCTCACCAGTCATTCAAACTGAATCATCATATCAATATAAATATCCCCCTCACTGTGGGGAAATTGCCATTAACTCATAGACCCTGAAGGCTGGTATTGGTGATCTATCAACTAATACTGTTATTTAGCAGTGAAGGGGTGGAGGGCAAGATAACATAGACAGTCAACCAGAGGACCCTCAGACTTTGATAGGACCAATACCCTTCTGAGAGCAAGCTGATTAATATTGACCCATTCTTGTCTGATATATGAACAGGGTCTGACAACTTTAAACTGAACCATGTAACATTTTTGAAGGATATTTATGCCTGATATATTCTATATGTTAATTAGCTATACATAATTTGGAGATGTTTGGATGTACCATACTTCAATTGTACCTAAGTTTATGAGACAGATATGTACCTGATCTATTCTTAAGTTATAGCTTTATATCCTGGGAGCTGTCCAGATATACCAAGCATAATTGCACCTGATCTATTCTGTGCATTATAGCTGTACATATTCTTGGCGGCTGTTCAGAGATTAGTGCTGCTGTGTCCAGTGCTGAGATGGACAGGTCTAAACATTGTGATTTGTCCCCCGCAGACTCATCATTCCCCACTGACCGCCCTTATCAGAGCTGGCAAATTCACCCCACATGGGTTCCTGTACCGACTGACTGCTAGCCTGACAGAAACTGGTGGAGTTAGCTAAAGGTTAGAGGCCCAGTCTTAATACCTATTGGAAGGATCACATAAGGCATGTAGCTATCAGTTTAGGTTAAAGAGAAAAAAGTTTCTTTTCCAATTAATGAAATCTCTCTGCATTTAATTATAATATGAAGGCCCTCAGATTAGTACAGGGCTCGACGTTAAGGCTAGCCCTGTAGCCCCGGGCTAGTTACTGAAAGTCAGGGCTAGTACATTCTACCTGTGAGTAGCCCTGAGGGGCTAGATAAAATTAGAATATCAGCGCATAAAAAAGTATAAGGCCCTACTTTGACTCTGACTATCTGGATGATAATATAACTCAATTTACCACAATACACAGTATTCTTTTCATTTTATCAACAGAGGCTATGATATCAACAGAGGTCACTATTTGAAAAGAGTTGTCATTAATATCAGGGCTAGCAAAAATATTTCAGGGCTAGTAAAAGTTTCGGTAACTAGCCCTGCTGGGCTTATGAAGTTTTTTCTTAATGTTGAGCCCTGTAGTAGCAAGGGGTCTAGTGTTATTTTCACATGTTTTTTGTTGGTGACCCAGGGCCATGGGTTTACATTAGGGATGGTCAGAAGAACCACCATTTTCTGAGATTTTTATATTAGATCTATTTCCAGGACCCATGACTTTTTGTCCTAGCTCACCATACTATAATGGAGAAACATTGGCTTGATAAACTCTGAAGCACTGAGTGCGTGGTTTATAGATTAAATGCAATGCCCATGTCCTGTAATAGCCATTAGCTGCCCATTTTGACAATGATGGTCAGATAGCAATAACAGCTGCAGTCTATTGATTGGTCAGTTTGTAGTAGATGTCCTTCATATTGATAATTTATGGTTGTTTGTCTATGCCCTCTTCCTGAATTCACTGCCAGACAGATGCACTGAATAACCTCTGATTTATAACACACATTTGGTATGTAGTGTTTCTTCCCTATTTTCCTGTTGATGTAAGTACTTGTTTTTTGATAGTTTGTGCTGTTCAAACCTTGAATATGTCAATGGCAGAAGTACGAATATGTTTAGGGGAAAAACATAATCTCTGGTTATCTGGTTATGAAGGATGTGATAAAGAAAAGGGCACTTGATCAAAATATGTAAGAAACCAACTCTGATATTGCATAGACTTGAGAGTGAGGCTAAGGTTATGTTTGAGCTTAACACTTATTGATGCTTCAGGCATCAGGGCTTATGATGGCGCTCTTTGATGCTGTGTGTCCATGAAATACTATTGGACATCCAGGCTGTAACTTGCTGTCTCCAAGTGTCACCAGCGGCAGAGTTGTGATGTGAAATCTTTAGAAACGTGATTATTACCAGTGGTATAAAGATGCTGTTATCATCATCACTATAATGGGGACCAGGCCTCTTAACCTTTCAAGCTGGCTTAGACAGCTTGTACTCTCTAACATTATAGTAAATCAATTAACTCACTTCCTCCCAGGGGGCCTGCAAGTCCAACAGTTTTCCATAACAAGATTTTGCAATTTGTGTTATCTCGCTCTAAGGAAGTTGGGCTTGGTATGTTTGTGCACCCTATGGGAGGGGAGGGTTTCCTCTGTATCTCGTGCCATCATCTCTGGTCATGGCTGGTATCGTTGGTCCCTAATCTCCCCCTCCTCCTCTCCCCGGGAGATCCTCTGAGATAGAGGACTGGTGTGGAATCATCATCATCTCTGGTCATGGCTGGTGTCACTGATACCTCCTCTTCCCCCCTCCTCCAATCCTGGAAGCCCTTCTGAGAGAAAAGGGTCACAGTGTGGAATGATCATCATATCTGGTCATATCTGGTATTGCTGGTACCCCTCTCCCTCTCCTCCTCTCCCTGGTGCCCCAGAAAGAGGTAAAGGTAGTACCAAAGGCTTATAAGATAATATAAGCCTTTGGAAGTACTGAATCATCATCATCATCAACATCATCAACATCATTATCATCTTCATCTCTGGTATGCCCCTCTCCCTCTCCTTCTCTGCCCGGGAGCCCCACTGAGAGGGGATGGTGGCATAGAGAGGCCACACCCTCACTGCCCACTCAGGATGTCTGCTCGGTCAGTCTCTGGCCATTCTCTCCTGTCCATCAGATGTGCATCTGCTGACCGCTCACTGCCCACAGGACTGACCACAGGAGTAACCCCGTCCTTGGCTGGCTGACAACTGCCAGACACAGACTAAATGCTTTTCTGATTTTTGACAGTAGAAGCGAATGGTCTCTTTTTGTCAGTACTTCTGTGTCCTACACACAATTTCCATTTCTTCCATTTGTATATATATGCATGAGGTATCTACACAACAACAACATCCAAAATATTAAGGCATGTCTTCATATCTCTGATAACAAAACAAAAAAACTTAAGGATTCTACCAGGTTGAATCACTCACCACTAGCATATTTATAAAATTCAATTGTAACAATATCATAAAATGATGACAACATAACGTTTGCAATCAGCGAAATTGAGTAACAAATTATTTTCATTCAAACTGAAAAAATTCATATTCAAGTACTAGTTCAGACTAAGACATTTTAATGAAAAAAATAATTTCAAGTTTCTATTGTAGCTTTTGGAGGTGGGTATAATTCTGTATTTTTTTTATCAAAGAATGTGTTTCAATTTAAGATCCAGCATACACTATGTTCTCTCGAGGAAAAGTTTTGCATCTTTGGCAGACTTGTGCAGATTGGTATTTAGTAATTCTAGTCCGCCGCCCGCTTCCTGTGCGTATCTTACATGCCAAGAGAACAGCTCTTGTGTTTACACTCACACCCTCTCAGCAGTTTTTTGGCCCTTAGCTCATTATAAATCATGGGATGCACCCCTGGCTTGCCATAAATCAATACCCCTGGAGGGCTTCCACATACTAGCAGTTTGTTAGAGGGTTCTATGGGAATGACCAGGGAAGTGGAAAGGACAGCATGCACAGTGGACTCTTTAAGGAGAGGGCATTTATATGGTTATATTTCATTATACGTTATTAATTGTTCATCCTGGCATGAGCATTTTTGAAATTAGTATGGGATGTAAAACTCTAATTAGATTCTATTCTGATCACTTCTACTAAATTTGTGAAGGCTTAAATACATACATGTATAATCTGTATTTAGTCTTGATAGAATGTGTAGATAATACTGGACTTCTCAAGCACTACATCTAATTATGTTTAAGTGTGATGTATAGGTTAATAAAAGTTAACCCTTCAGTGCTTTAGCTTCACTTATTAACATAAATGAAAATATCTTGGAAACAGTGGAGAATTCATAATGAGTTTTATATATGGTCAGATTCATGGAAATAAGTACATGTATCAGTATTCTCTGAGCTTCCTCATTATAGTGCATGTTGGATATGATAACCTAGGATTCCCCTGGGTGATTCTGTTTAGTCTATAGCGAGCTGCCATGTTAGATGAGGCAGGATTATATGTTTATGGGAGTTATGTGAGGTAATGCAAATTATCAGTTAGATGGTCCAGATGGCTTGCATTATCCAGTGCAATTATTTTACATGTTTATTTACACAACACAAGCACAACAAGTGATTGCAAGTTTTATTAGGAACCTTATCCAATCAAGAACTGCTTGCCTGGTAGAAATATTTTGAATATATAGTGACCTACTCTAAGGGTACAGTTTTATCATGCTCTGGTTGACAGAAAAATTTACTCAAAATGACATACTCTTTTCAATCTAGTATTTCCACAGGGTGAAATGTCTGTAAGTATCAGGTTAAAGAATTCCTGAAATTCTACAACGTAGTTCATTAACAGCAAGTTTTGGCTGTTGCTAGACCGTACCTGTCTTTGGTAAATGGATGAAACTCCCTTATCAAATAGGAAAGTTTGTAAGAAATACTGCGTTCTGTTTTATATTGCATGAGTATTTACAGCTAGTTGTTTTGGTCTGTGTTTGAATAATGTTACATGTGGGAAAATCAGACAATGGTCATTGGTCAACATTGAGTTGCTGCACTTTATCATGGTCAGTTAGCTTACTGGCATGAAAGTATCTCACTATCGATTTTAGTACCAGTTACACATTTCTTATCTGGTAATTTCCCCATTAACATTTACATAGCCAGCTGGTACATGAATGTAAGACAGATTATGCGCTGTACAATATTAAAGAATGGGAGCACAACTTTTGAATGATTATTAGTGAATAAACTATTAGTGAATGTAATTTGTTTGGAAAGGAAAGTTATGTTATAACCATTTGGTGCCTTGCTTGATGATGTTTAGCAAGTATAGATGGATGTGAAATCTAGAATGACCATGTGAAAAACTATTGTTTCTGGAATACATATGTGCATTATTTTAGTCTATTCCCTCAATTAAGAGATGGCATGATTTGCTCTCATGGCCTTGCAATTCCCCGTGTCCCCACTGTGCACTTGCAGCAGATGGAACCAGAATCTGGAAAGATAGTCATGCATGCTAAGACTGCCATTGCCACTAGGAAGATAGTCACGGTGAGAATGGAAGTGAAATGGATCATTGCATGGCTAGCGCCCACACACTCACACTTCCATTCCGGTTTAACCCTTTCTTGCCTGTGGTGCACCAGAATCCCTGACTATTTTGCTATTAGAATTGTGACCAGGGCATTTTTCAAGAAAGATCTGAAGGAGATATGTTTATCAGTGCCCAATGCACAACTCTCCTTCACATATTTAGTGAATTTGTTCTTTATTCTGAAGTAATTTGTTAAAATAGCAAAGGACCAGACGGCGCTTGTCACAGAGATCTGCAGGCATGAATAAGTTAATGGGCATCAGTCACATGTTTCTTATCATAGGAGAGTTTGCTGGGGCAGGGACAGGGGCTGGGAAGGAAGGAAGGGGTTAGGACTGATAGCCCAAAGGTCGCGACCTCACCTCACTCTGACAGCTGGTCCTGATTGGCTGCCTGACTATAGACATATGGTACCTGTAGACATGCAAGATTTCGCCCAGGAAATGTTGTTGAAATTGGAAGAGGGCGGTATTTAGTTTGACGGAACTCTGGTTCATCGGGATTACACTGACACTCTATGTTTTCTTGGAGTAGAAACACCTCAAATTGCATTTACAATATCAGAAAAAATGGTCTTATTCATATTTCTTGTATGGTATTCACAGTGTGCATTCTGATAGCTAGAAGCATCTGAATATATTTCCGTGGTCCTAATTCAGATAATTTGAAGAATTGAATACAATTTTAATTTTGCATTTTTCAACTCATTGCAAAAGCTCATCTGCAAGAAAATCATGTGTCAAGAAATGTTTGATGTTCAGTTATGTAGTGAGAGAGATCGAGTTATGATGGTTATAGAAATTGAAAAAAGCTGATTTTCCTTATTCGGTTGTATTTTTTCAGTTAAAAAAAACCTTCTTAAATCTGCAGTACAATAGAAATTACTTAATCTTTTACACTTGAGAATTGAATTCTATGTTTGCCTACTGAATTTATAGATGTCTGTAAAATTATGTTAAGGGATTTTCAGTATAGGTCAGTTGGCAAGTTTTTCCATGCAATTTTTCAGCGTTTGTCAGTAGGTGGGTGATTTCTCAGCGTGGTTTACATTAGCTGATGGTCCCGATGGCAGATGTGTGGTTTCGTCTGAGGGTGAATCCCTGTGGATCTCTCAGTTAGCTACACCACTGACACTATCTGAAGTTAACCAGTCAGTTGCCTGCTCGCTGCTGGCTGCCTGCTGCTCAGAGAAATAAAACCAGACAGCATTTAACCTGTTCCACTACACAACATACTTGCTGTCCAACACATTAAGATGATGGAAATTGAAGCCTCTTCATATGGGCACAGGTGTTATTCATAGAGGCATAGATGTTACAGAAGTGGATCATAGTATGATCCATTTTTGATGTTACACCACAAGGTATTTGAAGGTCTTAGGGGTCTCATAGAATTGTAAACGGTCCAAAGAGTAGGGGATCTGATTATGAAATTAAGCTTGTGGCTGGTGATTTACAGAGGACCAGTATCAGTGATCAACCAATAGGATGATGGCATCTTAGTCACTCTGTGTTATTGCACTGCAGCAAGCCAAAAATTTGGTAATGCTGGTCTCAATGTTGAAGATTATTAAGCATAGTTATGTCCTTCGTCACTGGTTCCACATGTATGTGAATTAGTCAAAGGGACTCGTACAAATTTGATAATCCTTTCCGTCTTTTTCTTTGAGTTGATTTATTGGGTCAATCCATGAGGCTGTGGTCATGTTGAGATGGGATGTTTGCGGTCAGCCCAGAAACCACAGTACTAGGTACAGTTAGTGACAGACAAGTGCTACTTCCTGGGTGAGGTTGACCTATAACGCAACATCCACACGCTCAAGATTAATCATTGATCCTTTCTTTTCCCTTCTATCCAGAATGTTGTTGTAATTATTAGACCTGATGGTATGTTATCATTAAATCTCTGACTAGATAATGCATTTTTTTGTAAATTATGTAGAAATATATAAAAATGGATTTAAATGAGAGAGTTCACTTCAAAGAATTGCCATATGATTGAAGCTAATAAGAGTTTTGCCTAGCCTAGCTTCTATGCCATGTCTGTGGTGCTGTGTACATGTAGTGAACTAGTGGCCAAATGTAGGTGTTCCCATGCTTGGTTAGAGTTTATGGGATCCAGACAGCCTGGCGAGCAGCAGGTGTAGAAAGGATGATAGTGCTTGGCCGTAGATAGTGGATTGGTGGCCTAATGGGATGTGGTGGTGAACCTCTCCAGTGCAGGACTTATCTATAGGAAGAGACCCATCCAGGATGTCAGCTACCACCACCCTGTGTACCGAGGCTATCGTATGAGCCCCTGAGTAATAACATCACCTAGTATCTCTGTGCCATGTTGTCCTAACCTGCCCGCTACCTCTCACCCCACTTACATCTATCTCACACAAGGGAGGCACAGAGTTTGAAATGAAAAATACTCAAATCTGTAAAATACTAAACTGAGCTTCCATTTTGTCATCAATTTATTGACAGAAAAAGCCCATCACTCACAAACTTAAAAAAGTAACACTGATGTGCAGCTAAAGACTGATTTACATTAATCTTTAGTAGTAAAGGGTAAGTTCTCTAAATAACTTGTTATTTAAGTTAGTCTATAGATCTCGAGTAAGAAATCTCCTAGTCTATTTAAGAACTATCCCCTATGAGCTAGTGGAAAATCTGTGATGCTGGTATTTTTGTCACTTAATTCCCTAGTTCATCCTGCCAGGTTGAAAACACATCTTTGAGTTTGCAGCGACCCAATGCAATCTCCCGAAAGACCACACAAGACTTGGGAAATCTTGCCAAGCAATTTCATTTGATATCTTGTTAAATGGATCTCGGGGAGCAGCGTAATCTCTAAACCTTCCTCCTGTAGCTCTATCGCTATACTTGAGATGAGAAAAGCTACCCAAAGGGAAGTTCCTGATTGAGAGAGGTTGGTGGTAGATTGCCAAGAAGTGGTGCTTATGCGTTGGCCTGTTGTTGTTTTTGTGTACCCTGGGGGGACGATAAGTACACTTAAAGGTCTCACCCCCTTGTCTTACTCTCTACATTCCGACAAGATTTTTACATCTTTCAGCAGAAACCTCTTGCCGTCTTTATCATACCTGTCCCACTAAATGGAGAAATAGAAAATGATTGAGAACTTGGGGAAAAGATGAGAAAGAAAACTTTTTTTTTCACTTTTTTGAAAATAATTTTACCTTTTTGTACATTTTGGTTATGTTGACTTTGATCGATTTGATCTATAGATGAAGCTTTATAAAATAGCAACTTATTCTTGGTTTATATGCACCGGTAGCTTTTTTGGCTGCCTTTTTCTCATGTAGTCTGGGTTTGTTGTTAGCGTTCCCCCGTGTGTCTGGCACAGCGTCAAGTCTGGAGGTTTTTGTGTCTGGGGTGAATCCCTCTGTTTCATATAGTATGTCAGTGTCAGGGTTGGGAGAGAGCCACTAGAATGTCAGGCTTTGCATTATAACTACTGGGAAACTTCAACAGTGTATTCAGCATTGACATCCAGGTCTATCAGCTCCTCATAGCTTATCTGAAAGGTTTTGACATTCCTACATCATGGAAAATGTTTAGGATAGGATAGAAAATGAAATGGTAATCCAGTCATTAGAAATTCAATCAAATTTCCATTTTGAACATTTATTGAGGAATTTTGTAAGCATGCAAATTACTTATATAAACATACACTGTCAGTTAACAGACCAACACATATTCCTTTGAAATCCATTATTTGAGTTATATTTCCTTTCCAAAAAGGATAGAGTACTAAAGGTGACACTGGATAACACTGTCTGAAGTATGTTTTTGAACTGGCAGTATATTACTACCAAACTCCAAAGTGATCTCTGTGATTTAGATTTTTGTTTTAGCTTTAGCTAATTTATACAATAGGTCTGTATCATGAACTCAAACTTGTCGAAATCATAATCAATTCAGTATCCCAAGTCTGATCATTTAGAGCCTTTGAGTATATTACTTAAATTACATTAATATCTAGTTTAACCATTGCCCCTAACTTAATTGAAAATTTTATGAGTAATGAATGCTACCTAGCTAACAGCGACAAACAGAAAAGAAAATTGATATAACTTTGCTGTGACAAAATAAATTATGAAATAGTATCATTTGATGTATTTTTGCCAGAGGGGCATGATGTTTTTTGGCTGTTGCTAAGCGCTGATAGGAGAAAGGTCAGGTGACCCAGCAGGCATAGGCTGACCTCCGACCTCCCTGAGAGGACAAAATGGCCTCCATATTGTGAGGTGAACATAAATGTCCTTTATCATTTCATAAATGTCTGGCTAGTTATAATTTTGAGGAAATATTGTTTAATCTGAAAGAGATGGAAACTAGTAGCTAAGTTATCTGTTTATTAAACCTTAATGATAAGGTAATCTAGGGGACTAAATGTTATATTTCAACTGTGTTTCCTCATCTCTGTTTAGAAGGGGAAGACTGTTGTATAAATATGTGAATTGAAGTGTAAATCAATGTGAAAGATTTCATTGGCATTCTTTGGAAATTTGAAATTAGGCCTTAGTTTTGAAATTTGTGCGATTATTAATGACTTTACTTCATTGAAAATTATTTGAAAATGTAAAGTTTGTATGCGAAAGAAATTTCTGTGATTAAAAACATGATGCAGTGAGCAAAACTTACTCAGTGGCAAGCTATGTTAAAAGCATTCCTCAATCTGGCCTTCATAATATGATCCACGTATGATATCATTCCAAAGCCTATCTCCCTCCAAATACTCAGCTGGAACTCTCAAAGGAATAGTTTGTGTCATTCTTCTGAGAAAATAACTCATGGGCTTGCTATGTCTGAGACAATCTAGAATGTGACCTTGAAGATGGAATCTGGGTTTTATGATTCTGCGTGGCCTGTCATTGGTTGTTTGGGTAGCTGTCACAGAGCTGAAAGGTTGCACTGTCGCATATTTGGCCAGTCCTCCTCTGTAGCGCCTTTTGGCTGTGCCCTGACCATCAATCTCTCAAGTAGCTTCTGCCCGGGCGGAAGTTTACATGACCTTCTGAGCGACTCTGTCAGGTCAGGATGGCTTCGAGGCCTGCGCTCCTCTCAGGATGTGTTTGTTTTCAGAGGGGTTTTCAATTTATTGAGCTTAGAGTCTTTGTATTAACCCATAAAGGCTCACAGCAGCCAAAAGTAGCCCAACAATCTTAATGAAATCTTTCAATGGAAATCATAGATGGTAGAATATTTTAGGGAAGAATTTTCATTAGAACTTGGCCAACAACTACCCTTTCAAATATTTTCCAATTTAATTCAGATGACAATTTCTATGATTTCTAAAAGAACCTCTTAGTATTAATGTGTTAGCGAACTCACATAGAAAGTTAAGTCCCAGAGCACATGGTTCCCATACACTATACTGTGAGGCTGGGCTAAAGGTCCCAGTAAATACTGGGGGTAATGCCTAAACAGCTCACCATAATTACTGCACAGTGTTTGTTTTCACAGCCAAAATGCTTATACTGTCTGTATACTATTCTTATGTAAGGACTTGCTCAGGTTTGTGTTCAGATTCAATCTGTGAGCAAATACTTGCCTAACATTATTGGTGCTACTCACCCAGATTTCCAGCAGTAAATGAACGTCTTATGCAAGAAATTCTTGTCTTGCTGCTGAGCATAAAAATGCAATATAGCCAATCAGGAATAACATTTTTCCTTTTCAATAACACAGACCACTTTTGGAAATGCTTTTAAGAAATGTCAATTTTGATATTGCATTATTCTAGAATTTAAAAAATTCAAATAATGCCTGCCCTCCCCACCCCCTCCAAAAAGACACACACACACAAAAGAACTCTATTTGAGTTTTAAATGGTCATATAGAAATAAAACACTATCCGTAGGTTATTTTCTAAAGCTTGGGTCTGTTACATCAGGTATTACTATTTTTCTGCACTTTCTAGTTTTGCAATTACCTAAAAAGAAATTGTCACACATATTCTAAGCAAAAATATATTCACAAGCCAGATGGCATGTAGGGATATGTTATTCTGAAAACATAGAACTAAAGTCTGTTTAAGAAGCAAAAAAAAATATGTGACCTTCCTAAAAAAATCTTCCTAAAAGTCCCGTGTTCTCGTGGCGGGGTCGTGTGCGACATGCGTGCGGGTCAGCACGAGTGTGCTGTCACTCACTAGGGGGAGACAGCCCTGTGTCTTACCAGCTGTAACCAATATCAAAGCCATCCCCACAATGACATCCCACCACAGCTGGTCCTAGAGAGCCCAGCTTTAAGTTAGGCTACCACTAACATCATGGCTAGTCTGGAGACATATTGTGTAGTACAGTAGTACAACTGCAGCTCCCTATAAAAACTTTTTTGCATGTAGTCTGGGTGTAAAATGTTGTCATTGCTATTGGCTGAGGGTTTACAGGGGTCAATTGCAGGATTTTGAGTTGGTAGAAGGTGTGTGTTAGGTGTTCTGTGTTAGGTTTGTGTTCCCTACATAGACAAATGGACAAATTAACCACTCCAGCTAAAGCTCAGCTCATCTGGCTTCAGAAAATCGAGCCATTCGAGTTTGTGAGCGGTGAATGCACCTCTACTAAATCGGGGTTCAAATCCTATTTAAGGCATGTGAGAGAGTTGCCTGTGATGTTAGTTCCCCTCCTTGACTGTCCACTGAGTACGCTGATTACACTCTCTCTTAACCAAAGCCAAACAAAACTTAGCCAAGAATGACAGAAAAACTATGATAAACAGAATTGAGAATTCCATGCTATTTTTTTTCACAATTTAGTGGTACGTGCCTATTATATGAGTTATATATTAAACACTTCACACATGGTAGAAAAGGCACCTCCCTGCTCCTTTCCCTGCCTATATATCATTGTGTGTGCTCTATGGGCCTATCTGATGACCAAGCGGTGGAGTGAAGATCTACTGTACACTATCTCTCTGGCTGTACTTTATGGGGAGCTGGCATCTGGCTCTTAAACTGCCCCCTCTACCAAGCTGGTGCATACATCTTCCTCACACGGAAATCTGACACACAACAGAACATACACGCTCACATCTGCTACACGGGCTACAATACTTAACCCTTTACCAACCAGGATTGGCTAGTAACTCATGTAGATAAATAACAAACAACTTATTGATTGGTATATTGTTCTCAAAAAGAAATGAGATGTGTGCACATGACTGAAATATTCCAACGAAAGCTGACACACAACCTATTCCGCACCCATACAGCTGCTGCAAAGGCGAAACCAGTTAACCCCACATTTTGCATATATATGTGTGTATATATATATATATATATATATATATATATATATATATATATATATATATATATATATATATATATATATATATGTATTTAAGTGGATGAAAAGAAAGGCTCATTTATGAAAGGCTTTTTACACTGACAACTGCTGCTATAAATAGACCAGTTAATTCTTTGCCTTCAGCAATCAGCAATACTTAAGGTTTTTCAATATGTGTTTCAAAACGCGTGTTTTTTTTTTAATATGTGCACACAATTGAAATTTTCTTTGAAGACCTGATGTGTAATATACATGTAGACAGGTGTAGCCTTAGAAACAGAAGCTAGACTTGTTAACTCTTTTCCAATCTTACAAAGCATTGATTTTAAGGTTTAGAATTTTTGCATCAATAATAAAACTTGTCATTTCACAATCACTTTGCTGATTTTGAACATCTACTAAAAGCCCACTAAATTGCATTTTCTACTTATGAGTTGGAAAAAAGAACATCCATTAGTTAAGCACTTGTATGGCTTGAACGATTTTTTGTTGGTATGTTCAAAAGATTGGTTTGTAAATGTATGTATTAAAAACACTCTCAAAAACCTCACTTGCAACAGACTTTTCCCAGACATTTGGTGCCAAGACTAGGCCAGTTAACTCTTTACCATCCATAAGTGTGGAATCCTTGTGTGTATAGTGCATACATTTCCAATGGAACTATTCAGAAAATCTTATACATTCTGGTCAACTAACTGGAATTTAGCATCGAAACAGCTATTGATAAAGGGGAATATTTACTGTGGGAAAATGATCCATATTCCAGAGCCCCTACCTTCCTCCAAACACATAACTTTGCATGTCTAGACTTTGCAAATAACTCTACCTACCACACAAAGCTTTACTATATACATGAAAAATTGGTGCTATGCTTGCAGATATCTGTATAAATACACAAGTACACATGCCACACCCAACTACAATTTCCAGTCAATACATTCTTGTGAATTCTCCACCATGTTAGCACTGGACATATTGAAACAGTTATGAGAAAAATATCTCCCCCCTTTCGTGATGTCTTGATATAGACCAACTTTGCTTGATTAACTGATGACTGTGATGGGCCTTGTAGACTCTAGAGATATGGTGCCATTGTTTAATAACCCTCAGCCCTTTGTCAGACCTTTGCCAAATTGCATATATGCAAAATTCTAGTTGTGAAAATTATAATATTGATTTGCAGTCATAGAAAATCTAGCTCACAGATAATGTGTGGAACTTTGAAAGTTTTCTTTAGTTGAATACCTCTTTGTTGTCTTAAAAATGGCATTTTTTTCTAACACACCTACAAATAGTCCTTGTATCGAATGAGCATTTGTATATGTTGACAATGTTTACAGGTTTCTATCTGGATTTGTAATACAAAAAAGATATTGAATCTAAACTGCCTTAGAACCGTACTTTAACTGAAGTTATTTGAAATAACCACATTAAAAATAAAAGGCTTACAGAACAATTCAATTTCATTTTTAGTATATTTCGTTCATGAAACTTGGTAAGTGAATGGTTTGATCATTGGTGTAGCAGCGCAACTTGAAGTATGAGTCTGGCAGAGGTCACATTTCCTTCTAGTTGTTGGCTAATCTCACGTCAGACAGGAAATCACCAATCACTGATTGTGATTAATGAAACCAATTTGTTTAAATGAAAGCCACATTTAATCTGTACACAGGTTTATTGAGCTGTGTTTCTTACGAGGACTTGATGGGATTCAGATTGGAACCAAGTGTAGGATTTTAATTGTGCTGCGTTCTGGACCACCACTGGAAGTGTGGAACTGCTATTGGTTAAATGGTTATATTTTTATTGAAGGGAGCGACTTTTGGGTCATTAAATAAGGAACCACTCCGGATGCAAATGATAAGGGTAATTATGTGTTCCTCATTGGATGATATCAGCAGGGTCTAATTAAGGTTTAGCGCTTAAAAGTACTTGGCAATTATGTCCAGTAATGAAAGTGCCCTAAGCTTGAACAGAAAGACCAGTAACATAAAGAGTGGTTCCCAATAGAGCATGTCTTCATTTCATTGGCTGAGAGGAGGCGCTGGTCGTCTTCAGCGCAGCAGGTGAAGGATCTAGTCTCACGGCCTGGAACGAACATTAGCATAATATCAACAAGCAGATTGGAAATGTGACTCACACACTTAATGTCTCATATATATTACTTTATGGTTATGTATCATCTACGTAAACATATTTACTTCAAAATGGTCCTTAATATGAGGTCTTGATATTCACGGCATCTGTATAACTGCTCAGATATCACCTCCTAAATCAGCCAAGACTTCCTTGCGATGCCATATCTTGATAAAACTGGGCTTAATAAAGTCTTAACCCATTCATTTTCAGAGATGCCGTTGAAGAGGAGCATCTGGATTTATTTGAAAATAAACTGCAAATAAGGAATAGATTGTCTAGTAGAGAGCCTATAGATATTTGAAATGTTTCTCCAAAAGTGCATTTGCCTGAAGGCTTTCACTGGAAAAGGGGTTGCAGTGCGGAATATTCAGTCAGTCCCTAAAGAGGCCTGACTGTTTTGGGGATATAGCTTCAGTTTGAGAAGCATTTGGAAAGTATTTGCTAAGGAAATATTGAACAGAATACTGTCAACAACATTCTTTGAAATATCTTACAAATTCTTGATTTATTTTCATATGGTTCTCATAGGTACTAGATCATCCATGTAGTATTTTAGAGGATCACTAAAATGAAAGGGCAAAGAAACAATCTGTCTATCGCATATGAGCAGGATGGCTGGGTGTATCTAGTAATTGGGAGTAAGTGGGTTTGCATGCATGCAGGACTCCTATTGCCAGCACCGTATATAAACTAACAAACCTCAAAATAGCAGCGACTTGATTCATTGATAACAGTACCTATTTCTGTGGGATCTCTCACTGAGTTGCCAGGAACTGCTGAGATACCTAGATAGATGGGATGTACTTGTGGTTGTATGTCTTAATATATATCTCCTCAACATCTTTGAGAATGATCTTAAGATGAGATTGTCGCTGAGTGAAACTATTAGTACCACCAGAGGTTCATCATTTAACCTATATAACTTAAGGAGCTAAGATACAGCTGGGTGCTTGATTTAAGGGATTATGGGAAAATTGTTTGGGGGTATTACATAAAGATTTTCAACAACAGTATATTGGTTAATTTTGATAATTGTATTTGTCCTGCAGTCCATGTTAGTTCCTACCCTGTACAATAGGAGGCATGACTGGCTGTAACAGTTATTGATTAGTGTGTTTCAGTCCAGACAGAGGGAGAATTTAAGAGAACCTGGAGAATCGATCCACAGCTGTGAAAGGAGCTCCAGGTTTTATATGAATTTTGTGATGAGGCCCTCTGGATTAGATGTTTATAAAATCATGAATTATGCTTGCTACATTTATGACATCTGCAACTTTCCTCTGATATTAAAGTGGAAAATTATCATTTTTTATATGTTTTGGTTAAATATTCTTTTGAAATATTTGTATGATGGAGTTCTGAATTGTGAAGTCTAAAAATATATTTGGATACACAGCAATGATTGTAGAGATCATCTGCTTGATACCCGTTACCTGGCTCTCCTTTCAATATAATTTACTGAAATATCTAAGATTGACATACACAATGTGGTGTTTGATTTAGCTATATTTAGTGTAATGTTCATCTTACTCATAACCTCGATGCATCTTCAATCACCAAAACCGACTGTTCACACTCTCTTAGATACTACAGGGTAATTAAACTCTCAGGCATTCTGTAGTGCTAGGAATCTGAATATTCCGTCTTCATGCATGCCTCTAGCAGTGCATAATCATGTCATTTAGCATCACTCTATCTCTAGTAAAGCAAGTGGATCTTCTCATCAGGGAACATGTGAGTGATGCCCACTTAACAGTACATAAGAACATGATTAGCTTTATCTGCCCACTACTTCAGAGATGTGTAGTATAGTGGAACGAAGCATGTTCACCATTCCCCAAGTCCCAGCACTGTGTCTACTACTGAACACAGCCTGACAGACGCTCCGACATTTGACATTTAGTGGCGAACTGGTAAGGGTATCTGTGATATTTTCCTGATGAGGAGGACAGGAAATTGGACAAGGGATGGTCCTGCTTTTTGCATTGGAAACGTCTGGGGAGACAGCGTGGGCAGACAGGTCTTACTGACAGATCTAGAAGGTCACATTCCCTAAGTCACCTTCAGGAAAATTAACATGTTTAAGAAGAGCTACCTTTTTACTCTACATAACTGTTAAACTTTATTCCATATTTTGCAAAAAAAAGTTACATAGATATTCCATTGTAATTTAGCTTTCATTTGAGAAAAGGAAAAAAAGGTGTTCCTTTTGTCAACTCATTTGTAACTAAAATGTTTTTATGATCTATTAAAACAGATATTTACTTATTCTTAATGTGATACAGGTTTTCCATGATATTTGAAGAAAAATTGCTCTGTTGAATTCATTTGATGAAAATTGCTTTTCACAAAAAGTTGTGTCACACAATATCTTTGATAATTGTGTTAAGCTGCTAGAGTGTTCTTTCTAACAATGGTTGGTTTCTGTTTAATATCATAGTAATATCATATAGTTTTTGCTTTGAAGAAAAACTTTTGTTTCGGTTGAATCTCAAACCTGCTTTAACTCAGATGTCATTTAACACATCGCCATGACATTTGGTTAGCCTAACAAGGTTTATTCATGGAAATGGCCCTTTTCTCTTGCGTTTATTGACTTTGACTTCACTTCTGGATTCCTGGCACAATCTGACTTTGCGGTTCTCCTTGCCCATTACATGTGAGATTGGTTAGGACTTATAGGGCTTTATTTCACTATCTGCTTCATGCCCTGTCTCATCCTCAAGACATGACCGGGATGAAAAGAAAATAGCCTGCTGAGGAAATGGTGAGATGTGACACTCACTGTAAGTCCTATTCAAGGGGGAAATGTACACATACACAGCTACAGAGGTAGTAGTGTGGCAGTGATGGGGGTTCAATAACTAGTATTAGACTAAAGATTTTGAAGAAAACTCTATCTGGAGAATTTTTGAAATTCCTCCTTTTAACTAAAAACATCATTTTTTCTTTCATTTTTTTGCATCTTTCAAAAAAGATTTTAAAATTTTGCATATTGCTAGAAAGTATTCCCTTCCGTCTTAAATTCGCTTCCTCTGGTGCATTTTTGTGTGATGGCAGAATTGATTCTTATGGCGGAGGTTGTATGTTCTAGCCTCTGTCTGAGAGGTCATCTATTGGGAAAGTAGTGAACTAAAGCTGATACTTTATCAGTATCAGTGGATGTACTCCTTATAAGAGGACTGTTAGTTTTAACTTGCTCATGCAGCATGCTGACATATTGCTTACTTGCTTAATTTGATAGTGTTTGTTTACTCAAGTTATGCAATAAGTATTAAAGTTAAAGTTAATATTGCAATTTTTGGGGGAAAATAGAAAATAGCCTTTACATCACAAACCTAAGGTGATAGTCATCCTAAACATAAATGCTAGCGCTGAGTGTCAGTCTGTATATTGTCAATGCCATTCATTTCAAATAGTTCACAAAGTATGGGATGTTTCCTCTGTAGTATATTGATTGACCCTAACCCTCAATGCTCACCAAATAACAAACAAATGCAGGAATTGATAAACAGGAAATCAATACCTTATACCTTATACCTTAATGTTGGAAAATTCCCATAATAAATAATAGAAGTTTGCCTCATAAAACCCTGAAGTTGTATGCACTTAAAGTGACCTCCCGTCAGTTAAGACAGTGTGCTTTATGTATCATAGTGACACATGTGAGATCCCTGTCACCAGTGTGTCCTGGAGTTAGAGCTGATGATGTTGTAAGTGGTCTATTTAATACCCCGTCCATCTACACCCACCATGCACCCTCTCCCTAGAGCCAACACCAAAGGCTCTGCACTGTTTACAAAACAACCTGGCTCTGTTTACAAAGCCATGTTTGTCTGCAAAGAGCCTCTTCAAACATGCTGATTAATACAGCTCAGCTGGTATGTGAGCACAGAGCTTCTTTGTAAAAATACAACTTGTTCTATAGAGATGTTACGTTGAATACATTGAGTTCTTTGAGAGAATTAATCAAGGACGCCTTCCAGTGTTGTGGTGCACAGCCATGTTATTTCAAAATGATCAAATCTTCACTACCTAGTTAATGCTTCTCAATAAATTGAAGACCATGAGGTTTTGATACTGATATTATGCCAGGTATGGAATTGTAGGGGAGGTTAAAAAGTTGGTAAAAAGTATAGGGCATAAGATTTGATAGGGAAAACACAACTTCGGTTGAAAAAAAACTTCACTCTATGTAAACAAACCCTTTCTATTATAAAGGAGCCCACACTCTGAAATCCTTCATCTGTTTTGGGGGGATTCCAATATTTTCCCATTGTATTCTATTCACAAGAGCATTGCAAGCACTACACACAACTTTATTCATAGTTTCCCTGCTAGGCTATATTCTAGCCAGCACTAAAGGTGTGCGAGTGTGGGTGTGGTCCCTGATGTCTTTCTTACACCTCTCTGTCTATCCCCTATCCCCTTCTAACTCCACCTGACAGGTGAGACCACTTGAGGTGTGAAGTGCTCCTCTTCACAAGATTTGCTCTAAGTCCATGATTCATCCCCATATACCACCCAGTTCTTTATCTCCCTCCAGTCCTGACTTTGTCATTGAGTTGTCCAAACTTTATGGGATGCCGCTCTATTCAAACAGCGCTGAGTGTTATTGCTAGGATTCGCCATGAATGATCATATATGCTGGCTATTCCAGAAATGCATCCTTGTATGCACCATAAAGTCTCTGCTATCTGATAAGGCCTTTAAGTGCTGAACTGAGGTGCATTTATAAGAAAAAGCATATTTTTGTGATGAATTCCGATTCATTGGCTCGGGATGCTGATGACAGTTGCCTGATGACCTTCTGATGGATGAGGGCAGACATCACCTGGTTGCCGACGGTAACAGTTGCCAAGCGCAGATGCTTAACCTTGTCGAGTATGTTTTGCTACTATAGGGAGGGATGGATTAGACAAGGATTTTATTTGGTGTTGTGTTTGGGTGGTTCTTTGTGACATCTCATTTTAAATCATTGTAAAAACGTTTAAGGTTGAGTAACCTTAACACTTTTAACACTTCCTTGTCCACTTTGTATGGTATCTTATATGGAAATACCTAATCTGAGAGGATATGAGCAGTCTAGTATCTGATCTGGGAGAAAAGTTGCTGCCTATTGTTTTAAAAAAATATCAAAGTTGTTGATCATGCGGTTGTGAAGTGTTATTTATAACATCCAGCCTGTAACAGTAGGGGAATTGGTTTATAGGTATTTTACAAGAATTCTAAAATATGTCTTATTCCTGCTAACAGAGTTGACATCGGAAATTTATGTTAGAAATATTCCTATTGTTGAAAATTCCATTGAAGTGGAACAATAGAGAAATATTTTTAATGGGTCAAGAAAGTTTCCCATTTGACATGTTTTAACAATTGTTTGTCATAACAATATGAAACCAAAAACAGCTTCTAAGGGTTCTTCTTTCAGTACTTCTCTCAATATCATAACCTTGGTTGTGATTGATAGTGAGGTGTAAGATATCTCACCTTGCATAAACAAGTCCCGGGACAGATTACCCATAGTGCCAGGGATTGGACATCAAAGTCTCTTAGGATTATGAGAGTTCTGGATAGCTAGGAGTTTGATGAATTTGAGGAAAGGGCCTGCTGGTACCATTCACCTGAATAAGACTTGAGACAACTCTTGACCATTGGAATGCAATTTGACCAGTCACTGTGTCTACATTAAAGGGAATGGGAAAACCACTTAATAATTCTTTTCTCTTTGATCAAATTCAGTCTAGCTTCAAATCCTTTTATTTCTGGTTTCATGCTTAGTGAGAACTGGGATAGTCTTTTAGCAGTATATCATCTTACGTCTATTACATGCATTCCTAGCTGACCCGTATGATAGGTTGATCCTTCTCTCAACAGCTGCTGGCAGTTATTGTATTAATAACCCACCAGCTGGATGCAGTAATAGATAGCTCTATTGTCAAACTCATTATGAGAGAGGGGGTGGTATTGTTTCCCATGCTGCAGCAGGGCCATAAGTTAGAAACCAGTTGATGAAGTATCATATCAGGCTTGATCAGGATAGATTAGTTTTATGTTTGCACAATAGATGGCAGCAGCATGCAGCAAAGCCAGCATGGGAATAGATGCTAAAAATCAATTTATCCAGCATTTATATTAGTAGTTATGTGGTAGCATTAAAGACTGATGGATGATTTAGGTGTATCGCAGTATTATGGTGATATATGGACTTTTTCTTTGAAAATTGATGATAGGATTTGTATTGTCACAATATCATTCCATCATGCTTCTAAAATCCTGAGCTTTTTTGTCATTTCAGCAATACCAGTAATGGGAATAGAATTGTCCCTGAATTGGAACTGGCTTGAGGTTCAATTTTCATTCATTTTCAAGAAAGAAGTTAGAGCCTGAGGGAATATAAAGGTCAAGAGTTATCATCATTGGTTTGAACTTTTCAATAAGTAACATTTTAATCATTTTTTTGCTGAAATTCTTTTTTAAATGTGCAATTGATCGATATAGTTGAACATTTGCTGAAATGATTTTTCCTTAGTTTACCAACAACCAGTTTCAGCAGATAAAGGAATCATCATTATAATTGTGAAGGTGTCAATATCTGCAACATCAACATTATCATATTCAATATTTGCATTTTTGTCATCATCAACTTCATTGACTATGGCATGGTCATAGTTATCGTTATTTCCATTCTCATAACAGTTGTGGCTTTTATCATTATAGAAAATGTCATGCTGTTGCCTCAGGACATGTCTAATTTGTAAAGAAGAAAAAATAGAATTTCTAGCTGTGTTGCCAAATGTCATTGCTATCAATCATTGGTGGCCTTGAGTATATTCCTATTAGCTCCTGAGATAAATTGATTCTCTACCACTGATAGTATTGTCTGGAATAAGGGCCCACTGTCAGGCAGAACACATTAATCATTCCTGGAGTGGAGCACAAGGATATATCTCTCCCCATCTTTACCTCAACTCATGTAGTATCATAGCCCAGACCAATTTTCTTCCCCCACTATCGATCTTTGACCCGGCGACCCATCAGTACTCCCTCACAAAGCGATATACATATAGTGGGCCAAGCCATTTCTCTGCAAAATGCTACAGGTTTGATATGGAGAAATGTTTGTGAAACATATCTCCATGGTGATGATGTATCCTAGCAACATGGTAACCATGGAAATGCGTGCGACAGCAACTGGTTACCTCTTACCAGATTTTGGATAAGCATGTGGACCTTGATGCATTGCCCATCCAATTTATAATGTTTTGAGTTTTTCAATTCCATGCCAACTCCAGGGAGGCAACATTGAGTGAGGAGCAATGTGGTTGTGTTGCTCTTGCAGAATCATAGCCATGGCTTATCTTTCCTGTTGGCGGGGCTGATATCTTGTTAGTTTGGGCCAGGCCTAATCTGTAGCTTTACTGCTCTAACAAATTGCTTTCAGGAATCAGGTCAATGTATTTGGTGCGCTTTCTGCCGGGGAAATTGGGGTTGCCAAATGTCATTTTTTTTCCTCTCCCCTGCTATTATATGGATTTTGCCCCCTGTTGGCTCCCACCATTCTGGAGCCATTGTCTCCTTGCAGACAATGCTATTCTCTATGAGGAGGGTGTGTAAGGAACAGTGTCATTCTACTAACAGCAGGATTAGGAGACAGATCTGAGTTATGTTCCTATAAAACCTGAAACAAATCAGCCCACCCATTGCATGCTAGTCTTGGCACATAGCAGAAATAATGGGTGTGTTTTTTTAAGAAATATGTATTTAAGCAATGTTTATTTGTCAGATGTTTGTATCTAATGAATTGGTGTAATATGAACAAAGAATAAAATTCTTGTTAGGTTTTTATGTTGTTTACATGATTTGCACCTAGCAGCAGTCAGACCAAAGTGTCTGCTGGAGGCTGAAAGTCTCTGGGGTAAACACCTCACCAATTACTCCACCAATTGGATAAAGCTAACCAAAACTAGTTCCCTTCTTGCCCCAAGATAGCTGGTATCCAGGCATAGCCAGACATTAGAGCTAGAGAATCCAAGGCAAACCATGCCAATTGTATTTTCTTTTGTTTCTCATTATGTATAGGGATAGCTCATTATTTTGTCTCTGCATATACACTTTTTCAACTGCCAAGAATCGCTTTGATTTGTGTCATGCCAATCATCCTAAAATATAAATCAAATTATTCTTAAGACTGTTATATGGATTAAGAAATACTATAACATTTCTTTGAGTCTTTTCAAATTATTAGTTTTCAGGCACTTTGAGTAGGAAAGAGTTAAATCCATTTTTGCCATTCTTTTGTTTTTGTTTGTATGAGTATACTTTTACATTGTCCTACTTATCTTGTAATTTTCGTCAATATCTATTAAAAATTGGATTGACATTGCTTTGATGCAAATATTTCTTACAAGCTGAAAACAAATATATGAATTATGGCTTTAATGAGAGTTGACAGAAATTGGAAAGGTACTTTGTGATTGATTATCGCATTTTATTGGAAGTCTTGAATATCAGTGCTTTCATAGAATGGTTTATGTAATTTTTTTTCTTCCTTAAATCCTTCTTGAATGACAATTTGGATTTTCAGTCCCACACCTAGCTGTTGACATAGCTAATCATGTATGAATCCCTATTCAGACAGGTAGCAAATAGTGTGATGGCATCTTGCACTCTAAATTGGCTGGGGCAAGCCTCAATAATAGGAGCGCAGCTTAGGCCTTCCACTTAATTAAACATTTATGCCTGTGACTATTTTCCAAGTGAACAAATGAAAACAATAGAAGCAGGTCTGCTCCATTATAAAGTCATTAGCAAGAATTACACTGCTTTTCTGTTGTCTCAATCAATAAGCATTTACAGCCAATGCCAAATCTCTAATAATTCATTTCCTTGAAATATTCCTTGCCCGGTCCTGGCCTCTGGGATTACTCTTCAATTAAACTTGGCACATAGCCCTGTAGATACTAATCCATGTGCAGTAGCATATGTCACCTAATCAGGGCCCTGTAACAAGCATTGTAACTTCATATTTGCAGCTTGTCACATGTTTTTGTTTTAGTAAGTCATTAGAATTATACATTCATGGACGTGTGTGGCTCTGAGTCTTTTAATCCTACTTGTTAGATATCAGGAGTAGAAATTCTCTGGGTGTGGAGTTTGGGAAAAGGACGGGTCCACCCACCCTGGGAGGCGAGCTGTGTAATTATTGATTGCGGGAGGTAGCCGGCCGGGAGTCGGGCCTATTGGAGTGTGCGTAGGGGTAGTAGTATTGACTGCCTACTGGCCAGCAGTGTGGGCTCACGCTCTTCTTCGCATAGAGTCTGTCATGCTTCTAGTAGCGTCATCGTGAGTAGCGCTCTTCGCATCACTTCACGTGGAGAGAATAAAATCACACTTTTGATATTTCTCGGGATTTAACGTACCATCGATGTTGGCACGGAAAGTGTGGTGTCCTTTACTACAGAGTATGGGGGACACGCAGGGAATCTTTAATGATCGCTTCAAGTGTAAGGTAGGCAGCTTTTCTCTGTTGTTGTTCACTTGATAAACACCAAGTGCCAGGCTCTTAGGCATTTCACTGTCATTAGACTACAATTTAGCACCACTTTCCTCTAGGCACATGGCTACAGGGAATTAAACTAGCTAATTGTGAGTTCATGGTTACAGGAAAATAGACTACAAATCTACAATTTATGAAAGTGAAGCTTGCAGATCTTAGTTATAACTAGGTTGGTCAGATAACTTATTTCAGGAATTGCCAATTTGTAGCAGACTTTCTTAGCAGACTTCTGCATGTAACCTTGTCATAGCTGCTGAAGTATTAATGCAATTTTTGATTGCATATTTGTTTGGAGTAATCTTTGATACAGAAATAGTTTTATCAACTTAATTTATATGCATCATTTTTGGAAAGTGACCTTAAATCTAATGAATCATATGGACTGGTTCCGTGAATTGTGACAGTTTCTTATATATCACTATGAGACTTGATATTTCTAGCCCTCTTTGAATTGAGTTTTGCTTTTGTTGTGTGAAAAAGATATTTGATTATCAACATTATATCACCTTTGCAATAATGTCTACATCTTTGACATTTTCACCTGCAGGATTTGAAACCATTTAATATGTTTTCACCTCAGGCGGTTTTGATTCTTGCCCCAATCCATGAAAATGCTAATCAAATTGGAAATTACTTAATTTGCTGAATTGCCTTTTGCAAACAATTTGATGTATTTTTTAAGTACCACTCCAATTCTTTTCAATTACCATCTTCATTGTGTGTGATAAAATAAAGTCTGCTTCCATTTACTTTTATCTGCAATTCCACACTGCAACTTATTCATGAGTACCTGGAATAAACAGTGGTAAGGAACTTCCATTTAACCCGATACAGACGTTGAGCAATTCAAGTGTCAGAAAGAGTAAACCCATACAGTACTTGTGCAGCTTTTGCGTGACCCTATGTTTGCTCAGCAGGGGCGCGCAAAATAATTGATGCCAACTTCCCCGAGACAAGATGAGTTTTTGGATGTTTTTTCGGCAGCGTGGGTATGCAATCCTACCTCGTGGGTTTCGGTTACTGAAGGCATGGGAGGGAGAGGGACGTGTATGACATCTGGGGAATTTGCCGTGAACTTGATATTGGCGAGAGGGTGCCTGGCGTAATTACCGAGGTCCAGGTTAGGGCCGCTGTGGCACTGGAGGAATGATAGCTACTCCGGTAATGTCCATAAATAATATAGCATATCAAAAATGAAATTTGGGAGTGAGGGGGACTTTGATGTGGTCCCATGCTGAGAAGGGTATTTAGAGGTTCGCATCAACCCCGACCTGCCATGACCTCGAGATACTCTGCTGAATAGCTTCTTTGCAAGCATATAAATCATCTTTGTTTGTTTTTAAGTGGTCGCTTTAGCATTGTGTGGACTGCCACTATAACTCAAATGATGCAGATCCGTGTCTATACACACGTGTGTTCAAAAACAAACTAATCCATTTTATTTTAGTGCAAATATTTGCTTGTGTCAATGTTGCCACACAATAGTTTCAATACATGACACACACATAGTTACTGTTATATTCATGACAACTAATGAAGTTCAGCAAAAACTATAAAACACATGCACACATCTGATTTCGGTGTATGCCATACATTTTTTACAGTCCAAAATGGATGCTTGTTTACATAGCATATATGTATACTTATCACACGTTTAGCATATACTAATAAAACTCCAGCTTTGCATTCATACCATAAGAGTTGCCTTGTATCCAAGTAGCCAATAAAATTCCATTGACCAGTCCAAGTTCATAAGACATTACTTAGATATCCTATAACTAATAATATTCTAATTCTTGCCCTTGAAAACAAAGAATTTCAATTATTGCTGTGATATATGAAACCTTGGTTTGGTGTTTTCCCTAACAGAGAGTGCTATTGTACGTTGGAGGTCAGAAAACTTTCCAATAGTGGGTTAATCTCATTAGCTATTCAGGGCTCAACATTAAGAAAATATTTCATAAGCCCAGCAGGGCTAGTTACCGAAACTTTTACTAGCCCTGAAATATTTTTGCTAGCCCTGATATTAATGACAACTCTTTTCAAATAGTGACCTCTATTGATATCATAGCCTCTGTTGATAACATGAAAAGAATACAGTGTATTGTGGTAAATTGAGTTAAATTATCATCCAGGTATGCAGAGCCAAAGGTGGGCTTCATATTTTTTTAAGCGCTGATATTCTTATTCTATCTAGCCCCTCAGGGCTACTCACCGGTAAAATTTACTAGCCCTGACTTTCAATAACTAGCCCGGGGCTACGGGGCTAGCCTTAACGTCGAGCCCTGCTATTGATAACAGTTGTGAATTCAGTCAGTGTTTGATGTGCAAACTTACTTTTGACACCCTCAAGAACCCTACAGACAGTCTGAGTAGCTGTGGTATTCAAAGTAACACTTTCCAGTGGAGAAGTGGCCTTATATAACAGTAACCCATACCTTTGATTACTTGTAGTGCCTATATCGGTGCGCTATGTGATAGGCAGATACCCATCTAGTGAAGTACTCTTGCTAGTTAATGTAAACATACTTATTATATTTCAAAGCCACTTATCTGTTCAGGTGTATCACATCTCAACCAAAGCAGCAGATTCAGGTTAAATTTGATAGAAGCGTATTCCGTTTAATTATTTATTTTAGGGAAAATGTTGCATTCAGGTGCAAACAATTTCCATTATCCATACTTTGAATATTTGAATGCCAAGGTTGAATTCCAAACTTTCCAGAGCTATTTCAATCAGTTTTTATTTGAATATCTTACCCATATTGATGACGTATCCAGTGTAACCATTCACTATGAATGCATAGACATTTTGGACCCAAATTATAATTCGGCATTCGCCCTCTGCAATATATAGTGCATTGATTGTTGAGCTAGCTGCAAAGTGGTGTGATAGAAAACAGCCAAATTTTTAGTGCACTATATTTTTACCATACTATGATTCGTTCCTTGCATTATTTCCAATGCCTTTTGAAATTATATAGGCTTTGATACTTTTCATCTTCTTCTAGCACATGTTCTTAGTCCTCTTACATGGCATTTTACATTAATATACTAATTGCAGAATTTGCCAAAGGAGTTAGTATTGCGGTTTTGAATTGGTTGTAGAAGCTTATTCAGCTCATGCTCTCTGCATGCAATTGAATTGATGAAGTTACAGCAAACATGTTAGATGTCAACTGCAGCTGCCCACTTCTGGGCCACGATCAGTGCAACTTATCTGCAGCCTCCGCAACTAGCGCAACATTAACCAACTTTTTGCATGAGCGTCCTCATTGCTGGGCCTCTCATTACGATGTAGACATCACGAACATGTATTTTAAAGGTAGATGATAGGGTGTTCTATGGTGTTTTGTAGGTGGGTGATGTTTTCTGGGTGTGGGAGGCTGAGGCATGTCTCCACATGTGCAGTAAGGCTGGAGGGATCCTGGGCAAGTCAGCACAGTCAGGGTGGCACCAATGTTTAACACATTCATGCCAAGGGTCCACAATGAAAATTAATGTTTGCAAAATTTATGATACTTTTCTGTATTACTTGATTTAAGAGTATTGCATGACCTTATTACATATTTGAAGGAGAGGCTTTTGTTTAGGTCCTAATGAACATAACTCCTTGGAATATTTTCCAAAAGATGCTTATGTTAGAGAGATGCTTTCTCTTCCCCACTTCTAAATCTCAACAATACAGGGATTGTATGAACCAATTGGCTAGTTGTTGCATTGTTTTAATTGTATTGAATGCAATATAAAACCAAATTTGAAATTGGTCTTTACTTACTGACCGTCAGTTAGCCTTGAGCTGTTGGATTATGAGTTTGTAGCTGTAATATGTCTGCATGAATATTTCATTGGGCTCCATTCAATGCTGATTAGTCTCCTCTGTCTCCATTGATGATTATGCATGATCAACACTGGCTGCCTAAGCCATCAATCATACCCACTATTCAAACACGCCCCACGGAGCATTAAAATTTAGCATCAACATCATTATAATCATAATTCTAGTGATTGCTGGATAAATTGATGTATTAACATCCTCATCGGACTGGAAATACTTTCTCACATTATCATAGTTATCCCTAGCTCTGCTTATTCCAAACCCAAACCTTACTGAATTTCAGCCATGATCATGCCTTATATTGAATGCATTTATTGTATGTATATGCTTAATAATTATAACTGCTGCAAATTATATTAGCAATGTCATATATCCTTATATCAAGCATTCTAGCCAGTTTTATAACTACCATGGCAAATACTTGTTCTGAAAAAAAATGTGTGTTGCATAACAATGCACTTCAAAGTTAATTTAAAGTTACTGTCGGAAAGTTCAATTAACAGATGGCAATAAAATTCAACCTTATTGAATTGTGTACTGTCCAATACCTTCAATACGTCAATTTTTTTTTATCTCATCATCATGTTCTTTTTAGATCACAAAGTAAGTAAGTCAAATGTTTGACACCATTGATTGTTCTATGTTCCTTGGGTTGATCAGGTAGTGTTATTACCAGTTGATGTATAAACTGCAATGGTTCCACTAGTCTCACAAGGCTTTCTTTAGGGCACACAGCACAGCTGCTCCTTACTGAGTCACCATTGTTTTCACAGCACCAGATGAGAACTGAACCAAACCCTGAAGTTGAGTGCTACGTTGAATATAATTCCATCAATTTTATTAAAGGTCACTTATAATGCTATTCACAACATGCCAATGTATGTGTTGTTATGAGCAAGCCCCTCATCCCTGGCTTAGTGGGAGATTGAAATATCACAAGCCTGGGAGTAACTCTGAATATCATAACGCACAATTTCCATAGAAATATGGGGAATTGTCATGGCTCATGTTCAGATCACTGAGGACTGAAGGAGGAATTCATTGGTTTAACAGCCGATCCATGACATATCACCACAGAAGCCCTTTCTTGAGAAAATATTGATTTTAGACTATCATTAATGCGAGGGGATGTCACAAGTGGTAAATATTTGCCTACAACTGATGGTATGCAAGTGTATAAATGATCAGGCACTCTTGGTAAATTTTGGTGCGTTGTAAGAATTGCGTCTGAGGCTTGCGATTTTGAGTAGTTTGCAGGATCTCCCGCAGAACATGGTAATTTCCTGTGAGACACCACTGAGTCTGTTGGTAATTGGATGTATGGGGAGAGGCTGCCTTGTGTCACTCCCGCTTTCCTACAGAACAATCACAATACACAGGATTCAATAAGAGGGGAGGGGACAGAATGCATGATGAACTCATCTAATATTGCTGTCGTCTTTAACTTGACAGGGTATTCACAGTCTTCAATCTTGCTATGTCTATAAGTTTATAAGTTTAAGGAGCAAGATAGCAGTATCTAGCAACCTTACACTATTGAGTACTCCTATAGTTTATTAGATTTTCAGTATAAGTCAATTTTATTGAAAGAGCTATTAAGGGTCACATAAGCCAACATAAAAAAAAACTGCAGGATCATGCATTAAATAGTACATAGCATTTCAATAGTACATAGCATTTCTTTCATATCTGCTTTCTATTGGCTGCGTGTGTTTAAGTCCTCATCAGACCATCAGCCATATAAGTAAAGTCACTGATCCTATATTTACCATCCAAAACATTCATAATCTTAAAATATTTGGCCTTTCCTGTCCCTGGTACTCTACTATGGTATTCTGTAATGCAGTTGAATATCTGACATTGCTGTAGCATTTCTATGTTTTTTGTCCAGCTGATGTAGATTTTCTGTGACTTGTGTGTCACTGAGGGAGCCCTAGAAATGCGATTGTCTCGGCAGTGGTTCCTGCTATGTGGTAATAGGTCCTGGTGCTGCCAGAGAGGGTTTGTCATACAGCAGGCTACATGAGTAATAGGGCAATGTCACAGAGCGCCAGGATTGGCCTCGGTCAATGATTCAGCACCTGATTGACCACTGGTCAGTACTGGTCAGAAATCAATGGTGTATTGGTCATAGGTGTACCCACCCATAGAAGTGCATTCATTTTGTCGTTCAAGTGATTCACTGGAAATCTCTGATACTGAGCTTGGACTTTAAAAGGATATTCTAGGATCACTGTAATGGGAAGGATAACATGTTAGTTATGATTTCTGGACCAAGACTACTAATTTGACCCACTGATTGTGTTTCTTGTATACAAACATTGCCAAAATTCTATTCCTACCTCATAAAGCTGCATGTTCCAATGGGATTGGAACACAAATATATCAAAATAGTTTAAAGATAAAACCAGTTTCAATATATCAAGAAAAATGATATAAGATAATTATTGATCAAGAAGAGTTTATGCTTAATCTCCTCGTTTAAGTGTGAAATGCATTCTATAAGGCAATACCTAAAGAATAAGAGATATCTAGCGTTTTATCTTATGTAACCTGTTCAATCAGCTTTCCCTATCCTAGAAATTCTCCGTACAATTACCATTAGATATGAGCAAGATTTGAGCTCTCTATCAGTGACTGACAGAGAGCAGAAAGCTATTAGATTTCTGCTGTGGAAATAGGAACCCTGCACTATTCTGGTACGTCATCGCATGGCTTTCCTTGCTCTCCCATAATCGCCTGCTCTCAGCTGATAATATCCTGGTAATGGTTTCTTGCTGAAGTATGCAGCGCCTGAAAAATAAGATGGAATAAATCCTGAATAAATTGTGTGTGAGATTTGGGATGAAGAGGCTGATGAGAAGCAGGTCCACAACTCAGTGCTACATGATGGCAGAGTCAGCAGATATAGATACATCGTAGCAAACCTATTAACCCTTTCCACTTTACCATTCTCACATTACTGATAGCTAGAAAGAAATGAATGTCAATTAGATGGAAGGAGGAATTATGCATTACACAACTTTCTCAATGTATTTGTGTAAAATTATTTTCCTGATGCTTTACTTATCTTCTCCTCTAACATTTCTGATTGGTAGCCTCCAAAACCAATATGGAGAATATCTGAAGCTTGCCTAGATTTCATTATTTAAACATTACCTACTGCCCCGCCCCCTCATCTCCCCCTCCAGAAACACAAATACACCATGGCTATAGTCTGTCTGCTGGCCTTAGCACTGTCATAGGGTGTGTTTAGAACACCCGTATCGAGCAAGCAGGCATTGCGGTTAATCCCCCTACTATATTCTGTAATGCCTATAACCCAATGACATTTGTACCCTCTAACTAGTATAATCCTTGGTACCGTAACATCAGTGATACAATATTATCTCTGAAGTTTCAGAATAACTTTCGCACCAATTGCTATTTGAGTGTATTTTGGGAGGGGCAACACCAGCATGATACTAGTTATACTGATACTTAACGTTTTCCACCACACCTTTATCACATTACTGACAGCCATTATAAGGTCAAATAATGATCGCAATGTTAGGATAACTGAATGCATTGCTACATAAAGCTTTCTGGAAACATCCAGGAATGTAGGTTCCATACCAAGAGATTCCATTCCATTCCTAGTATGATAATGTATATGAAAACTGGAGAATGATCTAGGACAGGGAAAAATGTCTTACATTAACTGAGTTGCCAAATTGCCATTTATGAAATATATATGTTTGTAAGATTTGACTGTTGTGAGTGCCACATGGTAATAGACTCAGTGATGTATCCACACAGTTGTGGGGGTCTGTGTGTTGATTGGTATTAGCCAGATGGGTGCCTTGTTGCTCCACGCTATCTGAGACCGCTTGGAGAACCTCTACTACTCTGTATGGACAGTAAACACTACTGTGGTAAGACCAGGTGTTCATGGAGATTGCTGGCCACAAGAAAAGATAAAACTCACTCTGTCAGCAAGCTTCTCTGGGACAGGGTCTGCTGTGCCATAGCTGATGTGTGGCCAAGGAGCATTGTGAACAGCATATGTAAGCCCGCCTTTGACTTGTGGGTTGGCTTGGTCACTGTATAAATGTCCATCATTGTATTCGCTACCTTTGGTCATTACGTAACATAAAGACTTCTCCAAGAACAATAGGAATAATTGTTCCCAGTCTAGGATTTGTACCTTTAATATTACAAAAAGTTGCTGAAAGCGACTGAAAAAGCCCAACAAACAAATAAACTAAGCAGTCTCTTCCAAGGCGTGTTTGAATGAACATTTTCTTTTCTGAGGAGGAACAATGCTGCAACTAATTTTGGAATGTTGCCTTCTTTTTTGGCTCGTTCACAGAATTTTCTGACTTTTGGGCATTCTGGTGATCAAAAGGGTTAACATGGAATGCCTGTAGAACTGAAGGCACAGTTGCCCATATCCCTGAAGCCCAGGTTAGTGATTGACCAATAGCCACAGGATACCTCTAAAGCTTTGCCAAAATCCTGGCAGAGTCCAACTGCTATTCCCATACGTATACACTGACCATTCAGTCTGTTTACATGCAAGCATCAACACAGTTTGCCTCTTGTCCGCTTTTCAGTGAGATTAGAATAATGCTGAGAGCTCAGAATCTCTATTAATGAGGTTCATCATATGGATTGAAATGGATTTTTGGTTATTGTTACATTTTCTGCCTAATATGGCATATTTATGACGGGCCAGTAATTCAAGGCAGAGGAAATTGGAATACCAGTATTCATTTTCATGACAAATTGGTTCGATATATTTTCAAGACAGCAAAAGTGACAAACAGTGTAGTGACAGGCTACATGAATTGAGAGTTGAGATGTTTGTGTATTTCCCAAGGACCACAAGGGGCATCGATAGTGATGAGGATGTCCGTACGGTATGACAGGGCTGTAGATCAAGATGGAAGCCGCACCTCTCTCACAGTGCTGTATTGTGATGGGAGATATTAGCCGTAAAGCTGAGTGCAGATCATGTGTGTTCTTGTGGGACGGATCAAGTGCGTAAAGGATAATGCAGGGTTGCAGGATGTTGAAGGGGGCACGGCCAGGAGGGAGTATTGTTTTCACTGTGCACCCCTCACTGTCACTTAGTGAATGTGATACGGCAGCAGGATTATACAGTTACTACTGCTGCTGCATCTGCTGCTGGATCTACTCAAGCACCTAACCCTGGAACAATGGTGGATGGCATTGTTATACAAGGGTTAACAGTACAAACATATATAATCATTTCATTTTTCAATGAATAAATGTGGCAAAAATAAAATTTAGTAACAGTCAAAGATTGTTTAGTAACAGTCAAAAATTTAAATATTTATAGATAATTTGTTCAACTGGTATGTATGACAAGATGAAGGAATTAGGTATAAAGCACTAATTTCTAATCAATAGAATAAACTCATCAGAATCTTTGCCCTAATCTCTTTTTGCACAGAAAAATATTATTGCAGAAACAAACCTGGAAATGGATTAAAGTCAGTCTGAATATGAATTGTATGGTGAATACACATAGTGACTCAGTGGTGATACTGTAGTGAAGACCAATTCTAATTAATACTGCGAGTTAACAAGGGCATGAAAAAGGGATTTCCAGACAAAAAAAAATCAAGGAAAAAACTTTAAGGAGGCATGTTGTGGTTGGAATCAGACGACTGGATGGAAGTTCCATTCTCAGGCACCTCTCCCAAGGTAAGCCCTGAGTCTGGCGCATGAATGAAGATGGCCTGAGAAATGTGCCTGAATTATCCTGACAGTTTAATGGGAATCTGTTGGCGCCACGGATGAGAGGCAATTGCTTGGAGATGGCATGCTATGGCAAGGGTCACGACACAGCCGCCTCCTTCACCCAGAGAACCACAATTATTGGAAATCTTTCGCGACTCTAATTGAAAGATTGGTTTAGATATTCACGAGAGGTCTAACCAACTATTACATTACAATAGTTTGTATATAAGTCTCATAGGACATATGTCTTTTTATTTCATAGACATTTTGTTGCTTTTTTTTTTCAGAAATCGTTGCATATATTTAAATACAGTATAAACATGAGAACACTTTTTCTCAATGAACATCCTATATTCATTTCACCAAAGGGATAAAGCTACTATGCATTGCAGATTTTGTTTTGTAAGATGCACCACAAAATGAATGTAGATTTCAATATTTTTGCACTGGAATATTTCATGATAATATTTTTATTTCATGTTTAATCAGGTAATAGAATCCACGTTATTGTGTCAGAGCTAGTAGTTTAATGTTGTGTGTTTGTTTGTTGTTTCAGATCTACACAGACTGGGCCAATCACTACCTGGAGAAGGCCCGCTGTAAACGCTTCATCAGCGATCTACAGACAGACATCTGTGATGGAGTCCTCTTGGCCGACGTCATCGAGGCTGTCAGTAAGTACCGCAACAAGACATATTCTCAATGCATGATCTACACCCTGTATTATCAACAATTCCTACAATATTTTCTTCCTAATATTAGGACAGCCAATCCTATTTTCAGTCTCATATTTTTGCCACAAATACTTTTGTCTAGCGGCCAATAAGATTGATAATTAATTATGAAGAAAAAGTTTTTTGCCAGTCCAACTTTGTTTTGGGTATCATATTTTTTGCCACAAAAATGTTTGTCAGACAACAAAAAAACATTGATTCCTGGAAGCCATCAGCCATAAGTTGGATTCACCCTGTAGAAGAAAAAATATACTATTCTCAAAAAGTGAGTCAATCTGGTCAAAACTTGATATAATCTTATGAGTGAGTGATCCTTTGCCATAGAGATTTCTTGACTCCTCTGTAATCTCTACATATAGCTACTTTATTAATACATAATTCATTCTACAATTAATCTGGGATTACATCATACTAAGGACTCAGAGTCCTGGTTCTTTGTCTTACTGGTCCTATGACACGTGTTCATCTTGGAGTTAATGTATTTTGTTATTTATAGTTATCATATAACTGATAAAGGTCAGGGCACCCTGCCCCTCTTATGTAAAGAGTGATCTTCTCCGATACTCTGAGCTTAATTTGCCATCATGTATTATTTTGTTATCATATGGACCATCATCAAATAATCCACTGTCAATATGCATGTCCTGGGAGCTTGTTTAAGAGAGCAGTCGTCATTAATGTATTGTCTAAGGCTGATTATATTAATGAGCATACAAACTAAGCCAAGGATTAATGACCTTTTATGGTTTATCTGGGGTATGGCAACCTACAGTATACTATTACACGACTGACTACTGGATGAGGAACTTTATTTAACTCAGCATCCATACATCTATATAAATAAAGTATTGATTTTTAACAAAATTGAAATTTGACTTAATAATCCAAATAATAAATGTGTATCTTCAGTTGGTGCTGTTGATATCATAGAAAAATGTAATCCAACTTTTTAAGCTTTTTTCTCCTACTGAAGGAGAGGCTGCCTTTTGGCTGAGAAATTCTAGCTCTCTTGCACAGTGCAATGACAGCTTACTATATCAGGAAAAGTGAACTATTATCATAGTACATTATGTCATAGAACAAATAAGATTATGGATATGCATATAATCAATTGAGATATATTTCAACCCTTGGAATGCTAGGGTTGTGTAGTTAAAGGACAATTCCACCATGAATAAAACATGGGCCCAAATAGTGTCTTATGGTATACTCGACTCATATCCAAGACCCCACAACTACCAACCTCCATTTTAGAAGTTTATTGCTGTTTTAAGTCATGTTTTGCCATGCATCTGGTGGCGGCCATTTTGAAGCTAGATGTTGTGAGATTAGTTGCACAAGTGGCAGCATGAAGAAGCTGCCACAATGAGGCTGGGAGTGGGCCCTAATACATTGTGTCCTGTTTCTTCTGGTAGTAGGGACTTGACAGAGATCATATGACATACATTCTTTATTGAGTTTACATGGACGCACTAGATTCGGAAAGTTTAAGATGTTAGAGTAAAATACCTACCCAATCCCATCGCTCTAGACCACATTCAGATAGTGCACTGATTGTAAATTATTGTTTGTTTGTACTGATTTACATTGTACTTGTTAAAAGGCAGGAAATGGTTAGTCGGGTAGATACCAACAATTGCAAGCACTTCCCTGAGTTGAAAACACCCTGGGGACTTCAGGTGCTCAGGAAACAGCCATCTCAACACAATTTTGTTGATTGCTATTACCATTGCAGGAAGTGAATCTGAGGAGCTAATAATCAATCAGTCAGGTAATGCAATTGACCTGGCTAGTACTGTCAATCTAATGAACACTTTCCCTGATGTGTTTGCAAGTCTAGTTTTGGGATTTTAAAACTCTAAAGGGAAGTCATTTGATACCAACCTTTTCCAGCTGTCATACAAACAACCAAAATGAAGAGTTGTATGACCCTGATGTTCAGGATACAGAATAAATAATCAACAAATTAAAGGGTCTGGCAGAGTCCAACGTAGCCATTACAAATGTTAAGTGCACTTTTATCTCTCTCCCTTTCTTAGCCATTTTATTGTACCCTCTAAAGAGAAATTGTCATCCAACAACTTGATGTAACAGATCTGGCCTTCTTTTTTGTGCGATCTGGGCCCTTTTTTTTCTCTCTTGTTGAATATGGCTCTGTGTGGTATTAATATTAAATGCTGTAGACGCTGCACCAGGTTTCAGGCGTTTAAACCTCCTAAATCCAAGTCTTGTTTGTAGTTCAGCCTCAAAACAAGATTCCTCAAAATGTTCATGACAAACTGTTTGGGCTCCACTAAATGAGTAGTTCTTCACTGTCCATCCTGTCCCAATTTTGAATAGCCATCCTGCTGCTAAATGCTTCTTTTCTGGTATAATCCTTGGGTTAGGAATGGAGAAAAGGGAAATTCCCTTTCCTTTTCCCTTGTCAGATCTGTTATATAGCATCCATACGCAGCACAAATCACCATTTTCACAACATAGTTCTCCCAGTCTCATATGCACACTATACAGTATGTGGCAGCTAGAAGACAGGAAGTGTGTTTGTGACATCATGAAGTGGCTGTCAGATGGATTCTGGCAGGGCATTGTGGGATACAATGGCGCCCATGGTGTTCAGCTGGGATGGCTGATTGGGGGTGGTAATTAAGTGCAATTTCACAGGTAGGGAAGCCAAACAGTATTCAGGTGAACAGGGACAGTAAAGTACACATATCAAAGTATGTTCTCAGCATATAATAGCCTGAAGGTGTAATTGTCCTTTAAATGTGTATTCCTTCTTGCTTTTCCGCTATTTATCATTTATATTCTTTTTTATTCATTGTAATCAACCAGCTTGAGCATATATAATGGATATAAAACGAAACCTATAAACATCTCTAATCATAGGCAAACCAAAACCTTTATTCATTTATGTGGCATTCATTAATTGGGATAAGCTTTCATGCAGAAATGATTATATTTTATAGTATAGAGAGTTACCTGACGTATGTTGTGATTTCTCTATGAAGCTGCTAATCACTGGGTACTATTTCATTAATGATTCTGTCAGTATGGGTCCCGTGGTGCTCTGTATCACTTCACCATAATGACATGCCTTCAGTGGTGTGCTAATATGTAGATTGCAAAGCATGAATTGTGGGGGCTATGTAGATGGGGGAGATTATTGAGGGGGTGGGGGTCATAGATCAGGGTGTGGCAGGGATGATAACAATAGACTGATGAATGGCATTGTGCTGCAAATGGAAAACATGATCACTGATTGCTTTGTTGCAAAATATTAGCATTTCTCGTAGTCAGCGATGGGTCATTAATTTTGAACTGAATGGCCGAGTTGTTAATCTTCTACGGCTAGACGTTAAGTGAGTTTAGGGTTGGGAAACTTTTGCAATTTGAAACATTACATAAATTTTTTTTTTTTAAACTCTTCATTGGGAAAAAACTGAAATGCACGAATTGGAGTAACCAAATAGATAAATTATTTTTTAAAGGCATGTAAATGAAATTGCAAAAAATAACACATTTGTATTGTTGAATATTGAGAACGGCACATTTGGAATAAAGATTTCAAGCCCAATGTTAACCATTTGAAAGCATTTGAGAAGATCACATTCTTTTGAGTTGTATCCTTACTGCCTTACTTTAAAAGATAACATTACAGCATTAGTTCTGACTCAGTTGAATTTTCTTGAAAATTAGTGCTGGTCCCTGACCATGCAATCTCAAGTATTTGACCTTATAATTGAGGTCCTAACAATGTATCTAATATTAATAGAAGTCCTATTGTTACCTCATATTGTTGCATGTTCAGCATTGGACTTGAAAGTTACAGTACCAGAACTGCAGGAAATCCTGCCTATGTGTAGGTTGTTTTCACGCAGCCTCTCCTTTAGAACTTATATTGATGATGGCGTTAGTGCTGCAATTATCCCTTCACGCCTTTCTGTAGTGCCCTGTTTTCCCTGCCCATAATATCAACATTGACTCAAGATTGGGCTAAGTGATCCATTGGGGCAGCAAAGAAGTGCTCTGTAACGGATACCCACTTGACAAACACAAGTCACAGGTTTCGGCACAGTCAAGCTGATAAATTGTTTTATAATTGAAAAATGCCAATTACAGAGATCCATAAATCTTCTCTCCTGGTCTCCCATGTTGGAGACCCTGCTGGGAAATACATATTTCTTCAGCTCTGTGCTCGCTACTCTGGAAGCCAGCCGGAAACTGATAAGAACTACAGAAACCAGCATTAATACAGTATAACATAGATGTACAGTATGAAGGATTGTAAGGTCTATGTTTAGTAGTATTCTGTGCATTAAGACTGGCTCTGATTGATCCAAATGCCTGATTGTAGCCAATGATAAATAACTTAAAGATTGGTCAGTCAAATGGGTTTAGGGCAGCTGATAGTTTTAACAGATTACCATTATGAAATATATAAGAAATGTAATAAAAACATATCATTGATTTAAACTCATTGATTTTTGCTTTCTATTCGTCAAAAACATACATCACTTTTCCTATCTCTTCTATAAATGGCACCATATGTTAGATGTTTCAGTCTTGTCTCAGCATGAATAAAATACCAGTGAATCATTATTTTTACTAGTCATATTTCCCTATCTCTACTCCCCTTCTCCAGTGATGTATTCATTTTTGCAGCCACAGGGGATGTTACCTGATATGCTGAAATGACCATATATGTCAACACGTTATTGGTTACATATGTGTGTGGTTGATACTACTTTTATAGTGCCATCCTTTTTCAGTGAGAATGCAAAGGCCTAGTGGTATATATTCACTCTCACACATGCAGTCTTTAGTTCATATACTGCTGAATCCTATACATATGCCTGTCACTATACAAATGTTGGCATTTTAAAGGGTTTTCTATAGTGCTTTGCAACTGAAAGACCTCTTGGGACTAATTGAAGGGGAAGGCAATTTCTCAACCCAAAAATATGTTTGATATCAGTTGTCATTCATAGTAAAGCGATACACCCTAATCTTTTACTGAATATTAAAGAAATATTTATAATCATAATTGAATTGATTTTTTGAAGCCTTTTGATTTGAATCAGTGTATAAATACGCCTACACATATATCTGGTAAAGTAACAGTGGTGAGGACACCTAAATAAAGATGTCCTTATAACTTAAGCAGGCACAGGTATACTTAATGCCCTGCTATCTCTATGACCCTTCCTGGCTAATTTGATACCACAGGTCAGTGGCCAAGATAAATACAGATGGAACCACTTGAGCCCCTAGCAACAGGGGAGGAAATCCAAGATGGCCGCCTCACATTTATAAATCTGCCGGACAGATCTAAATACGAAGATGGCTGCATACTCGTGCGCTATCAGACTTTCTGGAAAATTATCCCAGACAGAAATGTTTCCTCTCGGAGTGAGAAATCTGCTGTATATTCATTACCATGAAGCTCACAAGGTCACAGGGATTTAGCATGAAGTGAAATGAAATGGTTGAGAGCAAGTGACTTCTGCAATGGGGCAGAAAATCATGTCAGGTGGCTGTCATATCTGGACAGGTTTGAGTAATGGGCTACAGGGGATTGGGATTAACTTACCTAACCCTCATTCAGCACACGTTTTTGCCATTTTCATTCCTGATTTTAGGGGAGATTCATCATGTTGGCTATTTTTGAACCTGCTGAGGGATTTTGATTATTACATCCCTGATCTTTGGCCGCAGGATGTGAGGTTGCAACTTGCTAAATACATCGACCAAATGCATTCACTTGTTTGAAGATTTGTAAAATGTAAAGTGTCTGAAAATACTTTATTCTGACCAGGAACTATTTATTTGTAAATATAAAGTTCCTGTTCTGACTTTTTGCTATAAAATTCTATTTGTATTATTGTAAAATGGCTGCATGTACTCGTAGCACTTTGTCAGAGGAAATGTATGTCAATTCTTCATGAACATAATTTTCTGAAAGTGATATATTTGTTTATTATTAACGTGAATGCATATAATCTGCATATAAATGTGAAAAAAATGTTTTATTCAAGCAAAAAATGTGCATCAATGTTGTAACGGAAATAACAGTTTCATATTATTATCAATTGTGATTATTATGTTATTCTAAATTCTATGAAGTGATATTCCTATTCCTCTAGCCATCAGCACAAATGAATGCCACCCCCACAGACACTTGTGGGTTTGTTGATTCCCCTAAGATCTCGATATCAAGCGGAGTATGAGTGGAGTTTTAGCAGGCCACAAGGTGATGACATTGTGGCGAGATTAGTCAATGTGATCAAAGATAACATTGAACCGTGTGTCATCTATCTCCCTGATACAGATCCCCCTGTAGATCATCACATGGATGACACTGGGGACCATAGCGAACAGTGAACCCTCCACCAGCCCAGCTTATGGTAATAGTGAAACACTACCGGGCCCAGTGATCTTGAGACAATGCAAACAATAATGCATCATAGTCACAGGACTGGCCAGTGGCAATTAGTAATGACTCATAATTGGTATGTCGGTCACGGCTCATTACAGGCCCACTACCCTAAGACCATCCGTGATGGAAAATCCATATTGCACGTGGCTGTGATGGATACAGCAGACAATAGGACTTAGGACGTGCATTTCATCACTTCATTTTCCATAGTGTCAGGAGGAGAAAAGTTCAGGGTAATACTCGCAGTAATTCCATTGTTAATTGGATATAAGAGAATAAAGGCACGCTCTCTGATTCATCAATCATTTTGCATGCCAGTGAAAGTGCTTCCATGAATTCATCAAATGAAACAGAGTCAGACTAAGCTGGTATGCTAGTGATATGTCAACAATCATAGATTATACTTCAGAGGTGTGCACTATATTGGTATACTAGTCTTTGAGCTAGATCTCTTTTAGAGCCTCTTGAAAGGTGAAATGCAAAGATTGACCATAAGTTGTGATTTATTACACTAAAATGTTGTTTTCTGCCTTGGATAGGACATTCTTAGAAAAACAGGTATTGGTATTCAGTGTGCAACATAAGTTCCAAAACATTACTTGGATGAGTGGGGCAAGTGGTTATGTTGCACGTTGCAGTATGCTTCTGGCTAGGGAAAGTAAATATTATTTTTAAGAGTGCATGTCAGGTCAACAAACTATCGGAATCTATTTTTTTCTTGGCCAATAATGAAGTTCCTGTAAGCCTTTATCAAACTGGCAATAAGCAATGGCAGGCTTAGTAATGTTGCCTGGTTGAGGTATTATCTACAGCGAGCCAAGCAATGCAATGAATACGTTATTGGGCCCTTGAGAGTAGTAGAGGGTGATTAAACCAATATCTCCACCTTCAGGAAACTAGCTAACAACTCACTCACAGGTCTAGACAGCGCAATAAGCTTCAAAGACAAACACAGTGCTCCTTTCCCATCCCTCTTAATCTGTACCTAGCAGCTACTCATCCATTTCTTCAGTTCGTTCATTTGAAAGATGTCTTTGTTTAAATGCTTGATGCAGCTGCTGGTTGTGAGTGCTTCTTTACAAACCAGTCAAGTTACTACCTCTGGAATAAGTAAGCATGCTTTTGACAACAATCGCTACTTGAAGATTAGTTTTAAAAAGTATTTTTCATCTTAAAACAGCAGTATTGTTTTGTTGATCCTTAAAAAGAAGCAGTGGCACTTTGTATGCATAAAAAACCAACCGAAATAGGCCTCCACAATGTTTACCAACATTTATATTCACTCTGTGCTTTGCTAGCATTGCATTGGTGCACAATAATAACTGCCACTACCACTGAAATTAATTGTCAATGCTGACAACAATGGCTTGCGGTACTATAAAACTTAGCACAGCTGTCTGTGAAGTGAACAGCTCTTTAATGCTAGTTTTGAAGGTTGGTGCAGCTTTTCCGTTCCCATGTTATGAAATGCCAGAGCCACCATTCCGCTGCCCACAGAGACTAGAATCAACCACTGGACTCAATAACATCTTTATCACCCGATCAATAAAGTGTTGCCACGATGAAAAACCAGCAGCCTTTTCGACCATCGCTCATACCCAACCAGCACAATTGCCTGGACAGTCAGACAAATCAATTGAGATGGTATTATAGATCCGACACCCACCCTTTCTATAGACTCTCTCGAGGAAAAAGAGAACAGAAGCCGATTTTCATATAGAAAGGGATAATAGTCCTGATTCCATTAGTTGGGGTATTTCTGCTGAGACTGGTTAAGGATAACTGCGTGATGCGTATGGTATATTTAGTGTCTCAACTGCGTGCAGACTGGACAAATGTAAAGTTAATGCTATAGAAATCTACCCCTGGATGCGGGGAGCAGCCATTGATCCGTCTGAGGAAGTTATAATCAGGTTTTCTGGAGACTACTGGTGAAGAAACAGAATTAGCGCCAGACAGACCTGTCAGGTTGTGTTTCCATCATTGAGGATAAGTATGAGATGGTCAGATAAGGCCTGATTAGGCGAGGCAGGCCTGCACATTTGTCATACTGATCTCCCCATATATCTGTAAGACAATGTCAGGTGTGATATTTCCTCGTTGAAGACGGTCACTATGAGAACGGTTAGATAAGGTTTGATACAGGAAGACAAGTCTGCACATTAGTGGTAAAAATTAGGTCTTTCCATAGCTCTGAGTGCCCAGAATACCAGGAAGGTAAGATGTAATATGTAATAAGGATATGACCAGGTGGTGAAAAGTTTCAATGTCTGTTCATGAGTTCATAAATTATAACCGGGTAGAGAAATAGGACTGAACTATTATTCTCTATCCTTTTCTAAAATAGCCTATGGATAAAGAGGTGTGGAATGGTGTATTTCAGTAGACCTAATGAAGATCTATATGCCCAAGTTGAAAAAGACCCACTTTAATGTTTTAAAACCTCTTTTAAAAACTCTAAAAAAACTAGTTTTAGAAATATAATATACTGAGTTCCTGTTTTAAAGATCACATCAGGTGGTACCATGGATGACTACCTTCTCACAGTGCTGACTCTCTTAGCAATTTTCTTTTTCTATTACCTGCCTCAGCTCTCCTAGAACTCCATAACAATGGTTCCTCTAGTCTGTCACTGGAAACATGCCTGCACTCAAAGAAACTGCCAAGTTCCCAGGAAAAATCTCTATTATCGACCTGGACCGTCAGTGCCGCAGGAATCAGCATGTTTGTTTTTTGTGACTCCAGGGGAATTAAGAGGAATCTTCTGATATTTGCATTGCCGCTGATAGAAGAATACTGGCTGCCTCCAAAGGTCTTGAAATGTGTGATAGTCATTGAGTGTTACCCTTAGGAGAGAGAAAGCAGTAGCCAGCAAAAGCTATTCAGCTAGCTCTGTGTGTGAGTGTGTGTGTGTGTGTGTGTGTGTGTGTGTGTGTACGAGGGAAAGAGAGAGAGAAAGAGAGAGAGAGATGAAAAAGGATACTCAAGGAGAAGAGAGTTAGGAGGACAATTAAGATAGCTGCATTCGAGCCAGGGGCATGATTGCAAAGAATGAAAGAATGATTGCATTTGTAATTACCAGTACACCACAGGTATTAAATAATTTCCTCAATCAATTAGTCCATCGATAACCTGGCACCATGAGCACAAATTAGAACAGCTAGAGTAATGTGTGATGTGAGAAATTAGCCTAGGGGAGTTCATAAGAAAAACATCCCCAATGCCGTCCTATAGAGTTTCTACATGTATTATTGCAGCTGTGGTGCCGCTGCTGGTTGTTGCCATACCGCCACAGGACATCTTTTGGCACACCTGTTCCTTGATTACAGGTATGCATCCAGGTATAGATTAACTCACCAGTGTCACATGGCAATGACATGGAGAGGGGAAGCAGATTGTATGATATTAGGTATCAGTACTACAGGGAACATATGTGGGCTGTGCGTGACATTAATGACTATTTTCCCAATGGGGACCATTCCTATATTGTACATTAGGAATATGACCATAATGAACATTGAAACCTTTGAACTTAATCACCCCTGCAACAGCTCTTTTTTTCTTTAGATTGAACATAACATGAAACTAAATGAATTAAAATATAGTTTATAGTTTATAAGCACTAAGAAAACTTTTAAACATGAACACAATATTAAATTTCACCCAGCTTACTATTTGTGCTTTCATAAACTACTTGCATGAATGACACAACCAGGCTGTGAACAACAGGTTATTGCAGAGAATAATTGAAGCTGTCAACAGAATAGTAATTCATGTTGAATGATGAGATCTGTTCAGGGCTTAGATTTTAGGAAAAACTCAAATGCAGACACCACAAGAATATGAAAATCATCTCATAATAATGGTTATAACAAGCCTCAGCAATGAGATTGACAAGGAAAACATAATTATGATGGTGCTTGCTGATTTGTGTGTGCATTTTCACCATATGCCATTCCTGCATAGGTTCCTGGTAGTGCAGGTTGAATTTGAGGTATTTAGTGAAGTGGATGGATTTATTGTTGTCCATATGGATCGGTATCTATTGGTCACTTGATGAATTATACATCACACTGACCACAGCGTGGGGCAAGAGTAAGGTGACACAGGGAGTTACATGTAAAATTTGTATACAGTCCAAGTGTTTATAATTAGTAAATACTTTTGCATCTGGAGTGCACACATTCTCTGGCAATATTTGGTCATTGCTCAGTAAAAAAATATTTTCCAAAAAATGTTAGGCAGTAGGTTCAGTAACAGTCAGATATTGCTTTGCCATAAAGATATTTCCTAATGTTTTCGAATGTGTGTGTATTCCAGATATGAGTAAGTTAAATGATAAAAAGATGTTTCCACTAATGGTATGTTTTCTAGTTAAGAATTTCTTCTGTTTTTTCAAGCAAAAAGAAAATGCAAAAAAGATGAACAATTGAAATGAAGGTTGTAACAGGTGCATCTCCTTACAATTATACAATGATGAACAATTTAAAAAATCAGGAGAAATGAGGAATAATGATTAAAATAAAGAGGAATTGGACTATGGAGACCATTTTTTGTTCACACTGATATTGAATCAATCAATGGACAATCATGTTGACCAGAAAAATATGGTGTTTTAGATAAATGCACCACAAAACAAACATTGTTGTCCAATGCAACAACATTGGAATAAAGGACCATGCAGCATTGCCTTTAGGTAACATAGCCCTTATTCACGCTGTTACATGTCTTCCAATGTTCAGCATAGGTTCTACATACCTGAGCAGCCATTGCTATCAATAGCAATTATCCCCCAGTGCTAGCTGCTGCTGCCCATGGCAAATTCTTACCCAGCATTCTCTGATGTTAGAACTTTTTGCTGAAGTCACAGCCTGTGTCAACCACAAGCAAGTTCAGTGGTCTTGCAAAACTTACAGCACTTCATGTGAGTAGTATCTTCATAAAGACTTCAAGAAACCCACCTCTTTGTCTTGATTATTTGTCATTAGCTAATACCTTCCACAGCAGTGGTGTGTTATTGCAATCTATTGTTCAGATAGCATTGTTCTTATTGGCCAATCATGGGAGTGGCCATCACCAAGGTACTTGTGAAATAAAGTGGTTTTGATGGTTGATATTGGTAAAGCCATCTTAAAGCATAGTTGTCAAGGATATTATATAACTGTACAGGTGTAAACAGTGTAAGAAGCTTTCAGACAAATGTCATGGTGACCTACAGGTGAATGATGCTGGGTCACACAAACGCTTCATACATGTTTCTTTAAGGGGACCTGAGTCCGCCCTTCATGAGAAATAATTCCTGGATCATTGGTCAAGACCATTTAGGAATACGTAAGATGCCAAGTTACAAATAAAATCAGCCTTTCAATGGTAGAGTGTGCACATGTTTATACACCTAGATAATGAAATGGTCCAGCTATTTCAGAATCATAAGTTTACTCCCATTGATAATTAACATTTTTGCATTTGTTTGAAGCAAGCATTTCTCCTCATTGCAGCAATATATGCATATGTATATACCCCAACAATTACTTTTCTGTAAATATTTTGTGTTTTCTTTTGATGACTCGTCTTATTTGGAAACTACTCATTCACAGTTCATGGCTTTAGAGTAAACTAAAGATTTTTAGGAATTTAAGAAGTGATCATATGCGATTTTTTCAATTGATTTTTGGCTCAGGCCATGTAGAGGGAATTAGGAATTTTAATTTCAGCTTAACCCCTTTAAAACAGTGCATGCATGATATGACAACTTTGAAAAGGTAATTGAGTAATATTTAAGAAATATTTTAAGAGGGATTGTCAAACCCAACAGAAGCATTCACTACAACTTCGGCTCAAATATTTCTCAAAATATTGCTTTGTTTTCATGACATGTCTGTGTGTTCTGTTTGTGTCAGACTATGAATATAGTCAATATGTAAATGGGTTAATAATCTTACAAAGTGACCTGTAAGGTGTATGAACTCTAGGGTATTCAGTGTAGTCTTTAGAAGGGATATTGGGTCTCCTGGCTCTGCGTGTGTTTAGGTTTGTGTCTCTGGCAACTGTATTGGGCCTATTGGCATGGGCTGTGCTGTTAGTTTCCGCTAACGGAAATGGACGGCCTAGTCTAGGAAGTCTAGAACGTGTTTGGTCGTGACATTCAGAAGATGATCATTGGTTAATCCTTCCTCAGATCTTAGCTTGCATGAGGCACTTAATGGAAGCAACTTTTCCAGCCGCTCTAAGCCTATCATTTGGAGAAGTCATTGGGTCACATATGGTAATGCAACTAACCCTTTATCTTATTTTGGAAACAAACCCTATAATCAAAAGAGTTGTCTTTATATTTGAACTTTATATGAACTCGCTTTTCTCCTTGTCTTGAAACCTTCATTTTGTGTTATTTCTACTATTAAAATGATTTTTTATATTGCCTAAGTAATCTGATTAAGGACTTTATATGAGAAAGGCGTAACTTGTTCAATACCATTGATTTCATCAATTAATTACATTTTTGCCCTAATTGAATCATCACCAACTCATTCCATTACATTCAGCTTTCATCTAAAAGTGGCAGTTATTTGTCCTGACATTTGTAGTTACATCTACACCACCTCAGAGAATCCAATTATGCTTTTGATTGTGCCATCATTTTGGCCAGGGAGAAGTTAAGATTCATCAATATCTGCCTGAGATTGCAGCTTGCTGATTCCAATGCATGTGTCTGTGCATACACAGTTGGTTATGCAAACACATTGAAAATCATTCAGACACATCTCCAGTATTTATCATCAAATTCTGATACAAATTTATTCATGATTGTTTGCTTAGCCTCTTCATTAATATTCCATAAGTCCCCTAGGACAATGGTTATTGATGTTTCATGTCAGAGCCATCATGATTTATTCATTCTAAAGGTAAATATGGCACCTGGAACCAGCCACAAAGAGGGGGCGGTGGCTCTGGATCATACTATCCTGCTATTAACAGTTAGGGTATTGAACATTGATTCTGGACAATACTTGTGAAATGAATGTTAGATAGAGGGAATACGGAATGATATGTACTCTCGTTGTAGGTTTAGCAGAGGGAGATAGTAAAGGTTAGCTGACCATGCCAATAATCAAATGGTCTTAATATAAACAGCGCTGTTAACACTGACAGACTCAAAGGTTTCTGTTCACAGTGCCTCAGCCAGCAGTGCTCTGTTTCATTTGGGTGCACACACCTTTAAAAACCAAATCCGGGGTTCCTGAATAGTTTTCAGTAATTTTTAGAATGCCAGTTTAATGCAAATGGCTGAAAAGCTCTCTCTAGTGTAAATTTTTGCACATTGCTACTAGAAAAAACTCTTTGACAATGAAATATTGGATAGAAAAGTGAATATGATGCAGGGCTTTACTCCCAAATGAGATGATATGCGGCAATTTCCCTGTTGATTCCACTCCAATCATTTGATGATGAATTGCACTGTCTGCAAATGACTTAATGAATTGATTCATCTCTCTAAAAAGTCCATTATTGATTCTTGGGTACATCTCTTACAATCTCAATAGTATACAAACCAAGATCAGAGGAAAATAATTATGCTCTATCGCAAACTATTCTCTGCTCATTTAGAAAAATGGGTCATGCTGTGTCTAAATAATGATACTGGGAGCTATTGAAATTGCTTATGTAAGCATTCTGGTTACTCTCTTTGTCATTAATGTCACATCGTTATGTAGTGCAGCTGGAGTTTGAAAAATGAATTGGTTCATAAGAAGCATATAGTTTTATTGTTTGTATATACTTCTATGTCATATTATATTCATAGAATGGAATCATTACTGATACCCACAACTCATTTGAATGGAATCATTAACTAGAAGCAAGAAGCTCCATTGACCTATCACTAATATGATATACATTTTAATGAATTCCTATTACTCATGATGATTTCTAGTGATATCTTAAAAGTCATATTTTTGTAGTTCTATATTCTAAGTATTATATCTTTCATTTGTTGTATTGCAACCACATGTTTTTAGTGCAGGTTATTGTTCTGCAGTGTGATGTGTTACAATGCCTCTATTGTGTGGCAGAGTTCAAGGCTTTAATGGAATTCCTCTGTGCACGGGCACTGCCATGTCATATAGAGGGTTGTGCCATCTGATGATTGCACATGGGTACGTAGCAGATGCCACAGGGATTAAACCCTACTCAACACTTATTCAAATACACTGCCCTCCCTCCGCAGAGCACAGACTATAATCCAGCTCTGCAATCTGACCATTCCCATAAGTGTGTGGCATGTTCAAAATCTCCCCTGGATTTGCAGAAAATCGTATTTCTGCCACGTCTTTAATTCTAAAAGCCGTGTTAAATCTTTAATGTGGCACATTTTGAGGTTTCTATGGAGGTCTGTGAGATTGAGTTGATGGTTTTGTGAAACCGTTTGGTTTGTCTTGATGGAGGGAAGGTCTGTTGATTTCCCCTGGTGGATCAATAGATATTATCTGAATTAAGGGAATGTGGCAGATATCAGCAACAAGAAAGTGGACTTAAAAGTTGAACTCTTCTGGGACCCTCGATAAAGCAGTCCTCGTTCCAATAATATGAGTACTCAAGTGGAATTCTTAGAACAGGCTATGACTGTCTCGCCAGTGTACATGAATGCTTTCATGATTTAAGAATGTCTTGAGAATAACATAACACTTCCAAAAGTTGAAGCTCATGGGGTTGGTAAATTATCAAATTATTGATGCATTTGCTGAGTTATTTCGTAATTTTTGAACTGAGAAAAACCTTGATTTTGAAAATTTCCAGTATGATTGACAAAACATGATTGTAACATTTTCATCTTCCATATTTTTAAAGACATGAGGTAAGCAGATATATCATTCTTTAGTAAGAGTACAGTGCATCAACTGAGCTTTGCCCTAAATGAGGCATCATGTTTTACATTTGGACAGGTAATCTTCCAGATATCATCCATCCTAATTGAATTTACCTTTTTATTAATGATATCTGATCATCTTGGACAGATTAAACCAAAAGGAGAATTTGTTTGATTATCATCTATGCAGTATCGTCCATCATCATTATGATATAGTGTTCCCTGTGCGATCCTCAGTGATCAGATCATCAATAGAGGCTGGTGGGACAGACCTGTAATTCCCTGATCAGGTTACCCTCCTAACAGTATCAATAACCAGACCTCACCCCCTGCTACCAGCTGCACATAAACCACACCAACTGCTCCTTAGACTTGCTACAAGGCCATCTACTCAGTCGCAATGATCTTCCCTCAGGGTTAGTTCTGTATTGATCCCCTAGAGGGGGCTACTGGGACCAAGTGACTCCAATCTCTGATAACTGTGCTGCCATCTTCAGCTCAAGAAAGACATTAAATCTACTTAACCCGTGTGCTGCTTGTGGCTAACTTGGTCGATACAAAATGATGCAAAGAAAAAGCTGAAAAATGACGTAAACCATGGCAAATGGGAACTCATCTGATAGGAATCAGCAAGAGTTTCCCAATGAATACCAACATTGCAGTGTATAAAAGGTTTTCAAAATTTTCTGCGTTCTTGTGTCTTTGATGAAAGTAGCCTCAGTCTTGAAAGGTTTGATATCTAGTTTAGTTTAGTGGTGGCAGTGTACCTATCATACCCAGCCTAAAGACCAGGCTAACTGTTCTGCAGCAGCTCATTTGACGCAATACCAATACTTGGCGTACGTAACCATCGTCCGTAACCCCTCCTCCAGACCACGCTAATGGTGTGCAGGAGGTACCATGTTGTGGCATTGTCTTAGAGGGTTACACAGGCTCTTACACTGCTAACTGGAAGGTTACGTTCATGTAATTCCGGTACTGCCCATAGCTGTTAGTGGATCAATAAAGCTAATGGAGGAGAAAGCATAACTAGGCAAGCATGAAGCTCATGGTCTGCGAGGCTGGGTGAGACATCTATTGAGCATTGCTGAAACTAAAATACTGGAGAATAAGTTGTGCAATCTGTTGGGTCATACAAGAGGTTGTTGAACTTCTTGATTTTGGTTATGTGAAATCTGTTTCCTTTCTTAGATACTGGTAGTATGATAGGGAAGGCTTTGATTGTCATGATGGTGATCATCAGGTGTTGGTTTTATAGGGTGTTAAATGTCAAAAAATGATGATGCTGGTGATCACCATAATTACCATCATAATCTTTGTGATGTTCATGATCATGAGTATGTTCATGTTGATTCTGATGGAGGTGATGGTTTTATGATGTTTATGATTGCAGTTGTATCAACTTTGATAAGCACCAATATATCATGGCATTACTGGAGTAGGAAGGTGGTCAGTTGATCCTGGATGAGTAGCCAGTACTGAGTATAGGTCTGAGCAGGTCCAGTATGTATGTGATCCTGCTGTGATCTATCCATTGGTCACTTCTATCTGTCAGTTGGTCACTCAGCCTGGTCATCATCAAGCAATCGTTAGTGCAGACCAGAGCGCTTCTTGCCCTTCACAGGGACCGGTCAGCTGCTCAGTGTACCTCGGCCCCTCATTGTGTACATGTACTGCCCCAGTGGTGGTCAGCTGGGCAGTGTACCTACTACTGCCCCTCATCTGTTACATGTACTGCCCCAGTAGTGCACATCTGGTCAGGTCATCATATTAAAGTCCCTCTCTGTTGTCTCCCTTGGGCTGTGAGTTATGGTCATAACACTATTACACACACATTGAACTGAAACAGGCAGCTTTGCAGATATCTGGACTATAACATATTGATTATTGTGTTATGCAAGCCCTAGTGGGAAGTTTGCAAACTAAAATGTTCATTTCACAGCTTGTCTCTATAAGGGCTAAATTCATAACTAGGGGGAAAAGTACGTTCTAATTTGCCATATTTGTCTCAACTTCAATTCATGATACTATTTATGTCAAAATAAGTATGTGTTGTGTCAATTTGCAAGTGTATTTAAGGGAGTTAAAGTGATTTTTGCAATGTTCATTTATTCAAAAGAGTACTTTCCTTCATGCATAATTGTAAGTAACACAGGTCCCAAGACACCTCATAGCATAGTCCATTGAAAAATATATGTAGATGTTTATGATATTATTGTGAAACTCAACTGGAGTTTCCAATCTTTTTGATACGGGTCCAAGAGGTGATGAGTAACTGGGTTTTCTATCCCTCATGGATGGGTCATCTCCCAGTTCATCGTCCTGTATGTCTAGTCCAGCCTGGCTCTGACCAGTCTGACAGGGCAGCTGTTCATCTCTGTCCGGCACACTAAGCAGGGATTACTGGAGATGTGCTGGATTTACACTGGACATATGGTGGGAAAAACCTCCATCACATTCTCATGCTGGGAATGAACCAAGATTGAACCTATAACCCCTATTTTCAACTTGGTGATTTGAATCATAGGTACTTTAATTAAAACTGATATATGAACAGGTTTTCTCCTTAAAATGGGTGTGGAAATTATAAAAAAATAAGTTAACCAGCTATGTGTTTGGTTAACTTTAAACTTAATTTCATCACATATGATCATAAATATTGTTCCAATCTGCATCCTCTGGGAAAAGATGACCCTTAAATTAAACATTGAAATAACCTTCCCATTTTCATTTCCAATGATAAAAATAATCATACTAGCAAATCCAAATATTCCAGACATCTGTTATATGGTTAAAAAAAGTTCTGTAGGATATGATGTATAGAAGGTGTTTGGTATTGTCAAAGAATATTTGTATATTTGAAGACACTCAGATAGCATGATATTTAAAGGCTATGTGGGTAGAGCTAAGGAAAATGTATATTTCAAGATGCTATTTCTATGAGTTCAGAAGGAATGTGCTAATTACCTCCATGAGTGAGTATATAACTGATTATGTGGCAATTAGGTCATTAATGGAGCAGTAAGGCTCAAGAACTCATCATGATCATCAGCCGGCTAGGAGCTAAATAAACACATGGACTGTAATTACCATTTGGCCTGAGAACTTCTCACACATCTGTTATCTTCGGTGACCTGAGCGAGCGGAGTCTGGAGTACTGCCTTGGCTGAGAATTAGTGTAACTACTGCAACAGCCAATAGATGGCAGCACTTGGTACATCTACTCCAATACCTCATAAAAGCAGGGACACAAATGTATTTAGCAGGTCAACTTAAAAATGTCTCATATAATCATGATCAGTTTACTGAGAGCAAAAGGATGGTACAACTAGATGAATGAGTTATTCTTAAGGGCCCACAAAATGAATATTCTTTTTATAAACAACAAAATTTGAATAAAGAGTACAACTGACAGAGCTTTCTGTGCCTATGCACCACGCCTTTGGAGCGAGCTCCCTCACAACTTCAAGGCTGCTGATAGTGTGCAAAACTTCAAGAAACAGCTGAAAACATTGCTTTTTCGAAAGGAGATTATTTGACTATATGGACCATGTCAACTGTCCACTGGCTTTCTTTAAAGCGGTTTTGAACATTATATAGGTGGAAAGGGCGCTATATCAAATATCAATTATTCAATTCAACTCTTTATTTTCACAACATCATAAACATGTCTGACCACTTGGCTATGAATTGTAGGGTTGGGAATCGGTTGCAATTTCATAATCGATAATCAGTTACAGCCAACCGATCGATTATCGATCATAATCAGTTCATCGCACTCTTTCGGTAATTGGGTACAGGCCTAGAGTGCAAAATTTGAAACATGTGCACCTTTTGTAACATTCCTTAGAAAGAGTGAAAGTGCACCAAATAAGCTCTTACGATCTGCTCCAGCTTGCATCCCAAACATGCATGATTTGGATTGGTACCTGAATACCAGTATATGATTCGTAAGACCAATAATCTTTCTACATTTTGGAACACTTTTACTACCTTTTCACGTGTTTTGGAGCTTAAGTTTCATTGCGAGAAAGCTGACAACTTGCCGTTTTTTAGTTTCATGTTTCGCCGCTAGGTGTCGTATTTTCCGATTATTATCGATAACCAGTTTCATTATCGATAAATCATTATGAAAGAGGCAACCGAGTAAGCGTTGATTATAATCGATGATCGTCCCAACACTAATGAATTGATTATTAAATTATCTACTAGTCATTACTTAATTTATCAAAACTATGAATTATCAAAGATTGCACACAAAAGTTATATCTATTGGTGTGAACCTTTTCAAGCATAGAGGATTCCAGCTCCATTCTGCACTAAAGATCTTTCTTACTAGTGTTATAGGCTGGAATTCACGAATTGGTCTAGCTTGAAAACCAAGGCTTAAAACTCTAAATCCACTCTTTCTTTTAAAGCCAGTCTTTTATAACGAACAAATATTTAAGCAGCAGGTATAGGGACTTGTTCACTGGTCCAATAATAGCATATGAATCATCAAGACAGGACTATACACCTCAAATACTACCATCTGTGTATTTTTCATTCAGCCCTAGGATGTACCAATGTGATACAGTGCTGTGTAAGAGTTTTTTGAGTATACAATGCTATTTTGAGCAGGACCTGGGGTCAATTATTGCTGAAGTTCCCCACTGGTGTTTCACCTTTGGCCTAACTCCCTCTCTGCCCCATGATACTCTCTAACATGTGCTCTACATGTGGCCACCATGCAAGCTTTTTAGGCCCAAAAAACCTGCACACACTAAAAGACATCTTGTAGTAGACAGTTTTGAGTTAACCAGTCCTGTATGATGAGAGTTGCAATAAATCCTGTTTTCAGTTCAAATGAAGTAAATATTTGAAGAGTCTTCCATTAGTTATCAATACTCTTAATTGATAATAAATGCACACTTGACCAATTTGATTAATCAGTATGTGCCAAAATTTTATTTTCACTTCACTTCACTGGTCCAACATATACATTTTGCATTAAAATGCTGTCATTCCAAAGAGGCATGCCTGACTAAGGCAATAATTTGATTACAGTGCTCCACAACAGATGGCAGCACTAACTAGATGTGCCACCTACTCATACAGAGGATGGCCTGAAATAAGGCTGACTTCTTTGGGGATTCTTTTCTAATGGATAGCATAATTTGGGACTTATTTATATGAGAAATATTGATTATTTTATATTAAATAGTTTTAATTCCATTCAAATTCTTTCTTTTTTCCAAATTAACTCTTTAAGTAGCTGCATTAGCATCTGGATAAGAATTCAGGGGAAACTCAGAGCAATTAAGGGGATAATGTTAGGCAAATATTTCCTGAACCCATTATAAATACTTAATGGTTAAGAAATTGTTGTCTGGACCCAAGATACTTATGACAATAACTTTAGAATTGAGAATGATTTTTACAAGTTTTTGAAGGACAGTTGTTGGTAATGTTCTGACTAATATTTCTTCATCAAATATTTTTGCTACAATGCTTTTGCCTGCATTATTTCATCAAAATTGTCAGGCTGCTTTTGGCTGCTGTGAGTATTAATGGGTCAAGGTGTAGGGGACGAATTCATTGTTTTTGTGTCTCACCAACAGGATAGGATGACATGTATATTCTTAGCTTTGATTTGTTTGACAAGTGCTACTAGTAGAGCAGTGACTCCTGTGCGTGTCGCATGCTGCTGTGTGTTCCCCAACATCAGCTCCTGCCTCCGCCCCAGCAGTCCTGGCATCCGCCCAGCTCCCCTGCTTGATCTCCCTCCGCAAACCATGCTGCCACTTCATTACCTGTCACTGCTAACTATGTGCCAAACGAGCACCTTTATCTCCTCCATAGCGCTACCTGCCATCTTTAGACTGATTCTCTTGGCCCCAGTGGAGAGCTGATAACCCATTAGGTTGCCAAGGATGTGCGCAAAGGGTAATGACATAAGATATTGGTGAGGATTGCATGGTTGTGAGAGGTTTATACAGATAATCATGACAAGCCACTATATATTGGGGGATTGAGGAGACTCCGCCAGCTTTCTCCTGTTGTCTTTACACTCATTTGAGGATGTCCCTATAAGTTATTGAGAAGTGATTTTTAATAAGTTATATACTTAGAATTGTGATAATCAAGTCACTCTAGATAGTGGATGAAGAAACTGCAGTGACTGGGAAAAACTACCAACATTCTGCTGATGTCTTTACACTGATTCTTTTGGCCCTATGATGGGTGCTGACACCAATGATGGTGCCAAGGATGTGTACAAAAGGTTGATGAGGATTGTATGATTATACAAGATTTATCACAAGCTACTAGTTGATAGTGAAGTTATATCAAGTACCATGGTAAATGTAATTTCAAATTCCAGATTTCCGTTATGAAATATGGGAATATCATGATGATTGAGATCCAATCCACCCAAAACAGATACCTTTCTCTCTTTATGGCAAACAGGTATGAGGTTAGGATAAATCAAGTTTCTATAGCAACCGCAAGATTTCATGATTTCATCTTCTATCCAGTCCTGCGTGGTGGTATTGTTGATAAATGGCTGCAGCTGTGATCACCATCTTCACTGTCAGGTCACGAGAAATGGAAATCACCTGGATTAAATTGGATGTGTCATTTTAATCAGCGTCTTGTTGTGAATGAGGGGGCTGGTTGAGAAGCAATTTATCATGTGAAGGTATTATATTAAAGCCTAGTGCATGTGTTAATCAGAAGGTCAGGGAACCTTGGTCTTGTTAAGTATTTATCAATTAGGTCATGGTGGCATACTCGTCAAAAGCTGATGCCTAACAATTCTATATTATTATTTATGATTCAATAGGAAAATTTTGTGTTTGCTTATTATCCCATATCAGAGAATTAGTCTTCAAATTTTGATGAAATATTTATCAGCAGTATCGGCAGTTACTGACTTATCTAATATGGGAATGGAATAGAATTTCAGCTGTTTTAATGTTTTCTGCCATCTGTTACAAAATTCTGATAAACTAGTATTTTTAGCCTTAAGCTATTGGTAACTATGTCTCATGCCTTAGGCACACCTTGATTGCAATGGGCTAGTCTGCTTGACCAAGGGGACAGCCCCCTTTGATATTGGATAGTAATAGAATAACAAACCAGTAGCAATAGAATGCTAAAAAGTTATAAAATCTCTTCAAAAATATAATATATCTGTTAATGTAGACAGTTAGGATTTGACACATATATAACTATTTCTAGCTAGTCATCAATTTGGTATGCAACTAATTGTTGATTAAACTGAATTAAAACTTGACCTCTCTTCTTTTCTTATTTTGGCGCAAGATTTCTCTGCTCAGAACGAACTTCAGATAGATTACGAAAATGATTTTTATGCAGCGTAGTCCATCCTGAGTCACATCAAATACAACTTTTGACTCATCAATTATAGATGATTGATTGAGGGGAAAATGATTTGATGGATGTCAATTCACAGATTAATTTTTCCCAAAACTTGCTCTCAGTCCCGAGGAGTGCTTCCCAATATAGTCCAGACACCAGACATCTCCAGGGGTCACGATCACCAGCGCCCCCTGGGGGGCGTGATTTGATTTTGATGGCAGTCGGACGAGGGCCGCTGTCGCTCAGCAAAACCAGACTGAGTATGACACACACCATGTCAGTTTCCTATGAAGAGTTGAGGATGCTTGTATTTCGTTATTCTGATGATCCGGTGGCTTGTGTTGTCAGCATAACCACATCTGTGACATCGGGGGCCATCATTATTACATGAACTTGTGACCCATGACTTGGGATCCTGTGACGGCACATCAGCCACTTGGGTAATAGAACCATATTGACCTTAACTTCAGCCTGATCATTAGCTATGGCCACCCACCAACACTGTGGCCAGTTGTGTAACAATTCATATTCTCTTGAGTTTATAGGGTAGGTCATTTTTTGGTTAGTTTTTTGCTCCTCTATCTGTTTGTAAGATAGAGTAGAGTAAGGTCTCCATTAATTCATCTGGCTTTGGTATAGTACACTGCACAGGGTCTTCAGTTCCCCCTCCCCCTCTCCTCTGCATAATGACTAGTTAAGCTCCCTATCTGATCGCAGTAACACCTACTTCCCATCTCCTACAGTGTAAAGTAGAAAAGTTTCCTAGGAGTTTCCTATACCTTTTCTCTATCTACTAGAGTGTAGTAGGTTAGGGTCTCCCCCCCCCCCCCCCCCCCCCCCCCCCCCCCCCCCCCCATTTTTTGGTAGTTTATAAGGACCCCCTCCCCTAATGCAGCTCTGATTGCCTAGACACCCTTCAGCAATATTTCTCCTCCTCCTCCTTGCTGCTTCAGGGAGGGGGTTGATATCTGACCTGCTCACATTGACCCTGTGTCAGCCCTGTCTCGTAACCGTGTCAGATATTAATCCTATCTGATGTTTTATGATGATGCCATGTGTTTTCCAGGTGTCCTTGTACTGCATGTACCAGCTATAGGATAGTACTGATGCTGAGTACACCAGGAGCAGGGACTTCCTTTAATAAAGTCATGCAATATAATAGTAGTATAAAGAATAGAGGGTGCTGCAAAATCTGATGAATGGCGTCAATACAATAACATCTTGTTCCAGCTTTGTGTCTCTACTTTCCAAGAAATATAGACCAAAAAATTCCTCTAATTGAAAAAAGACCGGCTGTTATGCATTTTCCTTAGACTCTAAACTTGCAGCTCATATTGTTAGGGCAGGTGAGGTGTATGACATCCATGATGTGTTACAAACAATTTTCCAAACATACAATGATACGCATTTATTATTATTAGTCACTTTTTCTGTCACTTTTTCTGTCAAGTAAATGCTGAATAAAAGTTTGTTTTTATTATGTCATCTTTACCATATTCTCTCTTTAATTTGCATCCATTCTGTTCATTTACACATTCAAAACATTTTTTTTTGCAAATAGACCCTCCTTCCCTTGAATTCTAGAAAAAGAAATGATGTTATGAGACAAATTCAGGTTATGAGTTTTGAAGAGGTGCTCTTTTGAAGTTCCTTCTGAGGCGCTTGACATGAGAGTGAGGGAAATCATTTATCCCACAGTAATGGAGCCTAGTTATTACTGTCCAGTCGGCATTGATAGGTATATGATTCATTTCTCTTGCCGATACAGAACCCCCTAATTTCCCACAGAGACTTTCCCAAGGAAAGCCTCCCTGACAGCTCTGAGAGGTCCCTAGCTAGTCCATCTCTGTTTCTTCTCTCGCTATCCGTCTCTGTCACCTGAACTTTTCACCCAGTGAACTCACTCCCCAAGCCCTGCTACAACTACCACCTCTTCAAGCCCAGTAAGTTTCTGGGTCCCTATCGTGTTTTTGGCGCGATTGATTTTTCTTTCGTAATAATGTTCTCATTTCGTTTGAGGAGATGACATGTTCGTGCGCAATTCTTGCAGACAACACAAGGAGGAAGTCTCTCTGCCGTAACGAGGGACATTGTCGTGAAGGGTGTGCTCAAACTAGGCGAGCTTGTTGCTGGAAATTCTCAGCACTTGTTGAATCAAGTAAATCATAACCAGTCTAGCCATGCATGAAGTGTACAGATTATGCCTTATGAGATTAGATAACTTGCTTGGTAATACATTATAAATGTTAACATTGCTAATCCTTTTCTGATATAAATTGCATATAGGAACATCTAAAAAAGGAAGTACCTTCCTGATAATATTAGATAATATTGAATACCATAAGAATCAATATCCTAATGGACAAGAATGCAGATTGAATGGCAAAAGTAAGAAGTGAAAGTAATCATCACAATTACTGCTCTAATTTCATGTCCAGGCACAGTGATTATGAGCTGTTCAAAGCACATGTTCCAGGTAAAATGTGCTACTGTTTGTTATTATCAACAGGATCAGGGTTCTAGACTGGATAAGGATGCCAATACATGCATGCATGCTTGGAGCTGTTACCATGGCAACCATTATGTCTGTTACCATGGAAACAATGTTTTTTTCTACAGCTGCACAATGCATGTGAGCTAGTGCAACATGCAGAGTTCTGATGAAAAAAAACACTATTTCTCTTCACAGTTTAACATCCCAAGCTCTGGGGGAAATAAACATCTCAATTTACAATTTTCCAACTATAGAAATATGTCTCCATGAAATTAGAGCTGTGCTGCAGAATGCACTACACATGCCATACCTCGTCAACTTGAGACTTTCAAGGCCATGACAGATGGATTTCAAACCAAAGGCTGTTTTAGCTAATATCTCCTGACAATTCATGGTTGAACTCATGGTTCTGAACTTATGGAAGGAATATACAGGTCTTGCATTGTTTACAGATATCACTGTAGCTGTAACTCTAAAGCATTTTAACCCTGTCATGCCCAGAGTTCTCCATGAAATTCCATCTGGGTCTATGGAACTATTGATAATAACTTAGCAAAAAGGCATACCGTTTTAAAGAGAGATTAAGGGTTGAATTCTGAAGAACCTTTTCTTTATAGATATTTCCATCAAAGATACCTTATAAATGGAAGTTGGTACCAAACCACGCAGGCCAGCCTTTTTGGCTGCTACAAGCAATGTGTGGATTGATACATCAAAGTTATTATTTTTGTCCCCAGGTGGCAGCACATGTATGGTTGCTGGCTTTAATTGATATACAGGTATGGGGCAGGTGTTAGTTAGGTAAGAGGTACAAGGAGGAGCCTGATTATCAGGTGTCCTCACCATTGTCACCTGGCTAGAGGCAGTCCCACTTAAAGCCAAACACTGACAAACCAGTTCTATGGTCAGTCAGACAAAGCACTGACCGCTGCACTGACCGCTGTCCACTAGAGATGGACGCTGCTCACACTAACAATGGGTATGATAATGCATAGGAGCAGCCCAGTGGCAACTAATTAGCCATATGCCCTGTATAGTGAGGACTAAGCCCTAATTGGTGCCAATCATTGGAAATAATTACCTGCCATAATTTATAGTTGCACATCAGTCAAAGAGGAACTTTCTGTTTATGGAAATGTATGGGAGTAATTTGTTTCTACAGATTGTCCTTTATGGATTCCTGCATTTTCATTCTTTGAGATAATTTCCTAGTATGTACGTGACTTTTCTATGTAAATATGGCACTGCAAATAATAATATGAAATTATTTAGTTACATTTTAGTTATTTGAGTTAGTATATTTACTTAAGTTATTTGACTTAGTATATTTACTTGTCAGGTTGTATACTCATAATTGTTTATTCAGTGTGATTACAACTCTCAAGTTACCAACCATGGTTTTACAATTGCATAACACAAATATAATGTTAGAATCAGTTACAGCTTCTCATTACAGGTTATTAGTTTAATGGTTGCACCTATTAGGTGGAAGTGCCCATGCAGGTACCTGTCCGTGATGTCCATATCTAAAGTGGGGAAATTACCCTGATGTGTTATCAGGGCATAAAGCTGCAACTTGAGTAAATGCACTGTCAATGTTTTTCAAAGATCTCATGGCCATAAAATCAATAGGACTAGAACTTGGCATGCAATAAAAACAGCGTGGCAATAAAGCCTGCTAGATGGCCTCCAAGCACTATCAATTTACCAGCTAGTCAATCAAAAGCTGAGGAAAATTACAGTCCGCTAACTGCAAGGGTCAAACTCAGCCGTCGAGTGTTTGATAGTTAGGGAATGACATGACTTATAAATGAACCTCTCTCTATCGTTCTTCATCATCATCATCATCATCATCATCATTATCATCATCATTGTCACAGAAATCATCACACAATAGAAGACATTTTATTTACACTATGAAATCTACCCAAGTTCCTGATTGGCTATAACACCAGTATCTGCTTTTAATACAAAGATCTAAAGAGTCTTTTTGAAACAAATCCCAAGTGTGTGTGTGTGTGTATGTGTGTCTCTCTCTCTCTCTCTCTCTCTCTCTCTCTCTCTCTCTCTCTCTCTCTCTCTCTCTCTCTCTCTCTCTCTCTCTCTCTCTCTCTCTCCTCTCTCTCTCTCTCTCTCTCTCTCTCTCTCTCTCTCTCTCTCTCTCTCTCTCTCTCTCTCTCTCTCTCTCTCTCGTCTCTCTCTCTCTCTCTCTCTCTCTCTCTCTCTCTCTCTCTCTCTCACTCTCCCATGGAACCCCCTACCTTTGTATTTGATACATAATGAAATGAAATATGAAAATCACGTTTAATATGACTAAAATTAACAACATATCTGTAAAAGGTTAATGTATTTATTGTACATGTAGCCACATTTTACTGATTCAGGTAAATGGCTCTAGGGGAATATATTGAGCATGTTGTGATATTTCTCTTCCTGCCCGTCCATCAGAAGGCAGCACATCAAACTGCCCTCCATCATTCTCACGCCCATTTATCTCTGGCCAGTTTTAGTGCCGGCTAAGTGCTTGATGTGTTTTTCCTCACAAGCGATGCCTTGCCTAGTATACTGTATGAATAATTAACTTTGAAGCTATTGCCTTGTAGCCGCTAGAATAAGCTCTGCGTCCATTTGTGAGATTTCTTTTGTCCCGGGATGAAATATTGGAATCTTTGTGTGACAAGATAAATATCCTGATGTTTGCTCTGAAAGGCCTGAAATGAAATGAAGCTATTCCAGTATTCAAATTAGGTGCCTTCCACAGTTAAATGAAGTGTAGTCATTTTGTTTTGGTGATAACTTGAATGGGAACTAATTGGTAAAAGAGGCTAGGTGAGCATGTTGTGACTAATTGTACCCGAAAGCGATTCTTTGATTGCCTCACTGTAAACTCAATAAACTGCAAAATCATTAAGACGTCAAAAGGACTTCTTTTATATTGTCAGCCTCAGCATCAGGATGGGTTATTTTAGGGCAAAACTGTTTTATTTTATGGATTTATTTGTGTTTTTGTGTAGGTTGAAGTGTTTTGGTTACTTGATATGGGTGAATATTTCATATCATTTAAGCAGCATTGAAGAATTCATTATTTTTGATATACCTAATGTTTGGATTTCTTTAAATAATTTCTTTTCTTTCTAGGAAGAGTTTGGGGAGAGGGCAATATATTTAGTGTTATGTTTGATGCAATATCTCCTGTAGAATGCATGTTTAATGATGGGCTTTTGTGAAAATTCAAGGCGAGAGATGTTGATTTTAGACACCATGTGCTCGAGATCACGTACAACTTAAAAACCAACAAATTGATTTTTATCCACAATCAATTCATAGTTTTGAGGCCATGTTATATCGATAACCTATTCCGCAGCATGTCTGTGGTCTGCCAGACTCTGCCACCATAAGCTGTTAATATCAACAGGACTCAGTCTTTATACCATTACACCATTAAAGCTTCTCCCCCTCATTATTACACTTCAATGCTGATTGAATTTTCGTGACTAGAAATAAATCTGCGTTGGTTTGCAATAAATATTGTGATTTTGAGTAAGAGGTGTCCCATTACTGGGATTTACTCTGATACTTTGTATTTTGATACTTTGTTTCACTGTCGTATTGTATCATTTTGCTTATGAATTTAACGTGATGTTATTATTACTTTCAGCCAATGAGAGGGTTCGTGACATCAAGGCCAAGCCTCGAAACTCGGCACAGATGGTAAGCCATTTGTTAGTGTTTTGGTCTCTCCTTCTCATCTCAGAGAAGTCACATGATATGCTTTACTATCATCATCCTCTGGGGTCTCCTGGCAATTGGCATCCATGTCCTGGTTACGGGGCCAATGTTATTTTAGTTCAAGCTGAATAATGTATGAATGTATTGGAAAACAAAGCTGTGTGTATTTTAGTGAAATGAAATGCATGGCTAATTTCATTTTGAGACATCTGGAAATAGGATGGAAAGTATAGAAAAAAACCTGGTTATTGGAATTAGCAGCATTAGTGATCGTAATCAATATGAGCAGCTTAGGTATAGCATTGGAGTAGCTAATTGGGTCCCTCATTTGCATATTGTGCTAGACTGACAGCAGCAGATCGGTTTCTATTTTTGGGGGGCATCTTGAAGCTCATCCTGGTGGGTCAGAATTTGAGAAGCTAGGGAAGTGTGCGGAGGACGAGAGGCGGTCGGTGGATAGATACCCTAAAACTCCCATACCCTGAGCAGCACATGTAACCCAGACAGCTCACGTGGACGATTAGCACACACTCTACATATACACGAACCAATAGACTCGCCTGCCTGCCTGGCTACCTACGGTCCCCCACTCTCTCCCCCAGCCGAGTGAAGTGGCGGCAAGGCATGAATCATACTATTATGCCTACTACTACTACAACAACTACTACTACTAGTGCGCTTCCTGGGAGTAGCAGTGTTTAGTCGGCGGCCAGTGCTTGCTTTGCATGGGTGCATGGAGAGGAGTGCTGCTCAGGCTCAGAGGAACTTTTAGGATCGAACGTGGATGGTATCCCGAGAGCTGGAGGATAATAATAGGATTTGTGGACTTTTTTGCTTGATTAGTGCTTAGTGTTCAGATTGGATTACTGGAGACTGCTGTGGATTATATTGCTGGATATTGTACTGGAGAGTATGGACTAGTGAGGTGAGTATTGACTGAGGGATCTAGTGCTGGCTCTGTGATTATAGGGGTATTAGTGCTGCTGATAAGATGTCTATCTGGCCACATGGACCTTACTACAACAGGGAATTCACCACATGTTCTCTTGTATGGTTTCAACATGATATTTTGAGGGCTCATTCAGTTGAATCATCAGAAGTATAGAGGTTAAGTTGTTTTTATTAAGGGTAGTTTCCAAGAACTTAAGTAGATAGTGAGGCATCCTCTAAGCCTCAAATAAAATGAATCGGATGCAATTTTGTTGATATTGAACTGCTATTGAATTTTGCAATGAATTAAGTTAGTGGAATTTTAGTATGAATGTACAAAACTATGTTTAGGTTTCTTTTTTTATGATAAGTTCTTAACAAGTTCGAAAAAAAGTCAAAATTTTCATTATTTGAAATTTAGAAAATCTTTCTATCTATAAGCATTTTCTAGCATTATATAATAAAGAAATTAGATATGTTATTTTCCACTATAGTAGTCGAAATTATTAAAGCAGACTCAAATTGCATGAGTATAAATTGCATGATGTTACCAGCGTGCTTATCACACCATGTGTACATAGTAAATGCAGTATTTGACCTTTTCCATTGCAATTCCATAATTCTCTGTTTGCGGGGAGGAGGTGAAATGAATTGTAGATTTCCATAGTGACTGCAGCACTCCTTAATAACACATTCATGCTTGGAGATATAGCAAAAAAGCATTGTCTGAATATGTGATATTTATGATGATAATTCCAGACGAAAAAAAGCATTTCTTTTACGAATATTTGGAAGAAAGTTGGTAGTTGTATTTGAATTTATTGAATTTTTTCCTTCAAAAATCCTGAAAGATATTCCCCTTAGATTCAGTCTGTGGGTATGAATGGGTTAATCTACCTGGTGTGTGTGTGCTATGGTATCTGAGTGCTGCACTGGGTGAATGGCTGGAGACAACTAGAGGAATACACACAGCAGCAGCAGCAGCTTAGTCCCTGACCTGAACTGCTATGAACTCCTGTATTACCTGAGAGGCTGTCTCCGCTGTACTGCCGCACAGCACTGTATGTGTGTGTGAACACTGGTGACACAAGGCAGGAACTGGATGTAAGGGGTTTACTTGTTAGGTGGGAGGTTAGATTCAAATGAAGAACAAGAACAGGAATTGTTGTTTTCTCTAGATATAATGCTTGAATTAAAGCATATTTTCCAAAGAGTTTTATAAAAGCCCTTAATAACCCCCTTCCTTAAATAAGCATCTGAACTACAGGGAGATTGTATATGAATCAATAATTTTATCTTTCATCGAATGTCAACCCTCTCTTTGTCACCAATGTCGAGCGAGGTTCATCAAGGAAAATTAGAAAATGAATGGTCTCAAACTTTATCAAAATTTTGGGGCTTTGCTATTTGTGGTTAAAAATCTTTTATTAAGTAGGGGAAGTTGCAGACTTTTTGGATGCACATTCTGATCCCTTTGAACTGTACCAGAAATTGGTCCCCATAAGACCCATGCTTTATGTTATCTCTAGAGTACCAGATCCAGAGCAAGGGCCCATCACTCTCAATGCCCCTCAAGGAATTCCTAAAAGCGACCGCCATCATTTTTCTAGTCCCTATGGAAAACGTCCTGTCCTTTAAATTGAAGATATATTTTACTCAACTCAGAGCATTTCTTCTCTCTGTGTACTAAGTGCTTTCTTCAAAGAAAATGAGGGTTGATAAAATTGTCATTTATAGCACTAAAGATGTTATAATACTAAATATGAAACTAGCCAATTATAGTACCCAAGATGTGTCCCAGCTGGGACAGTTTAGTGAAAATGGTCGTTGAATGTCATGTCATGACCTTGCTTAATTACATAGAGGTCCATTATTTCTCGTCATGGGGCTTCTGTCTGTCTGAGTGTTGTGTCTGGCTGCTGCTTCGGAGGATGCTGCTGCAGCTGAAGATGGCAGTCGATGGTGATCTTGGAGACGCATCATTTGGGTCACCATGGAGGTCTCAGCTTCATGTGTCCCTGAGGACACCCATCTGCAGCAATCTGGCCAGCACTCCTCCTCCTGACTAGTAATGAAGGAATTGACTCCAGGAAATGTGCTCTGCTATGTTTGTGGAGGAGCAGTGACATCCAGGGAAGAGCAGCAGCATCGGGCTGTAGAGTAGAATAGCCTTCTAGATATATAGGCATGACAGTCTAGAATCTAGGCTAGCATCATATTGGTCTAGACGCTGATGATCAAGGCAGTCTGTCCCAGGCTAGACTAGTGTAGTTAACCAATCACCATTTCTCAGAGCTTGGCCAATGATCATGATGAGTTCATAGGAAGCACTGCCGTTGTCACACTATATTTCACAGATGATTGAACATGTGCTGCTGTGGCCAGTGGAAATCTCCCGTAGATCATAAAAAATCAGGATTTTTTCATTTCATGGGAATTTTATGCTCATCATTGATCTGAGGTGGTTTGACCTGGAAGGAATCGATTGCTATACAAAACTGTCCAGAGAGCAGTAAAATAGGTTATTTTCTGAGATTAAAAAAGAATTGACACAATATAAATAAAACATTTCTTAAAAAAAGAAAAAGAAAATATTAAAAGGAAACAGGTAGAGATATCTTTCGCGATTATACCTTAGAGCAATGTCTGGAATTGACACAGTAATCAGTTCATGCTTATGAGAATAAAATCCCTCAGATTTATCATATAGTGGATGACTAGATCATAGCTTTTGTTATAGATACACTGCCATTGACAGCGCCATTATTTTCAGAGTGAAAATATGCTATTTGCCTATTGGGCATGCAGGCACAGCTCTCAGCTAGGAATCCTAATGAAAAAAATTCTTAGAAATTTCTTGGAATATTCAAATGGGACCCCAATTTCAACCTGACTGCAGGGCTATGATATTATTATCTCTCCTCCGATATTTGCCTCCTCATAACTCGTCAGCGCTGGTCTGATGGAAGATATGTCCTTGCTGCTGCTGCTGCTGCCTTGACTCAGGTGTCATCAGGATGAAGATGATCTCTGGCTGATGGGAAATCTGAAACAAGGAAATCATAAATCTCCATACAATATTTATCCTGTCGGCCCGCAGCTATTGGGGAGGCGGCGAAGGAAATTGGATTTCAGGACAACTACCATCAGGGAGGTCCAGGGAAGCGGAATATTCTTGTGATCCCATGCAATGGCAGATTGTATATCAAGTCCTGATTTAGACAGGGTTTGAGAGATTACAATAATTCCTTCCATATTTCAGATACTTGGAGCAGGATGAGGGCTTTCACCACATATTCAATCTTAGTTCTTTATACGTTTTCTTTTTAGGAAGTTTAACATATGTGTATATCTAAACTATTCTTGGTTTGTTTTCCATTGAACTTTTTTATTATACCTCCTGAATGCATTGAGTTAGGGATAAGTTAAAACTTTTCCATTGTAAGCTGGTATTACTGTTACAGTACATCTCAGAACACATCTTTGCTAACAGCATCCTATTTCAAGGTTACATGATATGAACATATGATATTTATTTGTAGTAAGAAATATTTACAACTTTTCACTTTCTACTAAGTGAGGAGTAAGATCTTTATTCATCCGAAATTAGTAAAAGTGTTTGATTGATCTCTGTGGCAAGAGTGCAGTTCTAGGTTGTGCTGTATTTTACCTGCTCTCACTGATGCATGCAGGTGTGCACTGAACAACATGCAGCACACAGTACAGCATGCATTGACAACACAGTCAGGTTATCATTGAGAAATATAGGGCAATATAGATCCCAGGTCAGAAAGCCACGGAGGAAATATTAAAATATTGATAATACCTATATGGATGGATGATTGTAAAGTAGAGAAATAATTGAAAAATTACAAATTCAGCTTTTATTTTTAAAAGCAGGCAGAAACAAGTAAGTTAACATATATCGGCACCATTCAAAGCATTTGGAGCTGCATAGCTTCCTATCAACTTAACAGTAATATTACAATGACAAAATGATTACTATTGTAATGGTGATGAGGAGGATGATAATGATGATGATAATAATGAAGATGATAATAATAATAACAATAATGATAATAATAATGATACTACAAATAATGATATAACTACAAATACAACAGAAGAAACAGCATTTGCAGCATTAATTTATACTAGAAAATACACAGACACTCCCTTGGAGTCTGATGAGAGTGAGTGTAGCTAGTAGGGGGTGATTAGTGTGTTATTGTAAGCAGATCTGCCTGGGTAAGAGCTGGCATGGGTCCGTGTCTGTGGTAGTGGGATGAACAAGGCAGGGGCTGTTGTGTAATACTGGGAGAAGGGGGCGGGTGCTGTCCCGGATGGTGTCCCGGATGGTGTCCTGCTAGGTGTGTGTGAGATGCATGGCCTGGGGGTGAGAGGTGACTAAAAGCATGCTGCTTCTGGCAGAAATGCTGCTGTGCAGGACCAGTACTTTCCCTCCTCCTTTTCCTCCTCTTTCTTCTCCTCCTCCTGCAGCCTAGGTACAACACATGTTGATAAATTATTCTTTCAAAGTTACTTCATGTCTCAGCTCTGAGTACGGGGCCAGATACTGGAAGACCGCCTCCTCCTCATCATCACTGCCAGCATTGGTATCATCAACATCTTTTATTATCATCATCCTCATTGTTATCATTAACATCATTATTGTTGTCATTATCATCATCATCATCATCATGCTTGCCTGGGTATTTCGGATGTAGATACATGTACATGTATTCTGCTATGTCTCAGCCCAATGCAATGCCAGATACTAGTGTTCCCCCTCCTCCTCCTGCCTGCTTGGTACTGCTGAGGTTACTATCCTGATACACTGTCTCAATAGAGTACAGCATACCCTATGGCAGGGTTCAAGGTCTCCAAGTCAACTGCTATTATAAGAATCAAGATGTGAGATAAGTGTGCTAGAACAGCATACATGCAGTGGATTTTTTTATGGGGGTTTAAGGACACAGATATTACAATTCTAAGCTCTACCTTGGATTTATGATAAGCTAGTGCATCAAAATTTGGTGTTATGATATTGATATACTATACATGGAAAATTGTATATCATTTCTAATTGTCAAATTTTCCACATTTAGCCTTATTACCTTATTCTTTCAATAAATAGCATTTATAACATACCCCATGACCATTACTCCCCAGTTTTCCCAATTGGTAACTGTTTCCCATTCGAGGCGTAGCATGGCAGAAAATATCCAACACCTAGGTTTTTAGTATGGAATGGCAGCAGCACCTGTATTACAGCACCTGTTAGCAGCAGAGGGCAGGTGTTACTGTGATGCCCAATTAGCAATAAGCGCAGGTAATTTTCACCTGTCCTGAAAGGCATCACTTATGCCATAACAGACATCAGACACCTACGTGATGTGCAGGGCTTGGTAATTCTTGATCATCTCCAATCATTTGGCCAGGTGTTTAATACACACTCCACGCTAATTTCCTTCTTTCCATGAAGCTTATGGCATGGTTTCTTATTTCAAGCAAGATCTATAGGTTGGGTATAACCATAAGTAGGGATATAACAACCCTGTATATGGGTGACCCTAAGTTAACCCACATTTAACATCACACCTGTCAATATATGTGTCTGCTGGCACATGGCCAGAAACCGGCCACGCTGAAAATCCACTATGCTACATGTATATACACATGTATACACTATACTACATGTATATACACATGTATACATGTTTTCTACGTTGAGAATGTGGGGGTTTATTTCAGCTGTTTGATTTTCTGAAAGGCTGAGTAAAATAAACTCAATAAGTGTGAGCCCAATCTGACAAAAGTCATTGCTGATATTAGAGTAATGTTCAAGCAGATATTTTTGAACTGAAATTTCCATAGCTTTTAGGTGGTACAATTTAGTATTTATTTTTAACTAGGAGTCTTATGGATACTGCTACTGTAACAAATTTGTTAGTGTTCAGCCAATAACATTGAGTTAGTCGAGTTAGTGTTTGCTCTAAGCTAGGTTATGAAAATGCATGATAATCCGTATCTATTTGAGTAAAGACGGTATCAATGAAAATAAAGTCTGTTATTCCATGGTTTGTAGAAATTGTCAGGGCTTGACTTTTTTTTGTTAAAATGGTGCATAATGCCTCAAAATTATTCCAGGGCTAGCAACAAATTGATATAGCTAGTGAATTTTGTATTTATATCCTTGCTGGGCTAGTAAAACTTTAGGTGTTGTTATTTAGGCATGCACAGTTTAAGTGATCTCTCCCTGGTTCTAGGATTTCTCCTCATCTTGTTGCTGAGCAGATGTTGATATATGAGTGTTCTCTTAGGTATCTCTACTCCCCTCTCTACCCCGTCCATGATTTATTCACAGCCAGGTAGCAGCCTATCTGCTAATGGTGGCAACAAGAGTGATGAATTAGTCTCTCCTGTGCCATCACAACATGACACGGGGAACAAGTAACAGTAGGATAGGAAACTTGTCTGCATTTCCTTACAGCAACAACATCATGTGTTCCATCACAACATGACACCTGGAACAAGTAACACTAGGATAGGAGACTTGTCTGCATTTCCTTAGAGGAACAACATCACATATTTAACTACCATAGGAATTTAGACTTGGACTCATTCATAATCACCTTTACTGCCATATACTATATCTTGAAAAGCCAGTTGTTTTTGGTGAAGGGAACTTGAGAGCCCAGAGAAAACCACCAACTAACCCCAAGTCACTGGCAACATTTCGCTTCCCTGTACCCTATTATTTAAGTGCTGACTGTGGTGCTTTTCCATGAAGTATATGAAGGAAGGCTCTTTGATCAGACCCCCTGCTATGTCACACTATAAACTTCATGCTACAACTGGTAGTTTGCAATCCCTGGTACTGGTAGGACTATATCCATGATGAGACTGACACAATATGACAGGCGTGTTGTTGTGCTGTATACAAACCACCCAGCAGCCAGCCTGCACTAACCAGGCAGCCAGACAGACAGACAGACGGACAGGCGAGCAGGCGGTGAGGCAGTATCAGAATAATATTCCCCTCATCGTGCCATGTTGTGTCTGAAACAATACACCAACTAAAGGCGTCTACACGTGTATTAGAATAGAACCTCAGACTCAGCATCAACTCATACTTATTCATGGTGAAACGGAAATATATTTTGCAGAAATTTTAAATAATCGGCACTTACAATATTAGCAATAACAACTGATAAAAGGATTAGAGTAATGTTAAACATCCTCAATATTTGATGGATGAATTAAAGTAAGGTACATGGATATGAATGCAACATATTGCTTTTGATGGTTTAATCATTGTATCCAGGACAAGACAGTGCTAACAAATCTTTTGCTTTAATACTCATGAGTAATCAGTCTCTTATATACCTTATCTGTCTTGATAAATGTTGTTGGATAAAGGAATTACTAGGAAGCACTGACAGTATGCCAAGTCTACCCCAGGCCAGATGTGTCAGGATCTGCTGGTTAACATCAGTTTTATTGTGATACAATTTGTTCCCTTTTTCTCCTGTAGGCCCCAACAATTCCTTGTCATTCGAGCCACGGTCTTATTGCATCCACTCAGTCACTTAATCACCAGTAAAGTGGGAATGTAATGCTGTTACTACCATCCACCCAATGCTTAAGAGATTTACTGCTCTCCATCTCTCTATCTCGGCCTGGGAAAATACAGTTGTCTGATAGGCTATATGGTTGTGTTGCATGGAATCATTAATTTCAGGGCCACTTTGAGGTGATCTTAATATCAAGAATTTTCATGCATTTTAACCAAAAATGTTGAATTGAATAATGTACCTATATATTCAAAAAATGATAGATAGATGAATGAATGAATCATTAGGTAGTTTTAAAACTCCTTAATTTGAAGGATATGCAGCAAAAGTGGCTGAAAACGTTATTATCCCTTAAAGTTATTAGCAGTATTTGAGAAATGTGTTACTTTATTGTTGATCCATTAGTTCCTGTCAAGTAGAATGGTAGAGCCGCTAGTTACCTCACGACTGATATTGGAGCAATAAAAGTCAAGAGAGTAGTCTAGTGGGCTGCTCCGGGAATATAAGGCAAGCAGGCTTCTTTAATTAAAGCCAGTCCAATGTATCGCACCAGAGGTGTCATGTCTAATCACTGAAGGAGAAAACTACAGGGATTGATTAAACCACAAATCTTCCCAGAACCGTTCTCCCGAGATCCCCAGGCATGCACAGTTCCCGGGAAATGACACATCACTCCGCAATGTTTTGATTTGCATAATCGTGTTTTCATGAAAATGATGAAATGCTCGTGGTGATGAACATGAATGGAGCAGCGATGATGATTGTAGCAACACATTCCCCTGCGTGATTTATTGCTTCATTTAGAGTGATTGCAATCAAGGCTTTTGTATGAGGGAACATTTGTCATTTTTCATGTGTGTCAACGCTGAATATCTATTGATGACAGAAATTATAACATATAAGAGTATGAAATACAAAATGCAAAGGGATTATTGAGTACTTATAAAAGTGAAAAAATATTTTTGAGATACAGTTGGATTTAATATATTTGAGCAAATAGTATTACAATGAAAATGTACATAAATCTTTAATCCATGTCGTGTTGAAGCTGTATCCTTTCTATTTGAAGTAGAGGAGGGGCTGATACATAATTTTTGAATTAGAGTAATGTTATTATAGACAGGAATTTTTCTGACAGAAGATTGACTTGTTTAATAGTGATGTGCTCTCTATAGCTACAATACAGGTTAGAAAGAGGGAGGAGGAGGACTGGTAGGGAGAGGGGGAAGAAGGGGTACAGGTGAGGGGGCGAGGTCGTCATGGTTTCTACTGCACTCATCAATACCTATATAATCCCAGCAGCAGCAGCAGCAGCGTGGTAGTAGTGGTGTGTGTAGCAGGGCCTGGCTCATGCTGACACAGCCACTGTTGTGATTGCCTACCTGAAGTGCCTGTGTTGATTGCACAGCACTGCTTTACTACTCCTGCCGCCGCTGTGAGTCATTAGCAGTATTGGATTAACCTAGTGGGGTGCCTGCAACTAGGCCACTCACCTGATTTCTACACAACACTCACAGCTTTGTTTACTAATACCTCTTTCTGCATGCTTACCCAATTTAATGGAGAAAGGTTGATCAGAACTCAAATGAATACCCTGCAAGTAGTTTTTGAATTCCTCTTTTAATTCCTAAATCACTATCCTTAGTATAAAAAAATAAAAACAAAAATATGTTATCCTGGAGAACTTAAATAATCTCAATACTGCATTGATATTGCCTAAGTTTTTGAATATTTTCATTGAAAAAAAGTCAGGGAATGACGATTAACCTTGGCAGGATTTGCGTACAGTATCCCTCCCCCTCCTCCCTCTTACAATGTCAATCACTTCTTTTAGAGATGGTGTCAGAAATAAATCCCGGGCACAAATTACCTTTGGCATTTGTGTGGAAGGTGATCCGCTGGTTATCATAAAGATTCTCTTATTGTATCATGTGATGAGAATGGTACCGCTGCTGGGGTTGGAAATGTCAAGGTGTACATGACATCCCTGCATCACTTGGTCTATTCGTGGGGACAGTCTGGGTCTGCCCGACCTTAGCTAGATTCTCAATTATCATGTATACATGATGAGAATAGTATCTGTGGCTGGAATCAGGTAAACATGACACCCCTGCATTTCTCGGTCTCTTCATGGAGACAGTCTGGGTCTACCTGATCCTAGGTTGGCCTCTCTTACTATATATATATGATGAGAATGGTGCTGGGAGTAAAAGGTATACATGGCATGTCTGCAATTCTCTACCTGTTCATGAAGACAGCCAGTTACTTCCTTTTAAATGTGGAAAATTGACAACTATAATTGATTAAAATCTCAAACAATAAGTAGATTCTATGTATCTACTTGTTGTATTGTAGGCTAAGGGTACTAATGGTCTTCGTTGGCAAGAATAAAGATTGATTCACATATGAAATTTTTCGTTATAAATATTGTGTTGACTCTCAGTCTGATTGAAAGTGCTACAGTACTGTGAGAATGAACTAACAAAAAGAATCTTTTGTGTATTATCACTCAAATTTGGCATTTTTGTGATATAAGTATGCTTTGTACAATATTTGCCTAGACACCTTTTTAGTACATCGAGGACAGAATCTTGATTTTTTTTTATCTAAGATTTCTTTGTCATATAGTACAACAGCATGTAAAAACAGTTTCCTTGTCACAGCTGACTACACAGGTGCGATAACAATGGTCCTCTTTAAATTATTAAAACATATTGTATGTTTATACTTAAAGACATAGTATCATACCTGTGATGATTCACCTGTTGGTATAAACGACTCCTATGTATGTGTACTCAGGTAATCAATACAAGGTGTGCATATATGACTACCCTCATGCTATGAATCACACACCTATTATGTTTGTATTATTATAGATACTCTTTGTTTACACAATCAATACAGCTATTGTAAGCACACCTGTCATCTATTTGCGCATCTTTTTTACTGGGATGATTACAATGCATCATAGAGGATAAGCTGATGAGTAAACTACCATCACCTTGAACAGTTTAGGTCTTTGAAAAGGATAAGGTTCAACCATGTGTTTCTACATATTTCATGTCCTATTATTTTTCTATCAAACCTTCTATCAAAGCAATTGTATAATACAATATCAAGTTAGGGAATTTTATGAGAGAGAGAGAGAGAGAGAGAGAGAGAGAGAGAGAGAGAGAGAGAGAGAGAGAGAGAGAGAGAGAGAGAGAGAGAGAGAGAGAGAGAGAGATTTTCATACTTAAGAGGCTCAAAATGTAGAGAAATAAAGTGATATATGTAACTGTTACATAGTGATGTGGTAGTATGCATAAACAAATTAAGACTTTCTGGTAAATTTTGTGCAGTCAGCACTTCTGTCCTTAACTTCTGTATTAAGCAATAATCTCTGTTCTATTAACATCCCATATCCCACATGCAGTGTGCAATAAACGCAGTAGGAGAAGCAGGAGTAGGTGGAGGTGTCGAGTCTGTAATGTATGAGTCATAATGTTCAGCTAATTGTTATGTGCAATATTGGAAATGACCTTGCTTTACCTACATGGGAGCTATGAATGAGTAACACTAAATGATTGCCTTATCTAAATATTGCCAAGGAGATGTAAATCAGTTTACCACAAATCATGCATTTTCATGAAAGTACTTTATCTTGTATGTTGTGCAATACATGGTTGTTGAGCATAATAATGGCACTATCAGCGTTGTAATTCTGTTCACAATCACAACTCATTGGGCTGCGGGCATGAGGTTTATTGCCAAACTATCCATTCATTTAAGAAAGATGCATTGATTTCATTTATATTTCATGCCTCAGAAGAAGTAGGGCGAAGTATCCCAAAATCAGTTTTGTAAATTCACATGGGCACCTTTAATTTATTTATTTATCCATGTACCCATTTACTTATCATTTTAATGAAAAATTTTAAGATGGTTAAAATCTTTAATATATTTTAAACCGTGAAATAAGTGCAAATGGTGAAATGCAATCATAAGTGCAGTAAAACACATAAGAGCTTAAAATTTCTTTAAATATATTTCTAGGTCAAAGAGTTGAGACAATTCAAACACTACGGCTATTCCTACTGCATTTAATTTTATCACAAGGAAGAAAATATGAATAAGCCTATTTTGTCATAATCATAAAGCCCTTTAGGCAGTAGAGTAGATGAATACAAAGAAACTTGAGATTAAGTATTGATTGGTAATTCATCCATCTGATTTGCGAAGATAGTCTTCCAAATGTAGTTATCAGAGAAAAGGGTATGTTTACTATGAAAACCAGGTTTCTCTGGTGCATTATCGATCGAAGAAGGAAGGGATTCTGTCTCATTTGGCAGGAGTAGAACACATGTAGTTTTGTCCTGAAGCCAGAGAGTACATAGTCTTGTAGGAAGGCTGGGGAACCCTATGCCTAATCAATGCTAGCAGGCGGGGACTGCATTGATTCCATTATCCCAGTGATTCATGCTGTCACACAAACCTTTAACCCTCTCTTAGCTGCACCAGGTTAGGGTAGCATTACTTATAATACTAGGGAATGGTCACCGTGGCATCATGAGAGGAGGTGGCTTGTTCCGAAAGGGGAGGTGTCCATTCTTGATATAAAAAATCTTTAAAAAATGGCATTATTAGAGTATGTGTAACAATTATTTCCATTTTAATGTTTATCCTTTTCTAATACAGCAGATGTGAATAAGTGGCATTTTAAAACAACTTTTTATTAGTTTTCCACCTATTTTGGGTTTCATAAAACCACTTCCAGTGATTGCCTTAGTTATGCCTGGACCATAAGAAGGCACCTCAATCAAAGACTTCATTTCAACCCATCAAACACTCTGTCAATATTCTACCCAAATCAAGGTTATGTTTGAATCCCTGTAATTTCCCTGTAGGAAGTCCCCTCAATCAAAGGTTGCTCCCATTTACCCCTTGACACTACTTGAGAGAATACTGTATGAGCCCTGATCTGTGCATTGCATGAGAAAGCTATCTCTGAGAGTAGCATGTATAGGACATTGCGCCATGAGTGCCATATCAGTTAGAATTCGCCACAATCACTGGCAAATATGACAGGCCGTTGAGACACACGTGGAATTGGTTCTTGCATGACAGTGCCATATTCCGTGAGGCCATTTTCCTGCTTCGTTAGCTTCTGCCGATATTTATTACTGCGGAGGTGCTGGAGATGGATTGTATAAATATGCCCTGGGATGGACGCGGCCGCGCGGTGGGCTAAAGGGATTAGCCTGCTGGAATATCAGATTAGGGGAACCGAACAGGCAGCTGAATGGATAAAAGGATTTCTTTTCACAGCCAGGAAACAGCAGGCTACAGCCAGGGATGTGTTTTCTGTATCGGGTTCTTAAATTTTAGGTATTAGGACATTTATGCTGGTATCTTAAAAACAAAGTCATTTTCATTACATATTCATTGGGGATTTTCTTCAATTGATGGAGACTGATATTGAAGTAAACCTAGATGTGACCAGAAACTAAATGAGAATCAGGTTCCTGCATAATAATTGTATATTATTGATTCTAATTTAGTTGCTAGAAAGTTGCCATTAGCTCATTGTATTTGATGGTCCTCAGAAGTTCAAATTATATTGAACGAGGTATTCTATTTAAATAAAAGATAATTTGAATTTTATTTACAAATTTTAATTCTATGGAATGTGACTTGCTATTTTTATCAGACATCTATTTGAGTCAGTTCTACCTCCTCCTGCTCCTCTTCCTGCATCTTTTCCTGTTTTAATAATTCAGTTCTACTCACTCTATGGTTTGGTATTCTTGGGTGGTCAGTTTGCACTCTTTTTCCGATTTGTCTTTTCTTTTTTCTCCCTCTAAGGTTGACTTGTCTCTGCCTACTGCTTGTGCAATTACCCACCAGGGGCATTCTCCTGGTAATTAGTATTCGTACATAGAGTGCAGTAACACATATGCATGAGTTACAAGTGTACTGAGGCTATTTCTCACCCACACGTTTCAAATATTAACAAAGTCTGTGTCTTTTTACCATCCATCAAGTACCCAATCCAAATACATTATGCTTGCCTTTTCTGATCACTTGAGGGCAATCAGTATTAATGCTGATCTTGAATTTGAATTGACTTAGTGATAGATTGACTACAGTCCTGGTCAGTGAACGCCCGAAAAAAAGAAGGGCCTGAAAGACTAGTAAACGTATCAACCCATATAGCTTTATCTGGATATTTGAAATGTAGATTCTTACAATTAGAGTCTAAAGACATTTACCGATGAAATACTGATATTTGGAAATAGCATCAGACACAGTGCCCATTTCGTTGATTATTTGAATATCACACCCTTTTTATGAGGTCGGTTCAGCATGGATTTTAGTAGAGCAAAGTTGAATTTAAGTTTTAGTTAAGTTCAGGAGCTACTAGCCCTCCCACGCCATGAGAGCACTGTGGTTATTGTTTGGCATAGTATTCTTAACTACAGAAGCTGGAGATGGGATGAACATGTCTGGATGGGCATCTTGCAGGAAATGTTGTATTAATCAACTGTGACAGTGCAGTGTGCCAATCCTCCTATATTTATCTCAGAAGGGGATCAGATTGTTGAAACTATATTAGTGTTACATCACACGGCAAGCACCACAGCCTATTTGTGCTATTTGTGATGCTATGGGAACAGAAAGCTGAAGTTATCTTGGCTTATGACAGAGGTCTATAATCCCAGATGAGGAGATGGAGGCTGGTGGTGAAGGTGATGACAAAGATAAAAATTGTACGGATGATGAGGAGGGTGATGATGAACAGTTCTAGGATGATGCTGAGGAGGGTGATGATGAACAGTTCCAAGATGATGATGAGGATGACAATTATATCACTGCCTATAATAGTGAAGATGGCAAGTTTTTAGCTATTCTTAAGGATGACATGTGAAATTGTCTTAGACTTGAGACCTGAAGTCATGGGAGTGGTTGTTGAGTCATACATTGTTTGTTCAACCCCCTGCTTCTGGGGTTTTCATGTTTATCTGGTGATAAGATTGCATAATGATCTCCCTGATTCAACAGATAATCTATCCTGGCTTCTTTATCACGCTGAATAGACAGATTTTTGGCTGAGAAACTGTCCTCTGTCACAGATCTCAGATAAGGTAGCTGCATATCTCCATTAATAGCAGGAGGGGTAATGATACAGATGTCCCCCTCCCACGGTGCCACATTTCTCAGATATCCTCAAGTCTGATTGGCTTAGGTAAGACTTAGTGAGACGGAACCTCCCTTCAGATGTATTTTTGATAGAGCAGGCTGTCTCGCCACTTAGCGGGATAGCAGGGGACATGACAGCGCTGTTAACCAATCCTCCTTTCACGTGCTGTCTGCATCTCTGATACGTATGGAAATAAGCATGAACATAAAAAGATGAAGGAGAGTTGTTCTAATCAATATTTATCATTCAAATATTTTCAGAAAGATACTCTGATCAATATAGTATCACTAAAATACTTCACACAATCTTTAGCACTACCAGCATGAATGGGTTATTACACCATACTAGTGAGAGAGGGGGGAGGGAATTGGTTCAGGGTTCCAGGACTGCTACCCTGACAGTCTTGGAGAAATGTGATTGACTGCCCTGTAATGAGGGATTTGTGGGATGTCATTTCTATCATCTCTCTCTAAAACAGATTATATTCCCAAAGGCTTCGGCTTGCCAATCTAGATCGAGGAAGTGCAGCAGTTGATCCTCTTTTGAGATCATTTATTTATGAATATGGAATTGATGGGCATATCTACAGGCATAGGAGAGGTAGGATGGAGTAAGCATTTGCACTCCTACCACCTGGCTTCATACAATATTTATCTAAGTTTTCTTTTTTTTTTCTTTTGTAGGGAGTTTTGATGTTGATGCTATTTATTGGCAAACTATTATGCTTTATTGAATTCATTTATTAATTTGTTAGATGACATTGCTTGTCTGAACTGACCAATTGATAATGGTCTTTTGGTCACTTTGAGATAGTGACCACTTGGAGTTGATTTTGGGGGAGCTTGATTAACCAGTAGTCCTCTTACAGTTTGAGACCCTGACCACATGGAAATAATCAGCTTAGCTGACCGGTCATCCTTCTGGTCAGTTGACTTGTGGTCATCTATCTGTTCTTCAGCCTTTTCAAAATAAACACTTGTATTAGTACAGAATGAGACATGGGCGATAGGGTTTCAGGACAGAACCACAGAGATTATGTTACTAGTGGTACTCACAGATGGGTGCTTGACCGCTGCGCTGGGCACTGGCCTGCAGTCTTGGGCCAAGGTCATAGCAAGCACTGCATGAGTATACTCCAAGATAGGGTATTCGAGTAGCCATCCTATCTAAATCATGTTTTCTTGAGTATAAGTGTCAAAATATTTTACAAGAATAGACCGCCTAATCAATATGATAATAAAATATCTGAAATTTGATAAAGCTCAATTACTGAAATGTTTGTACCATTGTTAGTTGACTTTAACATTTGTTGCAACATCCATCTTTGAACTTTTAAACTGTAAAACCTTTGCCAGGATAGAATGAGATGACCAATGCAATTTAATAGGTAAGCCAATTATCCATACCTACCACACTATCCTAAAGCAAAACTAACTTGCCTCCTGTTTGAACCCATTTTAATCATCAGATTGTGCACCAGATATTTAGGTTTATTGTTTCAGGAATCTTAGCTATCTTTACTTTTAGCTTGTTTCCGGAAATAAATACAAAATTTATCAGCCTTCGGTCCTACTCTGCTTACAGAGGCTTGTTTTGAAAAAAGCTACCTATAACAGGGTATGTTATGTAATTTGAGCTTTGTTTTTTCTATCGTGTTTTGTCTGGGGATAGTGTAGCCAGGGCAGTGTTGCAGGGAGGAAGAGAACTTTTTCTGGTTGCCTGGATACAGGGATGAGTGTGGTTGCTACTGATGCCTACTGATGCAGCTGTTGTTGCTTCCGGTATGGGTTAACTTAGAGGATGGAGTTGAAAGTGAAAATATAGAAACATAAAATAGAAAAAAATCTTAAAATAAAACAAGCAAAACATTAATAGAAGTCTTTCAATTCTATAGAAAATGTCATGTCCAATTGTCTTGCTTGTGTGCTTGGAGTATAAAAAGAAGTTCTATTGAGCCTAGCATTGAGCTCTGCTAAAGTTCAAGCATATATTATAAGAGTATCTGGTACCCTGCCCTGAGGATCACTAAATAAGTCAGTTGTTAATGATAAGTTTAGTAATATGAAAGTGATGGGTATTCATTAAAATTGTAACATACGACTGGAGGCTGATTAAAGTTGCACCCTTTACAATGAATGTTGATTCTGTATGTCTATGTATGCATCAATGGTGGATGCCTGTCCAACAAGCCATGAGGTCTGAAGTAGCCCTCAGTTGCTGACTCTTCTATGGATAAGTAATATGTGTAGCTTGAGTAATGGTGTTCGATATAATGGTAATAGACATCATTTTGGCACTGCTAGTGGTATAACCTGTAGATGGTTGAGTGCCTCAGATAGCCTATTGATTATGTGTTAGTTGCTGGAAGGGTAGTTATGTCAAGACGTATTGGTGATGAGCATAACCAGTCAAATGGTGGTTACGTACATGGAAACTCTTTAAAACCACAATCATGATGCTTATGCAAGAAAGGGTTGGTCCTGGTGATGGGGATGAGAATCGTGGTAGTGGTTATAATGATGATGATGATAATGATGATGGGGGTGGTGATGAAGCCAGTGTGCTGATATTTATGGTGATGTTAGTGTTGGCTTATGATGCTACTGCTGCTGCTGTAGTTTCAGATGATGATGATGATGATAAGGATGTTTATAATAGTGATGATGATGAAAAGGATGTTTACAACGGTACTGCAGATGATAACAATGGTAGTGGGGATGGTCATGATGATGGTTGCCAGGGATGGTACAAGTTGTCATAATAATGATAGCAATTGATCAATTCAACTGAGCAGAAGACATGTAGTATACGCAATAGGAGTGTTTGTGGCAAGTTCAATTTGTGGCCTGATGCCATGTGGTGGTGTAGTTGTGTAAACATGTTTATGCCCTGAGATGCTCATGTTATGTGACACTGCAAGGGCTCTGTGCAGCCACTTGTGAGCCAATGATGTTTGGCTGGAGATGTGGTATGGCAGAAGGGAGTTCGACCAGGATGGGCCGCCGGGAGTTTCTAGGAAGCCCGGCTGCCGATGACCTGTTCGCCTTACGTAAATCTCGCCCCCAATCTGGACTCTGGCTGCTGCCGGGGAAATTTGTTGTGGATTAATTACAAGCATTCCTGTAATGGATGAACAGATAGCATGCAATGGGATTATTGGCAAGCCCTGTTGCTCTCCCCGCCGCCACCGTAAGTGCTGTACAGTATATGGGTGTGTTTGGCCGACGTATCACACATGCTCCGATCATGCCTTTTGGCAAAGGCACCGGGAATCACCTCAAGACATGCGAACACAATCAGGATACTGAAAAATCAATTAGAAAGGAGAATGTGCAGCATTCATTGTACTGGAACAGTATTTGTATGCACTTTTTGTCAATTTAGACATAGTCTGGAGAAATTTCAACAGGAGAAATTTCATCAGAAAACATGTGCTGTTTTGATTGTAGTTGCAAATAAAAATTCAATTGTTCTAATTCTATGTGTTCAAAAGATAATATTTTTACCCAATTGCTATAACTTAAAATTTAGATTCGGTTCCTTCAACATTCAACAATGGCTTATTACTTCCATTGTAGCCTTGCATTGGTACATTATCTCTATTGATGTTCCCTTCTGAGCTTGGATGTTGGACGTGATGCTCTGTGTCACTGTATAGTTGGAACTGTTTTCTCCTTACTACAGTTAAACCACTGATTGACTCCAACACTTATCATGGAGAAATAGCTGGCATAGGACCTCTGGTGGTCAAGTTTGTGAAACCAGTTTTTTTTCTTAAAATGAAATTTTCCTTTTTGGTGTAGCTGAATAGAAAATGTTTATGAACTTAAAGTTTAGTGTAATATATTTTTGAGTTAGGCTAATTAGGGAAAATCTATTATATGCATAAGGATACAGGTTATGATAAATTGATTTAAGGCTGATGGTAAGGCAGCTGCTACATAGGCTAAATTTAGAGTATTTATGGATGTCAAGTGGTCAACTATTAAGGAGTAGTTGAACATCAAATAAACTATAAATAGGGTATTTAGTAATTTCTATCGGTCAGTGATGAAAGATAGAGCCATGGTGTTCTTATGAACATTAGGTGAACTAAATATAGTGCAAGTTCTGCCCAGTGGTCAGTGATATGGAGGCATGGTATTTTATGAACTTTGGACAAACTAAATATAGAGCATATAGTGATGTCCAGTGGCCAGAGATGAAAGATTGGGGCACGGTATTTTATGAACTTTGGACAAGCTAAATATAGAGCATATAGTGATGTCCAGTGGCCAGAGATGAAAGATTGGGGCATGGTATTTTATGAACTTTGGACAAGCTAAATATAGAGCATATAGTGATGACCAGTGGCCAGAGATGAAAGATTGGGGCATGGTATTTTATGAAGATCATGCTAACTTTAAGCCATTAAGTGATGTCAAGTCGTGGTGCTGAAAGAGTGAGGTATGGACATGTACTGCGCTGATTGCAGCATGTACGCGTTAAGTTGCTGGCAGAAAGATGTCATGTTTTGGAAGCAGAGGACTTGTGGCTGAGTACTTATTTACCCCTGGTTCTGCCAGCACAGGATGTCCTGGCTATCTGGGAGATAAGCCAGGGGATAATCTGCTGTAACCAACAGCAGGCCTTTATCATGCTGTGGTTCTAGTGGTTCCTGCAGCAGCAGCCCGGACAGCAGCGGCAGCTTTTATCAGGGTAGTGGTTCTGTCTGGCATTAGCGTTCATCATTATGTGGTTATAGTGGTCCTTACAGCAGTAGCAGTCTGCAGAGTTTAGAGGTTTCTGATAGTTTCAGCAGACACACGCTCAAGTGGTACTGAGCTGTTAGAGTGGTCAGTTTACTGGACAACGAAGTGGTATTAGATACTGTTTAGTATGAGCAAAGAAGTGGGTGCCAAGTTTAAGTTTCAGTTACCTTAGGTTTCAGATATATTAAAGGTGAATTACTTATATATTTAGAAATTAATATTGAACATTACAAATGACATGCAAAAAAGCAAGGCAACATTTCATTTCTTGATGGATTATTATATCCATTTGCTAGAAATCTAAAATGTTGTCATGTTGTACTTAGTAAAATTATTTTCTCATCTCACAGCTTGCCTGAAGTAACCCTGTGACTCTCCCAGCAGAAATTCTGCATCAGAAATTGCAGATCACCCTATGATGACCAGGATACCTGGAAGCATTGACCTGTGATAGATTTGCTGTCACTGCTCAATAGATCAATGCATCTTCTATGGTTTGATTGCCCACATGGCCACAGGTTGCCCGTCTAGACTGTACCCGGCCCTGATAAGCACAACTGCCACCGCTGACTGCTATCTGAAGGGTCACATCAGGCGCTGTCATGAAGAGATCCCTCTGAGGGTGATAGCCCAGTGATGGCTGTCTTGGGTGATTCATAATTGTTAAGAGGAGAGTCCCTGTGGACATCCTCTATCTAAGGTACATGGCCATTGTGTCCCACTCTGGGGTTTGGGATTTTTAGAAATGCGATGGGCCATCCTGATGAAGCTTGAGGGCAGTTTATTATGTGAGGGATTTATCATGGCTGCGGGCTACTAGCATAGAAGGCATAGGAGTAAAGCCTTTATAATTAAGAACAATGTGGAGAAATTCAATCTGAAGTTGTATATCAAAATATACATTGGAGAGAGAGAGAGAGAGAGAGAGAGAGAGAGAGAGAGAGAGAGAGAGAGAGAGAGAGAGAGAGAGAGAGAGAGAGAGAGAGAGAGAGAGATAGAGAGAGAGAGACAGAGAGAGAGAGAGAGGGAGACAGACAGACAGACAAAGTAACAAATCTGAACATTTCATAAAGATTCATTGGACGAGGCTTGCAATAAGTACATTTGATGGATACACATAGACAGTGCATGAATCATATTTCAAAGGAAGATTTTTTTTACCAGTACAAACACACTAGAATATTAATAGCTATTGATACCTCCACTCTCATTGGGCATCTCACCCAATGAGGCCTGGACAGATCTATCGGGATCAGTCTCTCATTAGGGTGATTAGCCTCTTCAAACACCATTGTGTAACGAGGCCTGAACGTCTACAGCTATTTCCACCTGGCTACAAAGAGGCCAAGAACAAAAGAAATGTGGAATTGATATCAGACTCAATTTCATCCTTACCATTTAGCCCTGCCACTGGTAAGGCCAAGACAAGCACTTCTGTAGTTTCTTCTAATATTCGTTTGACCAACTGCTACATTATCACTCTCACACACACACATACATTGAGAGAGAGAGAGAGAGAGAGAGAGAGAGAGAGAGAGAGAGAGAGAGAGAGAGAGAGAGAGAGAGAGAGAGAGAGAGAGAGAGAGAGAGAGAGAGAGAGAGAGAGGGGGGGGGGGGGGGGGGGAGAGAGAGGGGGGGAGAGAGAGAAAGAGTGCACATTCATTAATTTAAAAATAAATGTTAAATTTGATTTGAACAAATATCTTCGCTTTTTATCCTCGAAATAAAGAAAAGAAAATATAGTGAATTCAGGATATTTTTACCCTAGCTGGCCTGAATTTTCCCCCTGGAATAAAGAAAAGAATATGAAGTGAATTCAGTATTATTTTACTGTGGCCTGAATTTTTCCCCAGGAATGAAGTTGTCCTCTCCATTATGTTATTATTCTGACACATGCTGGAATAAAAAGCCCAGTTGATTGATCTTACCACTCTACCCCATTACCATCAGCAAAAAGCAAAGCACAATTTCCTCACATCATTTTCGCCCTATCGCTGCTGTCAGGATTTTTAATTATGTTAATTGAGAGCTGGAGCTTTTAGATTTCCCTCAGCTGGCCTCTGAGTGCGTCTAGATATGTTGAATATTTGAAAACCCCAGTGTGTAGTACCACAGGTATAATTAGGTTTTAACTTGTGACCTAGATATGGAATGGATTTTATGGATGATGGATGTTCTCCTGGTAGGAATATTGGTGTGTTTTATAATGATTGTCTTGTCAATGAAAACGAGGGTCAGATATGGTGGATTTTAAATAAGAATGCCTATGAATATATATATATATATATATATATATATATATATATATATATATATATATATATATATATATATATATATATATATATATGTATATATATATATGTATATATATATATATATATATATATATATATATATATATATATATATATATATATATATATATATATATATATATATATATATAAATAATGATACTTTAGAGATACACTATCCTTTCAATCCTTTTGAAAAATCATCCCAAGGATTTCTATGATACTTTTGTTAATAACTTAGGCATAAAGCATTAATTTTTGAAGGAAAGCGTTTTTTTGTGTTTTCATTAAAGCTTCTCTTAGAATAATTTCTAAAATTGGCTTTACTAGTAAGACAGCACAGTAGTCATCTTTTTAGACTGCTGCAGACATATATGTCAGATAAATTCAGCACTTTACTATAGTTAATATCTTTCCCAGTTCGAGGTTAGTGATGACCTTTGACCCCTAACATCAGCTGCAGGAATTCAGTAGGTTTCATTTCAATGCAAATTATGAATTTCTCCCAAGTAATCTGATTTCCAGGGGTGATAAGGAGAAATCCATTTCCAATCCTAATTTTCCTGAACCACAAAGGACTCATTTTAATGATTTTAATGGATTTGCTGCTCAGCTCTCTTGAGATCCCCTCAAGAGAGAGAAGAAGACAAAGAATCCTGGAAATAGTCGCCTTATTGGGGAACTGTGATAAGTATCGATCTGAACAGTTTCAATGAAGGGGGCATGTTTGCACTAAGAGGATCTTTTAACCCATCTGTCACTTAATGAATCAACTCATTCTAAAAGCAAACTGAAGAAATTGCTGTTAGAACTTCCTCTACAAATCCTTCATTTGGATCTGATATTGAATTCTGGCACAAAAGAAAGTGTGATAGGATCTAGACATTAGGGTATCAAGGTTTAACCTGTTCTGACATGTAGGCAATGACTTCAAACCTATAAAATAGATAAATGAAACTCAGAAATAGATTCTTCATAGAAAAGTGATTTTTGAAAAAAAAAATTATCGCCTTTTCCTCATGAGATCTCTCAGAAACTGATCAGTAATTGGTCACTCTGGATGTAAATGTGTTAATCCTGTCTCTGTTTGACCTTGCCCTTGAGGAGACTGGTAGAGACAGCGTAATGAAGCCACTGCTGACATGAGAGGTTGATACTCTCTCCTTTCTCTGGATTTATTGCAACACTTTTCTGACAGTCAAATTACCTCTGAGGCCAAATGGCTCTGGCATTTTGTAATCCCCCTGGTGACACTGGGATTAACTTTATCTTCCCTCACCTGTGCCTTGTAATTGTGCACACCTGGATCAGAGCTTTTCCATTAACTTGTTAACCTCTATGTGGTGTTTAAGTGAAAAAGTGTTATATGATAGGGTGCCCTAATGATAGTATTTTAGAGACTGGGCAAATAACCAATTTGCGTTTTGATTGAGTGAAACATTAGAAAGTTTAACTACTGTATGTTTTATTTAACATCTATGGGTGAAAAACATGCATATGTCAGAAATTGACAAAATTAAAGTGCAAAGTCAAAATTGAACTTGACTAAACCATGGGAAATAATTGTTAAGAATTTTTTCTCCTTCCAAAATATTTAACTATAATACTCATATAGCTATCATATGTTCATCGGATAGTTTATGTGTGTCAATTCTATTATCTCTATTGAAAAATATTTGAATTCTTCTCACAGGGCTATTTGGCTTCATAAAGACACATAAAAGGTACCACCCCATTCATCTATATCTGCAGTTCCCATGACATCTGTTTAGTGGAACAACAGATGCAAATAAACTTTGATAGTAGGGTTTGTTTGATTGGTGATTATTGTCTTGATCCAGATTTGTAGGTTATTATATATTCCCCATAAATTCAATGGGGCTACCCCCTCCTCCTAGCAGTCTAGCACATACCCATTGCTAGTTGTGCCCTTCCTCTTCATCGGGCCCAAAGTCTGATTTCTTTTTTGCGATTGTGTGTGCCCATTAGCAATCTATATAAATACATAATCTAATACATTTTTAGTACATATCTATATATTTGAGATAATCAAGATTTCATTCCATATGCTTAAAAATTGCAAAGGTGCATTTCGAATGAGAAGCTTATATTGATCTATTTTCTGTTGAACCTGATATGAAGGTGATGATTGTTGGAAAAAAATGATGAGATAAGTTCATAAAATGGTATTTATGTTTGTTTATAAACATTCACCTCTGATTTAAGCAAGTTCATAATAGGCTCTGGGACCACTATAACTTCCCATATGACTTAACTAACTGCTGTACGATAGTTCTATAGCGATAATTCTCTCTAGGATCACCATGAGGCTAACTCTTTAGCCAAACAGCCATCTCCGGCCGTTTTATGTCTTATTTATGAATCGGTTTCACACGTTGGTGTGCCAGCGCCCCATAAAGCCAGATTTCCATGCTGCGGCCAAATTGGCTGAGCGGTAAATGGGCAGTATCAGATCACAGAGCATTCTGGCGAATTTCAAAGGCATGATTTATTAAATGATAGGAATCTGACGTGATAATAAATGGGATCATGCGGTGAGATGTCTGAATTTGTAAATTGATAATATTTTGCCTCTGCCTGTCACTCTTCATCTTTATGGGGTGTGGATGCTCTCATTGTTTTTACTGATTTGCATATACACTCAACTCATCCTATTGTTTTTTCAACAGATTTGCATATCCTCAGCTCATATTTTATATTGGTCAGAGCTTAATTCAGTATCCAATATTAATGAGATAATGTTTATGATGAAATAAAATCAAAGGTTCAAATTGTATGGATATGGTTTTATTATGAAAGATTATTCAGGAAAATTTCCTTTGTTCTGGTATTTATATATGGGTCAGAATGATAAAGCTATCATATTGGTTATATCATAGTGTAATTATGTAAATAAAACATGTACATTTTTCATTCCAATATTTTGGAGTCATTTTGAAATTGCATCACTTTTTCATAAAAGCTGGATTCTGACATAAATTTCCACAGTAATTTGATGAAGCCTCTCTGTTGTGACATAGATCTGACTCCTGTGTGAGATTAATCATATAGATGTAACTTGATCAGCCTACCCCATATTTCTCACCTGCCCATATTCATTTCCCATATATCTCACCTGCGCTGTCACATATACTACACCTACCTGTCTTTTGTACTTTACTGGCCAACTATGATCACCTGATTACTGTCAATTAGATGTCCATTGGTCATGGCTGTATTGAGTGACCGCTGGCTATTGTTCCATGTGTATCACCTGGAGCGTTATGCCACTGACCAACTGGACAGAGCCGTTTAGCTGACCGGTGTCATATTAAGGGCCACAGGTCATGATAAATCTTCGAGTGACCAGTGGCCATTGTTTGATGCATGCCACCTTGGGGCACCTGTCATTTAAACCTGTTAGGGTAGAGAGGAAGCTGTTTTATACCTGCAAGTATGGTACTCTAACAATGGTGTCAGCTTACCAAACTATTGTGAATTTATATCAGTAAGTGGCGACAAGGGTATGTATAGGTAAGGCAATAAAACACTTGTCTAAATACCAGGATATCTTAAGCCATACGTTGGGTGAACAAAAAACATTTCACATTTTAATGACTGATCATTTGCTTCTTTTGAATTTTGCTGGCAATATTAATTGAATGCTGGCAACATTAATTGTTTAAGTTCACTTTTATTTGCTGAAAATAAAATTCAACCAAACTCCGAAATCCTGCTTCCCCCATACATTGGAGGAGGAGTAGAGTAGGAGGATTATTAACAAGGTAGATTTAATGAAGTAAGGGAGCAGGATTTTGTAGCAGTAAGTGGCAGTGTAAGATAACATGCACATTTCATGCATGGCAAGCACGGCTCTGTTCAGAAATGCAAATTAGCAGTACCAGATGCTACTGGTATCAATCATGCATGCAAGGTCGAACCTTCATCTAGTCAAGGACACTTCATAATGCTTAACAAAGCACACCAGACAATATAGAACTGAATGGAGAAATGATCTTTTGTACTTCTAATTTAGAATGTATATGTGTATAGGGATAGATGTAGTGGGGATCAAGAGGTATAGAATATATGTTTGCAGGGACAGATTCAGAGCATTTCAAGAGATCTGATTGAATCCCCATACATGTGTAAAACACATTTAGATTATATATTTGATAGTCTTAGATAAAAATGCTACATTTTGAAGATTTTGACAAAATGAAATTACCCCCTTTGAAATTAAACTCCACAGATCTCCAAAATGTATCGAGTGAATGGATTCATTCTGGCCCCAGTTCCTATTTGATGCTTTTAGCGTTGTATTGTTCTATTGATTGTGTAGCAAGTGTGAGAGTTACAGGTGTAACCTTTAGTTGTAAATCATCCCTCAGTGCCCCTCCCGCGGGGAGCTCATGGTGTGCTAACACCCTATCAGCCACGACAAACCAATCTATTTCATCACTAAATACATTTTAAGGCCTCGTAAAGTAGCCGTGTTCTGGCCAGAGGTGCCCACCTGTGCGTACCTGTGCCCAGAAACTCGTTAGTGGAGGTGGTAATTGGCTGAAGGCATTGAGCCCCTTGTTTAGGTACGGCGTGGTGTGGACTCCCTACGGCCAGTGCACACACTGAAAGCCACAGATTATTTTGAAGCAAATCCCTATTGACTTGCGGCTACATGTGAGCGCGTGCGGAGAACAATAGACCGCCACCCTCCCCGCACATGCCTTTCCAATTCACGGCTGTGCATGGCTCTATTGTCTACTGCTCCTCCTCCTCCTCGCTATTTCAATATCAACTTGTGATGGTTGCTAGTTGTGCTCGTTGCCGGTTATCGCTCGGTCTTGGCATCAGCAGCAGCAGCAGCGTTGTTGTATTGGTTTAGCTGTGTCAGAGGCTGCAGCCAGCGTGTGTGTATGTGTGGTGTGTTGGGGGAGTTTACAATAGCCATTGTTGACACTCAGTGCCGGGTGCCTTAGTGCAGTCAGTCTGGAAGTAGTACCCAGGTTCAGACAAGCTGAACCATTGCATGCTGTGGTGTTGGAGGACAATTACCTAGACTCGCTTGATTGGATATACATTAGGATTTACCATAACCATAACAGTAAGGTAGGTCTCCTTATTTCCAAGTCATCTCTTAAGATTCACACAAATTAATGGCTTGAAAATGAAAGCATAAGACAGATATACAACTTGAAAGTCCATGTACTGAGTATTAGATGGGACATAACTTTATAGCAATCAATATATAGAGAGAGCTAGAATTGTATTCATCAGCCGATTGCAAAAATATTTTTGTCAGTTTAATTTTAATTTCATTGTTTTAATTCTTTGGCTAAATCAGATGTATGCAAGCCCCTATTATTGTAGTAAAATATGCATAATACATCAATATTCATACTAGATATGCATGAAAAAATCTTCTGTGGTCATGTTGTATAATGAACATTCATGTGATGCACAAGTTCATTGTATCTGCGGTACATGTGGCATATTTGTTAAACTATATCTTTTTTATGCCATGTCCATCATTTGGAATTATATAGTTTCAAATTATATAGTTTCAAATTATAGTTATTAAGGATTTTATGGGAATAGCCTGACAAATTGGAGACAATTCTATTATTAGGTTAATTAAGCCCATCAATCTAGTTTTACTGCTAATTAATTGGTGTGACAGTGTAGGTATATTTTATGTCTGAGAGGAGAACGCCCTTTCAAACAAGCCATGCTGCATTTGATAAATGATGTTTTAAATGTCTTTGGGTTAATCCAATATGTTGGGCAATATGTATTATAGATGACTGATACAGGATCTCAGAATAGGGTATACATGGATAAGAATGGAGTTGGGGTTATTTGTAAATTCTATGCATGATATAGGTTTATTTAGAGTACTGAAATCCATGCTTTTGTTCCTGTAAACTTATATGTATCCTGTCTAATAGTTCTAATGTAGGTCATCATTTTCAGTTGTCAGAAGTATGACAGAACAGTTGAAATTTCACTCATGTAGCATCTGCAGGATAGTCAACTTAGGGTGGTTGTCACGAGGCTTAGGGAATAAACTGCATGTGCGTTTCCATGGCAACGAGCCCTGGCATTGCACTAGTCCAGAAGAAACGTGTCAACATGGTCTAATCTGAATTAACCAGGAAAGATTGATTTTGGGTGAGAATTGGAGTTTTTGATGGATCTGTTGAGCCTGGTTTCTATGCCATAAGGAGTTGAGTCATGGCTTGCAGCAGTTGAGGAGTATTCTCTCACTACTGTGTGTTGTTCATAAGCATGGATAGAGCCAATATTTGTATGGTCCAGGAATAGTCGGCCTGGTGTGTATGATGGGGAATAATACTGAGAAGGCACACAATGCATAGTCTCGGGATTACCTTTACTAGGGAGTAGTATGTGTATACATGTGTGTTAGCTCTTTGGTGACCTATAGGTGCACAAGGCTGAGAACCAGTATCCAAGGTATACATACCCCTCCCTTGACCAGCAACATCATGCGCTTGACTCCCTGAGGAACACAAATGCTGAAACTTGGTTGCCTACATCCCATTGGCTGAACAATGTCTCTTATCTTCTGTTGTTGGAAGAGTTCTTTGATATGGTTCCCTGTTACCTGCAATCCATATAATCGAACAAAACTCAAACTCTTTTAAATCTCCGAATCTGTAACATCTATTCTTGTAGTATACACAAAGAATGGTATTTGGGGAACTGCTCAATATCAAAAAGCCTTCTTTGCTTAGCGTCAGCTCAAAGGTAAACCACAAAGGGTGGTTTGGGAAACTATTTAACATCTAGACAATAAATGTGTTATGCACTGTTTATAGTTTACTTTACCTCTTAGTGGCTTTAGTTAGTGAAAGGGGCTGTATAATAGCTCATGTATGTTAACCTATCAGTTGCGAAATGCTGAAAATGAAAAAAAGGAATGTTCAATAAATAGTATATTTAAAGAAGTGGTCCAGAGCATTTATATATCAGAATGGGATTTTAATAAAAATCCTGCAGGATGATTTGAATTTGATTTGGACCTCATTAAACAGTGAAGAGGAAAGTTGCACGCTTGATGGCTAATGCTAAATGTATACCTAGCACCTTGTGTAATCCAATAGGAGAACAATAGATGTTTTGTTAACTATTTAGCAACAGTGAACACACCAATACCATCATCGAAGCAGCAGCTAAAATAATGTGTATTTAAAACATAGGCTGTCGGCACACAGCAGAGGTATAAACCTTATGAAAGTAATGTTCATAAAATGCAGGCTTGTCTTGTTTCTGTACTAGAGACCCAAAGGTGACAAATTCAACTGGGATCTGCAGGTGGTACCACATGCTGGGATGCATAAATATTGTTTTAGTAGCTGTGGCAAAGTCAAAGTGTTACCTGCTAGAGAAACAATAGATGTATGCATTAACGACTTAGCAGGTAACAAGCTGTAAACTATACAGTAGGGATAATCAGAAAGTAAAACAAAAGAATTTTCACCAAATGGTATGCTCACTGTTGTGTTGCTTGAACATTTTTGGAAAAACTTTTGCAAAACCCTTGATATAGCCCTACATGATGAGGGTCCAGTGTCCTTAACTTTTTTGCTATTTTAAAAATAAAGTACTACTCTCTTCCGTTTTAAATAGATATCACAACTCTAAAAATTAAATGCATGGTAAGGGTTTTGTTTTCATACAATTGTTTTCGAGAAGCGAAATCTTACCTTATTTCATCAACAGTAACCTTTAGTTACAAACGACATTGCCAAAGCTTATTCAATTCCACTTTTTACCTATAAGAAAAGGTTAACTGTTTTTAGGGTCAATGATTTGTGAAGTGGAGCCAGTGGAAGTCAACCATGTGTGTCACCAATATGGGTATTAAGCCTATATTATAACCGCCACTCCAGTCCCTCTGCACCTGCTAGGCGCAAATTGACTTTTTGTGATCAGTGTGAAAATTGTATTATGTCCCACAAAGGCCAATTCTGGTTCTCCACACGAAAACGCTGGTCACAGATGGTCCTCGGATCAGACAGCAGCGTGGCTTGCCTAGCTGGATAAGTCAGTCTCTCTCGTTTCGTTCTCATTAGGGGTCACTACAATGAAGCAATAATGCAGTTTGTGCGCTGGCCTCTGTTCTGGCAGACTTAGGTCAAGTTCCTATTAAAATGCACTTCCCAGTTTTTAACTCATCAGGGAAAAAATGGTGGTGGTGGTGGTGATGAAGATGCTGAAGTCATGGTGTATCAATATAAAATCATATTATATACAATATACTTAATACAAACTTTTTAAATTTTTATCACTTAATTCAAAGTACATTATATGCACTTTTCAAATAATTTGATGGCAATTAAAATGTAACACTAAGTATTGTTCATAACAAATTTGTTTAATGTGCAGGTCCTCATAAGCAATATGTGTGCAAAAAAAACAGCATTGCATGTATATATTTAAATCACAGGAGAGAACTGCTAATCTTTTGTATAGGGTAACAGAATATGATGAGGTATAAAAAACGCTGTCTGTGTGCAGTTCTGTATCCTAACCACCGGAGGCTGTGATCAGGAAGAAAAGAAGCTGATAGGACAGTAGATTGACTGACTCAGCTGTTACGGCTATCAGAGTGCTTCTCTCTGTGGAGGATAACAAGGTTGATACAGAGCTAGGCCCGGCAGGCAAAGAGTACTCAAGTCAAGGCAGCAGTAAATAGCTCCTTTACAGAGCTACCGCAATAAACAGTTAAATCATGCATAACACCTGATTCATGTGTTCATCTGTGTGTATATATATTTATATGTTTATATATATATATATATATATATATATATATATATATATATATATATATATATATATATATATATATATATATATATATATATATATACATATATATATATATATATGTATATATATATATATATTTATATATATATATATATATATGTATATATATATATATATTTATATATATATATATATATATATATATATATATATATATATAAATATATATATATATATATACATATGTGGGCTCGATCAAGCTGTTACGGAATCACACTTTTGCTGTTCAAGCTTAGATATCTTTTTAATGGAAAAAGTTAGGAAATCATGCTTTATATGGTTGTATAGGGCTTTGAAAGTTCTTTTAAATGGACCAAGTTCCAACTTCCCCAGAAAATGATTTTTGGGTAAAAAAGTGAAAAAACATGCCTGTTACGGAATCACTCAAAATTACCACCTGTTTTCTACCACTTTAATCAAATACCACTTTCATGCTGTTCCTGCCACTTTTTTCCAAAAGTTTCTTTATCAAGTGGTAGGTAAATTTGTTTTGCACAGATTCCACCACAAAGTTAGGAGTTGAATAAGTTAAAGTGAACTTTATTCAAGAAACTTTGACAGATGGTCTTGTTACGGAATCACATTTACCATTTGTTACGGAATCACATTTTCTGTAACAATCAATATCTTTCATTAAAAGAGTGCACTATGGTGAAATTTTCTGCTGTAATAAAAAATTAAGTTAGTGTACTGATATGAAGACATACATTTTTACTGAAGGGAGCACTTAATTAGGAATTACATGGCAGCAGAGAGTGGGTTTTATACGTCTCTGATGGTAGGTAACAGATGACAATGTCTAATGTTAGAGAGACCACTTCCCCACAAGGGCAATTGTTAGACAATTAACTTATATAAGCTGTAATTGATTTAACATTGAAGCTTCTTATAAATATATCATTAATCTGAAAAGGTTTTGAAAAACATGATGTTACCTTCTGCATTCTCAGAGGTAGATTTCACTCACTACCTGGTCAGTTTTATATCACTTCCTGTACACATCAAGGATGTTGGTATATACCCCAGACAATGTGGATTCTGTTTTTCCTCCACTGTCCCCTCTCATTAACACCCCTTATTGTTTAGTCGCGGGAAGGAGGATATGATTCGGGGGGAAATTGCATCTACACTGATTAACTGAATGGGTGGCTTCAGGATTAGGGATGTAGAGGTGAATGAAGACATTGCATTTGCAGACAGGATGAAGGTGTCAGTCAAGGTACACATCTGTATAGCTACCAATTGATATCAAACTAGCTGAGTTATGAATGAATTATTAACATTTATAGTTAATGCCAAATTTGCTAAATACTAATAAAATAACTATGTAATGATTCTTTTTAAACATGCATTTATGATATTATTAACTGTTGGATATTTTTTCTGGAGTAATATATCATACATGTCTATTGGGCGAATGGAGAATCCCTGGAAATTTGTTTTTAAAATCATTTAGACTGCTGATCTATGACTGGCTTTGTAGAAAACAGTATCATATGAGTCTTCAATATGACTATATTGTATCTTTGAGTGATTAACAAAATTTTGTTCTCTGAGAAATGTTTATGTATTGAATCCTTCCCCTTCTACACTTGTGACAAAAGTTTTTTGTCCACATCAGTGTGTAAGTTCAATCTGAAACACTGAATAAATTCCTCTAAAATTTAATGCGGGTTGCCAAGTTTTAAAATATATGCATAAATAGAGACTTCGGAATCTGGGCTACATTGACCATGTGCTAAACTCCAGTTTTCTTCTTTACTTGAAGGAGAATCTCTGTTTCTGTGAAGGTATCTAGAATCTCTGTCGGAGAGCTTTCTTGTCCACCACAGATATAAATTCTCTGAAATCTATTTTACAAAAGTCTTAAACAAATAGGGTTCAAGAATGATATTACTATAGGATAAGACAGCCAAATGAGGGAGCAAGTTTTCCTGAATTTGAGGGAAAATATTGAATTCAATATTCTAAAATTCTGTACGCAATAGTTTGAATAGGTTGATATGGCCCATTATAACCATGAACATGCATGTACTTTTTAAAATAAATGCCTTATAAAAAGTCACTGAATTTAAACTAGAGTGAAAACAATTCATATATATATTTGAAAATGTCCTTTTAAAGGGTTACTCACAAAATTATTTGGGTGTCCTGATGGGTGATTTTTAAGGGAGTGGGTGTCACAATGAGGCTGAGATGCCCTGCTGGCCAGCTTAATTATACTCTGCTTTAAAACTGTGTGAATGTTTTAAAAAAGGTAGTTTGGTGCTATGACACATTTTGAATAATTGTACCTTTCTCAAAATTGTATGTGAGTTACTTGTTTATAATTTCCATGTACAGCTTAGTCCTTGTCCAAAGTGTTTTGATGCCATATTGAAACTACTACTCGATAATGGACATATACTTTTTTTTCAAAATACTGTGCACAACGTCTCATTCTAAATATGGAAACTATCAGTTAATACTAAGCTTAAAGTTAAGATAACAAACTAGTCCATTTAAAGAATGTTCAAGACATCTATAGGCTTGAACCAGTCAATTTATCAAATATGTGATTCCGTAACGTTACGGAATCACCAACTTTAACCCCCACAAAAACACTGTTTGAAAATTTATTTTTCAAAAGTGTGCCCCTCATAGTTAAATTAGTGTTAAAATGCTTTTTTCTATGAAGTTTCATGGTACTGACCCAATCTGAACATTTTCAAAAATTAAAAAAATGCTATTTTCCTGTTACGGAATCACATGTTACGGAATCACATATCACTGTACTTTAAAATTCATCAAAAACACCCCAAAACATAATATTCAATACTATATCTCTTGGCACAGTCTTCTAAGGTATAATTGTATCATCTAAAGCAATGTTGAAGATCATAAGATGGTTTTACAAGAAAATATGGTGGTTTTAACATTTTGTTAAATGTTATTGTCAGAAAGGCGTTGAACAAACAAACAACCACCCTGCAGTAAAATGTTCATAACTTTTTCGTAAATGGGAGTACAGTAAATCTGACTAAAGATCCAGAAACTTCAGAATTCTAGCTTTCCAAATATGCAAGATACATATTGCTACTATAAAATTTATTTTTTGTCTTAGATGCTAACTTCAACTTGATCGAGCCCATATATATATATATATAAATATATGTATATATATATACATATATATATATGTATATATATATATATATATATATATATATATATATATATATATATATATATATATATATATATATATATATAATGTATACATATTATATGTAACTATAATTGTATACACAGCTGTCAATGAAATGATGTGAAGGAGGTCCTCCTGCATCATAGGTACATGTACTATGTTTACCAGCTGGTTGATGGAATGATTGGGGTCATCAAGTGCATGTTCCTCTCAATACCACAGGTAATGCAGGAAGTAGGGAATAAATATTTCACCAATAATGTTGATGGATGGAGTGCTGGCACAAAACCATTTTGATAATATTATTAGGTTGGCTATTTTGGCGTCTAGCATCCCGACGGTACTGGCCTAGGAGGTAGGAGACTTGTATGTAATATTGCAGTGTTTCTTTTATAATAATCTTTCTGTCCTGGAAGTTGACAGTTATAATGCGGCCAAGATCTAGTGCCATTAATGTTTCAGAGTATTAGATGATGAGAGGTAGGTAAAATGCTTCTTGATAGTCAAGTAATTGTCTGTTAAGTCTATTTTAGATATTTACCTTTATATAGGTCCTTAGCACTTTTATAACAACTATTATGATCAAACTACAGTTATTGAGCAATTAAGTATTAACATAAGCTACTTTCACCCATATATTCTTCAAAGTATGGTATTTAATTATTTTGCCATACTGTTGCACATAATATTTCTTCAAATGGAACAGATTTTCATTTTTCTTCAGAATGTCTGGTTCTTTATTGTGGGACATAACATGTAAAAATATTATGCACATCTAAGGTTCTCTGAACCCTTTTACCTCTGTGCCTGTCACCAAAAAGCACCATTCCATGTCTGCTGTTGACAAGTAAAAGGTTCAGTTCTATGGTCTCGTGTTCAAGATTCCAAGAGACGTGGGCATTAAGTGGGGCATTCTAACCATATGTTATTACGCCCCAGGTATTTATCAACAACACTTAAGTGTAGTGTTCTACTTGCTACTAACCTACACATGCAATTCAATACCCTTGTATATATCAATATCGACTCATGTTTTTTCATTCTTCTGCTTACTAGATCACATTTTACACCCAAAGACATGCTGTTGCATGGCGTCTGGACCATAACCCTGTCAATATATCGACCCTAAACCAGCAAGCGTTTGTTTTCTCATAAGCCACTTACAATGTCTGGACTGCAGTGCTATTTTTTGAGGTGGAATCCTAATGAGGTTTGGTGCGGCTGCGGATGTGTGTCAGCTATTGTTGGAGACAATGGCACCTACATTTTATGCTGATAGTTCATTAGGTATTGCACATGGCACTGTTTTTTCTGCTTACACCTCATTAAACAAACCACACTTATACCTTGCTTCCCTGAGTAGCGAATCAGTCCAATTCTTTAGGGTTACAATAGACACACTCTATTAGAGGTGAGGTCTGTACTATACTAATATAATTGCCCATGCAACATATAGCATAGTGAAATACCCTAAGGAACTACCACCAGGCCATGATGTAAAACATGCAGATTAGAGTAGAGAAAACAGTATTTGATTATTTCAACTAAAAGAAGCTCATTAAACTGTGGGATGGTGTTTCTAATATTGGTGTTGTGATTGGAATCATGTGATATCCGTAAATAATCTCTTCATTCTCTCACTTTAATATGGCCTATGGTATGTATATGTACCAGTAATGAAGGTAGAGTAATTATTACTATTATTACTTGATCATTCCATCACTTTCGAAAATCAAGCCTATTGTATGCATATGTGTTAGTTAGGAGTAAAGTCTATGATATCAAGCGACCTTTAGGGCACCAGACTATTTATTGCCAGTTGGGTATGAGCATGGAAAGTATCTCTGTATATAGACCTGCAGTCTATGGCCTAGGTTATTAGGCTGTGTGTGTTATGTCAGGTAAAGGCCTAGTTAATTAATCAGAGTCACATCAGGGGTATTCTGTATTGCATATTCTTTTGCAACCAGATAGCCTTGTAATAAATGAATCCACCCTCATCACAGCTATTCAAGGTCAAATCATGGACTTCAGAATTAGGCCTTAAGTTCTAGTCTCTAAAGATACCCGTTGGTTCCCAATAGCATCGGGGCCATGTGTGGCGATCAAAAGGCTTGCTGGTGGCTGGTGTTATGAAAAAGACCAGATGAAGAGTGCAGTCAATGGGATGCCTGCATACTGTGTTTCTGCTTTATAGTGATTGGGTATGCTATATGTACAGCTTAAGAAACCCATGCTGACAATTTGCCCTGAGCTGCCTATCTTTTCAGTTATGGTTCTAAGTCCTATCATGTCTCTTGTACATAGAGCATGCACTCAGATGATATCACTGACCCTTAAGAGATTGAAGGTGTGATGCCATTAAAACATGGAACCAATTAAAGGTGTTGGGTGAGGATGTAGGAGGCTGTAAGTGTATCCTCTCAAGATCTCAGTTCACCTTTGGCCAGCCATTGGGGCAGGATTGGTAACTGGTACCGCATCAGAACTGTCGTGTTCACCTTTATAGAACAAGGCCGGTGATGGTGTGCAAGAGGTGCCAAGAGACATTGGCGTTGATGAGCTATACTATCTTAGCACTATGGGCCATAAGGGATGTAGACTATCTGCAGTGCTCTCCACAAAAAGTGGTCATTTATGAAAATAAAACAATGAATTGATTGAAAGATTTAATAAAACTTTTTATTCTATTTTAATGTTGAAATAACATTTTATGCATATAACATCATATTGCATTTTTTTCACATGAGATATGTGATAACTTCCTTTTGATAATAATTGTTATGCAGAAAAAAAATTATGCTTTTCATTGATATTCATATATTCTTTTTTTCTTCTGTTTAATATACAAGCAATATGAAATTGGATTTTTTTTCTGAGTGAAATATACCTCAAATGGCTCATTTTTCTCCTATGACTCTATGTCATTTAGTTATTTCATATGTTACAAAAAACATCTAAAAATCTATTTCATTTGAACTGTCACTATAGTAACGTGTCACCAAGGATACAGCTGCCATGGTGATCCCCCCAGCCGTGTGCATAGTTTCACAGTGATGAGTTTTGGTGTCGAGGAGAGAATTGCTTTCTGTCATGGCAGAGGATTTATAGCATCTCCTGGTGGCGTGTGACTGTCACAGGGCGTTTAGGGCAATGTTTGACTGTGGAGTGGAACAGGGAGAGGAATTAAAGACCAAGTGACCTGCTTGTCACCTTGGCCCGGAAATGGGAAAATAGAGAGTGCAATTGATCTTTGATGGAATGGTCTTTTGCACACTCGGGCTGCAGTTCAAGTTCTGGTGGCATAGGCCTTTTAAAAAAAACTAACCTGACAACAAGCAATACTATATTTATTATAATGCAAATGCACTTTACATATTATGATCAAATCTGTCACTAAAAATAAAGATAAATAAATGTCTCAATTGACATGCATAGTTTTCAAAAGCAGGAAGATTTAGTTTCCCTGCATGGCATTTATCAGAGGGATTTATGTGGAGGGGTTATCTTAAACCCCCAAAACCTCCTCCACCAAATCCACCCTTGTAAATATTGTAGCTCAGTCCCCGCTAGGCCTGAGAGAAGTGATAATGTTAAGAGTATGATTAATGGGGTGTTAGTAAGAGCAATAACCGCATCTCATTATCTCTAATTAGTAGTACCTTCCTTGACCAAAGGTGTGGATCCTGCTGCATAATTTATATCTCTAATCAAGGGAGAGGAGAAGGGGTGAGTTACCAGATACCAATTGCTGCTACTTGTATCAACTTCCCTTGGAATGATGTGTTGACCCAGACATTTACATATTGGTCTCTATAAGGGCACACCCAGAATGAGGGAAAGCCCTGACATCACATAAACACCTTGTCCATGAAGGATGTTATGACGTGAATATCCTTCGCTAAGGTATCCCTTATTATAAGATTGGTATTCTATTTAGGTCCCTGTCTTATTGATGTGTTATGAAAATTTCTTATCAATAATAAAGCATTGTTTTAAAATATAAAAACAAGGAAAGGTGATTGTTCTATAACTCTATTGGGTTTGATGTTCAAATAGTTTTCAAATGTTGCATTTCCAAAAATAGTCAAGTCTAGTCACTAGGTTACATCAAGATAGATGAGTTTAATAGTATTTCCAAAATTTGCCTTAGCGCAAAACATATCCTAAAAAATAGTCTTTTATGGCATTGCAAACATGAAGGGGTTATAATGACAGAAATGATCGATATTAAAGCTCCATGTATCTTTCCTGTCACGATATTAATATATGTCAGGATGTATAGTGGGAGTATCAGCTGGTGTTTTATATACCAGTCTGGTTCAACTGGTAAGTATAGACTGCCAATCCCACAACCATTCACCTGCACAATATACTAGGAACAGGTGGCCAAAGGGAAACAGCAGGTAGGCATATGTATTTTGGAAACACATGGCTGTGTTGCTAGTACAGTGAGATTACCTTGATATTCAACCCACATAATATAGCTAGCTACTGGGTCACAATGATGCAATGCATGTAGTGTATTCTCAACCAATTGTCAATATATATATATATATATATATATATATATATATATATATATATATATATATATATATATATATATATATATATATATATATATATACATATATATATATATATATATATATATATATATATACATATATATATATATATATATATACATATATATATATATATATATATATATATATATATATATATATATATGTGTGTGTATATATATATATATATATATATATATATATGTATGTATGTATGTATGTATGTATGTATATATATATATATAGAGAGAGAGAGAGAGAGAGAGAGAGAGAGAGAGAGAGAGAGAGAGAGAGAGAGAGAGAGAGAGAGAGAGAGAGAGATTTTCAAACAGACAGACAGGAATAGGCTTTTTTCTTAAATTTCTGTATTTGAGGTCAAAACTCAATCATACGGGTAGGGTATTTCTATATGATATATACCTATAACAATAATATATCAGGTGACATGCTTTGCCCTAATAAGCCAGGATGAAAGGATGCAGTAAAGGAGTGATGTACAATAGAGAAACACACCTGGTTGCTTGAATAGTAATGATGATATATAGGTCTATGACAATAGACGACAGGCAGGTGTTTTCTTATGAATATTCCATTCATAAACCCCCTCCCTGATCCTTAAATCATCTGTGTGACATATTCAAACTGTATTATACTGCGTTCTGCTCTTGACCTTGTATTATGCAGTCAGGTTTTTGATAGACACCAATAGATGTTCCTGTTTCTAGTCTTGGTAGTGGGATAGAAAATACATGCGGTGAGAGAGATGGTGTGGAAGAGATAATGGTCATAGATGTTTCAATTCATCACATGGTATTCTCTTAGGGACCAGAGTTAGCACTTAACCAATAGCATGTTTATATGGAAAGGGCGCAATATCAAATGACAATATTAATAGCCTACAGTCACTGTATTATTGTGTCTAGACAGGAGTCAAATAGGTGACGTTTATGTTTATATACATATATACATAGATTATTCATGAAAAATCATTTCCATTTATTGAAATGATATTATAATTTCTCTGTTCCTGACATAGGTAAATTGGTATATATTTAGGTCCATAGATCCAAAGGCAATTGTACTAACCTATATACATGTATAGATTGATGTAAGGTGTGCCACATTCACTCCTATCTGAGCATATCACCACTACATCTTACCTACTCTCTTATCTGATCCTCCCTAATCCCTGCTTATCAGTATCATTAGTTACCAACATTAAAGGATTACTCCAGTAAAGAAGCATTAGAGGATTATCAATAGAAATGCTCAGGTTTCAGGATTACACCCAGCACTAATTCTGAGTAATGCTCGCCCTGCTTTCAGTGGCTGGGTATTGAATTGAGAACATATTATAAGCAAGGTGTGTGTAATTTCAGTACCTACGTGAGTGGACTACCGCAATCTGCCTTCATTAAATCAGCCATGCTTATTAACACTTATAATTAGTTTAACGCTTTCTGTTATAGCGCCTCTTTCCCAATATCAGTAAGTGTCAGTTCATAATATAGGAAATGCCAATTTCTCTTACATGGAAACCATCTGTCCTGGGAGGGGTGGGAGTGCCAGCTCTCGATCAGGTTAACCAAGTAATAAACAGATGTCCAAATGATCCCTCAAATATGCAAATATTTCTAGTATATTGAGATGGTAGCAGTGTCAGTTCATGCTCAGCCTAGAATTAAGGCTATAAATATATTTTCATGAGAGAATCATTTCAAAAAATGTTTGAAGTAAAATAAAATGCACATACAACACCTCTCCAAATATTTTCAATTACAGCTTTATTCCTAAATTATTCTCTCAAGTATCAGAGCATCCATTTGACTGAAATAGGTCAAAGAAGTAGGTGAAAATGTCAGTCTTGAAAATATTTAAAGACTACTGGAACTTAGAAATGTGCAGTACACTACTTGATTGCATTACATGTATAGCAGAATGTTTGAGCACTGGTAGTAAGAGGATTGACCCAGATATCATGGGCATTGTGAGGAGATTGACCAGTGGTCAGCAGGCCAGCAGCTGACCAGATGTTAGTGTGTAAGTACAAGGAATGCCATCCTTGATAAAAGCTGGACTTCCACTGACGATCACAGAAACATCAATATGATCATGGCACTATGTAACATGATACTCTATGTTACAACATGCAGTATTGGTTTTGATATAATGTCATTAGCACCTGTGACCAGAGAGGTTCATTAATTTAATCAACATGAATGAATGAAATAAGAAAAATATTTTATCAATTGTGTTTTTACTTTACTATTCCAACCATTTCGAAGCACACTAACCTTCAAAGATGTAATCTGTTCGTGCATTGGTTTCCATAGAAAGATGGTATTAAAAGTTATTATATATAAAAGGATAATCCACTGAATTATGATGAAAACCATACCTTTTTTAGGCTACAAAAAATGTGAGCTATTCCCACGCACCTGCCACCATGGTTAATAGCTTAGAGGCATATGTTTATTTAAACAATGGGGGAATTTCCAGTTGTATGCTCTTTGAGTCTGTAGTAAGGTTCCATTGTCTTTTTCATCAATTAGACGTGGGGATAATCATTTCTATCTAATTATCTCTGAATGCATGTCTGGTTTTGCCTGGAAATTGACGTGATTGTGACAATCCTTGTCTTTTATCAATTAATTATGCTCATCCAGCAGGAATAAGTGACGGCCATGAAAGTTTGATGGCATACATACCCGGCTAATAATGAATGGTGTGCACGCTGGCTAGGTATAAGGTCAGATTCAGTGGTGATATGATTCCTGATACTTACCAGGCTAATAATGAACTGCTACGCTGGCTAGGTATAAGGTCAGATCTAGTGGTGATATGATTCATATCTGATACTTACCAGGCTAATAATGAACGCTTGCTAGGTATAAGGTTAGATCTGGTGGTGATATGATTCATACCTGATGGCGGAGATCCGCCCTGGTGCCCAATGGCAACATCTGATTAGAGGATTATGGATCTCACAGTTCCCAGATGGAGGAATAAATAGAATGATGAGTCCCTCCTTACACTGGATAATCTCAAAGTGATTCAGGCAATGACAGCTTAGCTCTCAATGAAGTGCTGAGGTATCGCAAGAAAACCCAAGACGCCCTGGTCATCAAATTAGTGAGAAGGTTCACACACCTTGTGGTCGTTGATGGTAATTACTCTTGGGCCACGTGTTTGATTAAAAAGAATAGAAGATGTAATGTGATGAGAAAGGATATTTTCTTTGATTAAATTGTAAGGATTGCTTGCAATATGATGGAACTAAATATAAACAATGACAAATGTTTCGTAAACTCTTAAATCCTTTACATCCATTCAAGTATTTAGTTTTCCTTTGAATATCATCTGGGAGGTACATTACCTGAAATAGTTATTTCTCTGATTTCAAATTTTCACACTTTCTTTTAGTAGCTGAGAGGTCCTAGAGATAACCATAAGAAATATCAGGATTTGCACTGGATTCTAGGTGTTTTTTAACCCATTCACAGCAAGGGTCTAGCTGACATACATGGAGATATTGTGATCAAAAGTGATATTTTGCGAAACATTTAACTGGAAGTTGCTGTGTGTGATGGTTTTAACACTCCCATTTACAACATTTTTTTCAAATATTACTTTGATATGTTTGAATTTGTAAGCAATCTGTATGCAATTCAAATACAAATGCATTACAAAAACAGTTTCTCATAGTAGAGATGGGGCAGGAGATCACTTAGAAACTGTATGTAGCGCCTGTTTTGCAGCTCAGTTCAAGTGCCTGCTACTGCTCGGCTATGAGTCATACCTCATCTCTATTGATTCCCAGCCACTGAGCTGATCAAACCAATGAAATAGAAAACCTCATGAAAGAAATGCTTCATGAATAGTGAAACAGATTCCATTGTCACCTGCAGGTCCTTATTGGGGACATCAAAGTCATGCCCTGGAAGGAAGATTAGAAAGGAAAGGCTTTATCCGGTGTTCTGTGTGATTTATAATGAAAAGTAGCTTCACCACACTAATTACGAGAGGAGAAAAAACTTATTTGCTGTTATTCATACAGTAATGGATAGTAAAGCCATTAGCACCTCCACCATCATCATCATCTCCATTTTCATCATCAACATCACAATCATCATTGCCGTCGTTGTCATCATCATCATCATCATCATCATCATCATCACCATCCTCATCACCATCATCATCATCAACAACAACACTCACCTATCACCAGTTCACTCCCCAGGCACCATTACTAGCAGTATTCATTACTACTGCTTTCACCATCGTTATGGTTGTCTTTCTCATCATCATCATCATCATCATCATCATCATCATCATCATCATCATCATCATTATCCCAGCCTGAAAATCTTGCATATCAAAATAAAATGACTTCAATCATATAACAATTCATGTGTTAAACTTTTCATATTGTGCAATATAATAAAAAGCATTAAGCACCATGTGCACCATATCCTTCCCTTAAGCAGGCAATTCATCATCTTGCTCCCATGAAAACCCTGTGCAGAGTTGTGTAGAAGGTGACAGAGATAGTGCTAATTCCTGGTGCGAGATCCCCATGCTGCTGCCTGCCTCTCCATTATTGCCTCGTAGCTGCTCTCCCAGGGGCGGAGCTGCTCACATGTTCAGGGATACTTAAACACACTTGAGGTGAAGGATGAGCCCCTGGCCTGCTGCTGCTGACGAGGCTGTGGGAAGCAGCACTGATCAGAACTCATCTTTAGCTTTGGCCAGAAAGATAGAAGGATCCTGTGTACTGTGTTCTATAGTGATCTTATTTGTCTTCTTTTCATTACTCTCTAAAATATTCTGAAATGTATTTTATTTTTACTTATCACAATTTCTGATCAATTACTATCTTGATATATCTTTATATACTTCCTGTTATCAGAGAGACAAAGGGACAAAGTTAGAGAGAGGGAGAGAGAGAGAGAGAGAGAGAGAGAGAGAGAGAGAGAGAGAGAGAGAGAGAGAGAGAGAGAGAGAGAGAGAGAGAGAGAGAGAGAGAGAGAGGGAGGGAGGGAAGGGAGGGAGAGGGGGGGGGGAGGGAGGGGGGAGGGGGGGGGAGGGAGGAGAGGGAGGAGAGAGAGAGAGAGAGAGAGAGAGAGGAGAGAGAGGAGAGAGAGAGGAGAGAGAGAGAGAGAGAGAGGAGAGAGAGAGAAGAGAGGAGAGAGAGAGAGAGAGAGAGTCAGCTGAGAGAGAGAGAGAGTCAGCGCGAGAGAGAGAGAGAGAGAGAGAGAGAGAGAGAGAGAGAGAGAGAGAGAGAGAGAGAGAGAGAGAGAGAGAGAGAGAGAGAGAGGGAGGGAGAGAGAGAGTGTGTCAGCCGAGAGGAAAGAGAGAGAGAGAGAAAGAGAAAGAAAGAGATAGAATAGCTTTGCTTGTTTTCTAACCTAGATCTGCAGCTGTCAAGAGTCCATCTCCCTACTCAAGCACTAAACTAAGAAAACTGTCATAGAGGATGCTGCCAACTCATTCCATCTGGTCTATATATAGGGCTACTAGAACATCCTCCCTCAGTCTGTGTGATTCACCAACCATATATTCAGATTATGAGACGCACGCATAGAAACAAATGTTTGCTAAAAAAGTTGTGTCTCAGGGTAACTGTCATCATTAGTAAGAGAATAGAGAAGTTTTTTATATCTCTGTATCATTCTATTGATTCAATATGTTACTCTATGACTACAGTTAAAAATATATATCAAATTCATATTTTACTTTTTCCAAATGTTCTATATTTGTGCCAGATGTGTTTACCAAGAGTATTGAACTAAAGAATCTTTTTATCTTTTTATGATTAAAAAAAAACTTGGTTGCTTCAAGTGTTTACTTTAGTTGATCCTGGGCCCACATGTCTCACAGATGCTCTAACTCTCAAGGTGTGATTGAGAGTTATGGGAAAAAAATATGCTCTCTGTCAACTGACTCTAAATTATGCCACAGAAGTTTGTACATACACAATAATAAGCTAGATTAAAGTTGGGTGGTAGCATATGGCTTATGAGGACACCATATTTATCAATAATAACGGCAATCTGAACATAAGTCACTTATCAATCATAAGTTTTCATCATGTCTGACTGTTGATCTGGTAGTTGATTGCCAGGAGACATTGTTTGGCATGTTGTTAGGGACATGCTCTGTGAGGTGGCTGCAGTTATCAGGGTGAGGAGGAATCTCTGATATTGCTAGAAAAACTACCTGATATGTTACCTGACATTAATGAAGGAAGTCTGAAAAACTTACACTAGTCACCTGTAGGTGCTTGCTCAGGGACAGCTCATAAGTGGTCTTGTAAAAACAAATCAGATTTACTCATATTGCCAGGTATGACAGATGGTGAATGAATGGTAGTTAGTTTTGTGAGAATTTACAAAACTCATAAATATGACAATTGGCCCCCAACTGTACATCACCAAAACAGAGGATGTTAAAGCATATCATTGGTAGTAATCTAAAAAAAGCGCTAATTAATTTAACTATTTCACTTATCAAATGTACTTTGCAAGCATCTGAAAATATGTTGTGTGTTCCTGTGTGCTACTGGTTAATGATTTTGATAAACATTTCTTTTTTATTGATAATTCTACTGAACATCATTATACTTATGTAATTTGCAGCCTCTAAATGATTTCTCTTCTTTTACTTTCAGGTCGAGAACATCAATGCATGTCTATCATATCTGGCCTCACTACAGGTGAATGTGGAAGGACTGAGTGCTAAAGGTAAGTCAATCTTTCTTTGCCTTATAGAAACAAGCCACCACTACCATCCGACTATAGTAAGCTGTGCTGTCCTCTATACTGCAGCAGATGTACTAAATAGTGATGTCAAAGCTGACACTTGCTGTCATCTATTGACTGTGTAGCAAACTAAGTAGCCACTGATGGGAGTTGCCATCATTTACTAGTTTTCCAGTACAACGGAATATTTTTATTATGAAGGCAATGTGGCTTTAAACATTTGTTCAATTAACTTTTTTTTTGAAAAAAGTTATTTGAAAAAGACTTTAATCAAAAGAAATGATCAAATTCCTGTATTGCAACAAAAGCTCATAAGTGGTAACTATAGGAGTAGGAGACTTCATCAGGACTGGCTACATTTTGATAAATGAAGTTACTGAAAGAATTCAAAAAATGGAAGCAGCACCTCAGTCTAAAAGTACCCATCCATCATCAGAGGTCCCAATTAAATACTGTGTTAACACTACTACTTATCTGGCTTTAAATGGGTCATAAAATGATTTGTATTGAACAATTCGATAATGTGAATCACAATTTACAGTGACCAAAATTGATGACAATATAAGTTGATACATATGAAATTATGGGATGCACTTCCACAACGCCTGAGGGATTCTTCATCGTGTCAGGCCTTCAAGAAATGTCTCAAAACACACCTTTTCAGGCTCGCCCACTGAGGCTTTGTGGACTATGACTCAAACTATGACAATGTGCAGCGCTTTTGGACATTTTATGAAATGGAAATGGCGCTATATAAATTCCAATTATTATTATTATTAAATGGACAATTTATTAACTTGCTCTTTTTCAGTCACATTAAAGTCATTCAGTAGCCTTCAAATTTGATAGCTGACATACATTTAAAAGAGCAGCAATCAAATACTGTAAAACCCTTTATTACCACGCACATTTATTTTCACGCCACTGCCGTCTGAATCTGACTGCGGCCATATAATTACGCGCATCAACTGTATCACCGCTATATGGGGCATTGTTATACTATTTGGAACGTATATCAGCGCCAGTAATATATGCGTTATCATCACCTAGCGCGAAATGCGTGAAATTAAAAGGAGCGCGATAATAATGGGTTTTACAGTAACATTAAATATATCCCCTTATGGGGTGGTTTTGCTCTGGAATGTGTAATTGATTGAGTAGGAAATTTTTGATTTCACCCCCTAATGATGTTGATTGACAGGTATTTCACCCCCTAATGATGTTGATTGACAGGTGTCTGAATTAGGCAAAGATGCTCAGGTACAAACACACACCTAGTGAACAGTGCGCTCCCTTTTTGCTGAACCACTAATGTAGCTTCCTAGGTGTCATCCAGACAAAGACACAGGTATTGACACAAACAAGACAACTGTGGAACCCTTTCTTTTGTGAATAATGTCCCAATCAGCCAACCTTGAAGCCAATCTTGTCATGGATAAACAATGTCTTTGTACGCACCCTTGTTGGTGAGGGGGCGAGTGTGTTTGTTTTGTCCGCTCTGTGTTTTTGTGTAATTCGCCAGCCCTCTTGACTAACACACATACTCATTTGCACACCATAGGAGACAATGTTTAACCAATGGGTCCTATGCGCTCCCATGCATCATTTCTCCCCTTGCACTCTTTCAGACATCAAAGATGGGAATCTGAAGGCCATTCTTGGGCTGTTCTTTAGTTTGTCGCGCTTCAAGCAGCAGCAGAAAGCCAGCCAGCAAGCTTCCGCGAACATCGCCAACGCCAATACCCCTTCTTCAACCGCCCACAGCAACAACGCAGCTTCAACAGTATCTAGCTCTCGGAGTGCAGTGCTGCAGCAAAACGGGGGTGAAATGTTATCTAGGTAAGTAACCTGTGATACTTCTAGTAGTCTTACGATTTCCTATTTAAATGCTAGATTAGTTAGGAGATATATTGAGATAAGTGGTAGCATGGGTAGCCCAGGCTTAGTGAGATGGCAAAACAGCCTGTTGGGCATGTAAACTGTTAACCCTTGTGACCCTATCACACAAGTGAAAAATGGGAACGTGCTGTTTCATCATAGCCACAATCACCAATTTTGAAATGAACAAATATCCTGGTCAGAACATTTCAAATACTAAACTGACATAGATTTCAGGTTTGATTTTTTGTTTATCAAACTTTTTTTTGTAATTTGATATAGTATTACTAGGTATTTAAGATGGGTGGAAGTTCTAGCCCTCACAGGTCACTGTACCACTTTGATATTTGTGAGACGTTATATGGTAAAACACTCCTAGATAAGTATTTATTTTGATATATTTCAATAGCATATACTTAAGTTAGATAAAAGATACATTTTAACTCAACATCCATTTGTTATTGATATTTTTATTTTATGCATTTCCCTAATTTTGCTTTTATTTATCTAGGAGGTGATGTACTTTATTTTGCTTTTAGTAAATTTGTAGTGTCTAGGTTTTAGCTTATTATAATTTTCCTGAAACTTTTTGAGGTCAATAAGTGCAAAGTCTATTCAAATGAAGTCTGCGTCTTTGTTCAAGCCTTTCATTTAAGATGTTTAAAGTATATTTCTAATATTCTTTGTTATTTTCAATTGGTTGCTTGAAATTCAATTGCAAACATTGTTATTAGGAATTGATTTTATGAAACCATTATTTTAAACTCAACTAAAGCTATTTCCTTGGTTTTCAATAATTATTTAGCTTACCATAGCAAGAATATTTGAATTTGCTTTATCTTATGGATGCTTTCAATATTAACATAATCATCCACATGGCATCCTGCTTTAACCTATGCACACCAATTGGTGGTCTAGCATATTGCTTAATATATCAAAAGTCAAGGCAACCTTTGAAAATAAAATTAGTTGAATATCGTTTAGTCAAATTGTCCTAGGATAGGAAAAAAGTTACAGTAATTGTGGACAACACTTTTTTGAGTTCTAGTGATTTTTGCCAAATACTTAAAGGGCAAATGCACCATCATAATGATTTAGGTTCAAAATGTGCCTATACGTGTCACCTTTCTAATAAGACCACCCGCAAGTCTGTCCTCCTCAGCACTCCTCAGATATGGCTTATGAAAGTTAGTAAAAAGCTAGCCTGAGTCTGGGCATGGAGGCTGACATTGCAGGCCAATTAAGCCCAATTAAGCACAATCAGTGGTATGAAGTGACTGCCAGTGCTGCTTCTGATTGGTTGAGAGATATCAGTGACTGCCACTGATATCTCTCAACCAATCAGAAGCAGGGCTGGCAGTCACTTCATAAGCACCACTTCTGATAATGGCAGCCTCTATACCCAGACTCAGGCTAGTTTTTTACTAACTTTCATAAGCCATATCTGAGGAGTGCTGAGGAGGACAGACTTGCGGGTGGTCTTATTTGAAAGGTGACACATATAGGCACATTTTGAACCTAAATCATCATGATGGTGCATTTGCCCTTTAACTATAAAGTCTCTTAAGGATTATAACTTTATGTGATAACTGTTGCAACCTGTATTGACTAGTGATTTTCTCGAAGAAGTTCTTGTATTTCTAAGCTAGTATAATGCATATTTGATTGGTGGCGGTAGGGTTATTCCCTGGATAGTGAGTAGCTTAGCAGTTTGTATAAAAAGAATTTGGCCTAACATGGGAAGTGTACTTTTTATGAGACAGTAGTCTGATTTGTCCTGGTCTTAGATTACAGACAAGGTACAAGGGGGAGGTACACTCCCACCCCTTTGAATGTTGGTAGGTTACTGCCCCCACCCCTGACTTAGGCCTAAAAGGGTGTGTTTCAAGTATTCTGTCCTATGTATAGAATTAGGTGAATCTATTTAGACCAGGTTCTCAGAATCCCTTGCACCTTTTCCTCTCAACCTTTAGATACTTGACTGTGGGTAAATCCATTATTAAATCTTTTGATAGTTATTTGGATGTAACATTAAGTGACAAAGATCAAAACAAAATGATATGTTCACACCCTTACCAACGTAGAGCCTGATACCAGAAACACACTTTTTAGGCTATACCCTGGTACATGGACAAATGGCCTCACAGAAAAAAGTCTTATAGAGTTTGTTTCCATTCATAAAATGTGCTTGGTGTATTACGCTTTACTAGGTGCTTGCGATACTAAATGTAGACTGTCACTAGGACACATGGTGAGTGGTGCATCATCACAGGCACATGATGCTAGGAACCAGGACAAGCTTGTGCTGCCCTCTATTAGTGGATAGTGGTACTAGAATTGAATTCACCTTGGATGGTTTCTCTTGCAGGGCAGCAGCTGGCTTGTGCTGCTGCTGTAGTCTCCCTCCCTCCCAGGTTTGCTGCCACAACCTCTAACAGGGATGGATCCTTCACCATAGTAGACTTAAACCCATTTCATACGTCTAACCCAACTTCAAGGAATAAAAGTTCAAAAATGAATGAGTGCATTAAATGAATAAATTAAAAATATATATATGATTCCTACACCTGCTTTGGTCTAAGATATTTGGTGTTTCTTGAGCATGAACATTTTAGTGCAGAGTGTATCCAATTTTAACCCCATTTGAGGTGGCCAGACATGAATACATATTTCGGTCAAAAGTGTATAATGGTATTTGTAAAGACCTTTTTCCAATGGAAAATAAGGAATTACTTTCATTCAACTTTTGTCCACAAAAACTTTATGAAAAAGTCACAAGTACTTTGTAAGGGGTGTTTTGAACATACATAGGTCAAGGAATGACCATCTTTAGGAAGTAACTTTTATTTGATTTGCCAAGAAGTTTTGGACATGCTGCTTGGAGACAGCTGTCTTGATCAAGGATGAGTTAGTGGAAGTAGGGTTAGATTTACATCTCTGAGAGATCACTGCAGTTCTTCTGGCTTTTATTGCTGACAGCATGGAACTTTGATATATAAAACCATTCATCATGCTGCGTTACTCCTAACAGCACTAAACAGTCTGCCTTCTAGATGATTAATGAGCCTCTGTTAACCAGACTTATTAATCAAATCCATGCTCGAACGTTTTTGGTCTGTTTGATTACCCAATTTTGGGTCATCACTGCTATCTGCTTTATTTATAATATCATCAATCATAAGAATTAATTAAAGAATGAAATAGAAGTGAACCTGAGTGTTCTATGGTTGATGATATACATTTTAATTTCAATTATAACTACCTCACTGTCATATAAGCTCATTAGGCAGAAATCAAATTGATCATTTTCAGGATCTCATTTTATCTCATTTTTATTTTATGAGATTGTTTTTGCAGGAATCTAAAGCAGTGTTACAATGTTTAATTTTAATCAACAAACACAATATTCATATGTTTAAAATATTTGTTGAACATGATTTAATAACGAAATACTGAATAAAAGCTTTAAGAACTGCAGTATACCTTTACTCTCTATCCTGTCATTTCAATTAGGAAATACCCTCCCTCTCAGTCATTAAACCGAGGATCCATCCCTGTGCCGGCCAGTTTACTATCTCATCCAGTGACACTTTTTAATCTCTTGCAGGCTTCCCACCTCAGCCATTGTCAAGTCGAGCAAGAAGGGCAGTGCTAGCACAAAGGCTGACGTTAATGCCAATCGGACTAAGAGTTCCTCTGGCTCAGTTAGGGGCGTGGGTAGAACTAAAACCAATTCCGTGCAGGGCAATTCCGTGACAAATACGTCAGGTTCGCCGGCTGGCAAATCTGTGCCGGCGGCGGGCAGTGTTGTGAGAACCGGGTCTCGGCTCGCCAAAACGCCGGGCGAAGCCAGACCCAGCTCTGACTCAAAAGACAAGTAAGATCTTGTTCTGCACCAGGCACGGCTTTTCTTTGATTGTATAATGGTTTTTATTATCATACCTTGTCTGTTAACTTCTGTTTTCCCTGTAACTGTACTTGGATGGAGCTCAAGTATGGCTCTCAGCTTAGCATTTTTAAAAGCCATAGTTGACGTCCATCATTTTTAGTGATTTTTACTGTTTTTGCCGTGATAACATTTTAAGTCTAACTGTCTATATATAATTTGATTTATCCTATTTTCTGTGAATGGACACCTTTAGTATTTTAAGTTTATCTTTTACATTTTTATAATTTTGATTTGTTCCTTCCTTTTCTCTCTCCTACAAGGCCTACCTTGCATTATCTATCTGGTAGATCTCAATTAGGGACCCTTTCTCTGACACATCATTGCATTCTTGTAAGAATTAATAGCATATCTAGTCTTGCTCAGTGGTAGAACTCTGCAGTGCCCTATGTTAGTTACTAGAAGTAACTTAGCCATTCCTAGACTTAATATTACTAAATCTTCTGCCAGCTATATGGAATGTTAGTTTTAAGTGCAACGTCTTGCTATATACATGCATAAAATGCCTTCTGCTTTGAATGTTTACAGTGGCAGGTCTCTATTCTTAATGCAAATGTCAATTTGAAAAAAGAACAATCTCCATTGATGGAAATAAAAGAAGAGATAAACAAAAGTAACTAAAACTAGTCATGTATTCAAACAGTGTTAAATTCGTCCAAATAAATCCAATATTGTCAAACAAGCATGTAGAAGGGTCATTAAATGAATTTTCAAAAAATCATGCGTCTTCCTTTTTCATACACTGGTTCAGACACTGCATGAGGTGGTTGGGTTGATAGGATTTTGAAATTATAAATGGAATGTAAATGGATGAGAGTGGTTCTAGGAAACACCTTCATATTATTACAATGAGCATGTGGGAAACAGATATTTCAGGACAGTTTCAAATAGATATATCAGATTCTATGGGAAGTGTCTGCCTCTGTATACCAACAATGGGCTTTTGAACGCTTAGGGTCTTTCTCTATGATTACTGTTAGTTGGATTTACTAACCGGCACTATCTAGAGCCACAAATTTCTTCTCTTTCCTTTATATAAAATACATACATATATGTTTTTATATATATATATATATATATATATATATATATATATATATATGTGTGTGTGTGTGTGTATATATATGTATATATTATATATATACATATTACTGACAGAGGATGCTGCCATTCTGAATGCGTATGTCTAACTACCATATAATACACATGCATCTCCAAGAGCTAAGGGTACCCTCTTTTGGTTACTTTGAAAACCTCTCTGCCCAATCTTTAATACTATTCTACTTATTTATCATATGCTTGCTGTATTTACTAACTCTTCCCCTCCTCTTTCAGGTTTAGAAGCAAGAATATCATCTATTTGACTATTATAGAACTGCATTTTTTCCCAGAAATATTTTGACTGATGACTTTTTTCACTTTTTTTCATTTTTTTAGGTATTTTATAAAAAAGATTGTTGGTTTCCAATTGGAGAGTTGGTCTCAACTAGAAGAACTACTAGTTTACTTAATTGAATACTGATATGAAAAAGATATAAGATATCATCACAAGAAATATTTTATTTTGATTCTAATTTAAATCTGATAAAATAATAAATTTTAATCTTAATATATGATTTTAATGTAACATTAAGAAAAGAAAATATATTTTAGTCTATGAAAGAATATATGTAAATTTGCCTGACCCTTAATCGATGCTTGGCATGAGGGAAGCATGTAGATTTAGATGCTCTCCTACTAGACATTACTAATTTCCCGTGGCAAGTTCTACTAGATGGTAAGTATGGAGAGAACTGACCAAGCAGGCCAAGTTTTCTGTCTCAGCCAGCCAGCCACCCGCCCCCGCAGCATGGAAACTAGACCCACCCCTGATAGCAGCAGCCTTAGGGTGTACATACTCTGTAACATGGTACTTATTCCTTCTGCCCTTCCTCTTGTCTATCCCTCTTGCATTGTCACCCAGTCTCTCTATCAGCTGGGCAAACTAATCTTCCTTCTAATTCCCCGTTTATAGGAATATTGTACAATAATCACATCAGAGCTCTTTTGCATTTCTTTCAGACTGCCTTCACCGTTTAAATCCAACAAGTGCCCAACCGTCACCAACCCCAGCAAACAGTCCAATCTCGCCAACGGAGATGCGCCATCGTTGAGCAAGAAGTCCGATAGAGGGCGCTCCTCTGCTCTTCCTCAGCTGCCCAACAACAACAACAATCAACAAGGCTCAGGTAGGTGGCTTAATGATTACTCCTTTGTAAAAGATTATGTAGGGTGCGATTGTAAATGTTTTCTTGTCCTTGCATGCAAGAGCAGATGCAGAATTTTGGAGTAAAACAATTATATTTACAGAAAGAAGGGGGGGGGGGGATGGAATAGAACCAGATATGATACTGAATAGCCATATCAAATTGGGAAAAGTTTGTTATCGTTTAGAATCTGGTTCTGCTAAATTGAACAGAATTGACTTACTTGTCACTCTTCAAAATCTGCTACATCTGTACTCCTGTTGCAAGTTTGATATGCATGTTTCCTAAAAAATCTCATTTTTGGTACTATAATTGCTGTTAAGATTATAGTTCCTGTACATTTTAGAATGTTTTGCTCTGTATGTTGTTTTGTTTTGTATTGTGTTACAGAGACACCAGTGGCAGCAAGGAAAACTAATTGAAATAGTTGTAGTTTCATGTTTTGGAAATAGGTGGCAGCACAGTACACTCTTGAGCTGCAGGATTCTTAGCTATCTATCATGATGATGTGAGGTATCTTCATGATCCAACTATAAAACATGTTGAAGTATTTCAGGAAATGTTTCTCTATATTTATGTCACTTTTTCCTCTTTTGCCAGCATGAAGTTGCGCAATATAAAATGTGAATGAGTCCAGCATGTAGCATCAATCACTGCAGCCCACCCACAATCAGCTGTGAGATATGCCATAAATGCCACTAAGCGGCCACCACAAGGTGGGGGATCATTATGATCTGTGCTGGATCAAGGCAGCATTGGTTATGGTTGATAAACCCTGTATTTGTTGCCTCTACTGGTAATGAGGGAAGGCCCTGCCTGGTTACAGACCACCCATGTAATCGTGGGAGGAGTTGATTGCCATGCTCATGATGCTCAAGAAGAGGAAGGGCAATCTGAGAGGAAGAACATGGGGAGAAAAGGCCAAGTAGATTTACTGATCTGTTCCTGTCTCTTACAGTCAGGAGAAGCAATAAATGAAATGTAGATATAATAGGGCCACTCTTGACAATGATTAGAACCCAATACATAGCCAAAACTGAGTGTTGGCCTTGAATAAATACCCTTTCACAGTGACTTTGCCCTCTCGTGAGGGCATAAATCTGAATGGTGACGTTAGTACTATAGATCTTCATCAGTATTACAGGACAGAAAGAGAGGTCCCCTGGTGCAAAGCGAGTAAGGATAGACTCAGGTTCCGCTGGTGGTAATGGAACTGCTTGTCCATGTGTTTGTCCTGGGCTCGGTGCGTTCAGGCTATTTGAGCTGACGCAGAGGAGGTGTTTGCCCAGACAGCCAGCCACTCCATACCATTCTCCAGCGTAGGCCCCTAGCCCATAGGCCCCTTCAGGATTGGCTGGGCGGGGCATGGTTAGGCTGGGCTGTAGGAGAAGAGGTCACATACAGGAATTTAGAAATGTGGTATCTTTTTGGCTCAAACATTTACTCTTTCCAAGTGAATGAGAATTTTGTTAGAACTTGTTATAGCTATCTCTGTACCTACATGTATTTACCTGAGAACAAACCTAATTTCATGAAATAGCTGCCAACCCATATTCAATATACGCCTTTTAAATCTGTTAAAACATATTAATCTCTTAGCAGAAAATGAAACCACCTTCCCATAAATGAACCCATTATTCTCAAATCCTTTTTCTTCCCCTGCTGCACCTGCCATTCAATCCTGCAGAGCTCTTTGGCAATAGATGAGCCGTTGCAGTATTACTCAGGGCTAGATGAATACATGGAGCGCCAGGCGTTGTTTGCGTGACATGCAATAAAGTTTTAGATGTGCCTGTTTAATGCCAACCCTTTGATGGGGCATACGTCCAGGTGCTCGTATACACACAGCTGCTTTGATATCCTCATACTCCTCGTCCTCACTCTCACCCTCAGAGACAGTCTCCTGGCTAGGACAGATCCAAGTGCTCACATACACACAGACTCATCCTCAGAGCCAGTCTCTCTATTGTTTTACTCATAGATTAAATGGTGGTCAAAGGATTTGACACCTGTGAATACCTTCCTATATGTTATAGGGCAGCTTCCTGACCCTTTTACTGAGCTAACCAAGAGATGTTCCAATAGAGTTATTGCAGGCTGTATTTAAGGTGTAATTGGTGGTATGTTTATGGAGGTAACAGGTGCTCTAAGTACCTGAGGTCCTGTGTGCTGTGTAATTAGTCTTGTCTGGGTCACTGCTGCTCCCCAGGCACAGCAGCAACCGATATTCTAACCCCTGTATGCCCATCGCCTCCTAAGCCAGGAAAAGCATGAGTGACCAATATCCTACCCCCACCCTCCCAATGCCTAGCAGCCTACCTGCCAGGCCAGGTATAGGAGAGATCAACCTTCCATCTAGCATATAGCTTGCCTCCCAGGCCAAGCATAGGAACAATCAACTCTGTACTCTATACGAAGCCCACATCCTGGGCCAGAATCTGGAGTGACTTTCCTTGAACTAATATGAGAAAGATGAGTGGTCAAGCCTGCCTGAATCTATAGTGACATCCCTTATGAATAGGTGGCACTGTGGCATGCTACAATGGTCAGTGGTGAGACTTCTCTAACAATGATTATTATGTTTATGTAAAGTCTCTTTGAATGCGTCTGATGCTGAAGGCCAGATGTCCAGTAAAATTGGGAGCTATAAATCAGTTCTTGTTAACCCCTTGGGTAAGACCCTTTAGGGACCAATCAATCCAGATCACATTTGACACCCTTCACCACAGAAAGGTATTACAAAACGAGATAAATAGGAAATTTCATCGTCCCAGCAGGGGTAGGAGTACAGTGCTTTAGCCTACCTGTAGACATATACAATCTTATACTAGAGGTATATGTGTTGTTTAAGTCCAGAGGTTGTTTTGGTTTAGATATCAAAGGCAATATGTTTTGTTCATGGACAGCTGGGGTGCAAATGTCAATGTTCACTTCTCACTATTTTGTGGTTGAGACTCAGGGCAGCGGGCATGTTTTGGTACAGAAGTTTCCTGGTTGCTATTTTAGGGTCATGAGATCAGAATCCCCATTGACTTTCAACCTATTTTTGCCACGGACCTTTCAGAATAAATCCTATCGATTGCAGGTCAGCAAGGGGATCAGTCCTCCCATTGAAATGCCCTTTGTTGGAGTAAATTCCCATGAAATATTATCCTGATCTCTGAAGATTAGCACCCGTAATGTTTGCAATCTGTCCTGCCAATAGTTTGCCTTCAGGCTGTCCGTAAGAGATCAGCTCAGGCCATCAGCTGGAAAATACCACATGTTGAAATGTTCCATAACTAAAGAACTAGAATATGTATTCTTATAACAACACTGTCTTTTCAAAAAAGGAAGGTTTTATTTGACACCTTAACCCTCTGTATTCTAAATGCTGCTATTTTTCCTGAAGGATTTAGCATATCAGTTAGGGCAGTTATCGAAATCTTAGGAGGATTACAAAAATTCCTCATTTAGATCAGGACATTGAACCTTAATCTCAGGGATACCTGTTTATGTCCAGAAATGATTTACCAACCTTGACCAATTTATAATGTCAAAATAATCTTGGTTGATATACGGCCATGCTGGGTTTTGCTGCATTTTATCAACTATATGAAGATTAAACAAACATTGAGGGATATTAAACAAACAGATGAAATTACTGAGGAATAGCTGTGTTGAATGTGGTTAATGTTCACCAAGCAAATATTATCAATGGAATGTGAGAAGTAGCAATCAAAACATTCCCCAAGGTGTTGACCTTGAGGTCCAATTAATTTGATAAAGTGGGTATTGGAGAGTTTTTCATCTGGGTAATGGATATACACAGTGTGTGTGGACTGGTGTGAGGCAATTTCTATTAGAGGGCTATGGAGAATTCCCATGGTTTCCTTTCATTAATGAGAGCAAGACTATGAAGAAATCCTTGTTGACTGGAGATTGGCACAATGTTTCATAAGAGTTTTTTAGATTTAAGTGTTGAATGGTAGAACAAGCATTATCACTTGGAAGCAAGAAAAAAGATTTTTACAAATGACTGTAATATTGATGTTTAAGTTTCCTACTTCAGCTAATGTAATTAGCTTTTTTACTCACAAAGTTTACTTATTTTAGGTGAGATGATATGATTAATTGTACCTCATTTTACTTTGTTGAAAGTGTTGAAATGTTTGCTTTTTTGATGGATTTAAAATAATTAGATTTTAACAAAGATTCTTTAAAGCCTTTATCTGAAAATGGACTAGGAGCTGATGTAGGTATCTTAAAGATAGAATCTGTAAAAGTGTGTTCTGTTGTCCATGTGCAGTTCCAGGTCTGCTCACCTTGGCCCATTAAACACCTGGGATCTTAATTGAAATCAGTCATTTAGCCAAGATCACTTCAGGTACAGCCCCATTTAGGCAATAACCCATCCACTCTTGCATGTGGGCATTATTCTGTCATATGTTAATTTTGGCTGGCAAATAAAAAGATTATCACAATACATGTTTTTGTGAGTATCTACTAGTGTTTGGCCATGGAACCTGTATACTTCTTAAAGAGTCATAGGGATCAACACATTGCATAGAGAACTCTCTGATGCTATTTTATGCCATCTTGCACAACCTGGCTGGATTGTAGAAAATCTTGCCACAGGGGATGAAAAGCGACCTCTATCCTTTCCCAGCTCGCTCTCTCAACAACGCTGTTGAGTATTATAAATTAGCCTCAGTGTGTGTCACCGCTGCCTCCGTCATGCAGCCTGAGCTCGCCTGGCTCTCTCTCAGTGGAGAAATCGCCTCCTAGCTATCTGTCTATAGTAGGTAGGCAGTGATCATAATCACAGCTCTCTCTCTCTCCTCTCTGTCTCTCACTACTTGTTCGTCACTCAGCAATAACACAGCATGCATGGATTATACAACCACCTGGCCTGATCTCACATGAGGTAAGTCTTTCCTAACTTGTGGAGTTGCTGCACAAAGGATGTGTTGGGTAAGGGCACTAGCCCTCTCTGGGACAATATTCATATAAATCGCCATCTGCACTGTTTGGTATGACTAAGCCAGTATTACCCAGCAAGCTGGAGGATTGAGACTTCTTGCTGTGTTTTATTGGCCACCATCTGCCAGATCAGGTTTACACAGCTAATTTATTCCTGCTCAGATGTCTTTTTATGCCACAGGTTTATTTTGGAGAGTTACCTGGCCAACAAAGTTCCTTCATAACTAGATACAAGCAATTATAGTAATGTATTTTCAGTCACCCATACTCTTTCCAATGTTCACATTCATTTGTGTGTTCAAAATCTGTGTAGCAAAAGAAAAAAAAAATTCACGATTATATAATTATATATCTTAAAGGTATTCTTGTCTAGTCAAATAAATCATTCATACCTGAATATTTTATTGATGGGTGACACCTAAACCTGTCAAACTCTTGTAAATAACTTAGGAATTGAGCATTAATTCTCTAAATATCTGAAGAGAGTTGCGATAAACAGCTCTCCTTCAAAACATTTTTGGCTTCAACAAGTGCCGTTTAAACTAACTGTACACTTGACGCATATTTGACACATAGAGGAGGTTTGTTCAAATTTCTCAAATATACCTTTATACGCCTTATAGTAAGGCCTGATCCACAGTAATATACTGAGAAAAAGCAGCATGAGAAGAGCGTAGCCTGTTGCCAAGCACTCTGTATGTATAATTATACATGCCTGACGTGGTTCCAGGTCAGAGGGAGACCCCTTGAGGTGATGCACACACAAGGAGGATAGTCTCTACTAAATGTACCTATGTGAGAAGTGAGATACTAATTGCTGGTTTCTATAGGGAAATGCACTTACTGCCAAGGTCTAGCGTTCTGGTTCATATGCCACAAGCTAGTTTTTTCTTTACATACTAACTGTATCAGCTTTGTAATTACCTGTTCAGGTACATCGTAAAAACAAATTTCCATTATTCGACCCCTGACCTTCCTAACCTCCAATTCACCTATGGACAGGATATGATGTGATTATAAAATAACATGCAAGAGCTCAGCGCGAAGAGTTGTAGCAGTGTTGCCATTGTTAGGAGGAGGAAAACATGTTATGTGTGTTTCACAATTCATTTGAGGGTTAATTGAATTAATCAGTGGAGAATGAAGAGTAAGACTGCACAATTACCATGTGACCTATAGTGGGGAGAAAAAAGTCCATCCGATCACTGCATGGCAAGTTCTCACGTAGGCACTTTCCACCACTCAAAACAAGCCCCGACAGTCACAACACTGAATAAAGAAAACAACTCCTGGGTAGGGCCAAGGATGTAAGGATTTCTGTTTTGTATATGATGCAATTGGAGATTTTTGAACCAGTTAAAACGTTAAAATGATGTAAATTACTACTTATAGTTTCTGCATCATTACTCATCCCCCCCCCCACAAAAAAAAAATCCATTTAACTTTATATTCATTCATAACAAAAATGATGACACAGGAAGATCCTGTATTACTGTATGACTATACAATTTAACATTTATTTGTAATATTTAATGCAAAAACTGTAATTAATTCTAATGTAATCACATAACCTACCATTTTTCTTTATTTTCTATCTGCTCTGCTTGTGTTTTATGTTTATTTGTGTCGCTATGCAACATTTGCATGTGTGCCACGTTCATGACTCCTAAAGATGAAGAGTTCCTCCGTGATAGAGCAAGCAAGGCCGGAAAATAAAGACAACATGTAGCGTGAGAGACAGCTATCGGACATAATGCAATATTTTATCTCCAATTGGAGAAGAGTTCCTCTAATTAGAGATACATGTGATCTTGGCAATGTCCCCGTCTACAAGGTTATAGATTGAATAGACATTTCATGATCTGGTGCATTATTTCATTTCGTATCCGCAATGTCCTCTCTGATTGCCCATGAAATCAAAGCTGGTAATTATGTGGGAAGGACCAATTACAGGGTCAGCTTTATAGGGGCTGCCAATGATGTATCCACGACAAGTATACTCCAGATAATTGATATGATTGATATGTGAAATCTGCATTTGGGTATAATTTGAAAAAAATAAATGTTAAATTGAAGGCACTTCTGTTAATGTTTTTCAAAGATATGTCTTAAAAAATTAAACAAAAAATGGTTTCTCAGATTGCTTCTGAATTTTAAAAAAAATATTGGCTTATTTGTCTGAAAGTACAGAAGTTAGGGTAATTTTCTTACAATAATTGCTTTGATTTTTCTTGAATTCATATTTTTCTCCATTAAGTATAGAATGCTTATGTTCCTACATCTCAGCCATGCTAACCACAGTGACATCTTGAACTGTATCTGCGGGAAATGTGAGCAAGAAAGAGGCTAATTTCAGTCAGGGGGAAGATTATCAGAGTGAGACGCAATTCTGCTACTCTCAGTTGACCTTGCCCAATCAATTACAGGACTTCTGAGGTATGAGTAATTGATTTGTCAAAAACAGTTATTAGCATAGCCATGCTCTGTATCCGCTCAGGGAGTCACATGAAATTGCCTGTGGTGGCTCTTGTATGATGTATTGAAACCAATAATAAGAACCAGTGCAAATGGCTTAATGATGATATTGTTATTTGGCCTAGCAGATTGGATGCATGGGACTATTACATTAGGAGGCATTTGAGGTGTATGATAATGCCATTATTGTGGTTTCTTGAAAAGTAGGTGAATATATTCACATAATCTGCATAATTTCTGTGTTTGATTTATATATTTTGACAATAGAGGGATGGTTTAAAGATGCACTTGAATAATATGTTCACCAAACTCAGATTACAAAGAGTATTTATACGTTGTCAAAAGTCTTAGTGAAATTGTAAGATGTTTTACATGCCTACAACTCACCACTGAAAGAAACAACTTTCTAGAATGGCATTAGAATTAGAAATATTTTCCTTTTTGTTGTCTCCTTGTGGTATGAAAACTTACGTATAAGAATAGGATGTTCAACTCTCCATATTTGTGAACTACATGTAATATAATCATGTGTGTTTTGATGATATCACTGCAATATTTCATTACTGGAGCCAGTTGTTGATATTATCACCTGTTTTTCCAGGTACATGTATTATATATCACCAGTAAACTAGAAGAAAAGCGTTGATAGGATCTATTGTGACAGATAGATGTTAAGTGCATACTTATTTACCTGAACTATGTAGCACTTCTTAGTGTACTAATAGGAACTTACAGGCCATGTTCCCAGTATAACAGCACTGCTTTGTCATGATGACATGTGCAATTTGAAATGATAACAAATGTTTTATGAACTATGTGTTTCATTACCGAGGTTAATAGGCTGTCAGACTGTAAAAAAATGTTGGTGACCCTTTCTTAGACCTTTCTATGGTATATGTCATTTTCAAACTTATGCTTACCTAGAATTATCTGAAAGACTCATGGAGGTCTTATAGTTCTTGATAACCACTTCTAACAGTTCTCACCTCTAGTTGCCCTTATAAGATGTTCTAAAAGCATTGAGGTATACAGCAGCTTTCATGAAGCTCATTCTTGCATTGAGACTGTCCCTGCAGATTTACCTCATATTGCCCATCCCTTCACAAGCCATCTTTCACCTGTGGTTAGGGGAAATGTTTCTTTTACCTACCTGAAACGCTACCTGGGGTGGGCTATTGGAGTGACCTCCATGTTGCACCTGCCAGTTCATGATTAAAGGTACCCTGGGACAAATACAGGGACTGTGGGACACTGTGGTGTGGTACCTTGGGTTCTGGAGATATCAGCTGAACACCAGGTACCTGGATTTAGGGGTACACATGGAGTAAGTTTTTTTATAACCATTAAAATATCAATTGTTTACAGGTAAAAGGAAGGTGTGAGAACCTTTGCCTTTGGGGCTGAATATATTTGTGAATGGGAATCCTTGCAATTATTGTACATACACAAAAGGTGTTAGATCAGTGGTCGGGCATGCAAACCCTGCAATGAGGGCACATGTTCGAAAGGCCTTAAAACTTTTACCTGTCTGGGTTGTAATCCCTGCAGTGAAAGGTGATGGAACTCTTGCCAGTCTGGTGTGCTATTCCTAAGGTTAGGGTATATACATGAAAGATGTGGGAACTTTTGCCTATGTACATGTAGCTGGGAATCCCTGCAATGAGGGTATGTACAAGAAAGGTGTTAGAAGTGTTGCCTCCATGGCTGGGAATCCCAGTGATGCAGACTGATAATGGGTAGATACAGACATCATCAGAGGCCTAATGAGGGCTAGTTACATGTGTGTTAGTACACCTGGACACACCTGGCTACCCTTGCTATGGTACCCTCATCAAGGGGGGCTTACCTGGGACCACACACCTCAACACCCAGAGTTAAAGGAAAGGGGCAGAGACCTTTGGGTGCATGGATTAGACACTAAAACTGTGATGCAGAGGAAGGAGAGGATGAATGTTGTGGTTGTGGCAAGAGTAGTATAGAAGGGGACCCATATGTGAAATTTTCAAAGATGTGAAAATATGCTTTAAGAATTAATATTGTAGAGAAATAATCATAAACTGTTCTCTAGAATATCTTGTGGTGAATGTACTTTACCTACACTTATCTGGTCACTATTTGACATCAGAATTGATGACTGGGTTTAGTATAGTTAATTATGGGATTAGTTGATTGACATGCAGTAACTGATTAGGGTAAAGGTATGTTAATGTGGAGAACAGGTTGTGTTTGAGTATAAACAGTCAGTTATGATACACGCTTGGTCAAATATGACCACCTACTGCAATGCATAAACAAGGTTTGGAGAGAGAGAGAGAGAGAGAGAGAGAGAGAGAGAGAGAGAGAGAGAGAGAGAGAGAGAGAGAGAGGAGAGAGAGAGAGAGAGAGAGAGAGAGAGAGAGTGGGAGAGAGAGAGGAGTGGGAGGGGAGAGAGAGGGGGGGGGGAAGAGAGAGAGAGAGAAGGTGGAATTTCAAAAGCACTCCATTTCTGAAGTTATACTTCAAAATCTGTCCTATACTTTGAGTAGTAGTCACAGGATAGCGCTGAAGGTATTGTTGAGTGAGGTAGGGTAGTGTGAAATTACAGGTAAGCTGAGCCAGGCAGCTCAGATTCCTGACACAAACCAATATTGACACTATGTAGTAGGCAGAGGCAGCCCCTCAAGAGACTGTGCACGGTGACTTCCTGCAGGGTCTTGATCAGGACTGGCTTTTACCTGTATGGAAATACAAGTCTCTGATCAGGAGGACCTCTGTCAGATCAAAAGGTGTTTGATTGCATGCATCAAAGAGCCACGGAACCATACCTGGATAATGTAATTCCCCAGGTAACATGCAAGTTCAGTTGCCAATGATGAGGTAAGCAGAACGCATAGTGTTCTACAACATAGATCTTTAAGTATATAGGGGAGGCATTTAAATCAGATTGCTATCTGAATCATGTAAGTGATGTTTTAGATAAAGCAACAGTGCGATTGATCTTGGCATTGGAACATCCAATACTTGTAGGATCATTGTTACCATTTTCACAGGCTCTGAGCAGACTTCCCAACTGTTAAATGTGGTTTGAAAAAGATAAATGAGCATATGGGATGCAGGTAGCTAAAGTATATTAATTTTCTTAGCTTCTGGGGTAGCTGTACCCATAATGTTTCTGGGATTCTGAGAAATACCAGGTGAGCACCCTATCCCATGTTTGTGATCCTAGTTCTGATATGTTTTGGTTTTTCAACTAAACAAGGTTCACTCCATCAATGAACAACTGATTCAAAGCATGCAGCATTCTTAGTTGTCATTTTTCTTAAGATTTAACCTTGTTTACTCCATCGATAGATGTGTGATAGATGGTATTCATGGATATGAGAAATCTTTTCTACGAGAATTACAAATATTTTATTGATTTGTGAGATAAGAAAAAATAATTGATTATAAGTTTAGATAAAGTCCTTCACAGAAGAGGTGTTCATTTTTTTAAATGATAAGTATTTTGTTAGGGTGTATGATAAAGATAATAAGTTCAGATAAGATCTTTGCCAGTAAAGAAGTTCATTATAGAATGGCTTTCCCATGATCAGATAGGGAGGTGCTATTCTCAGGTGGCATGTGTAGAGAATCATGAAGATCTGCAGTAAATACCCAGCATCTCTATTCACACACCTTTCAATAATACAGCAAAGATAGGCACCCTGATATCCACAGGCAGATCAGTTTCATGTTTGCCTGCATGCTACAGATAAGAAACCCTGTTCGCTTATCGGAAAGTGCATCACATGGAGCAATTTGTTCTTTTTAACCCGTGCCCCCTTTTTCAGGGTTAGACTTTTCCAGGTGAAGGAGTTTTCTGTCTGATCGAATCGGAACATGAGATCATGATCATTTTCTGCCAAGAAGAATGGCATTGTGGGAAGATTTTGAGGGGGAATCGCTGGGGCAATCTGCTCCCCGCTGAGAAGGAGAAAGGCTGCAGTTAACTTACACTGTTGTGACAGACTAACCGAGCATGAAACTGAATCTGAAATAGTTGAAGGGATGGATGAGGGCTAAAGTCCTATTAAAGCACAGCTCCAGTGTTGCTACCTGGCCTAGGTAAACAGAGAACAGGATTTACCTGCTACATATCCCTCTCAGGTGTCAGTTCCTATTGTTGTGGCAGTGGATATCACACCTGTAATATTAAGCAGGTGTGTCAAGGGTTCCTCAGTGGGAAAATAAGGTAGGTAGATCTTAAGTTGTGTATATATGTTGAAATATTACTTCACAGTAGAAGCATCACCCTTTAAAGTATCACAATTACAAAATTTAGTCTATATTACAGTTATAAGTAGGAAACTGATCTAGTACTCCCCTAGACTATGCAGTTTCTTCCACAAAAAATCAAATCTTTGTTTTGTGACATTGTACTGAACCACTTATGCTGTAGAGAGACGGCTTTATTGTTAAGGTTTGTACACACAATCCATGCCTATTTCTAGTAAAATACTGAGAGAGAGAGAGAGAGAGAGAGAGAGAGAGAGAGAGAGAGAGAGAGAGAGAGAGAGAGAGAGAGAGAGAGAGAGAGAGAGAGAGAGAGAGAAGAGGGAGGGTGAGAGAGAGACCATAGCACATCACAAACTGGCTCAGAAGCTTACTAAAGGGTTGAACACCAACAAAGGCTGCAATAGACTTAATGGGATGTTATTCTTGCTGTAAGTCAGACCACCCAGGGACCTCCCCAGAGTATATAGGTTATCATTATTGTTGGTGTAAACTAATTCAATAGTCCTCTCTCCCTTTATCACCTTATTTATCCCTATCTCCCACCTCCAGGGTCCGTCCTAGGGTCACAGCGAACCAGAGCGGCATGACATGTTTATGGTCATAGATTACTGATGATTTATAACTGCACACAGGCAGGCTGATGATTCCTGCACTACAAGTACTAGTGGAGATATTGTTTTGATGAAGAACGATATGGGTAGATGATTTGAGGGTCATTAATCACTCTCACGGTATCGCACCGCACACACAACATGGACTGCTTGATCTTGATTTCAGCTAGAATGGTTCAGGGAAAGGTTACCCTACTTCCCTCTGGTCATAAATGTCTATGAATAAATTTACCCTTTATCATTTGCAGAGGCTGGGTGTTGCAATCATATGTTTGTGCTGCCAACTTTTTGATATTACGCAGATACACCATTCTACCTTTAAATATTTGTATATAACTAGATAATCATTTGTTCTAGTATGGAAACATATTCAAAGCTTGATAAAAAATTTACACTGAGTTTTTTCTCGTGAATTTGGATAAAGTACTATTACTTTTGTTATCAAGTGCATATTTATCAGATAGTGGTAGAAGATGATAGTCTTTTCTGGTTCTATTTTAGCTTATAGAATGATTGGGCTAGGATATAAATGCAGTAATTGCCATGACAATCCCAGTATCTGACTATGGCAGTGTGTTTACCAGGCTGAGGTTGGAGATAATGGTCATTTCTGGTTTTCTTTAGCTGTTCGTAGCCTATTAAGTCAGTTAATGAAGGGTAAGACCCATCCTCCTCATCCACCCGGGGAAACATTGTGCAGAGGAAGGGCATGACTTGTCATCCTGTAATTGTTTGATTTACCACCCTGTATTGGGGCAGCCTCCATAGAAATCCAACCTAGAGGAAGAATCGTTAAAAGTAATGGTGCGCATGACGTGGAAAGTAAATCGAGGATCTGGTGGGGGGAAATCTCTTTCTCTGAAAAGCAAGCAATGAGCGGGGAAGTCAAGATCAACTTTGATGATAGGTTCCACTCTCTACTGACAAATTGCTTTGAGAAAATGACTTCTGTCATGAAACCCTCATCCGCGGGATTTCTCGTGGAGTATCGCGGAAGGCCGCCCCGCCCCCGTGATGTCTGTAGGTGATGGCGCGTCCAGGAGCCTGCCAACCTTCAGAGGATGCACATTTGAACTGGCACTAAATATCTTTCTGCGGGATAGGGCTTGATAAATGTATTGACAGTCTGGAAAAAACCTCCAGACTCCTTTACTGCTTGATTTCTCCTTGTCTGATAGGAGGAGATTTCCTGCAATAAAGAGAGGCAATATAGGGCAATGAGGCAGCCGACTATGACTCTGCCTCATAGAAATCTTAGCAATATTGTAGGGCCAGTTTTCCCTCTCTTCTCAATGCTTATGTATACAGTGTAGTTCTTTAAGCCATTCCCACCAGGAGCCAATGATAGCTGTATGTTATTATCACAGTATACACAATGACTGTCCTGAATTCTTTTGTGAATCTAATCATGGGTTAATTTCAAATCTTGAAATTTTTTAAAGAGCTCAGTGCATGGGTACCTCTGAAAATGGGCAAAAAAGAAAATACTTGATATTGATATTTGGAGTTGATATTTGATGTTATCAATCAAATGATCAACATAAAAACAATGAGTTTGATATAGAAAATGAAACCCGGATGAAAGTGCTAAGAGAAAATGATGTCTGTTAACAAAGAAGTATCATATGTCTCCCAGGTGTGCCAAGATGGACAGGTGTACCTGTCTGACCTATTGTTTAACTCCCTTTGTAGCCTTCTTTAGCTGTCACCGAGCCTCATGAATTAAGTCATCACCTAGGCTTTGTACTTGAGCACTAGTTTTGGCAATAGCCCCAAGGAAGGGACCGTTATTAGACTGGCCGGGTAGCGATATAAACGCTGTATTTGGTACAAAGGACTTAGAAATGATTGTATTCACACACACTCCAAAATGTATCATCAGTTTTTAGTGAAAGAGAAATGGAATTGGTTCATGTGTTGGTGTTAGGATGCTTGTTAGATCAGCATTGGCCTATAATTTAGGCTGTCATACATATTATTATGGCATTGTCTGTAGTGTTTCCTCTCAGCAAGGAGAGTGGTATGGTTTGTTTATATCTATCACACAAGGGGGAGTTCCTGGATCATATCTTTACCCAAAAGGTTTGTGTGTTTGAGTATGCTGGCTTTCACCTGAATAAGATTAGTGGATGGCCTGGCTAAAAGGTGCCACCTATAGGTAGTCCATGGTACTACTGTTTGTTTGAAAAGAGCTGTTTGTTAGTTTAGAGGGGAAAGCCATTATTTAGTTGGGACTATATTTCCCTTACCATATGAAGCCGAGCCTCCAAGGAAATCATGGCATTTCCATGGCATTTACCTAAGAAGTCTTTGGTGTTCCAAGCTGCATTTGTTAAGGACAGAGAGCTTGCGTAGGTCATTGTGACTTTGTGTGTGTAATCCACTCTGGATGTCTTGAGGACGGGACTTACTGAGCCTCTCCTCTCATGCCCACTCATACTCCAATCTCCTTTAGCTCCTACAAGGATACACACAGGGACTCAAGTATAAGCTCTTCTGTCCGTCCATCTGTCTCCTACATCCTACCACTATCTCCTCCAATCAAGCCTCGCGCCTCGTAGAGGAGAGAGAGTTTCCCCGAACATCATCATCTTCAAACGCCAAGATGGTCTTGTGGACAAGGTGGATTCACATCAAAGTCAGATATTGGCTGATTGGATGCAATCACGGTCACGTTCCAAAGGGTGATGGGATATTGATTTTCTAAAGTCACTTATTTGGATTGGGATGGATCTTTTTACTTATATTCTTCACATCTAGTCAGCTTACGTTGGAAAAGCTTAGATTGGTTGTTTATCTCACTTGAAAATTGGATGTGTTCTATCAGTCATAGGAAAGGAATATGTTGTGTTCATAGATGTTAGCGCCAGTGTCAGAGTGACTATGAGGACATTTTACTTGATCTGTAGTAGTGTGAGTGTTGACAGGTGGCAAGGGATTTGGGATGTATTGTCACCTGTATTGTCACAGGTGACGCAGGTGATGAAAGTGATGAGAGGAGGTGATAAGTTATTGAATAATTGACACTGATAAAAAGAGAACTGTTTGCATGGTTGCTGTTTGTATATGGAACACAGATCGTAGGTAGGCTTCATATTTATATATGAGACACTATATATGAGACCTTTTTTCTGACTAAGACCAATGGATGCTTCAATACTCATGAGTATAACCTTAGAAATTAAGCAAAATGTTTAAGATTGATTTGTTGTTTGAATTCTGACCGGGATTTCAAATACAGATCTGATTAACATTTCTTCATCAAATGTTTATTTCTACTTAGAAAAGATGCTTTGTCAGAAAGTTATTACCAAAACGCTCACTGTTTAGGTCAGAGTAAGAATGCATGGGTTTGATTAAAGAAAATACTAATGGTGGGACATAGAGTTGGGAGTATAGTAATTAGAGCAGAGAGTGATTGTTATCAGCAGAATGTGCCTGTTGGGTATGATGTCAGTCCTGTCTCAAGCTGCCTCTCAGACAAAGACCACCAGTTAACCCACTCAGGCCTCTCTTCGCATAATCAGACCTGATGATTTTGGTGATATTTCTTCAACAAAATGATTATTCAGAAAATATTTGAAGGGGAAATGTCAATCTGGTCTCAACTGCCAACTTTCCCTCAAATGTTTTGTGAATTTGTGCTTTATTCTTAATAAATTTTCATATCTTTAAGTACTGTAGATGTAGATGATATTTTTCAGTGGGAATGGGTTAATTACTGTCAGGACTAGCATATTTCATGTTGATGTGTGTTGAGGGCTGCGTGTGTCCCTGAGGCTGTGGGCCGCCCCTGTTCCTGGCAGCTGCTCGTCCCCTGAACACCTGTATGGCACTGACAAGGTGCAATACATGAGACCTTTACTGTGAGATATGGGCCCAGAGCACGGTGATATATGCTACTTATAGGTAGGAAACTAATACAGTGTCAGATATATGATTTGAGCGTTGAAAGTTAGGCTAGCCTTGATCTAATCAATTTTGAGATTTTGACTGTAAAAATGAAAATTTCAAATATGCTTTACATTTTTAGGATTTTAAAGCCAATTTTGAATATATATATTGGAAGAATTGCCTCAGAAATAGTTCAGTTTCAGTGTTGCCTTCTCCTTGTAGAATCTGTTGGTTATGTAATCGTTCATCTGAGTTTACAAATATTCATGACTGCAAATCATCTTTGATCAAGAAGAGGTTTTCTGCCTTAATCTTATATAACTCAACTTCTCAATCTTGATGAAGAATGAATGGGTTGAAGCCAGGAGAAGCTTTTGGGTAATTTGGAAGGAGGGATTTTGGGGGCTGTGTCCTGATCCCCCCTCCCCACATCTAGAACAAACAGCCCTGAGCAAGGAAAGCTGCTGGGGTAACTAAGCATGTAAACAGTGTAGCCAGATCATAGCTACACTACCAGCTGGGTGCTAACTGCCAAATTCCTCACTATCCCTAATGACATCTTACTTGCCTGCTTTAACAGGTCTACCATGTACCACAAACCTATCTCAAACCCACTGACCCGCTGGCCTGCTATCCTCCTCAGATGGAAAACACAGGATTAAACATTCCACTCATGGTAAACTAGATCTGCTGAAAGTTTGATATCAGTTATCGAAAAAAATGTAGATATATAGTTAAATTGGATAAAACGAAGTTGAATGTGAAGTTTATCATAAGAAGGCTTTAATTGGTACTCACATTAATTGGTGATAAAAAATGGCATATACATATATATATAAATTGATAAAAGTTGAGAGAACCTTATTGAGTGAGATATAAGAAATGTCCAATATAAGACGAATGTTATGTATATGCATATATCCATTACATACATGATGTTGATTGCTATTCTATGTGATCAATACCTTTATGTTTGTGAACATAACAATTTCTGGCATCCGATGACATTAAACCCCAGCTTAGTATTATGTAGGAACAAGTATAATCCTGGTGTTATTCCCAGGGAAGCTGTTCCACTTGAGACTGTGATCCGCTGTCATCAATATTGAGTAATGTTGTGTGTATCCTCACCAGCTTGCCCTCTGATCCTCCTCCTCCGCTAATGTGGCCAAACTGTGACGGTGGTCATCTTGAGCTGATTTCACCAGCACTGCATGCATATTAGGTCAAGGCTGGGACGTAAGAAGAGTGGTCATCGGTCAGTGTCAGAATCCAGTAGCCATTGGTGCTCTGTGTTCAGTATGAACAAAATCTCAGGCTTGAACTGGACCTTCAGAATACAAAGGGTTAATCTGGTAAATCTGGTATACACTGGATCTTCAGAATACCAAGGGTTAATATTGAGCAGCCACTGTTGCCCTGAGGTTGAAATTGGAATCATATAAGGCATTAACTCCATCTGAATGAAACCAGGGATAAACCTTGATTGGTAGAATATTAGCTTTGATAATACATAGCTGCTACAAGTGCCCAGAGGCCAGTAAAAGCAATATTTAAGAAATGGACTGGACCCAGAGAAAATTAGGGGTTAATCTGGCCTGACAGAATTAAATGGGTTAATCCATGCCCAGGGGCCAGTATAAGCAATATAATTGAAGACCTGAACTGGACCCATAGAAAATAAGCGGTTAATCTGACCCAGTAGATCAAAATGGATTAATCCATGCCCAGGGGTCAGTATAAATAATATTGAAGACCGGAAATGAAAACAAAGGGTTAATCTGCTCCAATGGAATACAAGGGGTTAATCTTGTAAGTAGTGATTACCAGGGGTCAGTAAGAGCAGACTTTACTGCATAGACTGATTAGGCACCATTCATGCCTAGCTGATGTAGAGGGTTAATTCAGTAGTGCTACCACAGTAGCCGTTGTTGCCCTGGGGTCCCTGAGAACAACATTTATGGTTTGTGTGTTGGTGAACATTCTGCAGACCACTGGCTGTAACCTAATGAGACAGAGCTGACATCCTCTGTACAAACACGATAACAGCCCAGGAGCAATGCTGCTGCTGGAATCTCCTCAGAATGTGGCAGTAGTGGGAGGTAGAATCAAGCCAAAACCTTATGTAGATGTACAGCAGTGGATGTTCTCTTGGTAGCCTTATCACCAAAAAGATGAATGTCTACATCCACATATTTCTCATTCTACTTCTAATAATTGCTGACAAAAACTACTACACTAGTGCATAGAGGCAGTTGAATGAAGTTTGTGAAAAATACAATGGATTGAGATATAACGTCTCAATTCTTTCAGAAAAGAGTCTTTTAAAGTGAATAGCACTTATTTTCTATAAATTAGAAGGCATATTGACATTTGTATTGGTAATGTCAGTGTATGACAACTGACAAGTTTCAGTTCTCATCAAAAATGTCTTTCCTTTTTCAGTAGCTAGATTCTTACTAAATTCATTTGAATAGTGACGCCTTCTGCCACTGCTGCCTCTAATGGAGGTAGAACCATCATTGATATTCAGCAGCCAATTCATTAGGTCCTTTTATCAGAATAATTGGTGTGGAAGTCCTCTGTGTCCACTTGCTTCCACTCTCTGACCAGTGGTCATCGGTCATCAAGCGGCTGGATTCCTGGCACTGGGCGCCACAAGTAGCCACCCTGGGCAGTCAGCGCAGACTTGAGAACTATTTGTGTAATGTTCCTTGATTCCCGGGTCTGGGATTAGGGGGTAATAGAGTACTGTGATGTATTGCGGGTGAATTGTTTACGAGCTGGTGAATTGCTTTATCCCACTGTCGAGAGCGCTCAAGTCAAAGGTTCTCTGAGTAACAACAATGGCAGCGAGGAAATCAATCATTTCATTCAATACTTACTAATTTTATTCCCTTGTTGGTTCTTAATAAGACTCAGGTGTCAAGTGTTTTTTCAAAACAAACATTTTTTATGAAACTGAGTAATCGTACTTACAGTGAGTAATCAATAGTAAATATCAGCCTCCTGAATGTTCAATATACCATGATTCCATTCTATAAGGATACAATTTCATTAAGTTTAGAGAACCTTTGTTTTCAAAACAAGCATTGGCTAGAAATATCACATCCAAAGTACCTTATGAACTCCCAGACTTCTCTCCCAATATTGCTCCTACATAATCCATATCTGAGATAAGCCTTTGAGAAGATTGGCCCTTCACCCTGTATAAGGTTCCTTCAGTGGTCAGGCTCCTTGCCATGCTTATCCCAGTCAAGCATAAACTGCCTCGGAATTAATGAGATTTTTAGAGAAAGGGTTTTGGAGCTATTGAGACTTTGATTTAATTTCCCCAATTTGTTGTTGGTGAGCGGGGTGAAGCCGATACTCCCATGGAGACTATTGGCCGGTGCTGGCCGTGTGGTCACTGCACGTGCTTGATGAAAGGAGACACATGCAAGGCGTCTTCTACTGAACCCTGGCTCTACATTACCACTGCACTCCCTAACATAACCTGTCGGCGCCTGGCACAGACTTCATCATAGAGAACGCTGACAGAATAAGATGAATGATGATGAAATATGGCTTCCTGAGAATCCACTTTATATGTCAGAATATCAAACAGGGAAATAGGAATGTAAATGTGAAGCGATTGATAAGTTCAACTCAATTGCTAATACAAACTTGCAAAATATTATCCCAAGAATATTACTTGAGTACTCATTTATTTGCAATTTTAGGTATATATATAAATATAAATATATATATATATATATATATATATATATATATATATATATATATATATATATATATATACCAACACATATGCAATAGCTTCTGTTAATTTTTAAATATAATTTCATATAGTTCAGACTTTTGATTCTGGGTGTGGCCAGTATTTATGTTATGTAAGGCTCTTAGACTTAAAGGAGACAACCAATTCTCTTGATGAAACTGACACCTTCATATCTGATCATTCCCATTATAAGTAAAACCATATTTCATTTAAAGGTTATGAAATATAGACTGACTGACATTTCTTTTTGTGATGTGTACTTAAGTATCACATAGTCACCATTAGAAATATGAGATGAGAATTCACTGATAAGCTGAATATGAGAAAGTCGCTGAGAAAGAACCACCTGCCTCTGCCTGTATATCACTGTTACATTGTTGAGAGGAGAGACTGGCGGGTGAGTCTATTCTCTGCCTGTAGCTAGACTGTCTTGATGAGGTCAGATGGTCCATGCTGGAGTGCAGTTGAAGAGGGTCCCGGGACCACTCTGCGTAGTGACCATTTCTTCTCAGCTGGATTGTACCACTTAAGCAGGATTTAGATCACTTTGGATTACCACTATGGACTTATACTTTAACACATGGATTCTGTAAACACTGTGATGGATTTATACTGTTTGAATTAATGCTGGTATGTATTTGTATGTCAGTATGTGTGTGCATGTCTATCTACTGTTTTCATCAAGTGCGAATATGGGGTGCAGAACAATACATTTTCTGTAGGTAATAACTCATTCTTGCCTTTTTCTTCAAGGCTTCTTTTCAGAGGCACCTACATGTAGGTGTTTGTATGGTGGTGGTAAGATAAAGCAGGAGCAGTCAGTCAGGAAAGTCAGTCAGCGTGTGAGGGACCCTGTGTTTACACTCGCACTGTATGTTTGGCAAGGCACAGACTGAGTGGTTGGTCCACACTACTACTCTACATGCTCCTGCTACTGTGTGTATCTTGATGAGAGCGCTGGCCACAATGGAGAAATAGCGTATCCATTGCATCTTCTTCTCCACTTTACGTTTGTAGTATCAGCCTGAGTGGTTTATGATGATGTTGTAGATAATTTTAGGAATAGGCCTGTCTGATTTAAAGGCTACATAGTTTTGATTAGCTTGCAAGATCTCAGCCCAGCAGTTATCAAAAATGGAAGTGGCTGCGTAGCCGGCTGGCCGGCTATGCAGCCCCGGGCGCAGCGTAGCCGGCCAGCCGGCTATGCAGCCTATCCTTCAGCATTTGGCTGCGGAATATTATCAATGTGTATAGTGCATGTAATATTAAGAAAAAAAATTCATTGGTAATAGGTAGTTTTTTGTAGTTGCAAACAAGTAGAAAACTGTACCAATCATGTACGAAAATTGAGCAAAGAAGGTGGAGTGCGATTTGGTAGTGCCATGTTGAGCCTGAGTGGCAGGGCGTAAGTTGATTTTAGTGTTCAAGACTAAGAATGGGCCACAAAGTAGGCATCCGTGGTTTGAACTGAGTGATTATGCCGTATGATGCTGGTGACTAATTTGTTCATCACAAAATCATCGATAAAAGACGAGAGAATATCGGTCAAAATCGCCAATGACCAAATTAGCCGCCAGCATCATAAGGCATAATCACTCAAAAAGTGTGGCTCACTTTTATTGTACATGTTTGCAACAATAAACTTTCTATTACCAGTAAAAAATACATTTTCTTTATATATGTAGTATTATGTACTATAGTATGTATATAAAGAAAATGTATGTTTTCACCCTGCTGTCTAAACCCTGTGGGCAAGGCATCTATACTCATCTATAATGTTATGGATGGTAGTGAGAATAAGGATGGGCAGCTAGTCAGAGTGCCTTCTTGTTCTCATGGGTACACCTGATGGCAGTTATGGTAATATTTACCAAATTGCAATTAAATCAACTTCCCCTGGCCTCTGACCTAGACTGAAGTACCTAGACATTGGCAGTAAGAACATTACTCTTTAGGAGATGGAGTGAAAACATTCTACTGCCTTTCAGATGATTCACAAAACCTTTTCGCTGACTTATTACTGAAATAAATCCTTCAAATTCAAGCCATTTGAGACAAGGAGTGACAAAAAATAGTCATAAACGAAGAGTCATGAATATGGAAAAGTCATTGTTTTTACAGATGATTTTTTGGTCATAAATTTGCTAATTGATAGAAAAGTAACAGAAAATTACTTATTACTTTTGGGATCAGTCTATTACAATTACTTGTACTTAAAGATTTTGACTGTCTATTACTTATTACATGCTATTACTTTGAAATTCGGTCTATTACCTATTACAGTGGAACCTGTCAAATTGAACACCTGTGTACATTGAACACCTGCGTACATTAAACATTTTTTCATGTCCCGGCACACTCCCATTGAAAATCAATGGGAGGCTACCTGGATACATTGAACACCTGTCTACCTTGAACATTGAACAGCAAATTTGTTCCCGCAGGCCACATTTAACCTGTCTACTTTGAACATTCTGCACTGATTTGAAAGATTTCACTGAAAATGAGGACAAATGAGATACATAAGATTGACTGTTTTGTTAAGTGATATTTTTCAAATGCTGAACATGTGAAGTGTATAACTATATGAAGAAAGTAAGGTAAAGACATAGTAGATTTTGCAATATAATGATCATGTTTCTCTGATTACCCTTGATTTTGTTTCTATTTCACCCGACCTCTAATTGCTCATAACCTGGATACATTGGACACCTGCGTACATTGAACACTTTTCCATTTCCCGTGAGTGTTCAATGTAGACAGGTTCCACTGTACTTTTCTATTACCTATTACCAGAGAAATACATAACCTACTCTCAGCTATTACTTATTACCCCATGTCTGGTACTATACACACTGATAATAAACCGGCTATGCAGCCAAATGCTGAAGCATAGGCTGCATAGCCGGCTGGCCGGCTACGCAGCCCCTGGGGCTGCATAGCCGTCCAGCCGGCTACGCAGCCACTTCCATCAAAAATACTTCAAACCCAGCTAGGTTGATGAATGGAATATCAACGAGAGACAAAGGCAGCTTTTGTTGTGAAATTTGATATTTTTCTCACATTTCCAACATAGTCCTCTATAATTATGCTCATCATTATCAAAAATGGAATTTGAGACAATCATCCTCGATCATGGAAACTGCACAGTTTTACATTCAACATCACCATTTGCCCCTTCTCAGATTCTCAGAGCCACATTTATCTGTGATTAGGGCAGTGGAGACTACTTTCAACACCTACTGTTTTATGTTAGGGCAACATTAGGGATTTAGCTGTCAAGTGGGATAAAGAATGAGCCCTAATTACCATGGAGGTGATAAATTGACATCCTACCCTCACCCCAGGGGATTGTGATTTCATGAATTTTAATTATGAATGTTTTGTATTATATTTCCAATACTAAATAGGTGTGCCTACATCACCCCTTCCACTGACATGAAAAATATTCATTTGTCTGAAAAGATGCCCTTGTTACTCTCAAATACCTGTCCAGCACCCATCCCTGTTGTGGAGGGTAAATTGTGGCTAAGTCCTTCTTAAATACCTCACTTCAGATAGATTTTTATCTATTTCTATATCAACATGCCATAAAGTTATCATGGAATCTTTTCCTGTGAGAGTTTTGCTGAGGGAGCCTGCTGCTGATCTTGGGGCATGCTAGATCTAGTTCGTGGCGGTCACTTGTGTGAATGGAATGTCTTATTCCCTGTAGTGACGGAGATCCATCCTGAGTCAAGTGCTCCTGCACACATGGCGTTTGACTCCTGCACACAGAGGGGCCTTCTACTGTGCGACTCTCACAACCAAGAGTTCCTGGCTGCTGAGAGTTCAGTATAATAGGTGATTTATACAGGAACACTTGCTTGTCGCTGCTGACCAGACAGATTCCTGTAGATATGTCGGCTTACTTTGCCTGCAGCCAACACTCCTTCAAAGGCATTTCATATCTGTCATAGAATGGGCTATTTAATATCCTCTTCGGAGCTTTTGGTTATTGGGGTGTAATTTCATTTCTGCCCAGCGTAAAATGCTTTACTTGTAGGTCTTTTGCTTGAGTGGAAGATATTCTCCAGTGATGGGATCCTTTGAGAACGATACATACATCACTGTGAGTTAACTCTGCACACAATGACATTACAGAGACAGCTATCATGGAGCGAAGAACCAAAAATGAGTGTCGCATTCATCTTATTTCTTAATGGAACGTTGCAATTTAGAGTTCCTCCTCAGTCCTGTAAATATAGAATGATCCAGAGGCATACTTAATATGTTTCTACACTAACTTTTAGACCCAGTGTAGTAATGATCTCATATTGACTCCAAACATGATGACTTTATACATATTCTGGTTGGATGCTAAAGTTTCAGTGCAGTACCTGTCTTATGTTCAGGCTTATCATAATGTGACAATATAAAATGTCTTGATTTAAACACCATTTGAATCCATCATTACAATGAAACTCAGTATTTTGAAGTGAACACATTTTGCTTTCTGAACTGTATTCTGTTTTCTAATCAATGTCAAAAATATAAAGATGACATCATGTTTTTGCTTTTGAAAGACACTGAACCTTCACGTGATAATTCTTGCACAGACATTAGTGGTGACAGAGTTGTAATGGAAGTTGATCTCATGTGAATTATGTACATAACCACATAGACCAAGGACACACACACACAGTAGTGAAGTGTGGTATGATACAAACAGCTACGTGTCAAAACATCGCACAAGCATTCATAACCTGTTTACTTTTTATGGTCGCAAGACACTTAAACATAATGTTCATATCCTGAGACCTTGAAGACTATGATGTTTTCACTCTAAGCAAGTACTCTTCAGTTGACTTCAAGCATATATACATGCTTGACTATCCAGCCCTTTGTGTAGCTCTGTGAAACTCTGTGAGCTTTCTTCCCTTGTTAACAAGTAGGAATGCATACAGGGTGTACATGAGAGGTAGAGGAGTGCCTGACCATGGAAACATGCTTTTAAGTGAGGCCATATAAGAATTATATAAATGCATTTTTCAGTGTTAGACATTTAAAGGGTCATTTAAAGGTTGCATGTGCTGTTATCATAGTGTAAGTGGATATCCCTTGTGTGGTCAACTTGAAAGCAACCTTTTAGATACCAACCCTGGATAAGAAATCATTGAGATGGACTTTTACCCTCTCCACTTGTAGATTTTGAGTGGGAAGGTTAGTGTGAGAAAGGTTGTTCTTCTTGAGCTGGCCTATAATCATGATATTAGTGTAGAGGGTCTGTCTGAGATAGTTCAAGCTGTCATAAATACATGCCAACTTCATCTCTATCTGATTTATCTACTTTATCACATCATCTTTAAAGGCCTCCTCTTGACATGCTGCTGGGATTTCAGATAACTGGAGAGGGTAGAAGTGCAAGTTCATAAAACGATAGTCAGGGGGTCATTATGTAGAGAATCTGTATTCATGAGCTCTAGCTAGGATATCAGTATAAGTACATAAAGACTATGTCACTTCACTTTGAAGAAGAGTTATGAAGCCCAGAAACTTAGATATTTGATGGTCACGAAAATCAGAAAATTATCACTCTTCAAATGAGCCTTCTACTGATCATGTTCTGGGATATCATCCCTTTTAGGTACATTGTAGATAGTATTATTAGCCATATCCTAAGGCAGCCAGCTGCGATACTCAATGCTCAACCAATTCCCCTAGGCAGACCATGAACATATGTGTCAAAGGTGTGGGCATTGACTAAGAATTTTGTATATTAGATTAAAACATGTGAAGACCCTTTATAAAGGTTAGTGGTGATTTGGCAGACCATCTTGCGTTATATCATTGAGATGGATCCTACTCTTAGGGTATGTAAGAAGGTTTGCATGTTCAGTGAACATGACTATTGAGGTGTGAGGTACCCTTTAAAGTGGCCAACACAACAAAGCCTCAATGTGTACTAATTGCCTGTGGTCTGCTGCCAGTACATGTTAGCACTGGCAGCTTTGATGTGGCTGTCTGGAGCCAGCTAGTTGTGTTGGATCCAACAGGCTTACCTGCTTTCCTGGGGGGAGCCCCTATTTTACATAACAGGCACCTGGGGCTACTGTTTGCTTTGGAGGAGTGATCAAGCGCACCTAGCAGCAGCAGACCAGACACTTCTTCTTTGTTAGGCCATCACAGAGGGACCAAACTGACCACTGGAGGCTTCAGTAAAGCATGGTCATCTTGGACAGAATCCAGAAATTAACTGAGAACCAAGTTAATGTATATATAATATGTGTAGTATAGGCTCCTCTATATGAGGGGCGAGTCTTACAGCCAGCTTTTTGTTAGAGCATTATACAGTGTGAAAGCTGGTCACTAGATCCTTCAGAGAGACATGGTCATTTTAGAAGGATTCCAGATAGGGATGTCCAGAGAACCATGTGAATGTGTACATAACATGTGTCTGCGCTAACCATGAACTTAGGATTGGATGCCAAATGATAAAAGGAGATATCAGGGCTAGTCAGGGTACCCCATACAAACCATTGCTTGCTCACTTAAAGCAGCTGTACAGCAAAAATCAATAGGTTGACAATAGCAGGAAGTGCACATGTATTTGTGTGCATGGCTTCTTACTAGAATTAATTAACCTAATCCTGTTGTATCCTACATACTCATGGTAGGCACACTCAGCCTTTTATCACTACCAGAAACCCTTACTTCCTTGATATAAGTCTCGAAGGATTAAATTGGTCCTATCCTCCAGTACAATGGAAGTGTTTGCATGCCCAGTAATTGGTGTTAGAACACTGACCGTGTTTCCAGCAGCGGCAGGAAGTTCAGGTAGTGCACTCAGGTGTGGGGGGATTACAGGTGAGAGCCCAGCAACAATGGCGCTAATTGGAAGATCAGACTGGGAGATCACAGGTAGCTGTTGAAGGGGTTGGAGACAGAATAGTACAATATTCATATATAAACACAGTATTACTTTATCAGTGTGGTACTAATAAAGGATATGGCAACTGTGGTGTATGCAGGATGTACTATGATGGTGTCTTTTATCATATAAAGGAAATTTGTTTTCATTGAAAATTTCAGAGATATTGTATTTGACAAAGGAAGTTGACCTTCTCTCCCTGTGTTATTGTACCACCCTCTGCTAGCCCCTTCCTGGCTACAGGTAATGAGAGCATCATTAGGGCTTATCATGGGGCTAATGGGAGACCACTGGCCCGTCCAGGTGAGAAGTCATCAGCAGCCTCCACAGGTAACACAGGTAATTACCCTCCATCTCAACCCTGGGATGCTAACAGCTCCTAAATGCAACAATTTGGCCGGTTATTTTTAGAGAGGGAGTGTAGCGGTTCATCCATCAAGCTGTTGTGTGCTGTAGTTTCCTAGCAGTTACGTGAATGTTTAAGACTGCCAATTTCATGGCAACATGGACCACATGTATACAGGGACAAGTGATTACTCCTATGCTATGATTCATCTTCAGCCCTCCTTTAGACGAGAGATAGTTCTCCTTGATAAGGCCCATTGTGGATGGAAAAGGGTATGCACTTATAAGGGGCATACTGCCCATAGGGTAAACAGCCTTTGTTAGGATTACTATGTTTGGTAAATCATACTATGGAGAGTTCCAGGAAAACAAATCTTTATCTCTATCACAGTTCAGACAACCTACTATCTAAATTGAATACCAGTCAAAATAGGTTACATCAATCTCTTTCCTAATCTCTCTATTTTCCTAGATATATATAATGTAGTTGGATACGATTATAATGAGAAGGCACTCTCATCCTTAAGTTTGTGCATATAGATAAATATTGTATGCAAACTCTTCAAGTGCCAATTTGTCTTCATTGTCTTAACTTTGAAGAATTAGCATCTCATTTGCATATTACACTAGTAGCTGTAGTTCTATTGTCAACACTAGCCATGACAGCTTGGCCATTAGTTTACATTACATGTTGATACAAAACACCAGGTGACTTCGGCAAGAACAATAGAAATGATAATTAGTGCCTATAACCCTCCTATGAATAGGCTGGCAGGTGTCAAAATAAATGTGCATCCTATTGTTTCATAGAATTAGAGGATCCATTGATATCATTAGAGTATGATATAGTGCCTGCTATATCCTAGGAATACTTAAACTCATTAATCCCTAAGAGATAGTAATGAAATTGGTTGGATCTTTGTTAGTTTTGACAACAACTTGGATTGATTTTAAGTAGTATTTGAAGGAAAGTTGTTGGTAGTGTTCTAATGAACATTTCTCCTTCAAATCTTGTCCCAATTATGCTTCTGTATGAAAGATTTCTCCAAAATTGTTAGACTGCCTTTGGTTGCTGTTAGTATTAATTTGTTAACCTATTTCCATCAGCAGCAAACATGTGGTCTAACATGTATGGAAATATTTGATTAAATCAATATTGGAAGAAATATCTGATTGAAAGCCATTGTTCTTATTGGATTTAAAGAACCCTCATCAGACATTTCTCCAAACATAATACTCATGTTTGATGATGTATTACTTTCAAGGTTGTCAGACCTTGTATGCACTCCAGATAGAGATAGGTTATAAGGATGAGAAGTTGAGATGAGTCCAAGACCTTGTTGGCCTGTTGATCCTAACCAGACATGTGTATTTGCCTGTGGCTTTCCTGCTGTTTGCCAGGTAGAGATTTGTATATTGAGATGATCCTCTGTGTCGGGGGACCATCATGCCTGCTGCCTATGAGTACACATAGTGTTTATGCTAATGGGCAGATTCACTGGTAGAGCAGTTGAACTAGTGACCTCAACCTGTAGACTTTTTGTTGCTAAATCCTTAAGGATACAGAATTGATGGTTTGGGAGATTTGAACCATTGTAGGATGGATATGTACTTATATTTACCCATGAACAGGTGTATTTTAGGTTTGTGTGTGCCACTGGTAGAGATGGAAAGGAGCACTCTTGCTGTGTTAACCTATTCATGCACAGGGTTTTGTAAAATAGTAGCTGATGTATTTGTCATATTATTATTATTGTTATTATTATTATTATTATTATTATTATTATCATTATCATCATCATCATTATTATTGTTATAATTTTATCATTGTCATCACCATCATCATCATCATCATCATCATCATATACATATTATTAGTCATCATTACCATGTAGCACTACAGTATTTTCATTATATCTTTTCTCACCACCACTACAAGGTACTGTTTTTGCTGGCTTCATCCTGAAGCTCCCACGTTCCTTCTCCATTCTCCTATCCCTAGCTCAATACTGACAATATATACCTCAGCTACCTGTAATATTCAACCACAATTGACATATTGTGTCAAACTATTTTCCCAGCATTCAGCTCTCCAGCTTTCCCATATGCAGGAGTGCCCTTAGAGTTCACAAACAAAGTATAACTGCCGATCTTTGCTGCATGAATGAAAGGGGAACACAACAAGGGTTTAGGGGCATATAGTTGAGTGGCTCTGATCAGCCTCAGTTTTTTGCGGTTCGTGTTTCCGCCATGGCTGTCGACAACCCTCCAACGTGTGACAAAACATTGAATAACTTGACTCTCGGTAAGTGAATAGTTAAATCTTTGAACAGCTATATTCTAGTACATAAAGAGGTTATTATGGTGTGTCACCTAGACTTTCTCACACTGTTTCTTGGGTCCCTAACTGATCCTTTGTTTGGGCCTGTGTTTCCTGTACCATTTTTTGCGGTAGGTAGAGAAGGTACAGTAGCTGAAGTGTACTTGGTTGAGGGTGGAGTATGTTCATAACCAGCAAGGGGGATGCCTTCACTATTATGACAGCAGCTGAGTCAGCCAGTGACACAGTCGTCAGTTCTGTCAGTACAGCATACCACACATTATTATGATGGGCTGCATGCTGAGCGGTTTGTGATAAGTTTACCAACTCTGGCCGTTTGGGGAGTGGCCAAGATGTTATGGCCAGGGGGGTCAGCAGCATGGCAGCCATGTATTCTCATTACATAGTTATTGGTCAAAGAAATGGTCAACTCTGAACCAGCAATGGGAGGGTCCTTATTGTTCTAATTACAGAATGGCTTGCTGCCATAAGCTGAGGGGTCAAAATGGTGATGTTGGCATTAGAGTCTTATCTTTTAACTGGGTTTCTGCTAGAAGTTTGGAGACCGCTTGTCTAATAGAGACAATCACTTAAATTTGGGGTATCAATTAAGCTAAATATTGTGATAATAATCAAAAGTTTACACTTAACACTATAGTTTTCAAGGAAATTGATATAATCTTTAACCAATGTTCTTACCAAAACATATGGGTATTTACGCTGTGTTATAGGTTATAAGAACTCCTTAAGACCCTTATATTTCTCCCACAATGGCCAGCAGAATTTGATCAAGATGGATTAAAATGTTTTTTGTCACAGAAGGTCATGGCATCTATGAAGTTATTCCCTGCCCTGCATTTTGAGACACCCACTTAGCAGCCACTTGAAGTAGACTCTAACACTCAGCCCCACTTGGCCTTCGCTTAGCCTCCACTTACCAGACAGCATGGAGTCTGGAGGGGGGCCAGGGTCATCATCCTGGTGTGGAGGGGTCAGGATAGGTGATTCCTTTCTGTCGCCAATCCTTATTGTAGATATTAGAGGAGAGAAATCACCAGAGGGCGCAAGCCAGGTGGGAAACCTTAGGCAATACCTAATTCATAGCAGTGTCTGATCATCTAAATACCTTTGGTGTAACATGAACTTTTAACATCCTGGGTATCAAAGTCATCTTTTACAGATGTAGTTGTCAATGGCCCAATGTGTAGAATTGTACTTATATATTTCTGTGCCTACCATAGAGAAAATGTTGCCTTTACAAGTGTTTATTTCATTGGAGCATTTGATAGGAGAGATAAGCAGATAACAGTAGACAGATAGGGAGATCCAGCTACCTTGTTGACACTTGGTGTAACGTTAACTCCTAAACATCCTAGGTATCAAAGTCATCTTTTTACAGATGTAGTTGTCAAAGGGCCAAGTGTGGAAGTGTTGTATTGAGCGAGTCCCCATTTGACACCTGGACACGTGGTGAATCTACCTCTCTCCCAGGTAAATGTAACAAAGTCTGCCACCTGTCACACTTCAAGGTTTCAGGTAGACAAAGGTCACATGGTTAAGAGCATGTCAGACAGGTACAAAGTAACTCCAAGATCTGCACCGATAGCACACACTGCTAGACTAGGGGATACTGTGCTGCTACGGGTGTGTATTTACATACATAGCTTTCTAGGAATGGAGTAAAGGAAAGATTTGTACACTTAGGCTGGAGTTACAGATTCATGTTTTGACATCATATAGCACAAGTGGAATATTTCAAAGGGATCTAGGTAAGGTCAGTATCAACACCAAATAATGTCAATAGCAACACCAACAATTGATTACATAAGTTAGAATAACAACAACATTAAGAACAGTAGTGAAATAACAACAGCAACAATTACAACAAAAACAAAGTTCTACAATACAATTTGATCAGCCACTTTTAACAACAACATCAACATCAGTAACCACAATAACAGCAGCAACAATAACAGCAACAGAAAAAGGGAGGTGATTGAATGTGTCGTTGTCAACTTTATCTATGTTCATTCCAAGTGCATATCAATCAATCCAATGTAAAGGAAATCAAGCAGAAAAATACAATGCAATCAATCAGTTATTTAAGGATTGCTAAAAAACATTGCTCGTTCACTAGCTTAGTTAGGTGCCTCACATTCTGCACCCCTTATATTCAAGCAATGTGTCTCCTTTGATTGCCTGCATCTGATTGGCTGAACACTGGTTCTGGTCCTCTTCAGACAACCTGTTGCCAGCAGGCATTTTGATTACACCCCCCACCCCCTGATAATATAATGATTGTGCATCTCAATTAATGCTGAAACTTTCTGTTTTTATACGGTCAAGGTGACTGAGTTGGTCAGTTGTGTGTGAACCAGACAAGATTCTGTCATACATGATACATTGTCTAATTGGTCAAAATCTGAGGAATTTCACTGCAGCCAGGTTTCTGCGGCCATCCATCAAAATGTCCCAAGCATGGACACCTTGGCTTAGTCTAGACCACCTGTCCTCTAATTATCCCTGCGATTAATCAGATAAAAACAGTCTAATCAGTGACAAATATGCAACAAGCTCTCCGAGCACTAGATACCAGGCCGAGATGGATGGGAGCTCGATAAGCCTTGGAGGGGATACCATAATACTCAGGCGTGTGAATGGTGGTATCATCCCTAGAACAGGTACCCTCACACAGGGACCCTGTAGATGGATGGCCTGGATACACAAGAATCTTAGTGAAAGATACATGCACTCTTCATATGATTTCCAGTGTGTTTATGGGTTGCCCCTGTATGGAGGGTAGCTGTGCACCTGTTGAAGCCAAGCTGTCAGGAAAACACATGTAGTCTACCACATGAGGGGCAAGGATGAAGGACAGCAATAAACAGGATGAATAATGACCCTCTGTGAAGTTTATAATGTCAAAATCTGTTAGTAGGCCAGATATTAGCAGTCATGTTCCACAGCTAGAAAATGCCATGATAGTATTAACACATTCAGGCCAAAAGAAATGAAAGTCAAATGAAGTTTTTAACAGTTATGGAAATACTTTTTTGGAGTGAAAGCAATATTTCAGATATATTTCAAGCATGACAAAACTTTAAATCAAGATTCCATTACATATGAATAAGACCAGTTTATGAAATACAAGATTCTTTTATCAGATGAATGTTATCAAAACAAACACCCATTCAACAATAAGCTTTTTTCAGCCAAAACCAATTAACATGCTATGGCAGATACCACCTGGATGGGTTCACCGTCAAAGCAGCAGACTCAAACAAGTTCCAAGTTCTTCTAAGTGATGCTTTGAAATGCCATAGCATGGTTGAGACTATTTGTAGGTTCTACGTGAAAAAAACAGCTTAATATTGAACAATTTCATACAAGTGATGCTATTCAGGTCAGAATGTGCCAACCATAGTTGTAGGTCTATCCTTGAAGTACAGCTCTCAGTATTACATGTAAGTATTCATACAAGTGATGCTAGTGAAGCCAGAGAGTGGCCAATGTCCTATTGATCTTCTTTATTCACTGGAGAAATGGTGCTTGATGGGTCAGTAGAGTCGGTACACATTGTACGCACAATTTGCCCTGGCCAATTGGGTTGATTTTTGCCACCACCGCAAAGCCTATTTGTGTGTTTGCTCAGTTGTGGCTGCTGAAGCACAAAGTGCATTCAGGATGAGCACACGAGAAAATCCCCATCCAGCACAAACCATCAAGATGAGCATGCTGATCTCTGGCATTTGGCCATCAGAGAGACTGTCGGTCGGCAATCAGGGATGAGGAGGCCAGAATCAGTGACAGTTCAGGTGGAAATCATAGGGCAAGGAATGTGCCACCTTACACTGTCTTTATACATGCAGGCATCTGGCAGGACCCCCACTCTCAGGCTCCGCAAAATGTCAGAAGTTTCAAGTTCTAGTTAGTTTGGTTCTGGGGGTAACCAAACAATGAAGGAAACATGAAGGAAAAACAAATTGCAGATCGACAGATGGTAGCAGTGTAAGGGAGACAAATGTCAAGGTTCCGCTTCACCTGCTGGTGGAGAAATACCCCTAGACCTTAGGGTCAGGGGTCACCAAAGGTCAAGGACATGCTGCTGGTCAGTAACAACTGTTTAGGAATGACTTCATGCTTTATTAACCAAGAAAAAACATGGTCTATTTTCAGATGAAGAACTGGGAAGTATATGAGAAAGAAGCCAGAATGATTTAGGTACTTGTTCACTTTGGTCAAATACATTTTAATTCCTCCTAGTATGTAAAGGTGGCAGCACTAGTTGTATGCTATTGAGATTGCTCAATCTCAAGGGACATAAACCTTTAGTGTATTCTACGAAATAATCACATAAAACTACACAAGTCAGTTTGATGATACACTTGTGATGCAGGAAATAATATCTGCTTTCAATTACAATGAGAATAATTGCAATCAGCAGTTACATTTCAGTAATTAGTTCACCATCCTCTGACCCCCGTGTACCTGTCTAGCTGGCGCTGGTCATCCATCATTCTGCGGACGACAGACCAGCGGTCAGTTCCCTCCATGCAGTCTAAGATCAGATGGAAAACCTGCAGTTTGAGGGGAGAATATCAGTCATGGAGGTGAAAGTTAATTTGTAGCTGCACAGTTGGAAATCAGAAGTTTATTAATCATTCTTAACTCTTCCATTCTGGATTCAGTAAGAGGGAATTTTTTTTGTTTATTCAACCATAAATGGAAGATAAGTATGTTTTCCTTAAAAGTCCAGTTTATAACACATGTAGATAGAGATTTGAAAGGATTGTAAGAACCGCTGAAATCCAACTCTACAATAAAAGAATCATAGAATTCCAATTCTTATTATTCTTTCTGTAACCTGAAATCTTTTGGCTCACCCGTGAATCAGCTATTAATTTTCTTATGAGTTCAAATTCCCGAATGTTATAATGACTAGTATTTTCTCATTCTAACTGAAAATATCATGTTAATATTGATGCTCAAAAAAGGAAGTTACCTTAGCAGTTATAAGAAACCGAACAACCTCTCTTTGTGATGAATATGACAATATCACTGAAACCTATTAAGTTCTAGATTATGATGCTATAACAATCATGACCCACTTCACATAGAAAAATTCAATGATTTAGCGACCTTACTATTTATTTGTACTGGGATGACAATACATATGTATCCCCAGCCCCAGGGATGTGTAGTTAAATATATATTCTTTGGTCTTGGAAATGTTTTGATGTGATTCCTTTCTATTGTGGTTTGCCTCCAACCACCAAATCTAATAAAAGAAAATATAACATGAAGGAAAAGATGTTTTTGGAAACATGAAAGTATTGATGTGTTTGCTTATGGCATGCATGCAATGAGTAAATACAAGTGCAATTATTGGTGTAACGTTTGCCAATTATGGCATTTCCAATCAATGAGAAATATAGGGCCTAGGGTAGTGCACATCGGCCTTGGAAGCCATACTGTTGATAGAACTTGGGGTGGGTCCTCTCAGAAACATCAACCCTCTTGTAGCTGTGTTGCTGTATCTTACGTATTGAAAGATTCTATGAGGTAAACATGGGAAAGCTGAGATATGATGAGGCTCATTCATCAAGAGAAATGCCACTCCATCAGCATAACTCAGTGACACACCTAGCATTCTGTGAAGTGATGGGAAACAGTGGTAGCTAATACACAGAGAATGTCATTAACGGGGAACACCAATTGCAAAACATTGACACCAAATACACATGGATAACAATTAATTAATAGGAAACCACAATTAGGCCATATGAAAACGATTGTCACCTAATACACATGGATAATAACTAATAAATAGGAAAACCCAATCAGGCCATTGCAAACAAAACATTGTCGCCTAATACACACTGAATGTCATCCATGGGAAACACCAGTTAAACCATTGCAAAACATTGACAACAAATACACAAAGAATCATCTTCAGAAAATCAGCTGAAACCATATATCCTTAGAATATGCTAGCCAGTGACAAGGATTATTAAGTCCTGTTATTGGCAACATGGAGTTAGTTATATATTCGGACCTCATTCATGATCTTGCTGTCATAGTACTGTTTCGTGCATATGGGCCAGTGGTGGATTTTTATTACCAATAGTATATGCTATATATATTATTAGTTTATGCCATGAGTTGTCAATATCAGCATTGTAAGTACTTATTAGTCATGATGAATGGGCATTTCATTGTGGTTTTAGTATCTAGTTATTGGCCTTTTCCTCACTTGGGGACATATCATACTCTTATCAGTGGATAAAACACATATCAAACACCAGTTGGGATGTATTCTATATCCGAAAAGCATTCATATCAGGACCACATATACATCAAATGATTAGATGGCTATCGGATAAAACATCACAGAACCATAACATTAGTTTCCTGTGTCATAACAAGACTTAATCTCAGAAATATCCTATTAGATTTATTAGATGATTTTATATTCTCCTTGAGTTAGTACTTTGTATGGGTCCTCAAATTTCGTTAAACTTAAAATTGATTTTCTAATGCCCAATGTAAAGGTTTGGAGTATCTTGTGATGTATACAATACTAGTACAAGTTCCTTCTTTGTCATGAATAGCATCTTTGTAGATCTTATTCATGAACTATATCTGATTAATTTGCACCTCTTTCTTTGTTTGATCAAGTGCTAATTATCATTTTCTTTTTGGCTGGAATTAAGTTCATATTGATATAAAGGACAGATAATTTATTCATAGCTGAAAGGTTTATTTCCTACCCTTGTATGTATTATCTTAAGTGCAAATGAGCATTTTATGGTTTCGCCTGTTTTTTACCACAGATTGATCTTGAGGTTAGTGGTTCACTGCCTCCCGACTCCAGTCTGCCAGTTCTCTGTCTCATGCCACTATAAACCGCTAATGACATCTGATAAATTGAATTTTTTATCAATGAAATATAAATAAGGACATTTTATGGAGGCTTGAGACCAGCCCTCTGGATTGTAATAAGGTTAAGGAAAGACTTTATTTCTGAACTGGTTGTCAGTTCTTGATGGTTATTTGAAGATGTACGGCTTGAATGTGTGAAGTAGGGGATTTTGGGAGAGGGATTTAGGGTGAGGGATATTAGGTAGCAGTTCCAGCGCGTGTTATATTTCGTCCACAACAAGTGGGATAGGCCCTGAGGTTTTATGGTCCGTTAATTTCAGCGCCAAGTTGGATTTAATTATATCAGTCAGTATTAATTAGTGGATTGATTTGATTTCACAGTCAGTCTGCTGTGTAGTGTGATTTAATGGGGCTCAGGAACAGTGTGGATAATGCTGACTAGAATGAGCAATATAATCAGATAGACTAAGCAGCCTTTTATATCATAACCTCCTATTTTCACTCTTTCTTTGGTTAAAGATGATGTAGTTAGCTTACAGGCCATTGTCAGAAAAAATATCTTCGATTACATGTAACCCAAAGAAACTTGAGGTTTATATTTTCCTATATAAAGCAAATACATTATGAAATGAGTTAAAAGAAAACCAAAGAGGGGGAGAAATAAATGTTCACTGAAATATTTACCATAGAAAATACAATATATGATTTAAAAAAAATTCTGTGAATTTGAACTTGCTTTCACCATAGAATGAAAATTCTGGGATTTCTAAGGAAAATGTTAGGAATATCTTTGTATTCTGAGCTTCTTTTGGTAATGATAATATGTCTCAAGACTTGAATAGTGAAAGGGTTAATCCATCAACTTTTTTTTCATTATTGAATTCACTGGGAAACAATAACACCGCCGCCTCTCCTAAGAAAACCGATCCTGAAACCTAACCCAGATGTCATAAAAATTCCCAGCCTGCCTCTGTGGTAATAGTGCTGCAATACAAAGCAGAGACCCTGAAAATAATTACCCTGGTGGTTGGGGACTATCTTGACATATGGCAGGGACCCACGTTAGCCAGGCAGGGTAGACTTAACTGTGGGTCATAAAGACAGCTCACAGATCCTCTGATCTTGGAGGGTCTCTCCTCAAAATGACTGTCCAACCAGTCTCATTTAGATATATCAAAAAATATTGAGAACCTAAAATAGACCTGGAAAGTTTAAAAATTAGAAATATACCCAGTATAGATAAACTATACGATGGGCTGCATTGTTTGTCTGATTAGAGTTACTTGGAAGAGCACTGATGGTTACTGTCTTTGAGGTATGCGTGAATGTCCTTATTGGAGTGACTGGCAGTCAGTCTACTACCCCCCACACCTCCCCCTGGCTGGGTTGATTATATTTGGTTTTTCTCAGTGAGGTCTTGATACCGCCCTTGAGGATTCTATCTGGCACAAATTAGTTAATTTCCCCATTTGGCCCATGGACAGGCAGATTAGCGCTGTCATAACTGTCAGGGAGTGCTTTTGAAATCTTCCCAGAACGGAGGAAGCTAGGAAGGGGTAGTAGAGATAGGGGAGACGTAAGGATTCACTGTTTTTGCCTGAGTGATAGAGAGCTTCTGCTGTCATAACGGGGATGTACTCCACTTAGCAGGATGCTAAGAAGTACTCTTTGTGCCAGAAACATGTGAGTAACTTAGTTTATAATGTAACTGTATTTTCCCTTATCAAATGTATATGTTACTTATAAGGAAATCCTGGAATATTCTTTGGTTATTCCCAGTTTCATTTGGTCAGGGTATTTTGCACATGTATGTGCGATGGAGAAAATATATTGTGAAAACAGAATTGACATTCAATACCTCATTTATACTATATTATAGGATTCCTATAGGAAAATAGTGGGAACATATTGTACGGGAGGATCTCACAGTGATTATGATAAGGATGGATATAGGTTAATGCAGATGAGTAGGATTATAATGATGAGGGTGATGATGCCTGAGGATGATGACGTGCAGTAAGGTAACAAGAATAGGCTTCAGCTATATATACAAACAGGAATAATGAAAACATTCCCTTTAATAGTAACTCAGGCATGGAAATGCAAGTTGAACTTGATGAGTGATGAGGTGGTTGCCTATTTAACAGTTTATCTTACATTGAGCCTGCACATATGGCAGTATTTGCCGAGCACTCCTGACTTGGAGAGTAAGAGGCTAATAAGTGGATTTTGCGAAGATAAGAAAAGCTCACCACTTCTCTCCATCTTCTACCAGCATCCTTCTCAATTGATAATCTAATACTGGTATTTCCTAGAATTAGGCTAATCCATTTTCAAGAAGGAAATAACAACTTATTAGGGTGGATTTTAGGCACCTAGAACAATTATTGTTAAGACTTGTAGAAAGAGAGTAATTGGCCTCAAATCACTTGATTGGCAATCATTTTATAGAAAATCTGCTTTACATCTAACCAGAGAAATACATCCCCAGATCTAACCAATTTGCAAATTAGAGATGAACACTATAAGGATAAGTTTGTATGAAGTATGAAGCTTAGCAAGTAACTAATTGCATTTGGTACTTATGGGAAATAAAGACATGGTTGTATCGTTATAGAGGTTTAGTAACATTAGTATTGTGTAGGTTTTGAGTACCCACACACTATCAAATAAGTACAGTAAAACAGACTGAGTTGGTTAACTGTTTATTTGAGTGATCCTAAGCCACTCTGTCTAAAAAAGGTGCAGCAGTTTAAATACTGCACAGAACTAGTGTGTCAAAGTGTGGTATCATCCAATGGTCTGAGGGTATTTTAATTAATAGTTTGATTAATGGGTATCCTATATAATATTAGCCTAAATCCTAGGCAGTCATATTTTGTATTTACTTTTTTACCATAACCTTGATAGATAGAGATAAGATGACCACTTACTTTCAGGTACTGGGTGGAGGATCTAGGTCTTAGGGGTGGTTAGGTGGAAAACTGAAGATACCCCCTTTTATTTGATATTTGATATCAATGACACTATAACCCTCACCTCGTAGTTCCTGACTGAATAACTTACACCTTATTCTCTGGTCTTGTATTGACTGCTTGTGTTTTGTTTCACTGAACACTGAACCTCCTATGGTAGATATGCTGCTGCCATCTCTATCCCCTGCATGACAGGGTAGTGTGGTCTGATGTGATATGACAGGTATAAGGGGGCATGCTTGGAGGGACTGTCAGGATAAAAGGGGCGAGGATTACTATCTATTGTTATAGGTTACCCCTAGCTAGCCCTTGCCAGTCAGCACGGAGACAGCGTGGCCAGACTTAAGCTCATTTTCTCTATCAGGAGACAGTTTGCTGCTAAGTTATTATACATTTGGAGTTTGGTTTAGTGATTATGTAGACGGGTAGCAACTCCTCAAGTGTGTATTTGTTGGTTAATGCAGTTTATTATATAATATAATATAATAACTTAAGTCTCATATTCCTTAATGAACTACATTTATCTAAATTATAGCATAAGGTTATAGCAATACATGGACATGCAAAAGAACATGCCTGAGGATACATATAGTATTCCTCTAACTGTAAAACAATTAGCTATAAACACACTACTAATTGAAACATGTCACATTCTGCCATCATTTTTATAGCCTATGGAATCTGGCAGTCATTGGTGAAATATTGGTATCTGACAGATGATTATTCATGATTAAGTATCAGTTCTGACCTGTTCATTGTTCCCCTCAGTGGACCCGCCATGTGGACCAGCAGTGGACAGATTATTACCAATAACTAGTGCTAATAGTGCACTAATTTCACCGGGGTTAATCTGTGCATCCTGAGCGGAGCAGAATCTCGTGCCATTGGCTGAGCAGGTTCCTGCTGCGTGAAATAACACAATAGCCTATCAATTTACATGTCTAATTCACTTCAGCAAATCGTCACAATTACAATCATTGGTTTACAGTTCGTTGTCTCATATTCGCCCATTAGGAGCCAGCACTCCTGCAAAAGGACACCTACTTCTCTCATTGCGTGATTCAAAGTTCACAAGTTTTTGTGCCGTCTAATTTGGCAGGCACTCGTAATATAATGGAGGAGAAGCAGAATAACTTTGAATTGAAAATGCGGCGACAGTCTTCATCATTGTCGGAGAGCTCTTTTGGGTCCGAGGGGGAAACCAGCGACAGGATTCTCTCATCTTCCGATTCTGAAACTTACAAAGCGATTTCCTCTTGTTCAGAAAGCTCTGAAACTTACAAAAGGATTTCTACTTGTTCAGAAAGCTCTGAAACTTACAAAAGGATTTCTACTTGTTCAGAAAGCTCTGAAACTTACAAAAGGATTTCCACTTGTTCGGAAAGCTCTGTGTTTGAAATGACAGGTATTTTTGACCACCAGAGAGGCTTGAATTTATCATTTCTAGAAAGGCTAGAGTTTTATCACTGAATGAAAATGGCATTTATCTCCTTTACAATATATGCCATTTCTTCATTTTGAGTTTATTTTGTTATTTTAGCTGTCTGCATTACTTATATTGATAATTGAGTGCAATATCTGTTCCAGCATGGGGCTCCAGTCAAGAAATTACGGATTTGGATCTATTGAAACTTCTGGTCATTCCACGTTTCATTTTCATTTCAGGGATTTTGTTGTTCTTGTTTTTAATTCAATGCCTTTGTTTCAGAAGAGTCAAATCTTCATTTGTATCGTCATGAGCAGCGTAATATAATCATAGGAATGTTTTATTGTGTAACTTATTACACCTTGCTAAATCCCTATCAGCATTGATTATAGATTTCCTTTCCTGTTTTCCAGGTCCATCATCGAGCGGCAGGAATAGCGTGAGTGCCAGCGCGGCTTCTTCAAGATCTACCTCCCCCACAGGTGGCTCAGGAATACCTACACCTAGTGGCCGGCGCAGTCTCTCGGCCGGAGAGAAACACACCAACCGCCTGGTCAACTCCCCCAGTGCCAGCTCAGACCGCTCAGTGGGATCCGCGACGACCAAGGGTTCAAAGGCACCTTCAGGAAATAACAAAAACTCTATGTTGGATAAGTTCCGTCTTTTTAACTCTAAGGACAAGGCGGCAAAGAAGAGTTCCGTGCCAAAGACTTCTTCCTCCTCACGGAGCAGTTCTAGTTCAAAAGCGGCCGATCAGGAGCCAGACTCTGGTAAATCGGCAAGTAGTTCTAAACCTGCACCGGAGCCAGATGGAAGTGAAAGTCCCAAAGCTGGCAAAAAGGGGACTTCCAAGAAGGGTATTGGGAGATTATTAGCAGGTAAAAAGGAGGTTCCTGCATCCAAGGAGGACTCCTTACCTAAAAGGTCCTCATCTGCCCCAGGTAGGACTCCATCCCCGAACCCCACTGTCAGCTCGAAGAAGCCCTCTCCTACCTCTGAAGGGGGCAAGATCGGCGGCAGCAGTAAAGGAGAGAAGGGGGACACTAAGGGTGGAGGGGGAAGCCCCACAGCAAGTCGGAAGGTCACCCGCCTGGCCAGTCTCGCGCCGAAGGGGCCAGCTAAAACAGGGAGCAAGTCCTCCCTGACGTCTAGTCAGAGTTCTATCCCAGCACCCTCTACTGGCATACCCAAGCCAGGGAAAGGGGGTAAGACCTCCACTACTCCTCCCGGTAAGGAGGATAATAGGAGCAAGTCAGTGGGTGGTGGGTCGAAGGAACACAGTAAGGGATTATATAGCAGCTTACCCAGCTCTCACTCACTCAAAAGTCCTGCTTCTGGTGCTAGCAAATCTATGCAACGACCATCCAGTGGTTCCCAGTTAACTTCACCCTCAGGATCCTCATCATCATCAGGTGGCTCAACGGGGAAGGAATCGAACTCAAAGCAGCAGAATAACGCCATCAAACCCAACAACATCTCACAGGCAGAAAAGCAGCAAAAGGCTGTGGATAGAAATGCCAATGCAGGTAAGAATGGTGGTCCGTCACCCACAGGAAGCAGTGGCGGGAAGTCTGACGGGAACTCCCAGACCGCCCTGCCACCACCTGTAGGCGGCGCTGAGCCTAAAACCAAGGTGCAAAAACCACGCACTCTGGAAAAACTGAAGGACCATTCAGCCACCAGGGAGAGTCGTGTGGATAATCTTAAGAAAGCAGAGTCACATTCATCTCGGAAGTCACCCTCGAGATCTGACGGGGGTACCCAGACTGCGCAGAGTAGTCTATTACGCTCAGCGTCCAGGGAAAGTACACGTAAGCTAACCGAGAAGGAAAAAAGCACGATGAGTATGAGTAGTGATTCGTGTAACAGCACGGCGGGTCTGAGTGACTCGAATAACTCGAACACGAGTGGCACGAACAGTAACAGTAACAGCGGGAACAGCGTGTCCTCCACGGACAGCGTCATCTTCCGTCCATCCAGTTGTGATGAGCTGGAAATGTCCGGTATGGAGAGCGACAGCAACGCCAACCCTGCGCCCAAACAGAACAACATCAACGCAACCAAAGACCACATCACTGTGCTCAAGGAGAAGAAGATGACCGACCACATACAGGCCCTCAAGGAGAAGCGGGCCAAGGAACAAAACCAGAACAATATTCAGGCATCCTCCAAGCAGCCTAAAATGGAGACCACCTTTGACACTGAAGTGCGAACGGAGACCAAAACTGATAACAGCTCCAAAGCCAAGGAGACGACGTTCGGTGATGAAGCCGAGACTGAGGATACATTTGATATTAAACCAATGCAACCTATCAACATGCGCTCAGGTCCTTATGGATACCTCGGTCTTGCACGCAACACAGGGAAACCTTTACATATACCAGGGCTGACCTTACACAGCCCATATGGTGGAAGCTCCTCAAATCGCTTGGGGTCCAACCGGCCAATCCTGGACCCAAAACTCTACACAAACAGTATGAAGAGAACTGTGTCAAATTGTACGAATGTGTTGGAATCAGACTATGGTTCTGATGCGGAGGACGGCAGTAGTAGTGGACGTTACGATATCTCCTCTGGTTACATGTCGGACGGCGACATCCTGAAGAGCAAGCCCATGGATGACTTTAGTGGCTACATGAGCGAGGGTGGAGCTTCGCTGTACGCGCGCCGCATGCAGCAGCGGTTCCGTGAGGGCATGCAGGCCGTCAAGGAGAGCATGCAGAAGAGCAGTGGTGTTGTGGATGACGACAGGTAGGTGGCAGCACCAGCACTTTCTAATAATCAATTATAAGGCGCTTTTCACCGATATTGCTGAAAATTCCCATTTTTCATATAAAGAATTTTTTCATAGAAGAATATATTTAATTAAATCAAATACAAGTCATAAAAATTTTTTTTTATGAAGGTGAAAAGCTGCTGTAATTGGTTTTCTTTGTTTTAGTGAAGTCAATTTTGCATGTTGATGTTTATCCTCTTCATTGTCAAGTACAACTATTTCTTATTTATGTATGAAAAGAATAGAATAGGATGCCATAGATATCACATTAGCAGGGACTGAAGTTTGGCAGGATTAAAAGCATTTTGTTGGTCTGATCTATGTTTCTGCCTGTCTTGAGTCAGAACCAGAGGCAGAGCAGCCAGGTCGAGTTGTTCTTGCATAAATACAGTTAGCTATTCAAAGAAGTGGTTATGCACGCTTAAAGCTTTCATCAGAGCAATAATACCTAAATGGGTTGACACTTGCTGTACAAAAGAAGGGATTATGGTTTGGTGTTATTGTGTATACAATTAGGTGTGTTTAATGTTTGAGAAAGTTCAGGTAAGAAACACCTGCTTAGTAGTTGAAGACTTCCAGTCTTTTGATGTTCAGCTGTTACTCTCATGCTTAGGGTTGTCACAAACATAACCGCTGCAATATGGCCTACAATGTATGTAATCCATACTTCAAAAAAAGAAAGAAAACATCTTTTTTGGTGTCTAAAAGGAATACCTTATACTCTCTTTATTGAGGAAAAGGGTGTTGTTTGTTGGAGAGTACTAGAAATACTTTTCAAATCTTAAGAAAGGAGTTAACCAGGAGTACTCATATCTTTTCAAATTTAAAGAATTTGTTTCTTGGTTCCTGTATGATTTTTCTAAATTTCCAAAATCAACAGCACAAAATGCTGTATTTTCCACTCGAACAGTAAAGATACAATGCATGGCAAAAAACCTAACTCCACTATTTGTTGTGTATAATGTTAAGTCATGAACCTTCTCAAGCGTAGTTGAAGGGGCTTTTACCTGCATTGTACTGAGAAGAATAACAAGGTGGAAAAGTTCTCTGTACTGTATGAAGTACATGGAGTGATAATTGGGATTTGTCATGCTAAGGAAAGTCTCATATAGGGTATGCGTATAATGGAAATACACCTCTCTGCAAAGTGGCTTTTCTAATCCAATAATAGCATAATTGTTAGTCATTATGCGAGTATAATCTACCATATATTTTCTATCATGGTTGATTTATTTATATTCTCTCTCATTTGGCCCTTTGTTTCCCATTATGATTCTATTTTAGCCTTTCGGTCTGCAAACCTGAACTAGATTGTATAAGAAAACTGCAGGGTGCTCTCATGAGAATTCAGACAATGATAAAAAAATTCAATATTGAGTGAAGATTTGGATATCAATAATAGGGATATTGTGACATCAAACCAATAAGTTAGAGTGACTCACTCCTGAAGCATGTGGTCATCTAAGGGCATCCTCTACATAGTACATATAGTACATTTAGAGGCTTCACAACCCTTACTATAGGACCCAGGTGTGTGGAGGAATGGGAGAGAAAGTTACATGGCACACTTGAGTGTGGAGAACGGTTCTGTTTACCTCGGTATCCAAGCTGAGTGCTCCTGAGTGAACTGGCTTAAAAACTGACTGCCAACAAATCCATCTTGCCTTTGTGGAAGTCAGCCATGTAACTTACATAAGGTAATTGACGAGTGGAGTGTTGGAGGAGTAGTATGGAGACTGATGAGATCCTCTCGATGGTCTCATTGAGAGGATGCCGTGTTCGGGCATAATTTTACACCTGAGATCACCACACATTTTCTTTCACAATCCCACGTGCATGACTTGCCTTCGTTCGCAGTCATTGCTCCATTTTGCCTCATACCACCTCAGGGAGAGGCAGGGAACGTTTAGCATATGCTCTTCACAGGCAGCAATAGACAGGTGAGATCATAGTAAAGACGAGTAGTCAAATCTATAGTAATCGTCAATTATTTTGAGCAGGATGGGCATGATCAAAATATCTTGCTTTACTGTATTGATTTTGCTTATTTATGTATATTAATTTTAAAGTCAAGGCTGATAAAATATAACATGTAGAGCATGGTAAGAAGCTAAGACATATATGGGCTTTAACTGATGGGGATAGGGGTTAGCCTGGGGTTTGTATTTTAGGTAGGATCAAAATAGTTATACTGCATTGGTTTTGCTTAATTTGTGGGTATTGATTTTGAGGTCAAAGCAAATAGATCATATAAGATGGAAGGTAACTCAGCGGCTCGAATGCCTGATGAGGACAGAAAGTCAAGACTCATCTAGAGTTCATTTCAGGATTCATAACGTTTTACTCATCTTTTTATTCTTTTGAACACATTTCCTGCAGAAGACCTGATCAACTTTTAAGGATATTATCATCCCAGGTCTACTTACACTTTTGCTGGTATAGGTCCTGAGTAAGATACCGAAGCAGATTGGCAGTTATCCTCTGTTTTCTGTTATATCAGAAAAGCATAAAAACTGCACCAAGTGGCTTTGAGTCTAGTCTTCGGAACATGATCAAAACAACTGCACTTGGTGGTTTCCTGCAAGGGACCAGTTGCGGTCTTCAGGGCTCGCTAAATTAGGTTAGTAGATGAGGGCTACTGCCCTATTATCTTCTGTAGTAAAGAGAAGATTATGCTGATCAGCAGACAGCCAGGGTCTGTTTGCCTATCCCCTTATCTCCTAATTAATTGCCACTATTAAGGTTACACAGTGCTCACAGCGCCAGAGACAGGCAATTTATTTCTCATATAGAGTATTGAATATAGGGCACTGGATGTTACACTAATGGCTGTTCATGTTAACTCATTGCATGAAGTGTCCATTTGTTTGAAGGGTAAAAGATATTTTTGTTCATTTTGAATATTTGTTGGTTAGATTAACATACAAAAATGTTAGGAGACGACACATCCATAGTCCAAAGATCAGTTAGGGTAGTGTCTTTAACCTGTAGAGATAATGATATTGATTAAAACATGGCACACATATCATTACGTGACGACTTACCTGTTACAAGAAGGATTTTTTTAATTACCCTGATACAGGAGCACATTTATCAACCCATAAATGCCTTAAAAGTACAATTAAAGTCAGTATGTCGTTCAGCTGTGTTCTAGGGCTGGAGCTGCTGTTTACTGTATCACCACTAAGGATTCAGGGTCCTTGACACGGAAGACATTCATGTGCACTGCACTCCTTTCATGTCGGAGATTGTCTTTTTGTTCATCGGCCTACACAACCTAATACATTGCATACCGAATGCATGGAAAAACAACAACAATCGGGCATTTACATATGAGGGTTGACGTAAACATAACTTTTTCTTGGTTTGTGGACAGGAGTTATGTGGACTCTGCAGAGCTGATCAAAGGCAAACCAGTATCTCTTACCCTCTAGGAGGGACTTTTATTGTTCTTTATGACATTCTTTGTTGTCCTTACGTTTCATCATCAGTGCATACAAATACATAAGTGACAGTTCATTTCAACACTTTTCTTTAAAACACTCAGATTATCTGAGAGTAAATCAATTTGACCATCCATGCTTGAAGTTGGCCTTGAAAAGTGTTGTCTGGATGATGAACAAAGAAAAATATATACTATTATTTTGAAAATTATTTTACAGACAGTTATTCTGACTAAATATGCTCCTTGAAGTATTTCCACACAGTTGCCTTTGTTAGAAAAGATACTGCAAAATAATCTTTTTTTGGCTGCTGCAGGAGTGAAAAGGTTAAGGATTTCCTCTTGTTGATTTATAGCCAGACCAAGATATTATACTACCCACATCATGAATATGATATTTAATTTAGTCAGCTAAATTAAACCTAATCTCCAACCACATTTCCTGTTAATTAAAACTTAATATATGTGACTTCCCCATTAAGGCATTATTCAGTCTTCTCTTTGTGGTTTTGTTGGAATCCCTAGTAAATTCATTTTGATGATGTAATTTTGCAATAGCCTTATATCAATGATTCATGGGTGCCAAATGATCTCAACAGAGATACTTTTATTGCTTCCTACAGTTTAAGCAACTTTGTAGTAATTCATTCAGAAATGTGCTTGGCAATCAAAAATGCCTAACCTACCTACCTATTTCCATGTGAAAGCTTTGTTTATGTTTTGTGGGGACACATACCACAAAGAGATAAACACTTTTCTAGAAACACAGTGTAATAAATGGGTTGAATGCTTCTTATTTGCTGCTGTACCTTGTTATGAATATGGCTGTAAGTTCTTTGTCAGGATCAGCAGTGAGCCATCCTCCGGCTAGCTATCCTCCGGCCTACGTGATATGACAGCAGCCAGTATGATTGTCTCAAGGGCATGGTAAACCTTATTGCACATGATTAGTTTGCCTGGCTGAACCCTAGGACCTCTGGTGGTGACCTCGGGCACTGACCTCAGCTAGGTGACAGCTACTCTACAGTGCTATTGTTTATTGTTATTAAGGCAATGCACTCATAAAAAGTTTGTCATATTTCATTTTATTGTGAGGCTGATTTAATGTGAGTTATTTCCTAGAGTTAGAGTTGTAGTTAGGGTTTGGCAGAGTTATGATTTGTGTTATGGTTTTGTTTTTTAGGAAGAAATGTTTTGGTTACATGCAATACATTTACAGGTGTTTTGAGGGATAAAAGGCCCACTTTCTTATTGATGTAAAGAGTATGATATGCAATGTTACATCTTTGTTTGTGATTATCTTGTATGTATAATAACAGATGCGTAGATTCAATATACAAATAGTGCATCTGTACTTGTGGTTATCTTGTATAGAGTATTGATTCTATATTCGATACTGGCATAAGTATGTAAAGATGATCATAAAAATAGCTGAACAAGTATTTTCTGTATTACAACAATAGGCTATGTAGGTTGCCACTTGCTAATGAAGATTTATCCCCACTGTACTAGTGATAACATAGACATGGTCAACATACCCACCAACAATTATAAGGTGTCAAGCAACATTCCTCTCCTCCTTTATGGCCAGGTATAGTATAATCAGGTATTTACCATGCAACACCAGTCGGGCCAGAGACAATAATATGACAAGATGGGGAGGTATGACATTCTGCCCTCCAGGGCTGACAGGCAGAGAGGGCTTTATGACTTTCTACCCTCACACCTTGAAGAGTTCCTGATTATGTGTCTTGTAGATGTGTGTATTGAGGACTTGCTCAAGGCGTGAGGTGTTATGATAATTCATTGGGAATAGAGGATTCAAGGATAGCAATTATATAGGTATGCTCATGAATGCAACACTGAGTATAGCTGTAGATGCAGAACTCTCATAAAGGTAAGAATTTTTGGTAGGGGAGTGATCCATTTACTAGATGCCTGTTTAGAATAGATTTTCAGAAATCAGTTGATTTTATCAGTGAAACTGCAAATGCATTTGGCTACTCTTAAACATAGTATAAAGTGAAACTTATGTATATGTTCAACATTTATATGTGATGAAAAAGTGCCTACTGATTTGTCCAGTATCTATGTTGTGGGTACTGGTTACCATCTTAGGTGATACATAATACATAGCATGAAGTCCACCACAGTGTTGACCAAGTGCTGACCTGTGCCATGTTGTGAAGTACCTTGACTCACCACCAGGTGGTGTTGATTGATGATCAGGGTCAAGTGCCGCCTCCTCCTGTATGAAGTAGCTGCTCCAGGTGAGCTAAGGTGAGGGTCGGGTCATGGTCAATATTTACCTGTCTGCCTTGGGAGGGAAATGAATTGTTTCACAGGTGTTATCCTGAACATAGGTGATGCTTAACATTATGACTGAAGATGAATGAGTCTTCTCCTACCTCTTGTTCTGAGCATACTCTATAAATTTGAGGTTCCTAGCTTTTTTTAAATCCATAATTTAGTGAAAGCAGAGACATAGATCAGTTATATAAGTCACTGGTGAAAGTAACAACGGTCATGGGAGGATACATCATTTTTGAGTGGGCTGGTACATTTTCTAATGTGGAGGAAATTCATATTAGAACATGTGATATGAGGTGCATTTTCATTTAGGAAAAGTATTAAACCTGAATCAGGAATTTTTAAATCTCTTGAATCCCTTAAACGCTTTTCACAGCTTCAAACTTTAACCACCCAATGAGTTTTCTTTTTGTTACTGATAAAACAATCATTATGGAATGTATTCATGTGCATTATCAGATGGAGGCATCAACTATGCAAAAAGGCAAAAACTGAAAGCTACATAATTATTGCACTTAAGTTACATGTATTTGTTCAAACTGAGTTTTCTGTTGCGGTTGCTTCGGGAAAAGAATCTCTATCATAACTGCCATTCCCTCCCCTGGGGTTTAATATTCTTATCAGAGACATTCACTCCTGCTCTGTATAAACATGCCAACCCCTTTCCACAGCCAATTAGCTATACGATGTATTGAGTAAGCAGTCCTGAAGGGGACATCTAGAATGTTACAGTTAACCATAGATATATTGTAACATAGAATGGAAAATCCCAGTCGAAAAGTACTTTGAGCATCACAGATAGCAGGGAGTCTACTCATGACCAGTGTCAGTGCTCAGCCAATGGGATGCTTGTAAAGGAGTTGAGAAGTATTTGCGTACATAAGTGGGAGATTCTGATTTTACTGGTCTACTTTTGCTGGTTTAACTCATACAAATTTTGGCAACCTAAAAATAGTATCATTTTATTTCTGGTTCAAGGGTGAAATCTATATTATTAATGTCCTGGAAATAGCTATAATTTTATACGATATAGATTTTCATATCTCTGGCTCTGAATCATTTATGATAGTAATGACTCAGGTTAGTGAACCTATAAAGGATGTCACAGTGAACACAAAATGCTGCCTCTCCCATAGGAGACAAGATGGATGTGTGTATGTGTTCCGATAGCAGGCTTGCGTCCTATTGCATCACAGTGATAAGAGTGGAAGAGATGTTAACGTTGATCACATGCGTCTAGTGTGCGGGCATGATAGATGATGTGTAGACGGATGGTATGAAGGCAGGATAGCATGCCGTGCAGGGAACACAATGCTATCTCAGCCTCTCCTCACCCACTCATAGGGAAATGATCTCAAATACCGCTACAGTAGATATGTATCCTAGTGGAATTACAGCTGATAACAGCAATTACTATGTGCCCACCAGCTGGGATATCTGAGCTGCCCACTTGCATAGATAAGAATGCAGAAACAATGTCATTCTCAATGAGATGAATTTCACGCTGTA
>OZ012684.1:7756878-7944378 GCA_963942565.1 Maea johnstoni | reverse complement strand
CAAACTTGACAAATACTTGAAACTTAATAAAGTCTTTCTGAGGATCAAAGAAGTCCTTTCTTATAGCACCTGACTCTGTGATAAGAAAATATTGTGAGTATTTGATGTTGAAATTTCAGATGGTGTGGTATTTCAACTTTAAATGAGAGACAAACACATTTCTGAGAGCATATGCTGCCATTTTGAAAAGTTAAGGAAATACAGCATTCATAAAAATACCTAAGGTTTCTCACAAATACTAATAAACTTGTAAATGAAAATATATATGGAAAGGATACAAGTCATTTAAAACTGTTAAAAAACCCTACTTATAAAGGTAATTATGATCCAGTAATGTAATTCATTGAAAGTTGGGCTCTAAGATGCAATTTATGTAAACACTTTTTTTTTCTCTCATGACCACTATCATCACTAGCCCTTTGCCTACGAGGCCGTTTATCTGAAAAGATGATGTTTTTCATGGGGTAATACAGTGATAAATCTGATTAGTGAAATGGCCTTCTTCAGAAACCCTCCTTGAACTCAATAAGTGTACTATCACAAAGACACTCAAAGGCTTTTAAGATGTCTAGAACAAATGGATGGAATGTAGGCATTGTTTATAAGTGGATTGAGGCTGTAAAATGGCAGGTTAAAAAGGATGTCACTGGATAATAAAGAAGTTACTAACCATTAGAGAGACAAATATATAGGCTTTTAAACCATTAAACTGTTTTACCATGAAAAGAGCATTTGCTGCTTGATTACTTACAATTAGTATCTAGGGAAACTAAAGAGTTTTGCCCTTTTATTCGAAGTCAGCAATAATTACTTTAACCCATTAGTGGTTGGAGTCTGTGATACCTGAAACATGAATATGGTCTCTGATTTTACCTTTTAGAATGATGAAAGTATTAATATAGTGTGGATTTGAAAAGAAGTTGAAGGAACAATATTAGAGTTTTGATCAAAAAAAAAATCTTTAAATTTTGAGGTTAGTTATTGGTATTTCCCCCAAAAAATATTTCTACCACTTACCACTGGCTATTCACAATTAACAATCTAGTCCAGTCGTCCACTTTAGTCCAGGCATGTGGGCCACCCTGGGCATGAATGGCTTAAGGATGGTCATTTGATCCTGCTGGGTAAGTGTCCTAGTGCTTCAAGACAACTCAGCAGTGACTGACAGGACTGATCCGATTGGTTGATAATCATGCATAACTCTTTTCTCTGGCTCACCCTAGGCTTGCCAAATGTGGCAAAATTATCAGGCTACAATTACCTCCTTTGGGAGATGTTTAGGTGGTGCTTTTCTAGCCTTGGGGACACTCTTAGTCCACTAAGTGATAGTTAGCTGTGCAGCATCAATGGGGATTCTTATCTGTGTGCTGAAGTAATAGTTAAAGCAAACAGGTAATTAGTACAGGTAGTTTTCCAGGTGAGAGGAGCTGCTGGGAGACTTTCCCTTGAGCCAACTCTATCTTCACCTCCTCTTGCATTCTTGCATAAACTTGACACACCTGTATACAGAGGTACACAAATAGTGTAGAGAGAGGACAGGGAACATTTAAAGGTTGCCTCCATGGCCAAGTGGCATTCTATGCTGACTACTTGCTGTCTCATAACTGCAGGTTCAAAGTTTGATTCCCACGTAAGGCATGTAAGAAAGTTATTGGTGACTTAAAGTTAGTCATGATTTGGCTTTACAAAAACATAGACATGGGAGAAAAATTCACAATACTCAAAGTTCTTACTTTGTTCTTTCATATACAAAATTGATGCATACTTTAAGACCTCTTGGTCATCTGGATCTTAAAGTAATACACGTTTTATGTTTACACCTTACCCACCCAATCATTCTTTTACAATATGGGTCATCTATCCTTGCACTCGTCAATATCAATAGGAACGATTACTGTTTAAGTGCTTTTGAAAGGTCAGTTATCCAAACACTAAGCAAGAATTTTTATACTCGATTATTTTAGTGTAGCACTCTATACATGATGATAACTGAATACATATAATGTATTGTGAGGTGCTGATATTTTATGTAGCATAAAGTAAGTTATTTAAGCCAGGAATAGACCATGTCAATCCTGTACTAACTTCCTTTTTACTAGAATTCAATATGGATACACTGTCAGTCACGATGACCACACAAAGCCTATTGTTATGATGTTGCATGTCATCCCAGAACTTGAGTTTTCATTATAAAGAATATGAAAGGAATGGTCAGAAAAGGTATTCAGTTGACACACCTGTGGCTGCAGCAGTTGCACCTTTCTGGCCTGAGCAACCCTCCTACCTTCAACAAACATCAACATTGACACAAGGGCAAGCATGTCAAGTATGTGTTCCCACTTGAGCTAGGCAGGCTGGGACATGAGGGGCCTGGACACTGGATGGTTGGTCTCAGGTACTGGTAACACACTGTGCAATATATGAGCACATGTGAATTACCCAGGGTTTGTGTATACCTCTGCCACTTAAGCCAGGCAGGCAGCAAGGGACCTGGGTACTGGGTGTAAGTGACAAGTACCAGTAAAGCCCTCACAGTGCTATGTACAAGAAGGGTTTGTGTATACTTCCATATTGGAATCCCCAATCTGGACACGCCTGCTTACAGTACAGTATTGGAGGATACCCTTATCAGAATCCAGTACCTAGTTCCATCTGCCAATGTACAGTTTTAAAAGTACCATCTGATGCTCTATGGGTCAGTCAAAAGTTTCCTTGCCGGAGAAATCTGCAGCTGTCGAGGTTAAAGAAAGCAGTAGATGGAGCTTAAGGAAGACAAGGTGGTTTCCCATAGGTGGGCGTGTCCCTGATACTCCAAAGATGGCAGAGATGTCCTCCTCATCACAGGTATCCAATACATATATCAGGTGGGTTTATATTTTAAGTGTAGAAATTGCGATGCTAAATTATACTCATTTGTTGTGCTCAGAAACAAATAATCTCTGCTCTCTGACATTTTTATTTGACTCTCTTGCCTGTGGTTTGACCACCTTAAATGCGTCGCTCTAAGAGAAATTCATGTTTTGTTTGTAAATTGTGCCCGCTATTGATGTCTTGTAGGATCAGACTTTGTTAGGGTATTGACCGCTTGTCTCGCAATTTCTGGCAAAATATTTTCTTAAGCTATCAGCCATGGAAGGGATGGTTCTAAATATAGTAGCATGGCGGTGTGGTGTGTGACTGCTTCTAGTCCAACACCCTCTGTTTTGCCCCTCTCTACCCAGGTGGAAGGACATCCTGAGGGTTCGGGGCGACTACAATAACAATCAGGGGTGGGCAGGGTGCAGGAGCTGGGTGGCCCAATAAACAAAAATATCGTACCACAAAAATGTGGCTGGAAAAAAAGCTTTCAACCATTTCTAAGGGAATTGAATGATAAAACTATCCTTTTAGGAATCTGTTCACCATGGTATCAAAGAAGAGATCAATCTGTATGTTCGAGAAATAGAAATAACTGTAAAAGATTGAATCTTCATTCACACATGAGGAGGAGTGTCTGGCTGAATGCAGTAGTATGTATTCCTAGGTTTCTGCAGGGATTTTGTTCGATTTGAAAGGCCGTCTAGTTGACAGGTGCGCTTTAGGCCCTTTATCCCTCCTCCCATTTGGGAACTTTACATCTCAATCCATTGCTCTTATCAAGTACAGCACTTTGCAATTCATCTTGTGAAAAGGATAGGAATTTTATTTTAAACACTTTATGGCTATTCTCAAATATGCTCTACAACCTTTGAAGTATAAGTCCTCCTTTAGCTAGAGCTCAGAAACTGCATCAGTTTAAATTTTCTGGTTAGAATGGATTTACGATAATGCATTTCGGGTAGTTTTGGGTTTATGTTTTTATCCATAATTCTTTATTCAAAATTCTTTTTGCCATAAAAAATCAATTGTTCTTCTTTGATGATTTTAACAATCGGGTTCTCTTTTGTTGCTTTAACCCCTATGGTATGCAGTGTCACATTTAGTTGCTAGGTGAATGGGGTGGGTTACGTTAAAAGGGTATTTGTATGGCTTCCCTTTGCTTTGCAAGATCTCTCACTTTGGTGCTAATTCAGGGGATTTACTTGTTCCTTTGATGCACTCAAGAGTTTTTAACCCAATAGGAAATACTGATACTCTATTGAATTTTTGATAAATTAGATAAAAAAAAATGGGTATTAGAAGTGTTGAAAACTAATGATCTGGTTTTGTGTTTCGATCATTAAACATAAAGATTTGTTTGAGTCATCCAATGAAGATATTAGCCATGACAATATTAGAATTATGTAAAAATTTCAAATGTGAAAAAGACAGATACCAGAAATAAACATACAGACAGAGAATGTTCCTGGCAAGATAAAATGTAACCTTAACTAGAATATTTCCTAAAGTTGGCCATATTTGTCAAGGGGTTTGGGAGCTCGCTCCCGGGCGTCATCTCACGGTCCCTCAACTGTACCTGTTATGTAAGGCTACCTTACTTCATGTTGACAGGCTGCCCTTTCAAGATGAGCTTAGTCCAGAAGGGCTGGAGTGGTCTTATGCAAGGAAACTGGGTTAAACCCTGTACCGAAATCTGCCCAGGATATATGATAATTGGTGAATATATGCCTTTGATTTAAAGGAAAATTGCTCATTCTCAGAAACCAGTTCTGTAGCTTCACTAGGTAAAATCAAGTGAACAGGAGTTTCTTTTAGGATGAATGTCTATGGAAACTTAAATGGTTGAATTAATATTGAATCTATATACATTTGTCAGCAAACCAAAAATAAGAGAGAGGAAAATTGAATCAGTAAGGAATCAATTTGTCAAATTCCTTATTGTGAACTGCCCAGCTTAGTGTTATATTTCTTCTGACCTATTTCCCTTTAATCTACTTGAACAGAAACTTGATTGTGTCAAACTGTTTTACCACTTAACAGTGACTCAAACTCGCCCCATTTCACTCTCTAAGTGAAACTCTCTGAAGTCTTCTTGCACAAAGAATTTTAAATGAGTCATCAAATTGATGATGGTGAGTGTCAGGGCTGTATGCTAGGGTGCCAGGTAACTGTGGACTCTCTCACTAACTATGTGCACCCGGGCATCCCGGACCCCGGTATGTGGCTATAGGGTGCTGGGACTGCGGGTACAAGGTAGCCGAGATAAAAGGCATACGGCGGCTGACATTTTATTAGGAGTGTGGCAACAAATTGAACCTCAAACTACATGAATAATGTCATTTAACCTTTTCATAACCATATTGTTAATAGCAGCAGTAACAATGCTAAGCGATTTGTCCACAATGTGCAATTTACCATGAGTATTTATGACAAATTGCAGAAAAGATTTCAGGTACTCAAATATCAAAGGGGCTAAGTATTTATATCCTTGGAAATCAGTCTTTTGTTTTGCCAGTACTAAGTCATACTCACAATATTGTCAGAAACATAGATAAGTATTCATTGAAGAATCTTTTTTATGAAATGATTTAATGAGAACAATTTGAAATGAATTTGGTTAACTTTTTTGGGCCAAAACTGGTTGATAAGTATATGTGACAAAGTTATACTTTTTTAAACTGAGGATAACAATATATATTAGGGCAATGAGATTCTATGACCAGCTGAACTCATGCTTGGGTCAGTAAATTGTCTGCTCAGGTAGAAAATCAGGGGAGGATTATTCCAAATAAAATGGCCATAAAGTGAGCTCCCTGCATCTGGCGTGGTTGATTCTCATTTGCATATGTAGGGAACAGCTACTTGGTAAATCTACAGACCACATGTCCAATAAGACCTCTCTCATACTCCCTGAATGATCTTACAACAATGGCAGTTATCTAAGAAGAGTTTCTATTGAATTGGTTCTGTGGTATGGTGGAGAATCCTGGTAGGGTTGAAGTACTCATTTTAGTGAATAAAGTGGTCCTATGGAAATTTGGAATTTCAAAGTGCCATTTGAATTTGTTTGTTAGAATTGTGAGAGTGTTACTATCACTTGTTTTGGCAAATCAAAAGTTTTTTACTTGTGGAGTAAATTGAGTTACATAACCACTTCAGTGGTTTTATGGTGATAAAAAGGTTGAAGGTGCCATTACAATTATTTTTATGTGGTTTGGTGGTACATGAAATAGGCCTTTGGATATTTGTGGAATGATAAGGTGGACTTTGATAGCAATGACCCTTTTAGTGTTCATAAAGGTCATTTGGTGATAAACAAACATAGTGCGCCATTTCTCTTAAGCTTATTGCATGTACAATCTGCCAGTAGTGTGAATATTGCATGCGACAGAAGCCTCTTCGTTTCTGCCCCTCCTACTGCGGAAAATGTGAGATTTGCATGACTCGCCCGGTTAGGGAATCTACTTTAGTTTAATTTTCGATGATGGCGAGTGCTGTGAAACACATGTAGGTGGCCTGCGGAATTACTCATCAGGTGGCCTCCAATATGGAAGGGGCATAAATTAGCCTTGAGTAATGACTTAGTGGGAATAGAGCAGCGGGATGGCGGCAGTGCTGGAGAAGGGGGTTCGGTAATCGGTGGCGTGAGCGTGCAAGAACACAGTGTTGTATTGTGTGCAGGGCAGTGTCGCTACTGCTGCTGCAGTGCTGGTGATTCTGAGAGAGGTGAATGACGGAAAAATCAATGGCAGCAGTCTTTGCCGGCAAAGTGGGGAGCTGTTCAGTGAGCCGGAGTGGCATCAGCTGATCACCTCCTCCAGAAACTCCTCCTGCTACTGCTACTGCTACTGCGGCGGCGGCGGCGGCGCTGCAAGAGGCTTTGTTCAGCACAGTACAGCAAGTGGTAGACACCAGTTCAGTGCCTTCTCCACCACTTCCTACTGGCCCACACACAACCTCACCAACGGGACGGCCAGGACACAAATTGGCATTTAGTATTCCGCCAGGAGTACTCTCAGTGGACAGGGAAATGATGAGCGACGTCTCTAACTGATTTACAGTCTCTACTACATCCTAGATGATTTTGAGGACAGAGTTCACAAGGGGAGAACAACAATCACTACGGAGAAGCAAAAGCACCAAAGAATAATACCAGGGCTTCTAGATAATGCTGCCGGAAGCAGAGGTTACTCATGCTGCTGGCTGCTTCTTATCAAAATATCTTGGCTCGATGGGATGTGAAAATCACACAAGCGTGTGCACAGCTGAATGGATATATTAATTATCAAAAATTCACTTCCTGGGCTGCCTGACAAAGAATAGGACTAGTGTTGGATAAACTTCTTATTATTCTGGCTGAGTTGGACTACCCTGATTCTCCACCATGTTCAGCATGGGCTGCCTTACGAGGAATAGGATTAGTGTTGGATAAACTGTGTATTATTCTAGCCTGGTTGGACTCCCCTGATTCTCCACTATGTTCAGCATGGGCTGCCTTACGAGGAATAGCATTAGTGTTGGATAAACTGTGCATTATTCTGGCCGAGTTGGACTCCCCTGATTCTCCACTATGTTCAGCATGGGCTGCCTGATAGGGAATAGGACTAGTGTTGGATAAACTGTGTATTATTCTGGCAGAGTTGGACTCCCCTGATTCTCCACCATGTTCAGCATGGGCTGCCTGGTGAGGAATAGGAATATTGTTGGATAAACTGTATTATTGCAGAGTTGGACTCCCCTGATTCTCCACCATGTTGTGCAAACAGGCTTGCAAGCGCTTCTACTGGAGGTAGGCCTTTTGTGAACTCCACTTAAAACAAGAACACCCAACGGGGAATGAAAACATCAGCCGATACTGTCAGATAGAATTTGCATAGTTTATTGTTATGGCTGTAGTGGCCTATATGTTGGACTAAAGGTCTTAGGGAACTACAGTGTGCCTTGGGAGATTTGAATATTGCGTCGTTGATAAAAGCCTTTTTTACTTGTTATATGAGCTGTCATCATTATTTAGTGTATCCCAAGATTATATTCATCAAATGAGGTAATTTAGCTTTTGTTAAGTTTTTGAGATGTGTAACATGTACAGGCTTTATACTATTTTTTCAGCTTTATTCAGTTTTACAATAGTATAATGTTTGGTTAGGGAGAGATGTAATGTATAGTCTTCATTTTGGCCATATGGTCTGTGTTGAAGCTTGGCCTTTTTGCTGTGGAGATGAGTGTCTAAATTAACTCATGTTATGATGGCTGTGCTGTGAGGATAGCATGTGACAGGTAATACCATTTAGTGTGGCTGATTTTATTTATAACACCCTCATTGCCCCGGGGTGTGCCTGCACCCGGGTATCCCATACCTGGGGTGTGAGCACCATGAAGAAATACTCTATCTAGCTTCATCACTAGATACAGCATCTATCAAGACGCCCAAATAAAACCTGATCTCTTCACCCCGTACCCACACATACAATAGCACATACCCGGGTCATGGTACGGACTCGCTCTGCCCTGAAACCCTAGGGTATACCCACATTTCACTGTCTTGTCATGCATTTAGTTGGGAATTAGATGGGTGCTCACCTTGTGGTGTTAATGCTGGAATTGTTGAGATTTATTGGGGGAAATGTGTTGAAATGCTGCAGACCTTGAAACCAGCTTGTAGTGATTCATCAGATGCTACACATGTTAGTAACAGCGACAACCTCAGCGGATATGATTCAAAAACGTTTTCCTTTTATAAGGGATGCCTCTTATCTCAGAGCAAGATCTGAATAGGCCTGTATGTTAGACTAGGTATAGGCTGGATCTATAGTGACACAGGCTCTGCACACTGAAAGGTAACTTGACGTAATTTTCTCATACTTTTTCAATAATTAATCATATTTCTATACACGTGTGCTTAGCTTTGATATTATTTTCGTGTGAATTGATGTTTTGCTGTTTTTTCTGTGGGCAATATTTTGATGAAATTAAGTAATATTTTCATTTTTTTATCTAAAAGTATAATTTATTGCTAGAGTAAGGTGAAATAACAGCTTAGATTCACATTCACATGTTTAGCGTTCATTCATACAGTTAATCTATTCTTGATGTGTATTTTGGTATGCTCCTTTGGATGCTGTATTAAAGAGGTTAATACAACGATAATGATCCTGTATATAGGATAGGATTGATTTTCTATAAAGGGTTGTTTTGAATCCCTCGTGTCACCTTTAGACAGCTCTACATTAAGAGAGAATTGCGCCTGGTCCACTATCGGCCCCAGCGTGGATGCAGCAATCTCCATTCCCCTGCCGAGCACAATCTCCCGTGTTTTCATCCATCATGGCTGGAAATCAATGCTGGAGGCCTGGATATCTTTGTCTGTTTCCCAACCTTTGCGCTGAGCCTCCGTGTAATTTGATAGTTTTTTTCAAGGGGTTTCTTTGATCTTTACTCTTTGACCTTTTGGATTGCATGTTATTGAACTGAGAATCCCCATTTCATCTAGATTACATCACGTTTGGTCACATAGAGTGTGAAAATCTTCTCATTCCTTGGAAAATGGCAAAATAAATGCTTGGAATGAATAAAATACTAAATCGTTCAAATTTCAGAAATCATACTTGTATCATAAAAATGAACTTTATGTCTATGCTAATTTCATTTTTAACTTAGAATCTTGGTATTTGTAACCCAAATATGAAATATATCAAGTAGATTTATTTTTCATACCACCTTTTCAAAGAGACTACTACTATATCAACACATGAACAAAATCCCCCCAAACTTGCCCAGGTAAAATAAAATTTCTCCTGATAGTCATGACCATTAGTTTTCAAAGACCTTCTTCAAGTCAGCCCAGCTACCTTTCTTGCCAGATTCTGCTCTTGTAATTCAGAACTTATTAAAGGTATCCAGCAATTGAATTGCGATTAAGGTCATGAGTCAGACGCACCTGTGTCTTGCGCCCTTTGATCCTGTTTCAAACAGGTAAACAATGAATATTTAATTGTTCCATGATGATCTTGCATGTCCGAACTTCCCTTGTCTGAACCCCTGCCGGGAGTCCGCACATCAGCTATGCAGGATCAAGTTGGATCCCAGAGCAATCCTAGTTGTCAGAGAATGAGGGATATCATATTCTGATATTTATTTGATCAGTAACGACCCTGGAGTAGGATTATAAGATAAGTGTGAGGCGTTACCTGGCTTAGGGTCAGGGAGTGCTGCTGGGGGAGATTGCCTCTACCCTAAGTAGATTGCTTATTGGCATTTGTGGGAAGTGGGGCGATATGGAGGAGATACAAGGAGGGTGCTCACAGTTAATGAAGCTTAGAAATGCGTGCCTGCCATGCACATGGCTTAGGAATGATACTCGCCATAACTGATCTGGAAGATTGCCACACACAGTCGATCTATTCAGGTTTATAGGCGCCTTGCCTTGAAAAGTATCACCCAGGGCTATGACACTTTCCAAGCTTGAATTCTTACAACAATTGAGGGAGTATTGTAAATTAGGTTCTTAGTTATGTTTTTCTTTTAGATTTTTTCTAGAAAATGCTTTGAGTCATCTTCTAAATACTAGTATAAGGCCTCTTTATCATTCAGACACAAATGGGATAGCCTGTTCATGCCTGAAATGACTAGAAAATGCCTTATCATTTTGGTATTATCGTTTAGTCCAGTTCATCTTTTAAAAAAATATTTGAAGTAGAAATGTTCATCCTAAGTCAACCTACGACTCCCTTGAAATATGTCTTCTGATGAGAGCATCATCTGGAAATATTTCAAAAATGTAATGTTGATCATAAAACAACAAACATTGGTAAGCAAAGAATGTTTTGGCAATGTGATGTTTGTTTTGCTTTGTAATTGATGCCTTTCCCACACCCTGCAGGAGGGTACCACAAGCTGTCTTGAAATATTCATTGAAAGAAATAATCGGGAAATTACCAGCGATCCCCCTCCCAAAGCTGCGTTGCACCTTTGGCCCCGGCTCCTGCATCACTGGCCACTTGTTTATTCCTCACTCGCCCACCATGCCAAGGAAATCAAGAGAAATTGCAGATTAAGTCTTTATCTTGCATTCCTATGATTCTATTTTTTCTGCTGGAGATTTCTATTAACTTGCTGCCCCTGCTTGGAATTGTTATTCAGAATCTGTTCATGTCTGAAGGGGATACTTGTCTTAGTCTTAGTCTTAGCCTGCCAGAATTGCTTGGCTGTGAAATTGTTGTTGAATATTTAAAAGACCAGTTGAGAAATGTTTGATGAATGAGGTTCATCTCACACAGGAATAGCCTCATCTGGGGCTTGAAAAATGCTAATAGAACCTCAATTACTAATAGAGTTATATAAGGTGTGATTATGACATTTCAGCACTGGCGTACCATTTTCTTCTGGATTCTGAGTTCAACTATTAACCAGTTCACTTGCTAAATGTATGAGGATGTACTACATGTATGATTTCCCTCTGAAATAATTCTTCAACGCAAAACTCCAGGTTGATGAGAACCTTTATGTATCAGAAAATAACATCACTATATTATATAGGAAACTGTTAAAGATCATTATATTCAATATGACTGCAATATAGAAATGGCCAGCTAGGCAAGAGATAACTGGTTTGTGAAAAAGATGCTTATAGACAGCTCACACAAAAGAATGAGCAGTTCCTAATAAACTCAATAATATACTTTTTTGCTGCTGCCACCCTGCCCTTCACTATCCCTTCTCAGTAAGAATAAATGCTGACTTCTATGGGCTGCTTTTCAATAGAGAATATGAAAGAGATAAATCTTGAGTAATTGATTGTGATAGTTTAATAGCTGTCAATACAGCCATCCAAAAATGAAGAATTGCGGAACACAAAACGCACTTGTCGTTTGAGTGATCACAGGAGGTGACCTGTGACATCCATCAAGGAGTATCTTCAAGCAATTTCCTCAGCAAAGTAGAGAAACTTACATCATAACTCATCTCCTAGGTGAGTGACAATGAAAATAACGAGTCCTCAGGATGCAGTGGCAGTGATGCTACTCGAATTCTCCAATTGCCATGGTTACACTACTTCTGAAGATATTGATGAAGTGACATTTGCTTGATTTGCTTTGGTTGGTCGTTTTCTTTGGGTAGGTATGATGAAAGGAGTCCACTGTGTATTCCTAATACTGTATTGATGGCTTTCTTATAAGGACGGGACCACCTTTTCATCTTACCTGTAATTTACACCTGATATTAAGGAGACCTTTAGTAACCATTTAGTTGTGCAGACTGCTGAATCTTCCAAAAATCACTGAATCATGTAGATCTGCCTTTAATCAGGAAAAAGTTTCCAGTACCAAATGTTAGTCTGAAGGATGGATGAGGTGGTTTCTATTGGAACTCTTCCCCCCCCCCCCCCCCCCCCCCCCCATAACCTTACACATGGTAATTAGCTTAGATGTGCTTTATGGCATTAACATAAATTTATGCCCAGAGTTCCCCCAGATTACCTGATACTTGCGAGAAAAAATTGAGAATAAAAGCAACTTTGAATGATTATACATGTGTTTATAACGATAAACAAAGCACTCTCAAATTAATTCAAGATGATGCTTTCAGTAGACATATCCTTAAGGAGTCACCTTTTATTAGGTCACTATGGGTATGAATGGGTTAAGGGAAGTACAGTTTGTGTATGGCAGGCTGCCTAGTGTTTTGTTGTGGTGTTTATTGCAGAATAACCATCATTTGGCAGCCGTGGCGTGGCGGTAGCAGTGACTTGAGGAAGATTTGTAGGATTGCCTTGACCTGAGCGGTTGAAATAGCAGCATGTTTATCTTTACCTGTCAACCCACAACATGTGCCGCCTCTCTCGGACCTGCCCCCTAGCAGATAGTAGGAGAACTTCCTCCATTACACTCAAGTGGCCCTTCCTTCAGCACATATCACACTGGCTGTGGCTGCTGCCACTCAAGTCATTACCCTGAAGTGATGGGAACTCTTACTACAGTCTTGTCTCTACTCTAAATTTTCTGCCAATACTGATTTATGATAATGTAAATGTTAGCAGCAGAATGCTTATGTGTCACTGTTTTATTGGATATGACAATCAAATCCTGAAATATTAGTTCCATGATAGAGGAATGAATGAAGATATCAAAATACTGCTTGATCATCCATGCAGTCAAGATATTTGGAATGTCAATGACCATTGGGACTTAGGAATCTAATACCCTTAAATGGTGACATGCAAAATGCTTGAAATAATTTTCATTGATAATTGGTGAGCAGATAAAAGCCAAGTATATATTTCTTTGTTGAACTATATACATATATAATTATATTCTCATTTAGTTTATACCCAAGGGAAATAACCACATACTGTCTATAGCTGACTTTCATTAGGAAGGCATTGCCCTTGCAGGTGTTAAAAGGCTAAGAAAGGGGCGGTCCCCTCTCACTGTCTGGTTATGTCACCCCATCCCCGGCCTGGCTCAGTGTCCTGGTACAGCTAGCTCCTCAAGGCTTTAATTACATGCTATTCCCCTCTATTATAACAGCAGCCTAAATGTTGCGGTAATCTGGGGATGTTCTCCTGACAGTAATGGATGGTTTACCTGTAGGGGGATAGAACAGGTGGAAATAGTACACTGTGGCAGCAGCACTGGGGGTGTTCACAATAACCCCTCTATCAGTCTAGGGATGTTTAACAGTGGTTAACAGTATGCAGGTTTTCAGTGGGTAGAATGTTAAGAATGCCTATGTTTCATAGGAGATGCTGATGAAAAGGAAGGAGATGATGATGTTGATGAAGACTGATGATGATGATAATGATGATGATGATGATGATGATGATGATGATGATGATGATTGGGATGGGGGTAATAAAAAGATGATGGTGTTTTTAAGAACAATGGTTGATAATGCATAAGTCCAAAATTGTGACATTTAATGATGATGAAATGAAAAAATTATAGTGACTGAATGTTTTTCACTTCTATACTGAATTGATTTTGAATAACGAGTGTATACATTATTTCGCAAATTACTGTGGTTATTCTGATGGTGCTGATGATGATGATGATGATAGCTGCTGATCTGACATTTCAGATTTTATCATGATGACATACATACATACTACCCTCAATATGTCTCTCTTTCCTAAATGAGTTAGGAGAGGAAGTCTATATGCAGCTGGCGTCAGTGCCGTTTCGTGTACATGTACTATATGTATGAAATAAGAATGCTGCAAATAGCTCAGGAGATCTGTCTGCAGATATGATAGTGGCAGAGAACCCTGTTGAAGGGCTCTAATTAGCTCACTTAGAGGAAGGTGTTTCTACATAAATCTATGTATACTCTCTGCATACCCTAGCCTTGGCTGCTGCAGGGTGGGTGGGGTACTGGAGCGCCTGTAGGATATATAGTGACATAATGCAGGCTTACATGATACCCCACCAATGGGAGAGGACTAACTGCTGCATGGGTTAGATATGAAGGTGGGGCTAAGTACTAGTTATATCATACCAGTCCAGCCCTGCAGGAAGCCCTCCCCTGGCGCTGATTATGGTTATTATTCATAGATGAGGAGGTATTTTTGTAAAGGGGTTATTAGTGTGTATTGTAGGTATGTTTGGTACCTGTGTGGTCATGATAATGGGGGTTGAATAATGCATGTATAGTATCATACAGCTGGTATTTGATGCCTGGGCTGATAACATACCTTGTTTGCTCCAATCTACCTGAAGTGCACCCCATTTTATGTTACATATTAGCAGTGGTAAAATCCATATACACTACATTGTACACTACATTGTATGATCCCTTTGAGATGCATTGTAAATTATTTTCTCTACCATTTAGAATTGTTTGACTTGAATTAATTAAATTTCAACTGGCATATTGTATTAAAGTTCAGATTTATTTTTTGGTGGTTAAAGGGTTAAGATGATTCAGCAACTGCATCTACGGGTATAAAGTGAAATGACCTCAAGTATGTGTGTTAATGTCTCTTTTTTTCTCTTTCTTCAGGTATGTACCATTTACTTTTCCTAGGCGGTACGTTGGTGAGTACTCCATTCTCATGAGCAACATATGTCTTAGGCTGAATTCACAAATCTTATTTATATCAGTTTTGTATGATTGTGATGGATCTTTTTATTTGGTGATGAAATATCTGCATCATAGACAGGACTATCTTGTTACAGCATGCCCAACCAGATCTCTATACAACTGTCCTTCACATATTACTGAAGATGAGAGGGACTTATTTAATACATGTTTTAGCACCAACCAATGTACCTAGTTGTTTACTCTGAGGTACTCAAGTCAGTGGCCTGAATATATTTCCTTCACACTTCCTGGAACGCAACAACTTACTTAGCATGTATAGTATTTGGATCATTTTACTAGTTTAATAGTTTCTAAGTCATTACCCACATCCCATATATACTCAGTTTAGACTAAACATTTTATGCTGCTATTGAATTCTCACATACTCAAAAGCAGCTCAGGTGCAAATAGAGAACCTGGCTTTCATTTTGTTGAAAGTTTAATTTTGCAGCAAAAATCAAAGAAAGGATGGCCTTTCTATTCTAGGATCATATCTAAAGTAATTAAAATTTCCTCTGGGTGGTATTTTGTCATTGTACAGGAATTTTTGGACAAGTCTCCGAGAGCCTGACATTCCCAGGAAGACCTGTGGAGCCACCTGGTGGTGTTTTGGTGCGATCCTGCTGTGTCTGGTTTATTTTGTGACCCGAGGTCACTGGGACCACTGCTAGAGTGGAAACAGAGGATGTCCACTTACTGTCCAATGAACCTGCTGGACATTCCAGCTGGGCAAGGGTCAACACGGTCACTGGGGGTCATTTGCAAAGGAATCGGTCAACTGAATTCAAAGAATTCCTGGTAGACCAACCTGATACTTGAGAGGTCTAGTACTAAGAATGAGGCGCCAACAGTATTCAAGAAACAAAATTTTGACATATTTTGTTTCCGTTTTTAAACAATATGGAGCATTTTTGGATAATCTAGGGCCAGTTCCTAAGATATTCTTCTTCTTTATTGGCATGATAGGGTGTGTGTTATTTTACTTTCATGCGGTTATTTTTAAAATGATAACAATACAATAATTAAATCCAATTATCTAAGGACCCTTTATTCTTTACACAGGTAAAAATTCTGCAGTCATTTGTTGCATTCAATTCCAATCATACATAGAGCTTCTTATCCATTTTACCCCTTAAGGGATAGAAGTCTTTCATTTCTGAAAGCCGTTCATTATGAATTGTCAGAGTGATAATCCCTGATGGGTTATTTATTGTCTGTTTCTAAGACAAGTGTCTGAGATGGATGATTGATGAAGCATGCTTTAGGCAGGGTGTAATGTTCCTCAGAGGCCATGGGATCACTTAGTTCTAACTGCATTTGTCTGCTGGCACACTTCTCTCTACAGAAGGTCTCAGAAATCACTTAAAACATTATTGCCAAGAGTGCATGGCCTATAAGTCTGTAATCCTAATAGCTTTATACTGGTAATTGCTCATCATGAAATTGGTTACAGCTGAAAAGCCAATCCTTATTCTTGACTATAACAATTTTCTGGAACCATTAAACCAATTCAATTGCTAAAGATATGTCACAGCTAGCAAGGGCTTTCTTAATCCTCCCTTTCTGTCTAAAGCAGATCTCCATCCGTTTAACCTGTTCAGGCTCAGGGCAGCCATGTAGTGCTCAGCTCATTGGCCATTTCTAAATTTTAAATAGTACCAGTGTTCTAGAACTTTGCCAATACTTGACAAGTTACACAAGTGTGATACTGTATCTGAAAGTATGTGATACTCCAAATAATATGAAGGTAGACGGAGGAGCTAGAGACTATGTCCATACCATTTATGTCCTGGGGTGGACCTGGCTAAGAGGTAACCAGGTATGGCCCCTTCAGGATTCCCAATGATGGATCGGACCTATTTAAGCTTGATTAGTGGATATTCATGTTCTGGGCGAGTATATCAGTTGCTCACTTAGAACGCCAGGAGTGTTCTGAAATCTCGTCCATCACTCTCGCCTTCTGCTCCTTCTCGACTGAATTCCTCCAGCTGGAACAACATGCGCAGCTCCTCCCAGAAAAAGCATATGATTGGTCGACTAGCTGCCAGGCATTCTAACCTTCAGAACCAGGAGAGTTCTGCTGCGTCGTTGGAAGATTGCACCTTCGTTCCTCTGGGAGTTATATCGGCACTTGCTCAGACTTTAGACAGGTACCTTGACGAAGCAAGTCCCTGGTTGGCTCTGCAAGGTAGGTCTGGTGATCTGTAATTAACACACACAGTTCTTACCCCTAAACTTCCGGAAGTCTGAAGGACTGTATTGGACTTCATTGTGCTTTATTTTCAATATTCACAGTTATATTGATCAATATCTAACGGCGCCTTTTACTTTTGGAATCAAATATCCAAATATCGCAAACATAACATGGAACCTGCAGGAACATTTACACTTGTTTCCAGTCATAAAAGTGTCTTTGATCAAATTGCTGATGGCTTTACAAACAGAGTAATCCATGCATTTTCTTAATTGATAAATGTACCCATTTTCTTACTGCAGAGTCTTTGTAGATCATAACATTGGTGAGAAAGATAAGCCTTCCTTTTAACTGCAGTGATCTCTGAGAGCCGGTACTTAAACTAATATGCAGGATATGGTCGTGAGCTTCTCAGAGCGTTCTCAAGCAGAAGGAAGCCGGAACTCATAGCCGTGAGATCCCTGCAGCAGCACCACCACGGCGGTGGATCCTCCGGATATGGTTTCGGGCGACGGTGGATGTAACTCTTGCTAACGTGTCAGGATGGCTTGACACAGCTCCCTGCACAGCACCCACCCACTCGGCTCCTCAGCTTGTTAGTATGATCATACTCTACATAACAGGCTCATGGCCACCAGAGTGCACTCAGTACAGATATCGTAGAACTAGAACCAAGTCATTCTGAGAATTCCCTTGAAAACTATCCTAGGGGTCTAGGATTCTTCTAAAAAAGACTTCAGCATTATCGCAAACAGGAATTTGCTTAATTTGATCTAAAGAGAGTTGTTAGTTGAGATCCCTTCTCCATGAACTATTCTCCCACAAATGGTTCTGTCAGTGAGATATCAACAAAAAGTCAGGCTTTTCAGGAGCTACTGGCATAAATGGTTAAGCCTAAGAATGAAATATCAAATCAGGTCCTGCGAATATGCACCAATCGTAGCGTGATGAGATGAGATGTGATGAGATGAACCAACCCCTTGGCTGTCAAGAGTAGTTGTTCCTAGAAGATGTGCCAATCACAGCTCAAGCATGGTAAGATGCATCAAGGGTAAATCCTAAACGAGGTACCCATCCCAGCTCAAGATTGATACTGCATATTACAGATCGGAGGGTAATTCTTTCAAGATGCACTGATGGCTGCTCAAGGGTGGCCACAGCTGAGATGCACCAGCCCCTGCCAGAAGGGTGGTTCTAGTTAGGACATGTATGCTGCAGATGTTTGCGGGATACCAGGGGAGATGTTCATATCTTCCCTGCCTTTACCCACTCAGCCTTAACCACAGACTCTGCTCAGTCTGAGAAACTTCAAAGACCATGTCTCTACACTGCACTGGTACATCTCCTCCAATCTCTGCATGGCCACTCTTAATTGCTAGAGGGGTGGGAAAACATGCTCTATTTTCATTTTTGAGGCAAACAGGAAATGAGCAGATATGAGGATTCATATAGTGTTCATCATTAAACCAGACGTTTGAAGTTATCTTGACAGTACATGATTGCCCTTACTTGAACTCCTTGCTACTTATATTCAGGTAGTGATAGCTGTAGAAATCTGTTTACTTTCAAGTGCATGATATTTTATAAGAAAGATTTATTATGTTTAGAATTCAATTTCAGTTCTACTGTGACATTAAGGAACCTTTATGCTCCGCCGCACAGGGCTATAAATCATCCTATTGTGTTCAACAATTCTAACTTTGATATTGCATTCTTTGAATAATGGCTATCTCAGCAAGGAGCACATTTATAGCTAGAAAGATTCTTCAGAATATTTTGAGGCTCATGAATTTCCCCATGGAGATGTTATAAAACTCTTCATTCACACTCAGTATTATAGAATGGTCCTAATTTAATGTTTAGTGTTCTGCACAATTTTCTATGTATTTCACCTTGAATTGTATACCCCCTTTCTCAGCAAGGTCCAATACTACCCCCTTAGGTAATATATCCTCCCCTTTATCCCCTTCAGTGAGTGGCAGGTCTTGGAAAGTGACAGTTGTGACAGGAAGGCTGTGGCCATGTGCTTGTTTAATTCACAGCAGACAGGAGTGGGTGTGGCGGGTTATGTACCTTACACCATCATTCTGTCAGCTTGATGGCTAGGATATGTTCCCCAGGAAGGACGGGTTCGTGTTTAGAATATGCATGCTGTGAAGAGCAGTCTCTGCTGAGAACGGCAAAGAAAAGACTTGTCAAGCTTCCCCAGGTTCTATGCAAATAGGGAGTGATAAATTAGACAGTTTCTGAAGCTGAACAGCAAACAGGGATGCTATACCAGGGTCAATTAGTAACATATTAATCCCTCATACAGTTTGAGGAACTTTGGGTTAAATTCAGTATCCAACAAGTTAAAATCTAAATGTCTAGTTCAGTTTGCAATTTAAGTCTATGCTAATATGTGACAAAGATATGATCTGAGGGCTAGACAGTGGGAATAATCGGTGAGATATTTTATTGGTATTTCATTGTCTGGATTTACAATGTTCTTGGTTAGAAGGGGGCTCTCCATCGCTGAGCTATCTAGAACACAGCAAAGAGATCGTTTGCCATGTCCAACCTGCACAGGTTCCTGTATTTGACCTCTGCTTTAGGCATGTGATAATGTTCCAGGATAGCCAGGTTACTCAGCCATTTATTATTGGCACAATTAAATTTTGCAATACTAATAGTCCAGTCAATCTGGGGGTCAACGTCACAATAATTGCAACAGAATTTTTTTCACTTCTGTGAGTTTAGGGATGGTGTCCTGCATAATATACCAAAAGTCTACCAAAATCATCCCATGGGAAATGGGTCAACGGCGGCCATCTTTAAATATGGCCACCAAATTGACTATTACAATACTATGCTTCAGATTTACTTTTTTCTCTTGAAAAGATTCAGACTAGTGATCATAAAACTTGTTTCTATTTCCTTTCTACAACTCATTGTGATATTTTATGCAAGATTTGTTAGGGGAAAATGTTGAAATTTATAACTTTCAATGAAATTAAAGCTGAAAAAAGTGCAAAATTTGATAAAAATCCTCTCAAAGTGTTTCTAAAAATGTTCAAACCTATGGTAATTTGATATTCATTACTATCTGTATTCCTTTACCTGATTACTTAAGCTTGTTAAAATACTTTATGAACTCAGATTCCTTCTCTGGTGTTCATGAAATATCTTTTTTAACATGATTACTGTTTCAGGGATGTTACCATAACTCTGTGCAAATCACGTAACATAATAAAACCTTATAACTAAATCTGTTGAGGTTAGTATTTTACCTCTTTTAATAGTCTATCTTTTACAGAAGGACATTTTAATGGAAAGATATGTGTTTCTGGTCACAAATTAGGGGTGGGTGTAATTTGCCACCCTTGAAAGTACCCCCCCCCCCCCCCCAAAAGAAAAAAAAAAAAAATGCTGTGAATTGAAATAAAATGAACAGGAGGGTAGACTGGGGAAAGCAAGATTGTAGTGAAGCAACAATCAAGGAATTTTCTAATGGTGTAAGATACTAAACCAGAAACACTACACTTGATGAAACATTCCAGAAAATCAGAGACAGCTGGGTAGGGGGGGCGACATGGACATTTCAGATTGTTTTGAATGGAATACATGCTGCATCCTTAGTTGAGGTCCTTCGCCCACCTGTGGCCTCTGGTCACCTTGGACAAATTTGTCCCAGAAACGGTGTCCAGGGGCTACAGGATCGAGTTCACGGGAAAACCTCCGACTACGTCGAGGGTATGGTGGAGGGAGACCCCCAAAAATCCGTCTCGAAGGGCGGACCTCGAGAGAGGTCTCCAGTCCATGTTGGACAAGCAGGCCATAAGAGAGATTCCGGTGTCTCCAGAGACGCCCGGGTTCTACTCCCCGATTTTCCTAGTAGCCAAGGAATCGGGTGGCTGGAGGCCGATTCTCAACCTCAAGGCTTTCAACAAATTTGTAGTGCCCCCATCCTTTCGGATGGAGACACTGCGAACAGTTATGGATTGCCTAGGGGAGGCAGCTCAACAACGACAGAACACCTCAGAACATTTGAGGGACTTTAAGTCTGTCCGAAATGTGGGCGATCTCTATCGATAAATGAGACGCCTACTTTCACGTGGCTGTGGCGCCAGAGCATACCAGGTACCTACGCTTCGCTTACAACGGCAGAGCCTTTGAGTTCCTGGTGCTCCCCTTCGGTCTGTCAACGGCTCCCAGAGTCTTCATAAGGATCGTGACGAGGGCAAGTCCCAGCTCACCCCCACTCAGGCCCCGGCCTTCCTGGGTTTGACCCTGGATCTCCTGAATATGCTTGTGTTCCCGAGCGAAAGGAGGATTCTCAGGGCTACCCGCCTAGCGGCCTCTTTGCTGGCGAGAACTGCCCAGCCGGCAAAGACCTGGCAGAGGTTTCTAGGACACCTGTCCAGCCTCCGGGAGTTGGTTCCTATGGCGGTAGACCACATGCGGTTGATCCAGCTGATGCTCCACGACCAGTGGACAGCCCGTACGTACACATCCACCCGAGCGAGGCGACTCTCGCCGAGTAAGAGTGGTGGACGTCACAGGCCAATCTTCGAGTTGGCCGCCCCTTCCTGCATCCAGATCCGACTATGTCGATCGTAACAGATGCCTCCAAGGAAGGGTGGGGAGGCCACCTAGGCGACTGGGTGGTCTCCGGGCATTGGTCTCCGAGCCTGGGCTAAGCGACACATCAATTGGCTCGAGCTCCAAGCGGTCTGGCTAACCCTGAAGCATTTCCTACCTCAGTTGCAGGGCACTGCTGTGGATGTCATTTCCGACAATTCCACCACGGTTGCCTATATCAACAAGGTGGGCGGGACCCAGTCCCCGTCTCTGTGCCGTCTGGCACTGGACGTCTGGGCATGGTGCAGGCAACACGACATCTTTCTTGTGGCCAGCCACCTGTCCGGGGACAAAAACGTCCTTGCGGATGCCTTGTCCAGGGGGAGCCACCTTCACCTGACGGAGTGGACCCTCCACAACGCGGTGACCAGAGCGATCTTTCAACGCTGGCCAACCCCGCATATGGACCTGTTCGCGTCAGAGAAGAACCACAAGCTGCCAGTGTTCTTCTCAATCCGGCCGTCCCCGTCATCGAGCGGTGTGAACGCGCTGACGCAGAACTGGGAATGCCTCTACGGATATGAGTATCCACCAACAGCACTCGTCCCGAGAGTGTTGCGGAAGTTGAGGCTTCAATTGACGGCCCAGATCCTACTGGTGGCCCCGTTCTGGCCCAGCCAGCTGTGGTTCCGCCAACTGATGTCGATGCTGACGGATCTGCCGCGGGCAATCTCCCAGAGAGACGATCTCCTGAAGAATGCAGACACAGGGAGGCGGTACCCCAAACCGGAGGCGATGAGGTTAACTGTATGGCCTCTGTCCGCAAATCCTTCGTTGACTGCAGCTTTTCAGCAAACGTTGCTGACACGGCAGCCAGAGCCAGACGAGAGTTAACTTGCCGGGTTTATGGTTCCCGTCTTAGACACTACCAAAGGTGGTGCGTGGACAGAGGTGTGGACCCCGTTAAAGCGCCTTTAACGGAGGTAGCGGAATTTCTGTAAAAACCTGCGGACAATCTGGCATAAAGGGCATCCCTTACCCCGTCCACTTTTGCAGGGTATAGGTCGGCTATTGCGGCTATACACCAGGGTTTTCCGGATGGGTCCACGGTGTCTTCGAACACCAACCTCTCTACCCTCTTGAAGGGTATCTTTGTCGTGGCGGCCAGGCCGAGAACTCTAAGGGAAAGGTGGGACCTTCCGACGGTACTTTTTATAAGTACCTGGCGGGCCCACCGTTTGAGCCCCTACATGCGGCCCCCTTGAAGTCAGTGGCCATCAAGACGCCCTTCCGTTTACAGCTAGCATCGGCTAGGCGGGTGAGCTGGGTCCACTCTTGCAGGATAGACCCTAGCCACCTGAGATGGGAAAATGGTGGAGTTCGTCTCCTCCCTTCCCTCTTGCTGGATAAAAACCAGTCTTTGTCCTTCACTCCTAGCTCGGTGTTCTTGCTGAGCTTAAAGGAGCACTCACCAGATGATAAGGTACATTGTCCACTCATTGTCCACGCAGACAGAGAGAGCCGATGGGCATTCGTGCTCACGACACCAGAGGGGTCGCAACCACTTGGGTGGCCACCGTAGGTGTACCGATTGAGGATATTATGGATGCTGCGGCCTGGGGTCGCCCTCAGACCTTCTCACGCTTCTACCTGAAGGACCTCCCTGCTATGAGGGGATGGTTTAGTAGAGCGGTGATGGTGGCGGCTGGCACAGTGGCTAGTAAGTAATTCCAGATCCTTTCCACAGCTTATGCTAAACGGTGGTACTCTGCTTCCAATGGGAGCAGGCAAGGATTTACTCATAAAACAGGAAATTAGAAGTAATTTCTCTTTTATGATAAATACTTACCTGCGAGCATTGCCCTCCCCTAGGACCTGGAATTTTATTCCCTGGGGGGGGGGGGGGGGGGGGGTGTAGTCTACAGCTTACTCTCTGGTTTCCATGGTGAAACACTTTTCAGATGTGTCATAGGTGTAAACTCTAAAAGATAAAGAATCAGCCTCAGTACATAAGGTTTGGAGGTACACATATTTGATATGGTTGTGACCAATTAAGAACTGAAATAGTAAACCCGTTAAAAAACACCTATTATGAACAAATTATAAGGAAACTGGGACCCATAATGAACAGATAAGAAGCCTTAGGGATGCTGAAAGTGGAAGAAAAAGTAAAGTTTCAAAAATAACCTATGTTTTTAATGCTATCATAAACAACTCGGAGTAAATTGGGCCGATTTTCATGTTTTTTCTACTTTTTCTGAATCAAAAGAGCCAAAATTAAAACTTTTTTAAAACAAATTTTGCATGGAATATTCAAACATATTGTCAAAAGTGAAATAAAGCTGGTTTTAGGTTTCTAAGACTGAATTTGTGTAAGGGAAAAATGAAAGTGTGGAGTACAGTAGTGAAGAGTGAATTGGCGGCCATCTTTAAAGATGGCTGCCGTTGACCCCTTTCCCAAGGGATGATTTTGGTAGACTTTCAGTATATTATGCAGGAGACTATGCCTTAACTCACAGGAGTGAGAAAAATTCTGTTGCAATTATTGTGACGTTGAGCCCCAAAATCAGTTAGATTGACTGGACTATAATTGTTGTAAAAATCTTGCTTCGTTTTAAATTAAATCTGTATGTTGACATCTGAAAGGAACATCTTTTCTTTCCTTGTTTTCAATTGAGAATGCTGTCATTAGTCCAATCCCCTTTCTCCTCAGCCAGCATGAGTGTGGTAGTGTTTTGAATCAAACGCAGCAGCTACATATAAGCCAGGTTGTAAAATGCCAGTATTTCCTGATCCTGTTTCCTTCCACACTAAGGGACAGTATGTAGGTGTACACCTGCAAGGCATAGCCCCTTGTTTACACAACTTTTTCCCCCTCCTCAGGAATGCATGGCATCGCATCTCGCAGAACTTCTCAATATCAACCATATTTTGTTTACCGTATGACTAAACATTGCAATTCGTCATGATGGTAAACAAATAGGCTCGCAGGCAGAATATGTGTCGAGGATATTTGTATGACTTGCTAAAATGTTTATCAAACTAGAGGTGGGTAAATAAGCAGGCAAGCTGGTGTCACAGGATATGGGCTGAAATACATGTTCTAGGCTCCTCATTCTCTCCTTAATCATGAATGTTTTATGCTCGTCAGTGATAGCACCTACTGATGCATCCAAAGGAGGATCATACTTCAGGTATACATGGTTGATCTCTCTGCAGGTTTTGCGATAGCTCTTCTTTTTTGGCAGCAAAAATAAATCTTTTGAAATGTACATGGTTTGATACCGTTTCAGGTAGCCATTCTTGTGTTATCTACTAGCTCGAGGATTAAAGAGATAGGGAGGGGTAATATGTTTTTTATTAGAACTCAAAACATATATATAATCATTGATTCTTAAAGTCAAAAAGTGACTTTCTGATGATGACTGAAAACAAACCTCTACTCCTATTTATCTGTATGTATATCCAATTACTTGCATTTGCTATTTTTTTTGCAACAACCTAGATTGAAAAAGTTATGAATGAAATTAAATCAAGTTAAGCTTCCTTGACCCTCTTTGTATTGAGAATATAAATCAGAATCATATAGGTATGACAGGTGATGTTTGAGTTTCTCATTCATGAAAGGTACCTACCCCAAAGAAGTTGCTACTCCTTAATATACTGGGAGCATACGATACTGTCGGTTAGATTTTCATTATAATATTCAGCACTGATTCCCATAACCTCTGGCCTGGCAGCCTGTGTGTTTGTTCACCAAAGCTTGTAGGATATTAATCAATTTTGAGTAATTGCACCTTTCAAAGCTTTTCATCGTATGATATCAATCAGAGCTGCTAGGCTGTCACTTAATGCAAGGCTTCGCTTCCAAAGGCGTGCAAACATTAGCGTATCCATTTGGTAATTACTTCGAGCTTATTTGTGAACGTACAAGACAAAGGCTAGAGGGAAAATAAGATTAGACGTCCATGTCTCTAAGTGATCCAGATTTTTTATAAACTGAATCAGATAATGCTTGAATATTATTCCTAAACACATTGAATAAGGGTCCCATGAAACAAGCAGATTGGAGGACTATGATATTCTGTCAGGTCATATTTATACCTTACTATATGATATACTTTTTTTTCTCTTCCTGTCTATTAACTTTACCCTAAACTTGACAGCGTAATAATACTTATTTTATTCTACCTCTCAATCACAATCAATCTTTGTACCTCATACCTAATGGTATTTACATATTTTTTTTCTTTTTCTTTGTTACATATTTGATACAGGTTTTAATCATAAGATTACATGTAAAGGTTTAGTAAAGAGTATGTCAAAGGTATACATGAAAGGTATGTCTGGTATGTAAATCTTGAGGTCACAAATAAACCAATCAGTGGAAATTAACATAATTGCGAAAGACATAGACTTTTTCTCAGAGATTTTCTGAATTCCTTGTTGGAAGATCACTTAGCAATACCAGTGTTTACATCCAACCTGCCTGACTTGACTTCTTCTGCAGCTAACTCAAACCTAAACTCCGTCAGCTGTTCAGGATTGCAATAACACATCTCTGACAAGGGATTAGGATTGCATGGTGCAGCCCCTGACCTTTAAGAGGAAACACTTTCAGAAAAGATCAATCATATTTTCAGCAAGGTGGGGTTCCATCTGGCCATCTAACATAGACAAGTCATCTAAGGCCAAGAAAGAGGAGTCTTGTTTCTCATTGCCAGCCTTGCTATTTGAAAAGGAACGATACTAGTTGCAATCTTTGTATCTAAAAATCTTCCCCCCCCCCCCCCCCCCCCCCAAAAAAAAAAAAAAAAAAATCTCCCAACCGTTACCTTTTATGTGGCATTCTAAGGCCAACAACTTGAAAGGCGGGTGAGTTCAGCCCATCAACAATCTGGTGAATATTAAGGGAAGACAAAGTGTAATACTTGGATTTAATGAGGCTTTGCCACATACTGTTCGCCTTTCACCACTGCCTGGGTTCAAATCTGGCTTGGGTATGTGAGGAGGTTGCCAGTGACTTGCAGTAAGAGCAATGGTTTCCCCCTGGTTCTCCAGTCTAGTCTGAAGATGGAAAAAAATTGATGATAATCGAAATTCCAAATTACTGATCAACGGCATCTGGTATTGATAAATCTTTTGTGGAGACAGGTATAAATGCACAAGGTTGATTTAACACCACCTCCCACCGGTCTAGATCTGGTTCAGAGATCCTGATACGCACACAGTAAGCTGTGGGTCACCACATCAGACATGTGTCAGCACAATTGTAGGTTTCGTTAGCTAATTAGTTCATTTCCCAGCAGTGTGCAGTGATTTCATGTTTGCTATTGATACGGCAGTGCACTATGATTGATTAGCTGGCGATTAGCCGTAGATATTCTCAACACACGCCATTCATCATGTGTTTTATCAATGGCCGCCATGGTAATATATCTGCTACATTAGGCATTTTTGCCTGCAGCTTGGGTTTATCCACATGTGGCCTGATGGACCTAATGTAAAGTCGCTCGTGTCTGTGATACCAGATCAGCTCTGGCTGTAAGGGTGTTGCTGACTGGTATTGAACAGTGCGACTTACTGGTCCCGCAGCAGGTTTGCCATGGCAGAATAAGAATGGAGGCACGTCATGTGCACATTGTACATGCATGTGTAATCACCAACTTGATTCACTGAAAGAATTTCAGTAGCGTATAGAATAGGGACCACCTTTTCAATGCTGCCTTTCGGAGGAAGGATTGGGTAAGATTTATTACTATTTTAATGATGATGAATCTGAGTATGTTGCTGAGAGAGAGAGAGAGAGAGAGAGAGAGAGAGAGAGAGAGAGAGAGAGAGAGAGAGAGAGAGAGAGAGAGAGAGAGAGAGGGGGAGGGAGGGAGGGAGAGGGAGGGAGGGAGGGAGGGAGGGAGGGAGGGAGGGAGAGAGAGAGAGAGAGAGAGAGAGAGAGAGAGAGAGAGAGAGAGAGAGAGAGAGAGAGAGAGAGGTGGAGAGGAGAGAGAGAGAGAGAGAGGTGGAGAGGAGAGAGGTGGAGGGGAGAGAGGGAGAGAGAGAAAGGGCGATGATGTTGATCAAGGTATTTCTCCTAGGAATCTGATGGGAAGCTGGCTACTCTATTAGCTAGTCATTTATTCATACCCCATGAAAGGATCGCACTGATTGTAGTTGTCATCAGACAGAATGCTGAATGCTACTAGTGGCTGCCTAATTCAGGAGCATATATAGATTCTTAGTGTAATGGGAATCATTTCCAGTCAAAATCGAAAGCATTTCCTATTTGACAATAAGAATCAATAGAATTATGTACAGGTACATTTATATTATGGGGATACCAATACAAAGCTTCAATCCTCTCTATTCAATCCCCTACTAGTTCATCAGAATGAAAGTGCTGGGAATAGCACCTGTTAGGTGTGAGTCATGAGCTACCTGCTAACGAGTTGAGCTCAACAGATTTCCCAGGTGAGCTGTTAGCTCATCTCTCACCTTGCCAGATTTCAGCCATTTCCTCTCCTGTGCAGCTCCATTGGAAATCATAGCAAGTGCTTCATTTCAGATTGGAGTGCATCTTAGATTGGAAATGGTATGAAGGTTCTAACCTCATTTATCAGCTTTAGTAATGGTTACATAGGGATTCATGTCATTCTAATTTTTCATGGAGGTTGAGACCTGATGAACATCTTGCTTTCAAATATGAACATGTATGCTTTTGTCAGGGAAACTTCAATAAACTAGTCATATACAGATATCCCCATCTGATCCATTCAGGTATTTATCTTTTAGAAAATATTCCTCTATGTTACTATGTGTTAAGTATGATTGTGCTGGACGCACAAGGTTTAAGTTAGACAGGCATTATCCACCTGGTCGTTCCAAAGAATCCCTCTTTCAGGATACTGTGTGTAAATCATGGAGAAAGGTATAGGCAGACATTTACAGCATATACCTGTCACTTACTCTCTTCATGGGATATCTCAATCCGCGATTCTCTTTCAGAGAGAGGGTGTACTTAAGGATGGTTGGGATAGCGCAAGCAGATTTTGAGACATTACTTAAGGAAAACTGTTGTTTGCATTCTGATTAACATTTATCCATCAGATATTTTCACAAGCCACTTTACAATCGCCTTATGATGGCAATCTCCGAGGGGTAGCACTGGTAGGTTAAATAGAGTCTTTAAGACTGCTGACAGCTTTGATCAAATTTTCATGAGAGGGTTTTCCTAAGCTGTCACTAAGTGTACCCTGTTGGTGCTTAAGGGTTAAGGATGAGTGTACTTATAGGCTGTGGCAGTGTTATTTTTCCTGTTAGCGGCATATGCCAGTGTGAATGATGTATTTGTGTGGGTCCATGGTATCAGTGGTGCCGGAGAGACCTTGAGACCCTCAGAGATCCTCCTACCTCCACTCAATCCACACAGGTGAGGGGTTCAAGCCGGGGTGAGGCCATTGTGCCGCCACAGCACCCCTTTCACTTGGTTACTGTATTTGCTATTGATCAGATAATCGGAGCTGTCACTGCCTTTCTATTGCCTTAACCCATTCACCCTATTTAGTACTTATAGAATCTGACATAGGTGCAAAGGTCTTTATGAAGATGGTGAATAAAAGAAATATATGAATTTGAAAATGTCTTTTTCATCATTATAGAAACAACCCATCTTCAAATATTATTACATATTGCTTTGATTATTTCCAGATTTTAAAATTTTTATTAGACCTGAATGAAAATATTTTTTATCATTGTGGTAACAATCAATCTTCAAATATTTTTTAAAGAATTAGTTGGCTTAGTTTTTGCGATTTTTCAGAGCATGGTGGTGTTCTGGGAACAAAATTGTTAAAACGGTTCTGAATGCTAGCCTGAATGACAGGTAGTACAAAGATGTGCTGACGTTCTCATAGCGACCACATACCAGCATCATCCTCCTTGTTATTACCAGGTGTTTGGTGCCTCACCATCTTATACAATATCTCCATCATGCTTGAAGTTATGGACTAAGTACAAACAGTATTGTTAGGAGAGGTTATGATATTCTGCATGGGTCAGGTATTTTTGCTAGGAAGTTAAGATGGAGTGATTAGCTCTCCAGTGAATTACTCTGTGGAAATTGATAGTATTATTGCAGAATTAAGAGTTAATTCCTTGATGATTACTCCTTCTTAGCTGCTGAAGTAAACAGAAAAGAAAAATGTAACTTGAACATCTAGTATTGTAAAAAAATAAAACCTATTAAGTGAACTTTATACAGGAACGATTGCAGCCAAAGAATGAAGTCTTATAAACACATCTTTAACTCCTTTTCAAAAGCTCGGATGAAATATCGAACTAACTAGCATATGTCAGTGTGCTGACACTTGTGGTGAATGACATTTAGATGTTTCTATGGTGGCAGCGAGTTTTTGCCATTCATTTCGCATGGCTACACTTAAAAGATTCACCTTATGTTTCTTGTTTAGAGCGGCTGAAGCTACTTGTAAGCTTCCTTTGTAATCCGAAGTGCAGGCAGAATGTTACAGTACTGGGCCATGGAGATTGGAAGGTATGACTTCCTGCTGTCCCGATGCCAGGAGGGCGAAAGAAAAACCTGCTGTTAGCAGGTATTCTGAACAAGACCAAAGTCAGCACTCGACCAATAGGATGCAGGCAACCTAGTCATGTTCTGATGCTAGACGTAAGACAGGGAGATGTGATAAATTGATCAGAGGTTGAGTCTATAAAGCAGGTGGATTATTCTTGTTATTTTAAACCCGGTGATGTCATCATTACTTAACCATGCTGATGCCCCAGCTTAGGTGATGTGATACGCCAGGTACAGGGTCCAGGATACCTACAGCTGTTCCACCTTGTCAAAAAACAGGACCAACTGGTTTGCAGAATCTTTTGCCAATAAAAGAGCCAGCAGGAAGAGGGGAGCTGGGGTAGGTTTATGGGTGTAAGCGATGGGCTGTTGTGTGGATGGTTTGTTTATGAAACCTTTCCCTACTCCACCAGTGTGGCAGGTTGTGGATGGCCCGCCCAGACAGCACAGGCATGTTGAGATGTACATGTATCAGGGGGATTCAACCTTGAAGGGGAGATGACTTTCTTTAGCCCCAAATCAATCAGCTGTGAGGGCGTTCTCTTCCCTATAGGTTCGGCTTGTAATATTCTCTTTACCAGCATCATTATGGTAGTTAATTTTGAATAGAGTGTATATGTTTGTGACATCAAGCGTTACAGTAAAATAGTGGTATCGAACGTTACATTAAAACCTGCATGATTTGAAAAATGGGGAATTGATATATGTTCCATGTATTGCTGGTATTCATGGTATGTACATTGCAAAACAGTTGAATATATAATGTGAGGAAATAAGAAAGTGTTCTTTGTGAGCAGGTGTTAATTATACAGGTGAGTTTGTTAAATATAAAAGTGAAGTAAATGTATCACAGCTACTTCCTTGGGTTATGGGAAAGTGCTAGTTTATAGTCTATGTGCTATAAGGCTGGAGGCATATTTCTGACTGGAATAACATAGGCTAACTAGAAACATAATACTTTATTCTAATCAATTATCAATAACCGAGTTCTTGGTTATTTTCATAATTTAATGTTGATTTATCACCTTGTAAATATTGTTATTTGTATGTATAAAGTCTCTTTCATATCTCATTGACACGTGTTGCTTTCATGGAGCAAAACATAACCCACATCCAAGATCAATAGTGAAGGAATCAATTACAAAAACAAGTGATTAACATCAATGATCAGGGTTCCCTTCATTGTTATTGTCTTTTGTTTCTAGTAGCTCATTTTTGGCTAATTATGTACCGACATGCCATGTAATTTAATTAGCCTCTCGTTATTGGAGAGAACAGCCATGACTAGGGGCTGTGTATTATACGTCAGCTGATGCCATGCTACAAGGCTCCTCCTCATGGGAGTCAGTTCTCTAAGCATTTCAGGTGAGCTCGTCAACTTACTTTTTCACTGTGTGGCTGTATTTTTACCATAACAACTTTTTATGGCTGAATATTTCTGGATATAACTTATGTTGCTAAGTGACAATCCTTAGATCAGAAGAACCAAATCATTTTAATGATTACAATTGCTGTGCAGCGCGAAACGTGAACTTCTTGTCTGCATGTGTTGAGTTAAATGCATTCAAATTGGGCATCATTATAAGGGTTATTAGGATTCACCAAACTGTATCAGGCTATTTGTCATCAGCCAGCCAAAAAGCGAGATAATATCAAAGATGTTGGTGTATCTTTAATTTGCACCTGGCTGAGGTGATGAGAAAGATAGTGAGGAAGGTGTCAAGGTGTGATGTATGTACCACCCTGCCTGCCCTAGCTTGCAGCCCCAGCCCCGGAGGGTGCACATATCACGCAGATTACATCACCTATTACAGGGGGAGACGGAGCATGTAGGCCTCGCTCAATACACGTACAAATCACCGCCAAAATGATCCGAGATTTGATTATGTCTGCTATACGCAATTGCTAAACAAGAACATGGGTTATGCTAGGATATTATTTAGCGACAGGAAACAATTAGTTTTGCTCCCAATAGGGGGAGATATGATTCATTGCCTCTGTTGGCAATAATAACCTATAGTTCATACTCTCTTATTTAGCTAACATTTACGGTGTATTGTGTGTTTTGCTCCAGTTTAACGGAGCATGACGTCTGGTGACGGTCACCCCATCGGATCATGGTGTCACCCTCCATACACGCAGACAAAACTCAACATTTTTGGGTGTTTGAAATGAACAGAAGAAGACTGATACATTCCCATCCATGATAAATAGTGAAACTTGACCATAGATTTTCCTGACATGTTCAGACGCCCCTGGGCACCCACCCTGCTCAGAACATGCAGCAACCTGATTGGCTACCCACTTACGTTTTGACATTTCATTCAGCAAAAAAAGTGACTCTCTCATCAAGGTTGTGGTGAACAGATGTTTGAAGTATAGAAAAAACCTGTCACCATCTGCTTTGAATTTTTACAAATTTTAAGTCAGTGAGTTTTTTGGGTCGTTCCACATTTAGTCTGTCACCTTAGCGGGTAGGTCTCCATCATTCACCAGTGTCCTGTGTGAGATTGGGAGAGGCTGGCTTGGCATGGGTCTGATGGGAATAAGGATGATCAGAGGATGGAATAACCAACTGTGGCACACCCTGCAGGCAGTCTCAAGCATGCATGGCATGATGTTAATCTGTATGGCATAAAATACTGTCATGGATTATGAGCAGGTGAGGAAAAATTGGTCGAGAAATGGTATGTTTATGCCACACTTCTTTCTAATTTATTTTGATCAGAACATTTTTCAGGGTTGATCTTGATTTCGAAATAATCTTGTGTTTAAAGATAATTACCTTACTGTATTTTCTATGTAAGAAATATAATCTCATTGTAATAGGAGGATGTCTTGCCATCAGCACAGGTTTCTTCATATTTCCACGTAATTATCTTCATTTAGACATTGATGTCATGACAAAGAGAAATCCTACAGACAGAGGGAACAGCACACAATGAAGTTCAGGTCTAAAGTTCTCAGGTTTCTCTCTCTATCATGCAACAGAAGCTCTCCAATACAAGAACCACATTTCACCGTGTCTACTTGCCGGTCAGGAGCCTTCTCCGCACAGCTTTTGTAGCTGTGGCACATCGGTGGAAACATGCAGTTCCAGTTAGTGGAAGCCAGCCATTAGTAAATTACTTCATCATGCCATGCCAATCACACAGTGTTTGTTGACTCAAATGCCTTTCAATTTCTACAATAACACTGTTGCTGAATGAACAGCTCACTTCTTCCCTGCCTGACTTAAGTAAAAAAAATCTTAGACAATGAATTTTAGTGGAATTTAGTACCATTGTTCTGCTAAACAGGTGTGTATTTGTAGATAAATTGTGTGTGTGTGTGTGTGTCATTATATTATACATGTAGTAATTGTGTTTGACACAGTTAAGGTTTGTTTACTATTACGCAAAATTAGTCGCAGGTGTGATTTAATTGTCACATATTAACCCTTTCATGGTCTATGTTTAAGGTATTGTTAGGTTGCCATGCTACTCAAGATGCTTGTAGTAAGGCCTTACACTGTCAGGGTTCTAAACATATGATGTTACTGGTCCTAATTAGGAAACTCTGGCAAGTTCAAAATCTTCTTTACCATTCCTGGTTCTTCATTCACTGATTTAGCTTTTCGTTTGTCTTCTGAAATAACTGTCCTCTGAAGTGTGCTTCCTTAGTTGTCTTACATGAGAGTAAGGCATGGGTGATTTTCATGTGATGGAGGGTTAATCAAGACTGTGTGTAAACAAGTAGCTGTGCTCAGTAGGCCTCATCATGAGGTTATGTCAAGAATGCACAGGTTAATTGTTTGTAGGAGGGGGGCAGGTACTGCACTCTACTAAAAGTCAGCCATGTACAAAAGTGGGTGTTCTTATAGGACCTAAACTCCTATGAACTTACAAACTACAATGGACACAGTTTCCCCAAAACGCACACCTTATAATCATCGATATGGATGACAGCTGTACAAGGAAAATATTAGTTTTATTTTCCACCCAGAGTCAACCCTACCCTTGAGTACCCCTATATGTTCAATATAAGGAGCAAGGTGAATCCGTTCTCTGTATAATTAGTATAGGCCAGATAGCCAAAGATCAGAGCTAGGAGACCGTACTAGTTGAGAAGTTTGGGTCATTTCTATTAGATCAAAGGTTTTTAGCTTGCAAAACAAGATAATGGATGGTTTTAACATTGGTAACTTTCACCTATGACTTTTATAAATTATAGAAATATGTGGTTTCAAGAGTCAAGGTGAGTTATTGGGTTTATGATCACATTCAAGTTACTATGTAGAACATGAGACAAATAAAACTATAGTCAACACTTCAAAACCTATCAATCTTTAATACATGCCAAGGGTGCAGGGTCGTTGAGGGTTACATTCAAGGGTTGACAGGGTACAGTCCTGTTTTCCACTGGTTATGATCAAAGGGCACAGTCGACCTTGATATCTAGATCCATGCATGTTTCTGTCTAGGGTTATCAGGGTACACCTGGCGCATTTCTAGGTTCTATAAAATGTGATATCTACCTGATATTTAGTACCCTGCGTGTCTCTGGTAGGGTAGTCTATGAGGGGACTTTTTAGTAGGATCCTGGAACTCAGGGGGACTCAGAAAAAAAGGTGAGTGGTATCTTGACTCCTGTGATCCCTTATTGAAATAAAAAGGTGGTATCTACCTGATATTTAGAGCCCTGTATGTATCTGGCAGGGTAGTCTCTCAGGGTGACTTTTTAGTATGGACTTGGAAATGAGAGGGACTGAGAAAAAGGTGAGCAGTATCACATAGAGGTTAATGGTGGATAGATCATGCTGCACAAGACAGGGACGGTACTTCCCCTTTGTTTAGGAGCAATCAGATTGCAATTACTCGCCTCAAAGACTATAAAAAGGCAGGATAACTGCATCTTGTTAACTGTTTTATTGGATCGATTGTGCGAGATAGCACCATGCATAGCAATTCCAGTTGTTGCTGGTAATTTGATTTTTTCAGTGAATGTGGGAGATTCTCATCTCTGGTTGTCACGGCATTAAGATCTGAATTCTGAGGTTCTTGCCTTTTTTGGAGACCCACAATTGTGAAGTAGTTCATCCAATACTGGATACAATTAAGTTCACTTTTTATTTCTATGTGACACATCATTCTGACTAGACACAACTCCTGAGAATATGTGTTTTTCATTTACATTTACTGGAAATCCCATGTGTGCATAAAATCACATAACAATATTTTCTTAATTATAAGTTCCTTATCTTTTTGAATGGAAGAAAGGCTCTATGATGACTATTTTATGATTATATATTTTGACCTTTGTGGTATGAAATTCACTTAATGGACAGTTATAAAAAAGTTGATGGTAATATACCTTCTACCTTAGCAAATGATAATTCAATTTTGATATTTCCAACAAAAGATGTGGTTAAAATATGAGGGTCAGCATCTGGTGCTAGTGTGTCTTAGTTAAATCCCCACTATGTGAAGTTATCCTCCCTCCTCTCAGCCCACTGCTGTGAGCTCCTGCCTGGCTTTATTAATATCTAGGTACACATTCCATCTCCTCTCCTCAAATATGCCTAGACTAACTGTGCTGCCACCTGGTGAGCATGTGTCAAGTTAGAGCCCACACTGGGAGTAGGGAGGACACCTCTGGGCGTCCACAGCCCCGTGTCCCTCTCTATTAGTACAAGACTACTCTCATCTGGAGTCTACACATGGTCTGACATGAATGAAAGTATTTCAGTATTAGATATTAAAGTTGAAGTATTTTGGAAACTATTTGACTGAAAATTGTTCCTGTTGGATTCAACAATTCCTCCTCAAATTTCTTTCGGATATAAATGGATTGTATCTGTGCAAATGGTCTGACACAAAAGGAAATATTTACATAACAGAGCAATATTTTGAAAACTATTTGACTGAAAGTTTGTTATTCCTATTGGGTTCAACTATTCCTCTTAAAATTTCATTTGAACATAAATGGATTTTCTGAGTTATATTTGAGATTGTCAGATGATATGTGAACTCTCAATGCAAATAAGTTCACACCCAGTCTTTCCGGCCAAATCCACCCCCTCCCCCCTCTTGCCTTGACCCTGACTCAAGTAGGGTAGGCTGAGGCAGCAAGTGGAAGTCTGTCCTTCATCTACTTGCTGTGAAGATGTGTCCCAGATGACAGGGTGCCGACCATCCCCCAATCACACATGACCACAAAAATGCCAAACGGCATTTCTGACTCCTGTCACAGATGTTGAACTGTCATGACTGTATGCTGCTTCTGCTATGAGGGAACAAAGGGCTACCTCATAGAGGATCCAGGTGAATGATTGTCCTACCTGGTGCCTGCCTCATGGTCAGTGAAAAACCCAGGTGTATTTCTTATGATTACCATATCCAAAAAGCGCCACTTTGTTAATGGCAGCATGTGACACTATTGAGGGTAGTTTCATAAAAAGCACTTGGGTTTGTTTTTTGTGGGATGTAGGATCTTTTACTTGATCTTTCCCAATGATAATGTACCAAGTGTGTGGTTTATAGGGTAGTTATTTGAGATGTGACAGAGTAGGCGAAAAAGAGCAGCTTCATTAATTCAGTCTTGAGGACATTGATATCCAAGAAAAAAATGTTCCTTAGCAGAAGTTTGGATTGGGAAATCTTTATCATTCTGATTCAAGATCTTGTATGAATATCTGCCACCTTTTATACTGTCTGCAAACTAGTGTCAAATCTCCTTGTCCTTACCACTTGAAGGAACAAAGGATATATTAGAATGTAGTTGTGCACCCTGCACCCCATAGAATATTCCTATCAGTCAGTTAGATTGTGCTTGAAGGGAAGCGAAGGCGCCTTGTTTTGTGTAGGTATTTGGCTGTGATGAGGAAAATCCCATCTCTGCGTGGCAGTGCTGAGGTCTACACATGGCAGGAATGTGCTAGTAGTCTGTACGGCAGGGATAAGGAGCCTATAGGTGATTATCCTGGATCCATAGCAGCATTCCTCAGGATCAGCTGGAGCCAGCCACTAATCAGGAACCTCCAGTGGTATGCCACCGCCGCGGCCTGCAGACTGACCAGTTGTAATGGCCGGGCCTGAATAACTACATACTAGTGGATGGCCTTCTTTGCATTAATTATGATCACAATTGATTGATTTATAACATGGCCCTATACCAGTCAATGAATGAAGGCATTTTTGAGAAGAGGATTCAATTTTCATCACTGATTCATAAATGCTATTTGTTGAATGGTGTGCTGTGCTATTAAAACCAACACTCTTTGTATCTACTAGTTCTATATCTTTAATATAACCAAAATCTGCTTATTAAATGTCTATAGTGTACTTAATGTTGTTAGGATCTACATAGTGGACAGCAGGTGTCATCCATAACTGCTAAACCATTGAAAAGATATTTTGGTGGCCACCTGGTGAGCAATTTTAGAACTAAATGAGGATAGACACATCTGTCAGGTCATTCATTATTTTGATATCAATTGAGATTGAGAATGATATTGTTTAGAAGTATTGGAGCTTGGGGGGGGGGGGGGAAGGGGGGTACAAGGAACTAGAAGACCACACATTTAACATACCTTACTTCTGGCCTATAGCGTTTATCATCCTATATATCCTTGCCCACTACCCCATGAATGCACCCTGCACCCTAGATGGCTCAAGTACCCTGAGCCAACCACCCTTGAACAATTAGACCCCTAGAGCACCTGTATGTGTACCCGTGACCATAAATCAGTGTAGGACTCCTACAGGTTCTTTGTGGCCGTCACCATCGGTGGATCCTGATAAAGAGCATGGTTTATTAACTAGGTGCTCCTCTATGTTCTTCTGTTTGATCTATATAGACATGATCGGTCCAACTCTCACAGCGGCGCTGCTACATCAAAGCTAGGTACATCACCAAGTCACTTCTAGTGACATCTGACATCGCTCAGGATTTTTCATCCCTTAAGTAGGATGCACTTGTCATTTCAGGTTTATTCAAGTTATTTATTTCATTTTTCATTCCACTATGAAAATGCAAAAACTAGAGCTATTAGTGATCATTTGTCTGTAGTAATTCAGTCTATTTTGTGAGGTATTCAGTATTTGCCACATGAAAAAATAATCTCCATTCACTATTCTTGCTATATTAGTTATGAGAGAGAGACCTGTTGTACTAGATCATTACTCAGGTCTTTAGATTTCCATTCATAAAGATATGTGTATATTGATTACACAGAAATTTGATAAATTTGGAGGTGTTAAACAAATAAAATGCCTTTCTGGCATACTTTCTGTGAAGTTGAAGATAAAGATAGCAGCTTTGAATATGAAATAAATGAAGAAATATGAGAGGATGGGCAGTGATCTTTTAATGATGTTGATAATGCCACTAGTTTGGTAAAAGGTCATTCTTTGTCTGATTTGGGTCCCATTGGGACAAGCATCAAGTGTGTCTCTTTCTGACTCACCCACCATGCATGACCACAGAGTGTCCACCTCAAAGACTGGTTGCTATGGTAACAGGTGGATTAGAATGGTTGTCATGGCAACCATAAAATCATCAGGGTGGAAAATTATTTTGCAACATTAAGGACGTGAATTAGGAGTGAACCTCTCTGATGTTGGGCCGACTGGTGCTTATTAAATGACGTGTCAGATCGGGTCTTGTGAGGACCTAATCAGCGGAACTTGTATACATGGCGGAGGTCTTGCTGGTGATTTAATGAAAGCTAGTGATAGGGTGTAGTGTTGAGATGATGGTCTCAAATGACACTGTGGATTAGCCAGGCTTTTATGTTCATACGGCCAACACGCCTTGATTCATAGGCACTGACGTATTAGATCAATCTGCAATATCTAACAAAGAGACCTGACACAAAAAGTCAGATTGAGTTTTTACCATGCATAAAGCACCCACATCCTTGTACTAAAAGCCATCATATTTGTGCATTTGAATGATACTTAGGTCAGATGAGTGGCTAGATATAGAAAAATCAATTTGTGAATGACAATGCACTTGGGAGGATGCTATATTTACTTATGAACTCAGACATGCATTTTCATAGGGTATTCATGCTTTTATTAGTATCATGATAAAGGGGTTGTTTGTTCATATAAATCTTTAATTTGTAACTCTGCCAAAGTTGATCATAGATTGTGTTTTTGATGAAATCACCACGGCACATAGGTAGAGACCTACCATTTGAACACTAAGATCCACCTCATAAGCCTCTGCCATAGTTTAGTATTTATGGTACCTTTAACTATTGTGGTTCAGTATGATACCAATGATGATGATTATACTGAATTGAACATATTTTTCAGCACAAAATCAAATGTCAGTGTTAGAAATTTAGTGATATAGTATAAACATCGGCTGCAGTGTTTACTCAAAATGCCTGGCACTTTCTGCAGTGTGGATATCAGTGCCATGTGGAGTGGTGTGATGTCATCAGTTCCTCCCCCCTGGCTTGCTGGCAGCAGCAGCAGCAGCAGCCGGGCTTCTGGTCAGCAGCAGCTCAAGAGGCAGGGAGACAGTCCTCTCTATTTTAAGAGAGAAAGAGACAGTTGACGTTAATGTCTGCAGTGTAAGGAGGTGGATGAGGAGGAGTGGCTTACTGATTCCACGGACTACTATCTACTGACTACAGGGGTAATAGGAGCAACCAGCACCAGCTAGGTACACTTAATAGTATATTTAGCTTAATTTAGATCCTCAAAGACCAATGATTGTGCCTTGTTCTGGCTAGGACACACATTCTAGTGGAAGCTGAGAATGTTAGGAAAGCTATGTTTGTGCTTAGTTGGTGAACGCTTCTATGTCTTCTTGAAATGCTTACCATTTGATTCCACTCATTACTATTGGTAAATGGTGGGAGGACTAGCTTTTGACAGTAATAATTGTGCCATGTTCTTGCATGTTGGACATGATGCCTAGGATCTCAGTGTAGCTATGTACCTCATCTTCCTCTCCTGCTGACTTCCTGAAGTGCATGTGATTCTACTTTATAGTACTATTGATGAAAGTACCAGCCATTGCTTTATGTACGACCAAAGTGCAATTATGATTTCATATCCTATTGATCCATAAAGTCATGAGCCTGTTGAGTGTGCCATGTTCTTGGACATAGAAGATGATGCCTAGGACCTCAGAGTAGCTGTGTACCACATAGTTGTCTCTCTCTGACTTCCTGGAATGATGGCACCATGCGATCAGTACACCACTGACAGTGGTGGGTCATTGAGTTACTTGTCTATTTCAGGCACTGTCACTTACATGTGCCACTGTCTCTCTTTCCACCAGCAGTACGGCAGTAACTGATAGCAATTCACACTTGAGCCATTGCATTCACCAGATATTTTGACCCAAGTGATCTTTAAATCATCTGTAGTTGAACTTAATCTGGAGATGATTCTAATCTGGATAACCTCTGTAATACTCATCCCAAGAGGATAGTAAGTCATTGTATGACTCTCACCAGTTGAGTCACTGTTCAAAGCAACACTGAACAGACTGATGATAAAACCTCTGAATAATAGGGGTAGCACTAAAATATCTAGGCCTTGTTCATCTCATGAAAAATAATTGGAAATATGATATAATATGAATCTTTAAGTGATATCCTGGTGCAAAACAAAAGTGTATCATTTGGAACTGGCATTTCAATTATCCTGTTTGTCTCAGACATTGAGAGATGTTGATGTCCCTGACGTCACCAACCCTACATGAAATCTTAAAGAATCTAATTGGAAATGCTATATAGTAGCAATGAATGACAGCCTGTTGCACATAGCATTTGGAATTGACATTTTAACACTGGTTATGTATGTCTCAGAGGCAGGCAAAGTACACAATATCAAGCATATTGGAAATCTTGCTGATTCTCACATACTGAATGAATGCATACAATATCTCCCTCCTAAGTTTTGGCGCCCACAGCATGCATGAGAGACAGGTTACTCAAAGTTAGAGCATGTGTACAAACATATTAATTCATCCAAGATGTTGCATCAGAAGGGCTGGATGTGTTGGGCTATTAATTGACCCAGTTTCAAGACCATAGGTTTTTCAGGAAGTGGGGCTAAATTTCTCAAAGATCCCCTCTATCATTAATAACTGGCTAGACACAATCTAGTCTTCACTGCCAAAAAAATTATGACAACCAAAATGTGATTTAATTTGTCTCCTATTCCAATTTATAAAAATGGCACATGAACACCTGCAATATAATGGTAATATTTGAAGTGGCTTTGAATATTCCTTTTTCATTGTAATGTATTCTGATGTTATAGGACTTTAAAAATTCAAAGTATTATTGATGGTATATAAGGTATTGAAAAAAGAATAGGCAATTTATAATTAAGAAATGTGCTGGTTGGGGTGGTCCTGGGAAGCTGGTTGCATATTGCATGTTTCATCTGGATCATCTTTCCTGATGTGTACTTTTTTATTTGTCTAATCCCAGTTTTTAGTGAGTGGTGGGAATACAATATAGATGTGTTGCTGTGTCAGGGTCTAGGAATGCCAGACAGGGAGATGTGTTGTTGTCAGTCTTAGAGCAGCCAGCTGTAGACGTGACATTTTCCCCATCGCTGCTCTTTCTCTCTCCTCACAACTCACAAAAACACTCTCTTCACATACTTCCCTCACATTTCTAACTTTACAAGGCATATTTTTGCACATGGGTTTTCTTCGAAAGAAATGTTTCATCTTATGTTAGGATGAGCAAGAAAACAGGTTGGCATTCTATCTGTGGCTATTTAGACACACATGAATGCTTTGAAAGAGGATATCATTAATTATCAGTTACAGTCAAAAGTCTTTCTCCCATAACCTCCACCACTCATCTGTTTCACTATTATGCCATTGGCAAATGACCTAACTTCCTTACATATATTATGTTTGGATATGGTAGAGAACAATAATTCAATTTTCAAACATTGTTGTGGAATTGAATTTGTGATACAGAGAGTACTGCCTTTATTCAAAACAAACATTTCTTTAATTGCTTACCATTCCTTACTAAGTAATCAAGACCATAATTTTGTTTTGTATTTATCATTTTGGTTCGGTCAAAAATCTGAGGCCTCTGTGTAAACCTGAATATAGAGTAGTCAAGGGAAATGCACTTGTCTGGTCAATCACTTGTATTGTCAGGTGTTCTAATGTCCCTTAAGGAATGATGCACCTGACTGCATCTTTTCCTATAGACCTCAAACACCTACCTGACAAGAAATTAAAACCCATCCCAACTAAATACCATGGCTTGTCTAGGCCCTGGAGCGGTCAAAACTGACCACATCAGATATCACACCCAAGGCTGGTGTCTTTATCCAAGTGGCAGTGTGGAGTGAAGGGATGGACAGGGGTCACTAATGGTCAATCAAAGGGTCACTGCAAAATATGCTCCATTCAACACCTGAGAAATTAGAGACGATTATCAACCTTGGGTTTCCCCACTGAGCGGAAGTGAATTGTTCATTTATCATACCCATTATCTCTGGTGTTTTTTCTAAAGAATACTTGAAAATTATCTAGTATGAACCCCATCCTGCTATGTTTAGAAGCAGATTCTTGAGGAAATGTGAGCACATCTGTTTCTAGTCAGATAGAACCCTTTGTATCAAGATGTATTTCATTTAGTTCAAGTAAAGGTAAATCACATTCAAATTTTAGAATTAGAGTTTGTTTTAGTACACAAAAAGGATACACAATAGTGCCTTCTGGGTTATATACTTATCAGCGATAGATTTCGTAGGAGCTTTCTTTTTGCCTGAAAAGATGGACTTTTTTTTCATCCGTTTTATCTGGACTTATATTTATTTTAAAGTGAAATATCTAACTTTTGTTCAAATGTAGGTGTATTGTCATGAAATGTATTGGAATCTGTTGAATAGAGCATTAATTGTATGTATGTGCCTCAAAAAAGATGGCTAGATACGTGTATTTCTTTTCGTTAGATAACCCCTTAAAGAGACCCCACCCTTCATGGTTAGTTCTCTATACCCTATTGTAGTGACCATCAGATGACCAGGGGTCAAGCATTCAAAATAAAAAGAACTAATGGGTTTCTGTCTATCAAACTAAAGCAAATAGCAAGTAAAATATCTCCATATCTGTGCTGTCATCCCCAGTTGGTCTTAAGTGATGGTCTTGAAGGCTGGCTAGTGGAGCCTACCATTATCTCTGCCAGGATCTCCTACATGAAATGGCACTTACCGCCTTCAGGCCATGCCCCATGCATCTTGATCAAATACAAATAGCCGTTTGTTGTGTTATGATGTTAGTCCAGCAATTATTGGAGGGGGCGCTGGTAGTTAGGGGCATAAACTCTCCCCTTTTCTGTGGGAAGAAAAGGGGAGGAGGTCAGAGACGTGACATGTGGTCAGTTTGGTCAGTTTGATAGTTAGGGGTCAAGAGACTGCTTGGACCATGTACTCATTGGAAAGTAGAATGGCTTTCATGACCCAATAGAGTATATTACTTAGCAATTATTTACAGCAAATCATTAAAGACCACCTTTCTAGAAAATGTAAGTGTTAAAAAGCACAATTGAAAATTTTAGGCACCAACCTCATATGTCAATATCTATATTTTGCAGGGCGCTAGGTGCAACTTGCAAATATTGCAAAAAACCTTGACAGCTCAGTATTGCTGGGTTGTAAACGTGACTGGTACATAACCTGTTATAAAACTAGTCAGGTTTTTTGCAGGAAGCATTCCAAAGTGCTACTGATTCCAAACAGCTTCTCACCAGAAATAACAAAGACAACTGGCGGGCCATGTTTCTTAAAGACACTTGTTGAGCCCTTGAGATGGTGTGGCATTTTGTTCATAACTTTGTCTTGGGTTTCTCAGGGACAGGGAGGTGAAAGCCATAAAGATATCAGGCGGACAGCTAGACAGAGGGGACGTTGAGTGATTGATGAGAGTGATATGCTAGCTCCATGGTGACTCTGGTGACAGGCTCGCACTAAATATTTTTACAGCAATTTATTGGTGGGATGGACTAGATATAATTGTTACCCATACTTGCTGCTTCTCTGGAGTGGTATCATGCCTACACACTTGTTTCTTAATGTTTTCCTCAGGAATAGTAAGGTTGGAAGTGGAGTATCATGTAGAAACACATTTATCAAAAATGATAAATGTTCAATCTGACAGAAATATGGCTCATAGCATTTTCTATCTATGTATTTTCTATGTATGTTTTTTTATGTATTTTTTAAAGGTTTCCTTGAACTTAAGTTATGAGTATGAGTTGATTCTATCATCTGCCACACAGCAAATGAAGAGAGAACTTGTATAAAGTCTTTATCCCTGGAAAACATTATTGTTATGTGATCAGCCATTAAATCCCTATTGATGATTGTATAAATGGAAGAAAATGAAGCCTATTGTCAGAGACTGTCTCGGTAAATGTCAGGTAAATCGACTTTTGTCATTTGCAAATACCAAAATGGAATGACAGGTAAAAGGTAATGATTTTCTGTACAATAAAGACATTTTACCCTTGAATTTGTCCCTTCTTGAGTTCAAGGGTGATCCTCCACTACCAATCAGTGTCTGAACAGTTTTGGGAGGCATCTTTTATGTCTTTATTCTGTATATCTTAATAGAATGACTATATACATATATACAAATATCTCGTCTTCCAAACCTTCATCAAATGGAACTCACTGGCAGAGTATCAAAACAGATGTTTCCAGAGCTCAACATTACCGCAGCCCAAACCTTTATCTGACGCCTATCAAAGTGGTTATCTGCACAAGAATTGCTACTATCATCTTGAAAATAACCAAGTTGCATCCGAAAATTGACTTGAAATGCATTTAGATTGGCACAGAACTACAATATTTCAAAACATGTTATTATTATGTTTTATGTATATTTTCATTGACATTAGAAGTTCAAATGGTTATCCATAAAAATGTTCATTGTGTATAGCAGATGGTACATTTGAGTGGATGAAGCATACTGCCTGTATAAAAGGAGATCCCATAAGAAGGTTTCCTGAGATAATTTAGTGTTCACAAAAGCAGCCCCATGTTGATGGCAGCCATCTTGAATGACAGGTATTTTGGCCTGCAGTTGATGATCGTGTTGACATTTACTGGCAATATGGATAATGTCTAGCTCAGCAAAAAATGAGAAATATAGCCATTTGGGTATATCTATTACACCATGAATACTTAATGGAGAATCTAGGGTTTCACTAATAGAGAGGGTATTAAAAAGGACAAAGTATTGCGTGTTGGGTGGCTTAGTGCGAAAAAAGTCATACATGTATGGTGATAAAGATACAGCAAAAAGTCATTTGACTGTCAACTTGAAGATAGTGAACATGTGAGTGTAAGGTATTTAGCTGTGTGAAAAAGGTACAAAGTCCTATATTGTGATTTTAATCACGTTGTGCTGTAGGATGTAGCAATAATTTCTTCTGTATGTGAGGTAACCATATTTTTCTTCTCGTTGCAGGTATGTACAGCTACTATCTTTGAGTCTGAAATCTGGGTATGGGTAAGTTAGCATGCATGTGATATTTTTCATACCTGACCTACTCTTGTCCCACCACTTGGTGATTGATTGGTTGGTCAAGTTATCAATTGATCAAATGATACAGTTATGATATTATCTGTACCCAACTTTTAAGTATTCACACTAGCATTCCTTAATTGCTTTGTCACATTGATATTTCATGTGGAAGCAATTGATTATCATTTTTATTATTATTATTATCATTATTATCAATCAAATGTTCCTCTATTACGAAAATATTCCTAATACACCTCATTAAATTTTCAACATCCTAGATGAATTTATAGTGTGATCTTTATTATCAATGATTTATATGACCATTTACCTTTTTTGTTACTCACCAACCAGTTTCATTTTGAATTGCACTGTATAATTATGTAGGTTATGCATTGTATTCTTGATTTAAAATTGATGGCCAAACACTTTGCATATATGCATGAGATAAATGCTGTGAAGTGCATCATTAAACTGTAAATCTTTAATCCTGAGACCAATTATGCTGTAGCTATTAATCACTTCATCCTTTGAGGAAAACGTGAGCTGTATTTTGAGGTAACAATTAAGGATCGCAATCTCCTGATCATGTTTTATCCAACAGCTTATTCCTGTGAAAATTTGACTAGTTGAGGAAGCATAGATGCCCTAAGTAGGTTGCTGTATCCCATCTAGATAGAGACCTCTAATCACTGCCTCTAATAAAGCTAAAAGCTTTCTCATAAACCACCAGCCAATTGATCACAATTATGGTCATTGGATTTGCTGTAACTGGATTTGGCTTTAAAAGTGCTAGTAATTGCTGGAATCTGTTTGATGGGCTGAACAAATGGATGATTATGGTGGTTATGAGGCAGGAGGAGGAGGGAGGACTGATGTGAACTCGGGATCCCGCTGAAAAATTGATGAACCTGCACTTGAGAGCATGAGGCATCTATTTAGTCCACGCTACTATCAGTCGGGAAACCCTAATGAGTCATAGTTATCCCCATTCAACATTGATAGAGTATAATCTATTAGAATTAAAGCATTGATATAAGGTACAATAGTAGGTAACACTTTTCCATTTGGAGGTAATTTAAATTTATATCATACAAACAATTTTATGGCATAGAACAGTGGGGAACAGTTGAAACAAAGCATCAACTATATGTATACCTTTTTCTCACTCCTAGACCATTTGGAAAATATATGTAAATTTAGTGATTAAGTTGTCCTTTATCTTATTATCAAAAGTTCAAGTTTGATAACTGATTATAATGCATGGTTGTTCACTAGGTCAGATGATGAACTAGGTAGCGCCACTTGTTGCCCGTCACATGTCATGATGTATTTTTTTCCTGTCTCTTGGGGTTTCACATCATTTCCTGTATTGTGTTGATCCTTGACCTGCAGTCAGCTAAATGAGGCCTTACATATGAGGAGTACCCAAGGACAACAGCATCATGCACTGACTTAAGAGCCACACTATTTTTCTATCCCAAAGTCTCCTCGCAGCTCTGGTATTTTAAGAGATCACTGCATCACCACTGACAAGTAGCTTACTGTATTAGAGTGATGGATATGAAGGTTATGGCAATTCTGGGCCATAAAGAAAATAGAGGCCTTGAAAATGCAGACTTCTACAAACAAAAAGTGATGAGAAAATGATGATGATGATGATGATGATGGTAGATCACATGATCAGGGTCGAGGCATGGAGAAAATGGTGGCTGTCAAAGTCCACATATTTACAAACAAAAGAAATAGGATGATGACGATTTAAAAAAGAATCATTGCCATGAAATGAGGAAGAACCTGACTGTTATGTAAAGAAACAATCGCAAAAGAAGAATTGAAAGAGTAAAAAGAAGAAATAGTGAAGGATAAACATAGTTATATTTGTGGGGGGCTGTATTGTTAATTATAAAGTTTAGTTGCAGCAAGTTTCTTCTGACCCCTAGCACACATATTGGAACAGGGATTCACCGGACATGAACAGATTTTGAGCAAGTTACAGCTTTGTTGTTGCTTTCAGGATTGTTAGTGGAATACTTAATGAAGCTTCTATTGACCTGAGACAATAGGCTATCACCCCTGGGTGTACTGGAAGGTGGTGGGAATCAATTTACACCCTCTAGCTATTGTTAGAAGAAAATCTGCAAAACAATCAGGGCTGTTAACTCAGCTAGGAGAATCTTAATTGTCTTAATTTTAGCAAAAAATACCAAAGAAAAGGAAGCTGCTATATTGTGCCACCAGTTTATACCAAGCCAAGGTCATAGGTAGGTCACATGCATCTCATTTGTGGAGTAACTAGGTACTTTTGTAAGACTAACACAGAAATCGGCATGGGGGTCTGGAAATCGTCAGATGTAAAGTTGTGTTGATTCTCATTTATACAGGAATTCAGTTTGTTATAGTTGAGATCAGTGTAGTTATGTGAAAAATAAACACACCAATATACATTTTGTGTCAAGGACACACTTGCTAAATACCACTAGTTTTACAAAGAAGTAGCCCATACACTTGAACACTTAGTGGCTATGTTCAAATGTGCCCTTTTGGGCCATTTCTGTAGGAAGGTAGACACAAATTGTATAAATTGGTAAAGGATGAATTTCCTAAAGTTGTGTTTATGTGAACTTTCTGTAATTCAGAGGACTTTATGAATTCATTATGTGACCACTGGCTCACTATTGGCCAAGGATGAAGATTTCCTGCCATTGACGCTCAGTTAGTCCGAGTACCACTATCTTACAGGAGATGTTCCCTGAAGCTTTTGCCAAGGCTTATTGAATCTATGATTGCACATTAATTACTACGTACATGCTTGATTTGTGTGGTCCTGCCCCTCCATTAATGGCTATCTCTTGCCAATAGAGCAATTCTGTAGGAGTGTCTAGACTCCAGTCTGAGCCAGGAATGAGCTGGCTGGGTAAGTGACTGCTGCTTAATACTTATGGTATTAGGATTGCGTCTCGCTGGCTACAAGATAGGAATTGATATCTCATAAAAAGCAATCACTGTGTGTGGTTATTATTGCTGGTAATAGATCAGGGTGTCCTGCCCATCTGGACTGCGGGCGTCCAATGACGCAGAAACTGCAACTCTGCACCAGAAAGACATGTTCAATGGTTGAGGCACAAGTTGGAAAGAAGGTTTTATTCATGGTATCCCTTTCATATCACAAACTTTTGATGTCTATTGCAGCTGCTTTGACTTTTCACTGATTTTGGTGCAAAACAGACTGTTTTTCAAAAAACAACTTAAAGTGATGCCCATGCATGAGTTTGGAGATGGAACAGCATCTCCACAGAACTACTGCCCTCGAAGTGAGCTGGGTTTTTCCAAATAAAATAAGCACGGTTCTTTCAATACTTTATTTCTAGTTATGGTCTTTACTTCTCAGAAGTTAATAGAGTTGCGTAGACCCAGTCCATGCTAAGTGCAGTCTTCCTCTATATATTGAGTGTCCATGCAGAGATGTTGGGAATGCAGGTTTGTTGAAGAGAAACTTCAGGAGTTGGGATGGCACATGATTAGCTGATAAGTGGTCCATCATGTGCTCAATCTGTCTCTCCTGATGAGCCCTGCGACCCATAGTCTGGCTACTCATCATTATCCCTCATGGCTCCATAACTACCTCCTCACTACACGCCCAAACCAAAACAAATACCCTAAGCCTCCCCCCCCCCTCCCCCACCCTGTGGAAGAGGCAGAGTTCATTCACTACCCCAACCCTCTTTCTCCAAACCCAAACATTAATGTCTGAGGTTGTGTCAGTCCATTCCACACCTTTTAGCATTCTTTCTTAATGTCCTTACAAGAGGTAATATATAACTCAAACTAACAGCCTGTGTGATCTGCAATGTCTTCATGCCCCTCCCATCTTTGTGGTGTGCAATGCATTATCCTAATACCACAAAGACCTACATCACTGGTCTGTATGGTTTTGGTTAACATCACATTACACAGTAAACAGGCAAACAGTGCTTTTTCTCACATGGGCATTCCTTGCTCCTCCCTCCAGCCCCATGTTCTCTAGATTAACCTGCTTCTTCAAGGAGCTAACCTCTCTCCCACCATCCAGTACGCATTGAGCACTGTGTCAAATTGGATTAAAACTCGAAACAAATGGAAAAAATAATGATTTCTAGCTGTGCTCCACTACAGCTTTGTTAGCTACATTTTGTAAATAACAGCACTACTTGTATTTTCTGTTTTTCCTTCTTTTTTTTTGATAAAAAAATCAACAATGATCATTTGTACATTTCTGAAAGTTTCCACCATGGAAAACTGGTTTGAGATGATATATGGCTTCCGCCTTTGAACATCTCCTATCTAGGTCTTCCCATTAGAGAATCAGGGCACATCCCCACGCCACCAGTGTCCCTGTGAGTGAGCCAACTCCTAAATCTCCTGTGCTGGCGGTGGCTGCGGCGATCCCCTCCCTCCCAGAGTGAAATGGACTGAGCCTGTGAGTAGTAGTACCCTGAGAGGTGGAGGCTGAGGAGGCTGGAAGGCGTGGAATCTGTTTTGGTGCCAGTAGTAATATGACAGTGGTAATACCCATGCTGACTGCTCCACCTCGCACCTCTGGCATGTGGATTAGCATGGCCTATCTGCTGCTGCCACTGCCAGCTCATCAGGCTTCTCTAGTAGTGGATCCTCTACTACCCTCCTGCTACCGTCCCTGAGGCACCACCACCCTCATCTTCTCCTGAGTTCTTGTACACATTATCATACAAGGGATGGCCACTGCCGCCAGCGCCCCTGCTCCTGCTACTGCTGCTCCTACAGCAAACAATGGCTACTGGAGTAATTGGAGCAGGTATGTTTAAGCATGTTCTGCACTAGTTTTTAGGGTATTTTTCTGATTTCCATTTTTTTTTAAATTTATTTATATATCTTTAATGTAAGCGTTTTAAATATTGATTGGGAGGTTCCTGTTTCTCCCTTCATATTTATGTAGTGTTTTATAGTACTCAAGCGCGCAGATGTTCAGAAAATAGGCCCTCTTATGTCAATTGATTTACAAGTCCTCTTGGAGTCATTTAGCAAAGTTTTATGCATTTTTGTGCTTTTTATATTGAGTCCATGCCAACACTTTTTTACATTAGAGGTTTGTTCTCGCATATTTTGAAGGTTGTCACAGTTGGTAAACAACTCCAAGGGCCAAGACCTTGAATAATTTTTCATTGATCTGTGAGGTGATAAGGTTGATACAATGTTATACACTTCTTAATCGGTCCTTATGTGAAATAAAAAAAAAGAGAAAAACTTTTCAAGAATGCAGAAAGCTGCTAGAAACCATGAATTGTTTGGAATTCCAGTCCCAGTTGGAATAATCACTCCATTCTCTTTTAGTTACATAGTACATAAGTTCCTCCATTTTCTGCTTTCTGGGCTCGAAACGCTTATAGAGTTTCATAATGCTGCACAGCTGTATCTATTACTTTGTGGGTAGTAAAACAGGTTGCTGCAATGCCTGTGGCGGGCTGGCTGGCATGTCAGATGGATCCCCTTTCATCACCTGTGCCCCTGGGTGTGCAAGAGGAGACACAGAGAAACAAACGAGGAGCGACCGTTACACATCTATTGTTACCAACACTGTTCCATTGTTTAGTATCCTCTTTTGACGATTTGTGAGATGTGCATACATTTGTGTTAGATGCACATGGATCACCTTTGAATGCTATAAATCCATTTATTCAGACATGCTTTTATGTTACTTGATAAATGTTGATATTAAAGGCTTGTTCTGACACTTACAAACATTCAAGGTGACATGAAATATGTAGAGGTCGTTGCTTTAATCTGATATGGTTAATGTGTGTCCATCATGACTGCCTTGGGTTTCATATTGTAAATCTTTGCTGAATTGACATGTGGCAATGAATGACTTTTCAAGTTGAACTTTAAATTTTGATACCAAACGCACTTGAATAACCCTAACTTTTTGTTCAGATTTCCTTGATTTTAATTCTCTTGAAAGTATTGGTAGTTGCAGCAAAAAACTAGCTGCTTCTTTTACAAACAACCTAATTATGATATCGCATAAATGCGTGATGATAGCTTCAATGAAACCTAGTGTAGTCCTCTCTTTTGGACTTATCCTTAATCTCTAAAGGGCTGTCTCTTATCAGTGTTTCTTTGGCACCGTTAACAATTTGGCATTTGTTTCCCTTGCACCAGGAAAACCACCACCGCATATGCCTGCCTGCCTCCTGTCTCTTTATCGGCACCTCCAAGTTGTTTGCTTAGAGATCACCGCACTGATAACTCCCAGACTAAGCAGTGTTTATTAGAACTGCTCTACTCCTCCGAACGAACACAGGCTGGTAGTAGACCCACTGCTATAGGAGGCACTCATGGCGCTATGTTTATGACTTAATCTGCTCTAAAGGAAAGTTGCCGCATTCTTGCATGCAAAGTAGCGGTAAGATATTCCTAGATTGCCCGCCCGGGGTCGTAGCGAGGTCTATTTACTCGCCACTAGGTGCCTCGTTGTCACGGTCGATATCTCCACAAGCATGGCATATCCTCGTATGAGATACATAAGCCTATTTTAGCATTGACCAGAAAGAATTAGCATGCTCTTGCTAGTGACCAGAGAGGAGAGGGAGTCATTCAATATGCCCCTAGAATCCCAATGTCAGACTTTTGAGATTGAGAAGCCCTATGTCAGTAATACTGGATATCGGTTGCAAGTGATAAGTGGCAAAGTTGATAACCCCTTAAGATGTAGAGATATCATTTATTTGAAAGTTGAACAGCCTTTCATTTTAATTTTCATGCCAAGAAGGAACCATATCAAAAATGTGCAAAGCACCTTTCCTTCATGATCCTACAGAATAAAGTTAACGATTGCGAGGAAAATATATGTCAATATCGATTTGATCATTCAAGATCTATTATCTGACAGTTCAGTAGTTCAGATTTACAGAAGCAGTTAGCAGTTACACTCTTCTAGTTCTCTTCTCAAATATCATCGTTCCTCTTAAATAGGTGACTGGAAAGTGTGCAAATTTGCAATTTTAGTTCAGAGTCTCAGAGCTTTCTTTCGTTATACTGACTTGCTTATTGGATGATTCTGCACAATTGATGGTCAATATACTTATGTCATTTGTATATTTGTCTTTTTGAAAAATGACTGTTTGTCTTCACACTGGTTATATTAGAAGTAGAAAGGTGCAAAACGTTTAGGCTTCCTTCCCATGCTGCTCTCTGCTGCTGAGAGAGAGTGATTGGCACCTGATACATCTCTGTCAGCTTCAGGCCCCTAACCTTTCTGCGCTGATTATCCCACACAAAAACAAACCACGTGTCTCAATTATCCCTTCATTGCATACCCATCACAGCAACATTTCACCACATGCACGCCACCCTCCCCCCTCAACCTACCCATCATGCTCTTTAGATAAAACAAGCATGTGGGTATAAATCATGAGGGAACCCTTTCTGAAGCTATAGATCATGCATCCTGGTCTTTCCCCATGGCGGGTCTGCAGGGGAGTGACACACTACACCACATATTTTACTTGTTTATGTTTGGCTCTGATGGCTTTTGCAAGCGGGCAGTATCTGTATGATGGGAGGCTCAGACCAAGGTGCACGCGGATAAGCCATTATCTGTGTGCATGAAGGGAGGGGGTGGCGGCCTGATTATTTTTACGGGAACATGTGCTGACAGTGGGTTTTCCGTGATAAACTGTGCTGCTCTGGCCCCACGTCTCAGAGTGCGAATTCCAGGCCCTAGAGGGGGCTACGGTGGGGTCTAGAGCGCAACTGCTGTAAATCTCAAAGGTTGTGGTCCCCATTTACACTGGCAGAATCATCACTCATCAAGAGGAGCCCTGCTATCCTCCTGTGAAAAAAAACCCTCATAAAGTCATAGGGGCTGGAGCACTAACTTTCTCATTAAATGAAAACTTTGATATCCCAGACTGACTGATGAAGAAGGATAAGAACCTTCATAGCCAGGCCAGAAAGTGTGTGAGATTGTAACTTGACTACTTTTAATGTATATCTACACTCTAAAGAATCCATCATTGCTTAAAGATCTCCCCATTCATGATTGTGTGTAAGTTACCGGTGTTGGTCACATTAGAATCTAAGAACGTTTTTCTAGCCCCATGGTGTCCTCTACTGAGGAATATGTAGAACCCACATAACACAAGATAAAAAACACCTGGATATAAACATTAATTACTGAAATGTTTACCTGACTACGGCTTCTTTCTTTTAGTTCCTGCACTCGCTGACTTGTCTCGTTGCTCCCGAGTTCTACTCTAATCAAACAAGATTCAGTATTGCCTCAAGTCCCCATAACTATTTTTACACATTTTTGCTCATTGATATCTTGATGTTCAGGCGTCTCCATCTTTTTTGTGTGTGAGACAAGTTCCCAATCCACGAATCCTGTACAAGGGGTTGCCAGGTTTCCAACTGCTCCTTTAAGTGTTTTCTGCTGTGTGGTCGGTCTTACACAAGCCAAGGTTATGTAAACCGCGACCCCGTGTGCTGTTTCTCTGATGCTTGGTTTGTTTGGTCTTGCCCCTTGTCATTCCTCACCCCCAGTGACAGGGTGCTGTTTTATGGCACATGCTTGCTGCAACCAGAACACAATATGCAAGTGCTCTTGTGTTTGTTTGTGGTCCCTATTAAAAGGCCCTACTATTCTTGGGGTATCTTATTGAAAAAGGAATATCCTTGTTCTAGAATTGACAAGGGTTAAAAACCTGTGCTTAACCACATGCAACAACTGAAATTAGGGGCAGATAGAGAAAGAATATTTGAGGCTAGAACACATCCACTTCACATGATTATTTTAATAAATTACAATTTTCTATTCAAATTGACATTCTTTTTTGTCGATTTTACCGCATGCTTGGAATATACCTACTATACTTTAAACCCTGTATCAGCCCTGTATCAAATAATATTATCTTTTCAACTTACTATACACATTTCATGGTAGTGTTGGACTTGTTCCAACTAATAGTTTGATTAAAATGATATAGGCTGGATTCTTATCTAAAAGTTCACTCCTTCAATAAATCTAAATTAATCCCTTACTGATGGAAAACATTGCATACAACATCGATAACAGTGTTTGCTCTGCCTTTGAAGTTGTGATAAGTCTCACCTGATCATATCATCTCTGCCATTTAGCTGATACATGATATATTATGACATGTCACTTCCATAACCCTTTCACGCCGTTAAATCTCTCAAAAGTTGTCATCTGTGTCTATGATACCCCTGAAAATAACTTGATAATAAAGCCATGAGTGTGCTAACTATTTTGAGGGGATTCAGATTAACATTAGCCCCATCAAATATTTCCCAAAATGAGCTACATTTGGGAAATGAAGAAAGTAGTCATTGCGTTATGATCACTCCTGGCTGGAATGAGTTAAAGGGCTGCAGTGACCTTGCCTTGGTGACAGTCCTGAGGACGCACAGGGCCTGTTGGTTTTCCTGGTAGGGGAGATTTACTGTAGTGGCTGATGGCTGGAAGAGAGCCACTTAAAACAGTGTGAAAAGGTGATGTATGCATTCTTCTCCTGCTAGCTGCTGCTGCTGCTGCTGCCGGGATTGTTGTCTGATTCTCCGCAGCCAGGCCATGTGGTTTTTTAAGACCGCAGGCCAGATATGGTACTGCGGTTAGGGAGAAATGGTGGAAAATGAGCATCTTCTAAAGCCATCTTGTTCCATTCCAATAGGTCAGTAATGTTTATACTTGACGATACTTATCATATATTATTGCAGATTTAGCAATGAGGTATTTAACTTCTAGTGCTTATATTGAAAATTTTGAGGCATTTTAAAACTCTGTCCTAATTGGTAGTGCTTGGCAGAGCTGAAACGGACTTATCCGCCAGATTTGTTTATTTTTGGAGGGAGGGAGGGAAGCAATTTACCTGTATATTTCAGTTTTTATGATGCAAATTATCATTTTTGCAAGAAGGTCAACAGCTTTAACTCTTATAGTGTATAATTCAGGTAATTGTTCAATGACTTACTTGTAAGTCTTGATGTGATTTTCCACGTGCTTAGTGTTAAACGCCACAGCATTAGCCTCATTTGCACTTTTTGGCATCTGGCTCTTGAGAACATTCCTGCTAAGTAGTTCATGAACTCTGAGTGCCACATTTGTGTATATCTCACCCGCAGAATGTGAGTACAGTCGGTGAAAAAATGTTACAGTCTTCCCACAGTCCATACCCCAGCCCCTGCACCGCTGGACCTGCCTGTGTGTTTATTGATACCTCGGTGTGATAACGCAGATCCCCTGATTATTGCTGATCTGTGGCAGGAACCCCTGCATGTGTGCTGGACAGGGGGATGCTATGGTATAAACCATACATAATTAACTGCAGTTAGTGTGTACTTGGTGTACTAGAATGAAGGCTAAGACTGTAAACTCTAATATGATTAACTACAGTTATTGTGTACTTGGTGTTCTCTAAAGAAAGCTAACATTATACACTCTAATTCCACCTATAGGTTTCTCACAAATATTACACCTATAATTTGCACTAAGAACCCCATTTGTGTAAACTTGTAGTCAGCACTGTGATATTATCATTCCCAAATGCAGGATCATTTAGTATACTGCGGGGATGATGTGTGTGATATATTTGTAGCATTTAGCCATTTCAGTGGCAGCGTGTCTCTGCGGCGGCGGCGCGGTGTGTTTACTAAAGATTCTCTCAAGAATGCTGCACAGAGTAAGCCCAGAGATGTTTTGGCTTCTCACCCCAGGCTTCTCTAGCCTAGTTACTAGGCTCCACTGTGTTCAGCCTTATTATACATGTCTTAGTTCACACTGGTATATACCTCTTTCCTGGCCAGTGGTCAGGATACCAGAAATCACCATTGCCTAATGATTTTGTCATCTCATTGCATAACTTGCCCATATACAACTTTGCATGTGGACTACAGCTGTGTAATACTAGTAAATTTATTTTTATCATTTTCACCTGCTTTGCGTTGTGTTGTCAGTAGTGCATACGTAGGTGATGTCAGGGACCCTGCCACTCAGAGTATTTAGTATTCATAGGTAGCTGTAGCCCTGCTGTCTGCTGTAGGATCTCCTATGATGGATTATCACACCCTCTCACAGGGGTATTAACCCTAAGCCTTGCCCTCAGTGACCCCCCATCAGGGCCTGATCAGGGTGCTTGGATAATAGCAATAATGAGAGTGGCTAATGGGGAATCTACAAAACTGCAACCTAATAGTCAATAGTAACTGTAATTCACTACCTAAAAGTGCTGTGTAAGTTTGAGGTTATAATTTTAAAATCTAAAGATAAATGGCTGTCGATCACCATTTCAATTTTGTTACCTTATTTTTTGTTATCACAACAGGTACTTCCCTTATTGTATGACATTTGTATAGATTAACTATAAGCTTTAAGCATATTTTCAGTTATAGCCATTTACTCTCATTTGAGCTATTGATGATTGCATTCCATGCATCTTACAGTGATGAAAAGCCCATTACCTTTGCAATAATGAATTAAATAAGCTGAAAATTCTCACTCCCATTATTCAGGTTTCACTTTTGCTATTCATTACAGCCATAACCTGTGCAAGACTATTGTCTCATAAACATAACCAGACAGCATTTACCATTTGCTAACTGCTTAAGCCGGGCTATTTTAGGCGGTGCCTGACTGATCCCTACTCTCTGTAATGAATATTTTGTCGCTATTATGATTCTGACTGATGAGTTTTTTACCCACCTGTTAAACTATGGTTATCCCTTAGGCTGGCTGTGCTCAACATTGTAGGCCATTAAAACCATACTTCATGTTTTTCTGACTACTACTCAAAACTCCCCCTTATTGCCAGTTGAATAAGTTCTGCAAAAAGTACCATGTCTATTTAACCCATTTGCATCTGAGTCTTATACATGGACGAAGACTTAGGGTAATTAATATCTTGATCACAACGCTGAATTTTAGAAATATTCATCGGAAGGATGTTATATCTCTTAAATTTCATACTCCTTTTCAAATATTTTTGAAGTATTTGTTTTAATTAATAATTAGTTATATTAAAGATTGCCAGACCATGTGTGCACTAATGGGGAATTAAACATGAAACAGATCACCAGAATATAATCTTTAATCGCATATTACTGAAATGCGAAGTATGATTGCTAATCTACTAGAAGTAAATCAGTTAGAGCAATCATTCTGGAAATACTTTTGTGACTACCTATTTCACGAAGAGGTTTGGGTGACATCCCATAATTTTCCCTAGACATCCCATACTATAGTGTAGGAAGTGCTGTCTCCTTGGCGGCAGGCTGTGTTGGAATGGTAAGGTTACCAAGATAGCATGGCTCCAAGCGAAGATAGGCAGACATATATTTAGCCTTGGGAAGCCGGAATTAAGATAATGCTGATGTTTTCTGATAGTTATGGTGTTACTCTACATGTAGTGGAAGCAGATGGCCATTTTCTACCTACTACCCTCCCAGCAGGGAGAGTTCTTTTCCATCTATTTGTTATATTTGTTTTATTAAATTATTTATGATGTAAGGTGTCCCCCCTTGTTCAACATTATCAAAAAAAGGATTATTCTCACTTTCTGTGAGATTTCTGCTTGAATTGTTTACATAGGCAATCTTCACAGATATACCTGCAACGCTAATATGAGTTGCAATATTTAATTCATGTATTCTTGGTGTATACCATGGGGCAAAAAGGATATCAGAGCAAAGTAGTGTGTGTACTGGGTATAAAGAGTTACACAATGTTATTGTATCATATTATGCAGCTCACAAATTACAACAGTTGATAGGTTTTCTATTAAATGCAAAAATGAGTCATTCCTTTCTATGGACTTGAATCATGCCACTGTTATTGTAGTTTTTTTCTGTGGCAGTTTTCTGATAAAATCATTGAGCCCAGCCATGGCGGATTTTGTGAATTATTCATTTTTCCCTCAATATTTCATGCAGCCAATATTGAAAAGATAGACTTCACTAAGTTTATGACTCATGCTACATGTCATGATTGACAGAATAGGAGCAATGTTCATATTCCCTGCAAGTATTATGTGCGGTTAACCCTAATTCTTTTTCAAATCCATTTTATATAATTAGGTAGGTCCTTATTCATGTATAGTTGTGTTTGTTTCATTGCATAATTCATATAAATTTGGGGAAGAGAAGTAACTATTGCAACTCAATTATCCCCTTTATATCAACTTTTAGGGCTTAACAACATCCTTGCTTTTAATAAATTATAATGCACTGATCTCACTCTAGTATCAAGATATAGCTATATCATGAATGCCCTGGAATGAGTAAGTAGCATTAATATGAGGAGTTCCCATTATAAAGATGTTTGATTTTCTGTTAACAAAGAGCGAACTGTAAAAGTGTCTTTGTGTACATTAAGAGGTACTTTGTGTACTCTCATCCTATAAATACCAAAAAAATGAATTATTACCTTACATCCTAGTGGCAAGCCTTAGGCCTACCCTGTTGAACAGCCTCACCTCATTTGCCTCCCCACATTGTAATTACTCACCTCAATCACAACCAGCAAATAATACCTCATCAATACCATGCCTCCCTCGACTTGCCGCCGCTTAATGTTTCAATAAATTGTAGATTTTGGGGATATTGCGCTAAGACCCTATTCCACATCTGCGTGGCCTTACAACTTCTGACCCACCCTGCCGATGGCGATGATGAGGAAAAGCACAAAAGATGTCAGCTCTCCGCAGCCCAGATTAATTCCACATAGCCTGGATGATTAGGTTTTTAACTGGCACTTAATAAGTTTTGTGTGGAAAAGTGGATGAAGGGTCGCGGCAGAGCTGGGTGGCCGTGAGATTGGATTGGCTGAGAGACAGCCTCGTGGGCCGAGTCAGCGTCCTGAACCGGTGTCTAGGGAACGGAGCGGGTGTAAGAGGGAGATTGGAAATATGAGGGATAGAGGGGAGGGGTAGATGGTAAATCTTGTGGGGGAACTGAACTGATGTCTAGGACCTGGGAAATGGATGGGGTGTAAGAAGGAGATTGGAAATATGAGGGGTAGAGAGGGAAGGGGGTAGATGGTAAATCTTGTGGGGGAGCTGAACTGATGTCTAGGACCTGGGAAATGGATGGGGTGTAAGAAGGAGATTGGAAATATGAGGAATAGAGGGGAGAGGTAGATGGTAAATCTTATGGGGGACTGAACTGATGTCTAGGACTTTGGAAACGGATGGGGTGTAAGAAGGAGATTTAAAATATGAGGGATTGGGATGGGAGGTTGAGAGGCTTAGTGTTAAATCTGCAGAAACTGAATTAATGTCCACAGAGAACATATCTTGTAAAAAGGAGTGAATTTGTATCAATGTAAGAGAGAAAGCAAGAAGTCTTCATTGGGTTCAGAACGGATTCCTTCAGGAAATGGAGCATGTCATAAGGAGGGATTTGGCACTCGGAACATAATAAGGGGGAGTGGTGGTTGACTATTTATTATTAGAAGGATTGATAAGCTTTCCTTTTGAAATTGATCTAGTCAACATAAGAGTATCATTTACATGCAAAGAACTTCAGATGATTGAAGACCTTATGAAATAGGAGAGCCTGTTATATTTTGGGGTAGGGTATGTTTAAGCATTTCTCGGCCAGTTTGTTCATGTACTGACAGTGGTGATGATATGATGATGCTCTTTGGGAAAAGATGCCTAGAGTTTTTGGTAAGATGCCATTCATTTGCATTTATAGGTAGTAATCTCAGCCCTAGATTCAGCCCTATCTCTGTGCTGTAGCAGCGGTATCATCACTGTCACATGTGTGTTGTCCTGCCCGCTAGATAGTGTATCTCTCATCAGTCTTTGATCCCGGCCATCCTCATCATTTGGTTACGGCATCAGAAATTACACCACAACACGCCCGCCTCTGAAGTGGTGTGATATAACACGCCCTGTTGTCTTTATATTACAAAGCAGCAGCTGAGCTGATGATATGTATCAGCATTTTACCATGCCAAGCACAGCCAACAATCTTAGTGGAGGAGTATTTTGGGGTATGTATATGTATATAGCAGATTATTGGTGGTATTTGTACACCTGGTAGGACTGTAGCAATAAGATTAAGGGGGTATTCATTGACAGTTCTCACAGATTATTGATGTCATGGATTGTAATGCCAGTATGGTTGTAAGTTGCCAAGATGAGCATGTCATTCAGAGGGCAATGGTTGAAGTATCTATACAGCATAGGCTTCAACTGAGTGTCATGTTTTCAGTAACTGTTCACCTATTATGTTTTTCTATCCCCGTATATGTCCACCCGTAGTTGTTTTTCCGTCATCAAAACTGTTATTGAATCAAGGAACTGGATTATTTGTAATCCCTGGGCTAAAATTAGATGTAAGATATGATGCAGTTCCTCAGAAGAAATTCAAATTCTGATCTTGGTTCATATCTAGGCTTCCCTAACCTCTGGTCAGTCTAAAGATTGTTTGACTGTAGTTAGATAGGTTTAGATAACCGTGGTGAGTTGCTGGAGTGTTCACTGGAGCTCTAACAATGATAGTGTACACAGGCACGGACAGCTGAGGAGATAACCACATAATGTTTGTCAACACGCAGGTCAAGGATACTGGACACAGACATAGGTGTCACTGACCACTGGTCAGTTCACTAAAGAGGACCGTAGTTGACCCCTGCAGATTGCATTGAAATAGTATGTGGGAGTTGAAATGCTTTTATAGGTTAGGGAAAATGAAAACTGACTAAGGAATGTCAATCATTGCAACAATATCAATCATAAACTTACATATGAAAGGCATAGGTAAATGTATTTAGGAACCTTGTCCAGATCATTTTGAGCACAATGAATTAAAAAGTGATAAGAACTGAACTGAAAACATCTTTTTTGCCAATAGTCCTGTAACGGTCATATCAAAATTGCATGCCTTGCTTGTCTAGGATCCTAGAATAGAATGTGGAGACACGGATGGTATAAGTGATCTTAGTTCGAGATTCTGTATGTTTACACAGCTTGTGACATTGATGAACGAGGGGGTCATCCATCTTGAAGACAGGTCAGGCTGCTTAATGGCTCACAAGCACATGGAATAATCAATGTTTAATAGTTACAATATTGCTGCTGCAAGTTCAATAACAGATTCTATATTCAAAACAGATTCACCCACATTTGAATATAGAAAAATGGAAGTTTATTTAAGGGATGTGTAGGCTTCACTAGTGTATTCTTTTACATGTCCATATTCTGAAAGATGAGGAAAATTTTTCCTTGAAAGAGGAAAAGAAGCTTTACATAAAAATGAAAATGATCATTATGAAAATCAAACAAAATATTGTTTTACTCAAACTGCGGGTGCTATTCTTAGGTATGTGTATGTTCCATGAATGTGTCCATTCTGAATACCGTAATCCTCGATTACTCAAATATTTCATTTGTTACATGTTGAATGAACATATGATTTTATTTTGATATGTGATGATGGATATACCAGAAGTGCAGGAAGTTGGCTTGACCGGTGGTGGTTTGGTAATTATCCAACCATCTGACCACTGGTCAAACTTGACAGGTACTGTCACAACTAGTCTGCATGATCCATAGGGGCAGGTGCTGCCAGCACAACCACACACATACCCACATACTCTCCTCCACTTGACCACCCTTGACCACTACTGTGCCTGGCTGCTGGCTGGTGGGAATGACCAGTCCGGTCCACTCCACTGCTGCAGGAGGTAGCTGTTGAGGAAATGGATTAAACATGGAAAGATGGATGGTGACAGGAAGTGGTGAGCAGAATTGATTGGCATTCAAGGGATGGTGGGATATTGAGTGTCAACTACTTCCAGACTTGCCATTTATCAACGGCAGTTTGATGGAGGTCAAGGTTTGCCGTATTGGACACATGTGAGTGTATGCAATCAGTGATATTTGTGAGGACTTTTGTTAGAAAATGTGTTAAACCAGGGTTTATCTATCAGCTATGTAGTATCTGTAGGTGAATTCCTGTGGTTCTGATATGAAGCTATCAAAAGACATTTTTGACAAAATAGGAGCTATTACAATAACACAAATACCAAGCACTTAACCAAGGTATTCATGAACCTGAGAAGAAAATAGGTTAAGTCACCACTTTGGGGCAGTAAGCTGATTAGACTATTGATGAAGCAATGATCTATTCAGAGTCTCTTCCGGTGTTGAATCTCCGGAGAAAAACTGTGGCCAAGAGTGTGTCTAGCATTATAAATTGACTACGAGACCCAAGACCTGTCAGCGTGCCTCCCCAGTCCTCTCTCTCTAGTGGGCCAGCAGTGCTGCTGGTGAATTCCTGCCAGTTTCTTCGATCGCAGAATGCCTGGAGTTGAGCAGTCTCTGGGAGGCAATTGAGCAGATACCAGCAATATATTGAGGAAATGGTCGCTGCATTGGTTCCACAATCATGATAATGAATCGGTATTATCATAAGGCAATCATGGTAAGGAATCTGTATTATTATAAGATGTGGTGGGTCCCATCTGACTAGGAATGGAATAGAGGGTTATTTCACTGTGTTGGTTCGTGTGATTGTCAAGGGAAACCCCCAGAGATTGACCATTAGTGACCACTGTTGCCAGTGCTGAATAGAAATACTGGTCAGCTTGGAATCAACATTCTCTATCATACTGCCCTCCCTACTGGTCTCTATAGAACGTATAAATGCTAACTTAAATTGACTAATGTTGTAATTTCTGTAAAAAATATAAACCATTGAATAATTCTTGAAGGATTGACAATATCAAATTTTTGCTCCCATATTTTCACTTTCGGATGTTATTTCTCCTGTGAATCCTCAATGGTACTTATTTCTGGTTTCTAAAACTTTTCTCTTCCTTAGAAAGTATTTTGAGAATCCAGACTCATCCCGGTGTTAGTTTCTATGCCAGCTGTGTATGTGTACACTCCCAGGAATATCCTGTAGTGCATTATGCATGCTGACCCATTTCCAGTGACCCCGAAGACTATAGTTATTGCTGGCCCTGCCTACTAACTGCCTTCTTTACACTCAGGCATGGTTATAGACACATGTAAATCTCTGATTATGATATGGATATTTGTAGCTTGGCTCCACAACATATGGCACATAGCTTTAGCCTGTTATTTGTAGACAAAGTGTATACATACTTCATGGTCAGCATGGAAGACGTAATGGTATTTAAGATTTTTGGTCCAAGGAAGAGATGTTTGATGATTTTATTATATGCATAAAATATGATGTATTATCAGGTGGCAAACTCATGCTCTAACCACAAGTATCTTAGACTCATGCTGTTTTCTTAGCATGATCCTAGGAATATTTCAGTATTTCCAGGTCTATTTGATAAAGGCACCAGGTATATTGGTATGAGGAAAGGTCTGTCCTCACATATTTAAAGAGATACATCTATAGCTCCTTGGCAGAGACTCATGACTAGCTCAAGGAAACGCTGTTGTCGGAGTTGAGTAATTTGATTATGAGGAATACCCATACATCTTCTGCCAGCCTCTCCATCCCTGGAGCACAGAGATCGCAGCGGCATGAATTCACACATATTCTCCCTCTCACTCTGTGAAGGCTGACAGGAGGTGAGAGGAAGTTCAGGCTGACCCTGAGCAGGTGGACAATATTTGCCATTCTTTATTGCCACATTTTAATAACGGTCTGCAGAATCATTGCCCTGGCTACTGCAATAAAGTTGCTATTATTTCCAACCACGCAAGGCTAAGAAAATGACCCTAGCTGGCCTGCCTTTACCTGACCATAACTTAAGATTTCTGTAGGTCACTTCCATTCGGATGCAAATGACAATCATGGCATATCGTTGACCAGAACTCTCAATTTCACAGAATACACTGATTGTAAGATTTCATAATTGTTGCTCTACATTTACTAGAGAAAAAAGAGAGGTATTTGAACACTTGTTCAATCCCTGCTCTTGTGTGGACTGCATGCAAGAATTTATGACACCTTTATTCCCTCCTTGCAGTTCTTTATTCCTCTTTTAGTAGCGGGTTGAGGTTTTCATCACGCCATTCACCTAACCTCATTTCCATAGCTTAAGGGTCAGATTGAGCTAAGAGTAACATAAAAAAAAAGGCACAGCAGAAATGGTCTCCCAGGATCACTAAATAGAACATTCCACTATGAGAATGCAAAAATAGAGATTTTAGTGATCGTTGGTCTTTAGCAATTCAGTCTATTTTGCGTGGTATTCAGTATTCGTCACTAGAAGAAATTATTTCCAGAGAGAGAGAGAGAGAGAGAGAGAGAGAGAGAGAGAGAGAGAGAGAGAGAGAGAGAGAGAGAGAGAGAGAGAGAGAGAGAGAGAAAGAGGGAGGGAGGGAGGGAGAGAGAGAGAGAGTGGAAGATGGGGGGGAAGGAAGGTAGAGGATAGAAGTGCTGAACAGTATTAATCCCTATGTGATATATGATCTGTAGTATCCATGTCAATCAGTCATAATTACCATTCACTAGGAGACGTGTTACAAGACTAAACATCCCAGTTGGCAATTAGATTACATAAGTGGCAGTTAGATGGAGTAGCCCAGAGGAATTGCCACAGATTGCTTGCCTCTGCCGCCTCATAATGGCCTGCCCTTTATTGACTTTGACTCCAGCGCTGTTTTTATTAAGTTATGAATCTGTGGTAGGAATTCTGGGTATTTGGGAGGTGCCATGACACCTTGCCAGCTCGGGAGACTCAGGATGTAGCAGCCAGATTCAAGGCATTCTTTCTTGTAATAGTTCCCAGCCATTGCGCCACTTGGCTACCAACAGCTTCAGATTCAGCACAACACTTAAAATAGATATCAGTCCAGAGGAATTTCATTACTTTAATTTCTGTATGTATGATTACCTACATGTGAAGCCGGCAAGAGGGCAGTGATCTGAACAGGCATAGATTCATTGAATACTGGCTTTAACAGGGACAGGATGTGGGCTGCACCTATTCTAGGCTGTGCAAGGTAAGACCATCGACTGCCAAAATGCAGATGGATATTAAGAGCATCCCATAATGTAATGCTAAGTGGTTGTTCTAAAGCAGTCCTTGTACAATGCCTAGGAAAAGCATCTTTAAATGTGTTGTCACTGTGACAGTTTAAACATTGATAAAACATCTTTTTGTGAAGATATGTTTTTCTTTTATCATAACCCTTAAATCAGAGTACTCATTTTCAAGGAGAAGAGTGAAAAAATGAGTGTTTTCTGTTAAGGTGTGAGTTTGGAAAGTCACTGAAAGGCATTTTTCATCAAGGTCTGTAGATTTGTTTCTCCTGTAGCCCAAACCCTTAAGGCGCTAATCTACTTGTGCTGAAGTCGTTTAAAGACCCTTTTTCATCATGATCGATAGAATTCTAAGTAGGGAATACCCTTAAGGCAGAGCGCTGATTTCCAGTGATGAGAGAGTGTAGACTTGTCATCAGCAATACAAGCATTGACTTAAAGATGAAGCTAGAGCCATGCCAGGAGACATGGGATTAGGGAGGGTTCCTGAAACCAGAGGTTCTGAGGAGAGCTCTTAGATTGCCTCAAATCGCTGTGTTTATTTAGCCCTCTCTTGTGGCGATCCATCATGAATTCCACTGGACCTGAAGGCACAGAATAAATTTGTCTGTTTCATTAGAAGAGGAAAGGATCATGCTATGTTAGTATAGCCAGTAGCTGCCGATCTGTAAATAAGGGCAGCCTACACCCCCCCCCCCCCCCTTACCCACCCACCAACTTCATCAACCACTCTGCCATGCTTTGTTAAACACAACCAGTGCAATCATTTCTCTTCCACACATCTGAACAATGTCACAAATTGCACTCCTCAATAATCAGATCTGGAAGGGGCAATGATCGTGTTTCCTTCACAGCAGTGTGTGAGCTGGACGGGAGCTGTGGAGTTCTGTGGTATCCTATATAGCATCTTATGGGATACATGCTTGGTGCCACTATAAGCAGTTACGATATGAGAAGTATCATCTAGATTCCTTGTTTACCTGTTTTGGCTTAGTTGTATTTGGATATTTTTCTTACATAACCATGCATTGCCAAGCCTTTTTCGCTATTCAAACCTACCTTCACCAGTTATGAGTTATCATACTATTGAGATGACTGGAATAATCAGTTAGCCAACTGTGTATGCGTGTCCTGCTTTATGTCAAAGTGCTCTCTCCTGTAAACTCTCCATTCGATGTCACCTGCCTTACTCTGGAAATAAATTGCAGGCAATCCACTATTGAGGCAATGTGGTATTTGTCCAATCTTCTGGCTGTGTTTACTTACTACCAGTAAAAGGAATTCATAAAGGCATCTTATACAGAAAATCCAATTTTAGTATTGACTGGAGTCTATGAAAAGAAAACTAGTATGGAAGTAATTTACGAATGAGTAACTTTAGATATTATTTCTGAGAAACCATGTAATTGGATATTTCTTGTGGTGTGAGATTAAGGATTTTTGCAATTTTAAAGACATCTTGACTATGGGAGTGTGGTTGGTACTGTTTATCACCATCTAGTTAAGTCAATATGTTGTAATAGAAAGCTTGAATATGAAAATAGTATTACTGGTCAAAGCTGTATTTTCAGAAGGCATGAAAGCAATAGTCATTGGCCTTAAGTGACCAGAGGATGACCCTTGTCCGGTGTTATTGCCTACATCAATAAAGGGTGAAGTGGGGAGAAGAGAATGTCAGATGGGAACTGCACATTGTCATCTTCATCTTCATCTTCATCATCAGCAGCATCGCCAATGATAGCAGTGTTGATGGTGAACTTCTGCCCTCCCATCTCAGGCACCAGCTCGCGCTCTCTGATGACCACTGATGACCAGTGAGGCTGGTTAGTTAGACCAGCAAGTGACTGCTCAGTGGTGTGGCATACTTTAACCCTTCACTGCTCACAAAATTACTCACTGGACACCTGGCAAATTATTAAAAATAACTCGGGAATTTGAATGCGAGTTTACAAAATGTGCAAGGTAGAATGTTAGGATGAGTTTTGATTTACATATCTTTTTCCTATATTTTCCAAAAGATGCTACAATTGAAAATATATCATGAGTGGTGAACAGTGGTTGAAGAGGCTAACTTGGTCTTGCTTACCTATTATTTAATTAGAAGGGGAAAATAGAATGTTGACCTGGCTTTGAATGTGGGTCTGCTGCTGCTGCTGTGGCATAACATTGCTAGAGAGACCTGGATTCCTGCCGACTCTGACCTGTTCAGCTGCTGGTCACTGCCAAGAAAAGCATAGCAGACAGTGGACAGGACACAGACTGTTTACCATTACAAAAAAAATCAAGTGGGGGATTTGGAGCAGAATAAACCTCATCTGGGAAGTTAGACTTTTGCATTACATATCATACTTCATAGTTTTATAGCTAGTATGGTAATAAAAGCTGATACAGATATTAACCCACTTCCATTTTAACCCCACCCTTTCTCTCGACACAATGTTTCAGTGACACTATCGTCTGACCAGAAGGTGTCATTCCTCAGTGGTGATGGTCCTCTGCTGAAATATTAAGTGTCAGACGCAACAGTGTTGCTGACATAACCTTGGTACTGTAATGACGGTGGTGAGGCCTAAAGTGGCTCCTTAGACTTGTAATGGTGTCAGGGACAATACTAGCTAGCTGACACTGGCCAGAGATGTAGCACATTAGAAGAATGCATGGGAACAAAACTTCATCCTCTAAGTGCTGCTAGTACTAGTACTTCCCACACTTTGGCTGTGAGAAGCTTGTAGTACCTGAAAATGCCACCAGGTGCTGACCTTGATATTTAAGAACTGGTCAACACAAGCAGCACTGGAGCAGGTTTCAGATAATGATATAGATGTGAGGAATGTATCTGAACTGTGGTAATTCATCCTTTTGTTTTTGTGCAAGTGTGAAGATGAAGTAGATGAACTGTAGTATTCATCCTTTGTGGTTCTTGCCAATTTGTGCATATACGAATGGTAGTGTGAGCACACATGATAATATTAATAGGGCACACACAATGCTACCAAGAAGCTCTTGCAATAAATGGTATGAGGCAGTATTCTGACAATGCCTGGACTGTCAGGCCCTACCACTTCTGTGCCAAGTAGCACCACCACCACTGCACTGCAAACCACACACTACCATGCAAGTAGTGGAAGGGAATTAAAGAGACGTGTTCAACCATCAGCGTGGGTTATTTTCTGAAAATTTGCATAGCTCCTCAGGCCTGTGTTATGAAGTAGGTGATGGGAAAGAGACAGATCGGCACAAATAACTACTCGCGTCTGCGCTGCTTTTATCAGCACGACGGAAAAACATACGCTAAACAGATCCCTTCCGATCCGCTGCCCCTGCCGTACACGGTACTACTCCTGTACTAGAAAAGCACAGAGATTGGCAGATTACTTTAGAGCTATTAGAGAGCTGTGTTTGCAGACATTTGGTAATCCGCGTGGGATGTATTGTCGTGGGACAAGGGAAATAAATTGGTTCTCTATCTGCTCCTTAAGGGGATCAATGGTAACACATTTAGAAATGAATAGCTAGTCCCCTGTAGTAGGAATTCAAGCAGCAATTTAAAATGGCTTGTCCTGGATAGATTGTGTACGTTGTATAGATTTGTCTTGTGAGAATAAGAAGAAATAACTAACTAGATTGTCTTGTTCTGTTGCAAATTGGACAAAACAATAACAAATGTTAAGCAATAAGAAAATGTAACATGCATATAGTTATATTGCTTTATACTTTTTACCTCATTTCTAACATAGAAAATTATGCTAGATGTGTTGTATATTTGTTTATCATGCATTATCCATTCCTAGTCTCTAATATTTGTTTCTCTCTTTTCAGGTATGTATTTTGACTGTGTATCCCTCATCAGGTTGGTAAGTTATTCTATCCACTGCAACACATTGTTGAAGATTTAAAGTCATCAATGCAAAATATCCTTGAAATAATAAAATGCCATACATCTATATGGCATTGTTCTATTTGGAAATATATGGGTACACATGCACTTCTTCTATAGTAAATAAACAAAAACAGTGAAAGGCTTAATATGGAACTAATATGGGTCAGCATCTAGAGAAATCCACCTGAATAAGTGGATTATCCCAGAACTAGTGGAGCACTTTGTCTGTTTTCAAGTGGTGTTGTAGATAGCTGGGTTTGGAATGAGATTTCCATGTGAGTGTCGCTGGCTGGTGGCTGGAGGACCGGCTGATGTGGAGCAGCCCGGCCAGGAGTGCCACTGTGATCTCCAGCACCAGGCAATCCCCTGACTACATGTACTCTCTCAAGTGGACAGCACTCTTATAGAAGCCCCCAGCAGACACGAGAGCTGTGCTCTACTGGTGTGTGGCGTAACTGTAGATTCCCGAATTGGAAAGGGACTGATCTTCTCGGCCAATCTGTAGGCTACTTGTATAGTTGTCTTAACCCTTAAGCTGCTGCTGGCTAATTTGGCCAATACAAAATGATGTAAAAACCTGAAATATGATTGAAAACTTGGCACATGGGTACTCACCTGAAAGTATTCAGCGAGGGCTATCCAAAGAATAGCAACATGGCTCGGTTTAGATGGTTTTCAGAAATCTTTGCTTCCTTGTGCCTCAGCATTGAAAAGGTTAAGTTGACAGTAGACTTGTAGGACCCGAAGGCAGATCGGAAGACAGTGTGTGCAGTATGAAATACAGTACATCACTCAAATAAATCAATTAACATTCTAAAATGCAAATATCATGGGATTGTTGATCATCAGTGTTATTGATCTTTAAAAATAAATCAGAAAACCTCTCCAAACATTTTCAAGCTCCTGAAACATTTGCATTGTTACGCATAGACGGTAAGTGAAGGAATTTTTTCAGGATGAATTTGTGTATGTTTTACCAAAAAGTGGTCGGGATGCTTCATGCTATGTGAGGTGTAAGACAGTGCTGCCAGCTGTTTCTACTTCATTGAGCTTTTTGCAGCATACTTCAGTCTGACTCATCCTGCACTGGTAAGAACATCTACTACTGGTAGCAGAAGCTTGCTTTTTATAACACACAGAACTACCTGATTCTTTTTTACAAAGTTGGTTTTTCATGGTTGTAGAAAACCAATGTTCTTTAAAAGGGAAATCAGCCCTTTAAACATAAAAAAGTAATCCAATAAAAATGTAATATATTTTTTGATAAGAAAATCCTCTAAAAATGTAATATATTTTTTGATAAGAAAATCCTCTAAAAATGTAATATATTTTTTGATAAGAAAATCCTCTAAAAATGTAATATATTTTTTGATAAAAAAGCCTCCAGAATATTGGCAAGAACTTTCAACAAAGACATGCATTCTTCTCATGTTTCATGCTATACTTGCTACTTTTCACAACTTACTCATTTTTTGTGGCCATAAAAAAACTGGATTCTTCACTGCTTCTCACCACCAAGGGAACTGAACACCAATGATGCAGACAATCCTAGCAGATTTCCCAGGACCAACCTCCTCATAGAGTTCAACTATTCTAAAATCGTGGGCAACTCGTGGAATTTGTTTTGGGCAGGCAGCTTGGTGGCAATGCGCCTTGTCTAAGACGTTGTTGCATAATGCGGTTGCCACAGAGGAAGGTGAGCTCTCTTGAGATGGAGATAACTAGCTGGGCGTATGCCGGGGCGCTCGGGTTTCATGGCCCGCAGACTGGGTGGCTACCTGCCACTCGGGCAGCCTGGGTATCCGGCACGCTACTTGTGTTTTAGGCTGATTACTGCTGGCAAGAGAGAATACTCCCTGCCCATGTGTTTACATTTCACACTAATTGCCTTTCTGTGTTCCACTTAACACACTAAATTGGTCACATGATATGGAACCTTGGATATGTATGACAATCGCCTGTTTTTCAGGCATATCTCGTATTGGGTGAAGGAGGTGAGATATGGGCTTATGATTAGAGCCAACAGGGTTAAGACAGGACAGGTCATCTTTATCAGATATGGCACAATTGGGTTCCTAGGAATCAAAGGGGTGTTACAGGAAGTTCAGGGTGCTTGTGTTTTTCAAGGGCATTTTTGTTTTTTAACTAATATTTAAGAAACAAACTGTGCACTTATAATGACTATAAAAATTGCATGTTCTAAGTGCAGTTTACATGTTTATTAGAACCTCTCAGCACCCCCAACCCTCTCATGTTCTGTCTAAGGACTGAGTTTTATAGCTTTGGCTACAATTTCCATGGAAAGTCTTTTACATTCTTGGATATCCCCTCCTCTCCTATCCATGGCAGGAGTGGTCAAGAATCTTGTCAGTCTTCAGAAACCAAAGCCACTACATGTGAGCGAGAAGAACCACCTGTCTTTGAAATAGACATCATTTTGGGTGTGCATTTCAAAGGGATCATGTACATTGCAGAGATAGGAATGTAAGGAGCTATTTTAGTGCCCCGAACCACTGTGTATTGTGAGACTCTTGACTTTATCGTAGGGTAAATGTTTTTCTCTCCGCTGCGCTTTTAGTGCCTGGGAGACCTGGTTGTGTTGCCAAAACGTATCCGGGTTATCGTCCCAGCGCGTTACTCGATACAAAACTAAAACCTTCAAAAACTAGCCGTGGGATAAGCAGGTAGTGGAAGAGGTGATAACAGGGAGCACGCTGCCTGGAATCTCGGGAGCCGCAGTAAGTTAGGATTTATCATACAGCTTACTTAACACACAGAGCATTAGCACTACATCTACTACCCCTCAGAGGTGGTCCACTGCTAGTCCCATGAACAAAGCTGGAAAATGTCACTCCGAGGGAAGAGGGGTATACTTGTTCATATGGGCATGCCTTTTGTTGGATGTTGGATGTTCCTTACATTTGTCTTGTCCTAACAACATAGATGTCTAGCTTTCATTCATTACAGTTTCTTGAAGGGAATTAGTGAATATGGGGGCAGGATTATGGAACTTTGTCATGTAGGGAATTACTGAGTTCATATATGATCCCTCAAGGTATTTGACATTGGTAATCATTGCTCTATTGTGAAGTTTGTATTGCATATATCCATATGCGATAGAACAAAAATTCAAATATTTGATATACTGCTAGGTGAATGCAGGTATTCCCTATAAGTCTCAGTTAAATTTGGTAAGGACATCCTATAAGATGATACCTTATCAAATCTATCCACCAATCTGTCTGAGTGTAGTTTGAATATATCAGGCTATGATTTAGGAAATCCTTGCTGTCTCAGAATAGAAAAATCAGTAGACTTCCCTTGAGTTAATGTCAGAGGAGCATGGGCTGAATCTGGAGGTAATCCAGGAAGGCGAATGGCTTAACCATATACTGGTACACGCTGCAGACGCGGCTTTCAACAAGATGAATGTTCATCACATGTTTTTTCTGCTGAATGGATTAGAGGCAATGGTGATGAGGTAGCCGTCACTTCAAAAGATTCCTGCCAGAGGGTCACAGATTGCATTCCTACCCCACTTGATAGATATGTTGTTTCATAGAAAAAATGTCCAATTACAAAAAAAGCATTATAAGCAAAGAGTTGTTGATATGAGAAATCTGGATGATGCATGTGGTTTGCATCAGTGTGGTGAGCAATGAGACCACTCTGCTAGATTACACAATATCAAGTTTGCCCATATTAATTGATTCATACAGAAACGTTGTTGCTGTGACAGGACTTCAACATTTTTTTAAAGAAAATAAATAGGTTTCTTAAAAAGTTCCCAACGGCATTTTTTCTTTCTCCTTATCAAATAGTTGATAATTCCCGACTGGTTCAATGGAAACATCAGACAACAGGGGCAGGTGCAGGATTTCCACTTCAATTTCTGAAAAGCATTATTCTCATTCTGTGGAAATAACCAAAGTGCAATTTTGCCATGTAAGAGTTTCCTTTTTAAGTGATTAGAGATAAACCAGATCTTCTGACAGCCCCATCCTGTTCCAAAGGTTGCATGAGGCTGTATCATCTGTTGCTGTAGAAGATGATTCCATGAGACAAGCAGTAGTGTGGGATTACACAATGGTAGGAAACAAGAGACAGGTAAGGAGGGTGGTTCGCTATTAGATTCCTCTTGTCTTGATGACGCAGGACTTGGAGAAGAGAGGAAGAATACACAGGCTGTTATTGCAATAGGGATTGTATAACTGAAACCAGCCACAATGGTTGCATGATGCACAGAACAGGAATACAGGAAATGAGATCCAGTTGAAATACGCCGCAATATTGATAAAGGAAATATTGAAATGCGATGACCTAGTCCATCTTATTGTGAATTGGTAAGGCTCTTAGGGGATATCCAAAATATGAATTATCAGGAAATGGTCACCATTTAGCGGATATTTGGATTCAGATTAGTGAACAATGCCTGCCTTAGGGAATAACGCATTGATGAGTTTCTGGAAAATCAATCACCAGTGGAAAATGTCTCTGATTTCATAAGCGTCTAATCATGCATGTTAATCTGGCGGGCCTGTTGCTGTTGGGGAGCATCGGCTTCAGGGGAGAGATAGCGGGGACTACTTGGGAGATGAAGAATGATAATGATTGTAGCATCTCTTTATCATTTAGGAGGAAGTCATGGAAAAAGCTGCCTATTGATAAGGTAAGGTAGCAGATTGTGAAAATAGAAGCTTTTCACTTATTGAATATGTAGAAAAGTTCAACAAAATCAGATAATGTATGGTAATACTACCTCTAGCTTTTTTTGGCTTAAAAAATTATTCAAGAAGGGAAATCAATGTTAACAAAATCACAAATATCTTTCATTGAAATGCTTTGAATAAAATTAGAAAATTATCAGTAATTTAACATGGAGTCCAATGACAAAAATCAGCAAATCCAGAAAGTACATTTAAATACTGTAAGTATTTATTTTCAGCTCATATAAATTAAATTTAATTGCCTAGTTGCCATTAGCATGTTTGGTATCTTTATCTCATATTTCTTTGCTGCTGCTAGAGTGAATGCAATAAACAAAGTGAAGCTGATCAGACTGCCATATACTGATGGGTTGAGGTAGATGTGTATATTGGTGGTTTGTTGATTGTAGGTTGGTTCCCTTATCTCACAGTCCTATGCTCAGTTGCTGCAATAAAGGCAATAAACAAAGGGAAGTGGTTGTGACTGTTAATCAGAACTCTCCGCGGAGCCAGGAATCAGAGTGAGGGCTTTAGGGGTAGAGCTGATACGGAGGTGGAGGGGGCGAAGATCTGTCACAGCAATAGCCGCCGGGGATAAATCAACCAATCAGCAGCCTCAAAGGAGCAAGAAAACAAAGCCTGCTAGTGGCCGTTATTTGTTATTGCATGTGATCAGACAGAAATGGTCAGAGTTATTTAGCAGGAATAATGGATCAGACTGCTGTGGCATGCCGGCTGGCTGGGACTCCCATAGCCTGCTGCTCAGGCCCAGCTAGATAGGTATAATTGTAATAGTTCTCTGAATGGAAAGTTGGTATTATGTTGCTATGAAACTTTAGAGGGCAGCACTGTCATAAAGGGATGATCATAGTCTTGATAGGATTAATGCTGATACAAAACTACATGGAAAGTTAGGTATTATGGTGCTACAAGATGCTATAGGTGGAAGCACTGTTATCAAAGGTTCTCTGTATTGCTGTTATTTGCTGCATCACTTGTAGCTCCCCCTTGGGGGGTTAAATCAGAACTCAACTATAGATGGCAGCACAGTCATCAGGGATTGCAGTTAATAAATAGTTTTTACTGAAGCTCTTGTAGCTCCCCTGGTGGTTAAAACATTGAATAAAACTGGATTGAAGTCAACTAAGGGTAGGTCATAGTAAAGATTTGTTATTGAAACGTATTTAACACTGGCTGACTTGTAGTTAGTCTAGCCGTCCCAATGAAGTTGGGTTTTCTCCTCGTAGCTGAAGGATAATCTGATTGGCTGCGGATACTGCAGGCAGTCATGAGACTGGCTTCTCATGCCTCATCTAGTTTTATAGGTTTGGGTTATTCCCATAGCCACCGGCAGTTAGAGCACGCCACAATTAAGAAGGTAGCATGTTGGAAAGCCACCAATATTACATGGCATAGCATGGGCTGTTAGAGATCGGAAACTAAACATCACGTCCCTAACAGGCTTTGACTTATAATACTCAGAACGCCACTTTCCTCTGATTTGGGTTGAAAAAACAACTATCCTAACGGAACAATGTCTGCTATAAAGCAACATAAATGTAGCAGCAATACCATAAAAACAATAGCTATTGAAGTAGATTCATATTGATGGGTCTGAACTTCAGCTCAAGATCGATATTGTGATGCTAGTTGAAGACCAAGGCATTCAAAAAACATCAGTAGAGGCAGCAGAAGCAACACAACAACAACTACAACAACAACAGTCTAGCAGTAAAAGAGTCTTATATCAGGACTTCCTATCAGCTCGAGTTAATGGTATACTCATTAATTATACTAATTGATGAATCAGTGTGGCATACTTGCTTTAATGATCACTTAAAGATAAAGGTCTCCTTAAACCAGAATCCAGCTTTAGATACAACACTTGATGTACTGGTATCTGGATCAGAAAGGAATCCACTTCCAAAATGTAAATGATGGCCTAGGAGCATTGGGATGGTGTTGTCATCATCATCATCATCATCATCATCATCATCATCATCATCATCATCATCATCATCATCATCATGACCAATAACGACTACAACAACCACATGATCATTCCATGGCAAAGTATACCAAAAGATATAAAAAGCTACTTAAGAAGTTAATTAACATGACCACCCCTCTTCACAGACACACCTTCAATTGCATTTACAGTACCATTCATTTATTGGCATTTGAATTTCCATATTGTATTATATTTTCCTCTTTATGTTTTAATTGGGCTACTAATCCCATATGACCTTTGCCCACTTAACCTGAGTAGGCATCCAATGCAATTGTATTCCGCTCATGCCAGGATGGCACCTAGGCCATCCAATAGCAATTGGCCTGAGAGGATCAGTGCACTGTGCTGCTCCCTTAGTTACCATTGTCGGTCAGGAGAAAGGATTACTTATCAAGGCTCACTATTGACCTGTAGGCTTTACCAAACGCTGCTGGATTATCCATTTCTCCCATTTCCCATTGGTAAGTTTATTTAGCATAGTAGAAGTTATCCTGCCAGGGATTGAGAGTTCTTGTTGAATTGGGTATTGCAGGGTTATGAGCATTTTGATGCAGGAGACTGATGCAGGTAATGGACTTTTGAAGACCAGTATCAGTGATCAGTTGGAAGCCAGCACTAAGTCATACTTTTCATTCGAAGTCGAGCCAAATCCATCCTATCATTGCTTAGGAAGTAGGACAATGTTTATATCCCTTCGTTACCAGTCCTAGCTAATGTGGACACAACCCCAGTGCTGAATTTCCTCCTGATCATAGAGCACTAGACGCTTCTGACCACAGGGACCTGATGTGGGCCTGAATTGCTGATTTAGGATCTCTGGAGGCTCCCAGGACAGGGCTACAGGAAAGAGGCAGTTATTGTTGCAGCATCTTGTTGGGTGAGATATGGGTTATTGATACGCTTTAGTAGCACAGGCACCAGTTTGATGTGCAGAGGGCATTAAAGTGATCCCCGCCTTGCAGTAGATTAGTAACTTATATGTCTGCTGGGTATCGTACAGGAGCTATGAGGAGGATTAGTTTCAAGGTTGTTATTGCATAGGATAAGTGGTTCTGTTTATTGTATTTCTACCAGGGCCTGTGTAAATATGGATTCCTGATTTAAACTAGGTTAACATCATCAACATGTATAAAACCACATTACTAATATATTTTTGCTTAGACTTAGCTATAACATTTCAGTGGTCAAATTCAAGCAACGTTACTACAGGATTTTAGCACTTCTTGGTTATTAGAGTCAGGAAATGTACCCATCAAAGGCTACCTTCAGGCTGTGAAATCCAGCCATTAATAAGGAGGAATTGATAATAAAGAATATGCATAATATCCACACAGTGGCATGCTATGGTATGCACAGAAGTACTCTGAACCCTCATCATGAAAATACCGCAAATTTTCCACAATTCATAGTCCCTTAGAACTCCCTTACCCTGAGATTCTTCAAAATTCTGCTCAGCAGAATGTCGCTAGAGGCATTTTTAGTGGTACTGAAGCCAAGAGCCTTATCACTTGATAATTCACTAATTATGCAGGTTTGGAGGCCATTGCACATGATTAAGTCATTCTGAACATGTATGCGTTGTGCTAGATTAGATAGAAGTGAAATGGATTCCTGTGGTGTGCTGGGCCCTTTGGCAGATAAACAGACATTACCTGGGCCTGAAATAGCCGCTGTGCAGAGGGGTGATAAGATAGTTAGCCCTAACCTCCCTGCCTTAATTACAGCACAGCAATTGTTTACATTTGGCTAGCGGTGACCTAAGATTGAGGGTCCCTATCTGGCACTGCTGAGGATCCCTCTCTTGAGAGGGGGTGGACAGGGACTCTGGGAGGAGGAGGAGGTTATAATGGATGGCCAGGCAAACGCTTCCTCTGCATGTGTGGGCTTACTCCTCCAAGTCTCAGGGAGAGATAGTGCTACACACTATGCACTTGTAGTGGAACTTCACAGTTAACGCCTAAGATTTATGGTTGCAGGGTGAATTCCTAGCGCATCGTTTAGGAACCTTCACCGACTTGTTTTGTAGGATTATCAGTACAGTATTTCCTGTAAGTATGCTTATACACCTCATACCATCAGCTGCAGCGGTTATCCAGGGTTAGTGGGGGTTAGAGTGTGTGCTACCCAATAATTTCTATTTCATATACCCTGAGCTGAACCCTAGAATGAAGCTTGATTATCATTTTCAATGAATTGCTGCTTAAAAGATTGGACAAAGAAGCGTTAACTCTTTTATTTCAAGCCCATTAAGTTAAGCATTTTTGGAAAATACAAACATCAGCAGCTATGCTAAAAGCTAGATTATTTTGGTAATATCTTTATAAGGAATGCATTGTTTTTGCAAAATTATGAACCTAGAAACATCATTTAGAACCCAATTGATATCTCTCTTTCAACTATTTGGCAAATCATTGATTTATTCCCTAGTAATGCTCGAAACTCTATGGTAGCATTCAGTCCAAACTTCTCCAGGGGATGTGTGAATGAGGTTCCTGCAAGGTTGTTTACCAAGGGTTGTCATGACTTGTGGCTGTTGGCCTGATCGAGACTGTTGTTGGATTGTGATGGTCTGATCAGTAATGTATGAAGAGAAGTGCACTTTTCAATTAGACTCTTCGTTTGTGGTATGTTACTCTCGGGGCTGATGGATTGTTTTCATGAAATCAGGAATGGCCTCTTGTAATCGATTGCACGCAAGCGATATTGAGAATGCACAAATCCAATCCATCAAAGACAATATGGAAACAACACATGAAAGAATGCAACCGAAATCGATCTAAATTATCATTTCTATCTTTCAACCTGCAAGAAACCTACTTAGGGTTTAGTTTGTGTAGGGAAAACGCTTGGGTTTGGTGGTTATGCTGTTGATTGTGGCTTCTCCGATGGATGCCTTTCTCTTGTTGGTTGTTTTGACAAGTCAGGGTTAGTTAGTGTATACAGTGTAGCCTAAAACAACATACAGGACTGCCCGAGAGTGGCCTGGCATGATGTGAGGGAAGAGGGGAGCAGCAATTACTGCAGCTTTCCCGGGCTTGTTGGCTTAATCTGAACTGAGCTGCATGCAGAACAGCCAAGGATTTCAGACTCCTCCCTCTCCGCTGTGGTACTGTGGTATTCTGGTAGACTGGGCACTTGGGAAGTATTAAGCAACACTTGGATCAGACAGTAACAAGAGGTTTAAGCTGATCAAGGATGAGGCCTGCTATTCCTAGGAGCTCACAACATCACTAATAGGTGGCTAGTTGATGAACAAGCAGTTGTTCTGAGCACTAGTCTATTGGATGGGTATACGCAAGCAGGGAGGATAGCTGCTGGTTCAGAAGTTGGTTGCTAGACACTGGAATCATAAGAATCATCAGCTCTTTTCACTAGAATTTCCAAGAAGTGACTCTACTATTGGACCTGGAAAAAGAAGATCATAAGTTCCTTAATGACATGAACTTGTAATTCTGGGTGAGTATAGTTCCATATCAGATTTGTCAGATTCTACACTAAGTCTACATCTACCTCACTAGGTGGTGTTAGTGAGCTCAGTCTTAGTGTAAGGAGATAGGACAGACCGTATTGAGCCATGGTTAGTATAGGTCATTGACAATACCATATTGTGCGTAGTCAACAAGTCCTTACTAAAATGGAGCCAGGATTCCCTAGCAAGTCTCAGATCTCAGGAGTGGAATATTAACCCATCAATGATTTGGAAAATATTTTGTCCAGTGTACAAGTGGACATAGTAAAAGCACTAGCCTGTGTTGGGATTGTGTCATAGCATGCCAGGCTCTCACCAGAGCTGCAGTATCCCTGGTATTATTCCCCCTAGCTGCTGGACAGTTGTGGTGCCCCCCTCTCCCACCTTGGGTGGCTGGCTGGCAGGCGGGCAGGACCCTCCCCCTGGCATGCCACAAATAGCACTTTCCTAAATTAATGGACAGATATGCTGCGAAATGCATGTTCTGACCTCAAGAGCTGACCGTGTAGTGGTGCTTGATCTGGGATCACAGCTGAGTCCTCCATTCCATTCCAACTCTCTCCTCTTCTCAGCTCACTCATAAGTATGCTGGTATTCATTGAAGTCAACATATTTTTGACTTAATTTTATTGGTTTCACATAAGGAATCAAAGAAACTCTAATCATGTATATATATATATATATATATATATATATATATATATATATATATATATATATATATATATATATATATATATATATATATATATATATAATCATAGTGTTTGTGCATTCTCTCACGTAGTGGCTAATCCTGAACTAGATTCCCAGCACAATGAACTTCTAACCATTTGCTGTATGCATGGTTGGCCTTTCAGAAATGCCATATAGCAGATTCTGGCAACTAAATGTGGTGGAGGAGATTTAGCTATGGGATATGAGATATTTGGCAGGAATCCATGCACAAATGCCGCTAGTACTGAGATGTTATGCCTCCTACTACTACTATCTGTTGCTGCTGCAGCTCATTGTTAAGACCATAGCTATTACTCTTCTAGATTGAAATACATCCTGTGACTCAGTATTAGTGGGTTTGTTGAATTGTAGGTCTATAACCTATCTAGGCTAGATATTCTCAAAGCGGGTATCATTTACCATGATCTTGGTCAGGTCACAGTGTTCCAAGTAAAGCTTAGGTTGCCTTTTGCGCTTGAATTCTTTTTCTGTTTACAAATAGGCCTTTGTGGAAATAAGTATGTCTTGTAACTTAACAAAATCTCTTGAGATAACCCTTGGTAACATTCCATAGTACTTTTTTCATATACCAGGCAATCATGTTTTTTTCCTTACTTTTTGTTAAAGGCCAATGAAACTGTTCCTTTAACATTAAACTTAATTTTGTGTAGATGTGTGCTATTTAGCACACCTCCTATTGATTTGCACTATAAGTAGATAGAGTACTTAGTCCTTAGACAGACAGTCTTCTTGACTCTAGTATTAAGAGAGCGTTAACTGATGGGGACTGTAATTGGGTTTGGAGGAATGGTACCCATGTGTTATGGTGTCCTAACGAGCTGGAGGGTATAGCCTCCACTCTGAGGAGACCACACTTGAAGATGGCACTTTCTCAGATATCACCACTTGGCCTGGTACTGTCTGAACTGCCTACGGCCAAAACTGACCTGCACATGCTCCAGCCAGGACGCTGGTCATTAGTATTGCTAAGTTTTGCCAATATCTTCCTCTTATGCATTCTTCAGCTATCTCTTATGTCGTGGCCACTTGTACATTGGTTTATTGATTGCCTGCCAGGGGGCTAAGACAAGTATTATTGCACTCGGGACACCTTGTCATCCCTGCTGACCATCGGTCATCTCCCAGTGCTAATGGTATTGGTGCTGCACCCCTGCGAGAGATATCGCTCTTCATAAACCACACTGACCATCGGTCATCTCCCTGCACTAATGGTATTGGTGCTGCACCCCTGCGAGTGATATCTCTGTTCATAAACCACACTGACCATTGGTCAACATGAACGTTGCTATATTGGATCTGCAGAGCAGCATGGGCCGAGGTATTGTGTATCATCTAAGACTCATTGACCACTGGCTATCTTAATCACATATGTTGACCAGTGCAGGATATCTGCCCACTGTTTGGTCAGTGATGCCTTGGCTATATTTAATCCCATTGCACCATTCACAAAGCTGGTGGTAAAAACGGGAGCCATCTTGGATCGCCACCCTTATTCTATATTTCACCAAACTGACTGTTATTGCCAACAATCAATATTAAGTGGAAATTGATCATAACAGCAGTTCTATGTTTGTTAAGTGACAAAATTGTGTCATATTGAATACAAATAATATGTTATGTTCTTAAAGTGACCATGAAGTCATACTTCTTTCTATTGTTGGATTCATCATAAAAGAAGGTGATAGTGACTGTGATGCTAAAGGAATTTACTGGATAAATGGATGCCTTTATTATTTTTTTAACTTTAATTCACGCACTCAGACTTTAATCATTTTTCTCACTTGTACATGAGTTTTCGAAGATTTGAGTAAAAATGAAAGTTTTTTTAACAAGGCTAGATTGGTCTTGGGCATTTCTATGACTTGTGTGAAATTTTCTAATAATTATACTATCAACAAAACTAGTAAAAACAAATCAATCTTCCAGCCTCAAATCTGGTATCTTGCCCAGAAAATCCCCCACCATTGTACTCCATGGAATCTTTGCGTGGATGCCACAGCCCAGTTGGAAGGTGTCTTGAGATGTGCGATGTTATTGTGTTTACATAAACACAGCTGACCTGATGAGTTGCCAGGTTTCTTATACAAATCCTCTTCCATCACAAGTCCACAGCGAATACAACATCTAAGGGGAAAATCATTATTTCTGAAAATGAGAGGCTCACATATGTTTGCGTGTCTAATTTCTATGGTTTGAGTATGATATTAGTGAGGTGATGAGCGAGATGATGGTGTGAACTTCTTCTCTGTGACCTTCTGAATGCTCAACTAGAGCTAGCTCAACTAGATGTTCGCACTGTAGTGTGGAAAAGGCAGTGCAACAATTTACCGGAATTTGCCTTTTTGCAATATTCTGGCATTTTATTCACTAATCTCATTATTATTATTATTATTATTATTATTATTATTATTATTATTATTATTATTATTTTTGACTTTCCACATTTTGATGAGGTTGTCCAGAGTGTTAGCTAATGTCCTTGGATGTAGGGGTTGATTTAAATTTGAATAAAATTCCCAAGAAAGAAATGAATATATAAACAACCATCACACTTAAGTTGCTTTGAAATTTCGCCTTTGAACATAAATGTTTAATGGACTCTTTTGATCAATGTAACTGCTATCAGCAAACTGGCAAAATAAAACAGTCGGAGAGATTTTCCACCTGTATTTTATTGTCTGACTATCTGCGGTAGACAGGATGTTTTGGGAAAGGTGTGAATTATCACCCAGATGCTGCCTTTGTGGCGGAGAAGCCAGATCAAGTTGTGAGAAAGAACAAGCTGACAAACACTTTCTTATGTTTCCTCAATGATGCAGTAGTCTCACATTTCACGATGAGAACTTCAGAACTTGTCCGTGTCTAGAAACCTTTGATAAAACATAGCAATGACAGAAAAGCAGCTGAACACATACACAATTTCAGAAGATGAAATTCTAAGATGAATTCATGGTTTTGAGGAAGCAAGTAGGTGTGATGGTGCGATTTACATTTTGGCCAGTATGTTGTAAATTATCTTAGATATGAATTTCTTTCATCTAATTAAGATATTTAATTTTGGTTTCTTCATGACCATGTTGAGAATATCAAACATAAACCACAGCAGCGATGTGTTGATTTACCATGCAGCTCTCACCCTGGTCTATTTATTTACCTGTAATTGTGGGCTTTGATGTTGGCCACCAGGTGTGCTGAGGTTCATTACCTGAGTAGTATGGACAGGTAATTATAAGTCACAGGTGTCATGGTGCCACCCATACCTCTATACCTACAGCCTCTAGTATTGTACTAGGTCCTAGAATGGCTAGGAATTCAGGTGATCCCCATCTATGTTGGTAGGTGCTTGGTATCACAGGATTTTATTAGTTTTATACCCTCCAGCTCATTTAAGTTTCAAGAAGATTTAATACTTCGGTACTTCCTTCTGTCTTATTTTTTCATTGCATTGTTTTGATATGTGTTGCAGTGGAGAATAACTTGCCTTTTGTTGTATGACTGTTTTCACTTTCAGAATGTGTAGCAGATTAACTGATTAATATTGATTATTTTTACAGAACTATTTAAGTTTGCATCTATATGTAAGATAACCATATGTGTAGTGTTTTGACATAAGGAGTTCTTAGATCACAATAACATTGTCACTTTATTAAAGCTGGCAATGTGTAGTGAAGATATGACCAAAACAAACATAATACACAAACATCATACTTTTTATTCTCAGTCAACCACTTTTGTTTTCTTTACTTTTTGTTGAGATAGAGGTTGGTATTTTGAATAGAAAGCATAACTTAGTTTGTATATTTAATGCTGTTCAAGTTGATAAAAGAAAAAAATCAATATTCCATTTCCTCATGATTCCTTTTTCTTTCCTTGCAGCTTTGACGACAGTAGCTCGATCAGCAGCGGGGAAATCAGTGACACGATCGCGGAGATCAGTACGGACGAGAATCTGACAGGATCCAGCGCGTGCTCCGACCAAACCAACCCCTACGGTAGCCTGAAGAGACAGCCAAAGGAAACGCCCAATAATCTGACCAATGGTGGCCTAGGAAAGAAGAATCTGCTGAACTCGACTCACAATTCTCTGATCGAGAAACGTGTGAATGTTGACAGTGCAATAGAGGCAGAACGTGCAAAGCAGCGTGCTGCAGCAGCAGCAAGGGGACCCAGGAAATACTCCCCAACCGAGGATAATATTTACTCTGATGGAGCTCTAGATGAGCTAGATAGTAACGGATCAATGGAGCGCGGACCGTGGCAGAAACAGAGGAATGACCTCAAATATGGCTACTATTCGGACTCGAATACAGGATCCCTCAGAAAACATGGCGCAATATTCGCCGACCCCAGACTGAGAAAAATGAATGATGACAGCAGGTCTAAAAACTCGAATGAAAACCTGAGTGGTCGGCAAAAGAGGGACTCTGAAACAAATACTGACCAAGCCAGCATGATGCGAAAGGGTCAGGGCGTGAGTCCAGCTGGCTCTAGCTTTGGGTTTAGAAGGCCTCTGAGTACGCTGAGTACAGCGTCCAGTGGCAGCAATAGGAGCACAGGCTCCAGGTCCTCCTCAGCAGTGGGGAGCAGATTAGCCAAAACCGGAATAGAAAGAGGTGACAGTCCCAGCCAATCCCCTCGCAGCAGCTCCTACGACGCTGCAGCCAATGGCCGAAGCTATAAAACATCGGGATCCTCACAGACCTATTCAAAAGACCCCTCCGGCATGGGGCCAGAGGCCTATAGCTCAAGCACCCTCGATCGCAAAAAGAAAAATAATCTAGTGACATCGAAGACCCAGACAGGCCTGTCCAGCTCTGCTGGGTCCCAGACTGAAATGGATGCTTATAAATCCAACACCTTGGGGAGACGGCGCCCTGATGGCTCCACTCTGCGGGAGCGTCTCTTTGGAAGTCGCAGCAGTCTCAACTCCTCTAAGAGTGCCGCGGCGGCACCCAGTACAACACAGAGTGATACACTCTTAATCAATAGTACAATAATCTCAAACCCCCATGCCACACTGAGTAAAGAGGCAGTGGCTGCTCACCGGCAGCAGATGCAGCAGAATGGAATGTTATACAGTGGCAGCAGGAGTCATGATACCCAGTCCGCAGGTACGCCCACAAGTGCTTATGGCATACCTGGCTACTCCAACTACCTTACGCCGGCCTACTCCCCATCGGGGCGGCCACTCAGCGGCGTGTCCAACCCAACCAGCCCCGTCAACTGGCTCAAGAACTCCCCTACCTCAGGAAACAGCGTGCCCTTCAGAATGGCCATGTCGGAAACGGAAAGTATGGAATCTATTTCTTCCGCTGCATCGAGCATTCATGCCTCAATCCAGCAAGCACGAGCACACGGCATTGTCAGCCGCAATATCTTGCATCAGCGGGAGCCGCTGAATCCCTCCCTTCACCGCTCCAACAGCATTAAGTCCACACAGTCAGAGAAGGTGTACTCCACCGTACCTGTCCCGGGCGGCGAGCTGCCACGCACCAACTCCTTCACGGACCTGAGTCCGGAGCAAGGGGACGCGTCGTCGCCAACCCCGAGTAACAGCTCTCAGTCGTCCTCACGGTTCACGTACCCCCTAACGTCACTGGCACAAGGCATGCCCACCAGCCATCATCATCATCACAACATGAACCGCTCCTCCACCTCGTCCGCCGGGATACCTTACGGAGGGCTCATGTCCATGGCGCGATCCAAAGATGATGATCGTAAGTTCATTTTGTTTTATTTGAGTTTTTCCCTTATTTTTCCTAATTTTTGTTGAATGTTATAAGTAGTTTTGCGTAATTCATGATGATGAGTGTTAATCCTCTTGTTTTATTTGAGTTTTTCCTAATATGTTATAGACATTTGGAGAAGATTATAAAAATTGTAGAGAATATCAATTTTTCAAGTATGATAAAATTTCATACTGACAAACAATGTTAAGTGAAAGACTCTTTTTAATAGCCCAGCTATACATATTGAGGCTTTGATTCACTATGGATCTACTAGTAGTCTTGACTTATATATCCATCATGAAAATGGAAGATAAGAACAAATTCTATCTAACTTATATTCCTTTAGATGAACCAGAACTAGAAACTGCTTACTCTTGAGGAACACATCCTAAGTGGAAGATATATTTTTGAATTAGTCTTGACAAGATGATAAAGGATGGCGTTGACCCTTGGTATAAAGGGCAGAAAAGTTCAGCTTATTTCATGCCTGTGTGAAAAATAAACATTTAGATTAGTAGCTGGTGGTGGCATTTGGAGGCAGTTTTACACCATTTTAAAGCTGAAGTTGCCTGTGAGCGGCAGCCTGTGCCTGAAGCTGTGTGGGAATGAGGAAACAGGTCCAATTCAGCCACCCATCCATCACCCTAAATGTGAAGGTTGTGCCAAAATAGCACTCCCAAATGATACCATCATGCACTTGTGCTTTTTCAGAATCCTCTGAGACTCCTGTGATGTTTCCCATACTTCCCAACCACCCTAACCAGCCCCTGTTCTTCATCACTGTCCTCCAACTCTATCCCCTCATCCCGCTCTCACATCACAGATACAACCTTATCTAGCCTCATGAAAAATCCTCAAATTCCAATTTCCACCCACCCGCATTTCCTGGTATCTGTGCCTAGTTTCCCCATTCCTGTCTGTTCTTGTTTGATGGGATAAACAGATTGACAAGTGAGGAATACCTTGGGCTGCTAGTACTTTCCATCATCTGCTGCCATCTGGTGGGTTGATGTGCAACTAAAATTGTAGTGTCTGACATCTATTGGAGAAAATGTAAACTAAAATAACTTCTTGGCTTGTTCAGATTCTTGCATTTAATAGTGGACAAGACTAATGTATTAAATGCTAGAACTTTTTTTCGTTATAACCTGTGTTTTCTCATATGTAAACTTCAGATAGCATATATCCTATGACTGTAAATACAGGGGAAAGGTTTCTGGTGTGAGGGAGCTCACATAGAGTGCCAGACTTAGTTGTCTGAAGATGACATTTCTGGAAAACACACTTTTTGCTCTAGTGTATCCAGCTTACTTGTAAACACGGCATTCTTGCAATGGGAGGAAATGGTTCATTTGACTTGAGCTGCTCCAGTGCCAAGTGTAGCTCCCTGGGGTCTGCTCTCTGTGTCACTAGAGCTGTAAACATATCACATGGGACCTGCAAGCATGATCAAAATTCCTACACAGGAATCGAGATCCCACTAAGTTGATTCAGTAGTCAAGATGCTTTCCAATTAACAGGCGTAATGGCCTTGATGGGTTTTCCTGTCAGGACAAATCTTTCTTGATTTCAAACATGTGAGCAAAGTAATGAACCCATTGCAATGTCAGATCAATAAAACTAGAAGACATGTCTTGTAGTTAGTGAAGGAGTCTAACCTATTCCTCCAATGAGCATATGATAAAACCTGATTAAAGTTATCATATGTTCCTGTTAATTAAATTTTCTAAAAAATATTTTAAAAGCTTTTTCTTAATCCTAAAATTCCTTAATGTGTCATATCACCAAGTCAGCACTAAGTTGAACTCTTAGCATGGATTGGTCATAATTATGGCATAATTATGGCATAATTATGAATTAGGGGGTAATCTTTTCTTCCTGATGGCCTGAACTTTCTACCTTTTTCATCCCCCCCATCCCCTCTCAGCCCTCTGTGCTTAGAATGAGTAGTCAAGACAGATAGACATACTTATGGTATGTAATAAGATAACGCTCTTAAAGGTGTAATAAGATAAACCCGCAGAAGCTACATAATACAAGACTATAAACTGAATACCTTTACATATCAGTAATTTTTTATCATCATGCACTACTTGCAGGGTTCACCTGTAGCAGGATTTAATACACCTTTTAACATAAAAGACATCATGAAGACTCAGCAGTTCATTCTTTAGTGTAACCACATCCTTGTTTAGTACACATGTGTACTTAATGTTTAATGCTTGAGAACACTTCTCAAGATTAACTTCCTACACTGAGGATTTATCATACCTTAATAAGAAGTCACCTTCCCAAGTAAGTAGAGGACAGAAGAATTGCTGAGGTATTTAAGTGGTGGCAAACATATATTCCTGGATAGGGGAGATGCCATGGGCTTGACTAAATTCCCCCTAAATGTTTGAAATGTACCTCAACTTTTCAATGTTTTGATCAGAATATAGAATACTTAATTTCTTTGACTCTGACACTGAACATAAACACTCACTTTTAATACCAAAAACCCAGAGAATTGGATCATGTTTCCACTACTATCCTACAACCTAATGAGTTACATACATGAATCATGTGAGTGTAGGTAATTGTGGTATTTTTATTGATATTTGACATGGTGGCAGATCTCAAGAGTTGAAATAAAATAGTTGTTATCTTTCACATATGTCTTCTTCACCTTCCGACCCTCTTTAAGAAGCTTTTATTAACCCATTTATCACTTTTCCTGTACTGGAGTGTAATAAATAACCCTCCTGGACCTTGCTCAGACCACTCACAGCTGTCAAGCATTGTCTGGTGCTATTGTCTTGTCTACTGGAATGTGACAGGCATCTCTTTCCAACCTAGACTCATCTCCTAGTCCCTGAAAAGTGAAACAATCCCTTCTGTGTAGACCAATGATTGTGGTGTAATACCAGCAATTCCAGATAGATGGCACCACTTGGTACCACCTCTAGTGCATTGCCTTACTCAAACTGAGACATGCGTTCACCTGGTGAGATAAATGTGAACTAAGTTAGCCACTCAGGCCCCCTTGACCTCTCAGTGCCTGATAACAGAAAAACATGACAGGAAAAATATAGATGTTAGCCTAGAAATTCAGTCTATTCCTAATCTACACTAAACTCTTCCATAGTGACCAGTTTTCTGGTACCATAGTTGTTTATGGTCAGGTGGCTTTGTGGGCATTTGTGATAACAGCATGTCTGCCCTTACCAAACGTAGCTCAGACATCCTGGGGAATCCCTGGTATATTCCCAGCTTCATTTGGCAAGTGTGATCACAAAGAAGTAACATATCATCATGTGTAAGTTAAAGAAACACCTGTGTCAAACATTGCAAAATATGATTTATTGCAAAAACAGCATGAAAGAATGCTCCTCTGCCTGAGGTATGCTGGCAGCTTGAGCTGGTGGCTCGGCCATGTGTAGACTAGGTTCCTAGTCCCTAAAAAGTTGACATTCCCTTCTGTGCTGACCAAGCAGTGTGGTGTAGTACCAGGTATGGTAGATAGATGGCACCACCTGTTCCTCAGATCTCTAGAGGTTTTAAACTGAATCCTGGTGAGATAAGTGTAGACTAAATGGACCACCAAGGCCACCTTGTCTAGAATATTTGGTGCTAACAGAAAATACATATAACAGCCTAGGCTCGGCCATGTGTTGTGTTTGCCAGGCAGTGAGTGCTGCTGCTGCTGTGTGTATTATCTTGTGTACTTATCATATCAGCTGCTTGGCTAGATTTATGTCCTTTACCCTGCTGAGATATGGTAGCGGCCTATTGTCAATAGCCAAAACCTGGAATAAACACTTCACGTCAGTCACCTTCCGCTCTGCCATTTGTGTCTGTCAGGCTACCTCCATGTGTTCAGACCCTCTAACGGTGTTCAGATCACTCTTATGGAACTTGTAATATTACTTAGCAGAACGGTGAGAGCTTGCACTAAGGAGCAGTTCTCAGAAGTTCTCCAGGTGTTTCTGTGTTATAGCAAGAACCTGGAATAAACACTTCACTTCAGTCAACTTTTACGCTGCCATTTGTGTGTTTCAAGAAGCTTTAGTGTTCAGAAACTGACGGAACTGTGCATTGCCGAAGAGTGTGAGGTTATACCCAGGAGGGGGGAGCAGTTCTCAGAAGTTGTCCAGGTGTTTCTGTGTTGTTGCTGGTCGAGTGGATCTTTGGTCTCTGCGGTCTTTATCTTTGTACACATCTCCACACACACCTGAGGAAGGTAGCGAGGAGGAAAATAATGCATGAATGGAGATTGTTTTTGCTGTCCCATCCAGTGTCTCTGCTGCTGGGGAGCAGCTCGCCAGCCAGCTGCAGCACTACACCTCTTGCCTGCCGTGCCTCTTCAGGAGACATTTCTTTATCAGATTCCTGGTTGCTCAGCCAACAATAGCAGGCATGCTGCTGGCCAGTTGGTCATAGTCAGACTGTCATAATCCTGGGTCGTGATGACCGAGATGAGCAGCAGTAGTCCTGTGCTGCGCTGAATAACTACGGCTCTGATGAGATCAACCAGAACACATCACCATCAAGGGGATCACTTCCTAATGTGCCCTTTAAGCAAGTGATGTGTGGCATTGGTTCTGTCCAATCGCTGATCGCCATCTCTTTGGGGATATATTACATATGCGTACATTCATCAATTAACAGTGCTGCATCCATTCCACGGATGGGTCAGTTGGTGACAGTTCTATATCAGTCTGTGGTTCCAGTACCGTAGTGTCAGGATGCACTTTTGAATACCACAGGCATATACTATATAGAACTTTAAAGGCCAGTATTAAATCATGTTGACTAATAACATGAGGCCTAGGAGCAGCAGCAGCAGCAGTAGCAGCAGCAATGCGCGGCCTAAACCAGATGCTGTGCTGGCAGCTCTTGATCGGGCACGTAGAGAAAACAGGGATTTCAATAGAGCTCTCTACCTCATTCAGAGGAAGATGTCTTCACAGTGTACCGATGGCGGTGGCGGAGAGAAGGAGAATCAAAGGAATAATAATACCAAATATTTACCTCGCCCACGGAGAAGTCACTCCTTCTCCGCCGCAGAGGATGCTAGCTATAATGACAAAGATTGTGAGCTGGTGTTTCCTTATGATAAGGAGCTTGATCATTCTGTGGTTTCTAGTAGAGAAATGGATTATGAGTTGAATGGAGAAATGGATTATAGGATTACTAGACAAACAACAAACTTCATAGGGAAAAAGACAAACAACTACTTAAGCTGTGGATCAGCTTACTCTGCAGGTAATCACATGTTGTTTAGTTGAGTTCCTCCTAGTAATCGTTTATACCACCATCACATAGGTGAGGTGTGGGTGGTAAAAGGGGATCGATTACAAATGAGATAATTACACATAGTTGTTCTCCCATTCTCTCATTTAACCATAGGCTTGAGGCATGGGAGAAAATTGCATGTGACTTGGGGTTTGGTGTTTTCTCTGAGGAAGGGTTTCCAACATTTTAACTTCTCAATAGTCACTATTTAGCCTTAAATGGCAGAAAAGGTGATGATATCTAAAATTATCAATCCATCCACCCACTCATCAAATATTTATCAATTCCACTGTCTGCTGCTAGGGAAGAGATTCTGAGTTCCATGTATATGTGTACAATACTTGTCTTGATACTTATTTGTGTGTTTGTTTATATTTCAGTGCATGGATCCTCTCTGTCTCTGCAATCAAGTACCTCATCCATCTATTCCACTGTAAGTACTTTACTCCTTGTACAATCTTTGCTCAAGTTTTTGACAACAACCAATGCCAGTTAAAATAAACACAAGAGTTGACATAGCTTTAAATGCGGGCCACTTTGGTATGCAGTTAAGCAGAAGGATTCTGAAAGCTTGTTGAGTATGGAACAAAGAAACGTAAAGGAGCATGTATTGTTTTTAAAGGGGATGCCCTTGGGGGGTGTGGAATTCGGCATCAGTGTCAGTCAGTACACCGTGGGTGGCTTGATATATTTCAGCCATTTAGAGTATTAAATGGTAAACACAAGGGACATGTTTTGCCACATATCTTTTCTAACAATATAAATGAAAAGTACTTTTCATTTCTTTCAATTCATAGGGAACTTAATAATAAATAATAAAGATAATATCATTTATTATTGCAATCATCAATGAGTTAAACATCAATGTTGATCTTGGCCACTTAAGAATAGTTAAGGATTTATTTTTAGGTCTGTGTGTGTTTAGGTGTTTTGTTTAAAGGTACTCCTTATGGTCAGTGCCCTGACCGATGTTTTAAGGGATTGGTCAGCAGTTAAGGGATTAGTCACTAGAGTGACCATTTGCCCAGGTAGGCAGAACTCTCGCTCCCCAGTACTCATCTCATTATGCATACAGATTTATTCACCACTCAATGTATTAACACATAGAGGATGAATAGAAGTTATACCACCTTTTCAGTTAATGTAGGGCCCTCACTTAAGCCACCCATTTGGTCATACCTGGTGGCCCTTCAGGTGAGACTAATGAATCACACCTGTATTGGGACACCCTCGTTAGTGCACCAGGTAAGTCCTGGTGCCTCAGGTGCGTCTTGGCTAGACTGGACACCCAGGTGAGAAGTTAGGAGTTGAATGGCCCATTACTAGTCTGCTGAAGGTCAGGTAGTGGTAGTACAGGTGTGGGGATGGCATCTAGCCAACACACATTGATTCTTATCACTACTAGGAGGATTTCTGCATCCTGTCAGTTCCGTAAAGGCATTCAAAAGGTGCACTATTGCATGTGAATGCTGCTCCTTAATTTTTCCATGAATCAATCATGTTTCCTCTGAATCTGTACCAGACATGATGTGTTATATGGGACATGCTTGAATACATTGTATCCGTCTAAAGGAAAATTCTCTCTTTTGGACACATTTAAAGTTGCTTTTGTAGGCATGTGGCCTAAACTAATAGGTTGGATATTATCTAAATTTCTTTCTGGTTTTAATAGATTGGGGATAGCTCATAAGTGGTATCCCTCAATTAGATTTTACTGTAACTAGATGAACTGCTTATCAAGACAGTAATGTATCTTAAGGAATATTCTCAAACCTCTCTCGTCAGGATATCAAAAGAAGGCCTGGTGGTTTTATTTGTCACAAAGATACAAATTTGTTCAGTGAGCAGTTAACTAACCCCTACTGTGTTAAAAGCATACATACTGAAAAGGTTGTGAAAGAAATATGTACGACTACAAACACATGCACTTTTAAGCCTCTTTTGTGTATATATGTATAGGGTGTCGCATATTGTGTGAAAAGGTGTGATACACCCACTAAACAGGAACAGAGCTGTGTTTGAATAAAGTAAATGATGCCTAAACGATAGGTTTATTTAGTTGTGTAAAATTCTCCCGCTCATTGTTGTTTCTTTACTTAAACACCCCTTGTCACTTTTTGGAGTGTTAAGTATTGTTATCCAGGTGTTTTTTACCTGTAGCCTCTATTACCTGTGTTCATATTAGGGTGATCACTTAACACTACCTGACTGGGTAAGATGACTACTTAGGGCACGCAGAACTGATTTCATCAATTTAAAGGACATGCCTTAAATCAGCAGTACACCTAGAAGAATACCATGTCAGTTTGGACAATCGTCAAACTATTCAAGTGAGCAACAATGTGCCAAGAGGTTGTTCGTTTCAGCGTAGGATAAAAGCAGATAAAGGTTTGAAAAAAGTGAAGTAATTGTTATGCAGGCTGCTTTAAGACATTTGTTAAAAGGTGTGCTTATCTGCGTGAACTAAATTGAGTGGGTGACCAAGGCTGCAGAGGTAAATCAGTCCACAAGGGTTCTCTCACTCCCTCAATGAATGGATTCTCCATTGCCTTTTCTCAGAACAGAGCTCCCCGTTGGTTTAGTACCCAGAACATTCATTCTAACCATGCTCCTTTCTTATATGTTGCCTACAATGCTATGGGTTTAAAATCTCTGAAGTGGCTAGCTCTACTAGATATTAAGTTAGGGAGAAATATTTTTCTCTGATTCTCTGTTAAGCTTTCTTCAGGCTAAACAATTTCTTTTGAAAATAGCCACATATGAAATAATCTACTTGTCAAAATTCTTTTAAGTCATACTTGTCTCCTTCTTTTAGTGAGATAAAAAAAATTGAACCTATGTACTTAATTAAATCTCATTCAAATGTTTAGATGAATGTTTTCAAATATTTTCAAATATTTTTTGCAGGCTGAAGATAAACAAGCATCTGAGGTAAGAAAGAGTGTTGTTTTTATTATATTCATTGCATTCATTTTATTTGGTTCATATTATTTCATACCGTTGGTGATGTTATTTTGGTTTGTACCTAGAAATACCTGGTGGTCAAACTATGAATTATTCTATTTCAGTTCCATTTAACACCTTTGAGATGCAACACCAAAGAAATCCCATAGAGATTTCTATAGGATTTTCACAGAAATTTCCCCTTGTGAGCTACTTGAAAAATAATGTATGATACATGGATAGGCTAAAAAAAACATGTTTTAGTCATATATTACTACAACTGCATGTATGATATTGAAAATAGCTCCTTTGCCATGAGGATTGATTATGATAGAAAATCATTTCCAGGGAGTAATAACCAATAGGTGGTTATAACACATTGCCAGAATCAGTCACCCAGGTGTTGGTATCACCTGTCTCATAATCCATATCTCACGCTATTTGTCATAAATCACAGCCTACCTGTCACAGACAGCTGCTGGGGGTGGGAGGGACTCTGACCCTTACTCCATCAATCAGCGTGGATCCCTGAAATCTGTACAGTTCTTCCATACTCACATGGTATTTGTAATCATGCATTATAGTGGCAGCAAGTTCTGTGGAAATATGATGGTTTTGGATATAAATGAAAACAGGAACAATGACAATTGGTTAAGGGTGGACATGTGGTTAAAGGGTATTGGATTCATATATTGATTGATAAGGAATCATTTAAGAACAAAATTCCACTTAATATCTTATTTGGCAGCAAATGAATTCTCTTGTTATGGCATGCCACTTGCTCTCATGTACAGACCTCTCACACACTCTCAAATGCTGTAATTGAATAGCTCACACGGTAGTCAATGTCTGGGATTGCTGGCAGTGGTTACAACAAGAGTGTCATCAGTTCCCTTCCATATCCTTTATCCACGAAATAAGATTTCAGCTTTGCCTGTAGGTGTATAGAGATAAAGGGAAAGTCAGCTGAAAACTATCATGAGATTAGCGGGGAAGTTGTCTAGAGAATTGGTTTAAGAGGTAATCAGCCCAAGTCATTTCTTCCTTCCTTTAAGAGCAAATTGAATGCTACTTGAAAGCAGCTAGTTCCTGATGTATTACAGGTAGACTATCTAGTGGAGTTCAGCCTGATTCCTGATATGCAGGTTGATTTCTCGTATTTAACCCTCGCCATATGGTGTTTTATCTGGGTGCCTGGTCAGTGTTATTTAGGGCCTTATTTATCACTCACCCCTGGTGAGTTATGCCCCATTTTATCACGCCTATGCCCTATACCGCACTATTCAGCCCCCAAGAGCCTTTTGAAAAAAGTCTAATTGGAAATAAAAGGAGATTATTTGAGAATGCTGCACAGTGCCCCCTGGTGTGAGTCGCGGTGATTAAGTTCACCTGTGATACATGCAGGTGGGTCTTTACGAGTGCAGGGTGCACACCCCTCCAGCAAATCTATGAACTTCTCAAATAGTAAATCTTAGCAGTCTATTTTTGCTGCACTCTCTGCATACCTTTCCTAGCCATACTTGAGTGATTGTCACACATAGGTTTGCACCCTCACTTTAACATGCCTATATACAATATGCAATAGAATACAACACTTGTATTATGTGATTTAATATTTGAAGAAAAAGTTTAAATTTGTACTGTACTGTACTGTATTGCATTGAATTTGTTTAAATATCTCATGCAAACAGCTAAGTTGAATTACGCTGTTACTCTCTTCAGTGGTGCATGTAGGAAATAGTCCCTATGTCTGCCACTAGGTGGATGAAAAATGTAGTTGGTGGGGATATTGCTTCCCAGTGAAATTTGTTTACACTGAGGAATTGTTGTTTTCGTTTCTGAAATAATTACAGTGAAAGTGATTGGCATATTCTTCATTTTCACGATAATAATCAGCACTATTTTCCCTGCCCCAGTCTGACCCTGTATTTAACAGGGGAGCAGGCCATGCCTCATGTTGAGCTAGTGGTACCATGTCTACAAAGAGCCCTTCTAGTGCTATACAAACAGCATTGATACACAGCACCTGTAGAGGTCACGGGGGTCACCACCCTGCCAAACTGTTTTGCCATACTGTAACCACAAGATTCCCGATAAATCCAAATAATTTAGACACATGGTAAAACTGGATACCCCTATCATAGAAACGGGATTAACTTGCATCAGGTATGATCTGGGGGGATAACTATATTTGGGAAGAGATTGAATATGATATTTTCATATCCATGCTAAAGATGTCTGATAGGATTCAGGATAGGGTACTTCAGGGGTATTTTCTGTATGGAATGTAAATATGCCTTAAATCCTGGTAGAAGTTTATGCTTTTCTGCATAAGTGCTGATAAAAACAGGAGCAGGCTGCATGCAGTAGGTGGCATCAGGTGGCATTTGGGAATGATATATGAAATATTCACAAGTTCATGACCAGGTCAGGAACATATGGTGCCCTTGCTGACTGCATGGAGGTCATTATAGAATATGCCAGTCAGGGAAATATGACACTTCGATATGTATCATAATAGCTATCAGTATGAAAATAATTCACAATGGTAATGGTTGTCCCACTACTTCATCTTTAGGCGATCTCCCTTATACTTTCTATGTCAGGTACTATTGAATTGTTGAACATATTTGTGGAATATCTTCCAAAAAAGATTCATTACAAGTTAAAATGCCATTGATTTGTTTTCAATCTGGATATCAATTAGTACTGGCGAAGGTGTCTCAATTGGTAATTTGATATCTGTCTCTGACTAAGACATGGTAATGTACCTGAGCTGATGTTAGCAATGAGGACACAAATATTATGTTGGCTAGTTGTAGGAGAAATCACTTGAAATCCACAAGCTAGCATTCCCATTAACAGCATATGGTGCCGAGTGGTTTTGTATTGGAAACATATCTGCACACCCCCACACCCACCATGAGTTCTGTGGCAGATAGGAATGCATGCAGATTACTTTCCAGCAACTATTTGGGTGATGGGCACCCTACCGGATACTTGTGCCACACAGAAGTGCCTGGAATCATCTGCTCCAGCTATCAGGGCAGTCACTTGTAGGGTTTATGGGAGAGTCTGTGATCACTAGATGAACCACAAATATTCCATTTCCTGTGCATTTCAAGAGCCATCATGCACTAGTCCCATGAGGGTGGCATCTTTATTGGCTTTCATTCAACAACTCTCCACACAGAGAAAAAAATGTAAATGTTTATAACATCGACAACAGTTATGGTATTCCTTATAGTTATGGTGACCACACAACCATTAACTCCTAGAACTCCATAACTGAAAAAGTCCTTTTTCTGAAATCAAACCTAGTATGCTTTGATTTATTTTAGATTGTATGGCAGTTTACTGATATGATTCAAAGTAAAAGTGTTTAAACTGAATAAAAAGAAACATGAGTAAAAATATCTATGTGTATTAAAACAGTCTTGTGATAAATACAAGTTGCTATTAATGCCATGTTAGTTTTGGAGAAAGAAATGTGCAATTTTACATGACTTTATATTTAAACATTTGCAATGTATTGGTACAGAGTGTGACTCATTCATATGTACTCTATTAGAATTCTGATTACGAGTTTGAATAACACACATCTCTTTGTCAGAGAAATAGTTGTGCTGCATGTCCGTGCAGACTGTGAATATATCTGCTTATTCTGTCGGAAGTAATGTGGTTTATATCCTCTGCTGGTAAAAACATTCTGCTGTCCAGCGGTGGCAGCTGGTTAGTCAACTTCACACACAATGGACAGACCTCAAAATAAGCAACCAATTCCATTTAGAATCACATACACACACATTCACTGGCAACAGCGGGTAGTCAATAGTTGTAGTTTTTTACATGGGAATACACAATTAACGATCACTCACTGTTGAAAAAAAATATATATGAAATAATAAAAAAGTATGTATTACACACCATTAACTCATGGGGATTGAGTATTTTATCAGCTTTACATGTTGTCAGTCAATCAGTCAGTCAACTAGTTCAGTAATAACTGGGAGTCTGGATTTGCCACAGGATTACTTTTGCCATCCAGTTTGGTATTTGTTTTGAATATGTCTCGACAAGTGGCTGAAGAGGGGGCCTGGCAGAGCGTTGCTACAAGTACCTCCGAGTGTCCCCAGGTGGCGCTGTTTTGGTGTTGCCGATATGTTTGAAGCTGCTGCAGCCAGGGTACCTAGAGGTGGTAGGAGGAGAGCTGGAGAGAAAGTGATACCTGAGCCAAGCACTTAACATACCTTACCTACATCACCAGCAGCCAAAACCTGCACCACACTTGATTACAAGTCCTGTCCTTCAAAACCCGGAGAGCAGAGCCCCACTCGCCACTAGCTTGTCAGGAATTCACAGAACATGTTATGATTCATTTCACTGGGTTGATATCAGCATGGCTACATCATGTAGCTGAGCTCAAAGGACCTGTGGAATCATACATACATGTATGTAACTCAAGGCTAACGGATCTTTAAAAGTTCTCTTGGAAAATGCAGTAATTGTGCATTCTCACACCTACAACCGGAATGCCTAATTTTTGCATTAAGTGAATGATGTTGGACTACTACAATTAAGTTACCCTTACCATATGAAGCTTGGACTACCAAAGCATATCTAGGATTTCCCTAGTCTCAGCTTCATTTGCTTCTGGTGTAGAAATGTGTATTGCTGATACTCAGGGCATCAAAAAATCTTATCTTTTTGGGGGTCATTTTTCTGGCGTCTTGTACTAATGGTCGATTAGGATGCAGGATAACACCATGATAGAGAGGTTGTTTACGTCCCCTCCTTGTCTTCACTCCGAGGAATTACTGGTCGGGCCTGGTGTGGCTTAATGAGGGCTGTCCACAGCAAGGTGTAATTTCCAGTGGAGGACCATGATATATGCATACAGGAACTGATAGGGGACTAGCATACTTCCATGTAGCAGAGTGCCGAAACATATTTTAAAGCAGACATCGCTTAAAGGAATGGGATACTACTACTGAGCTTATTGATATTCTCATAGGTGGATTCTAACTTACTCTATGACACCATACCTAGAGTGCAGACAGAACACTTATAAGAAGGATATTGACATTATTTTGCCATTTGATATCGTCGAAGGAGTTTCCTTACAGATTGTCGGTATCTGACATAGTAAACACTTATATTCTAGTCAGATATCAATTTTAGCAAAACAACAACTATTGATTATGCCTATGGATATTATTAAATGCATATTCCTATAGAGGCTTGAATAACATTCGGAAGTTTGAGAAATCTCACATAGCACTGAGAGGAATCAGTTTATGTATCAGTAACCTCAAGCATGAATGCTATAGAAACATTGCCATCATAGAGCACAAGAGCAAAAAAGTTATTTTCACCGAGACACTCAATGAATGTCTGGAAAGATACAGCTGAAGTAGATGGATTTGAGTGTATGGTTATGTTTACATAACCTGTAATTACGTCAGGAAGGGGAGGATCATAATGTACCAATCTATACTTAGAGACAGTGTGCACTAGTATATATAGTTTAGAGCATATGCAGACATGACAATTCACTCGCATGGTTTTCAACCTGATATTCATACAAATATCTATGCTTTACCATTGCTGTTGGAGTTAGCGATCTATCTATAAAAGTTATCAGTGGATATTTTTCATGGATTACCAACAAAATTGAGCTTACATCTGCAGATAGACATAAACATCTTATAGCTGTGGCTTTCTCTGAAAATCACTGAGAATGGAGAACTAATGGATTATGAAAAAAAGAATTCGGTCAATGGCCTGAGACATTTGTTATCACATTCACAGCGATAGCTATCACCTATAAATATAGCATCTCAGCCAGTGGCCATCCAATTTGTGGAATTGTGCCAGTTGTGTATGTGTGGAATCTGTGTCCCACTTAATCCTGCTAGCATCTCCTCTTACTGGTCCTCCCACTACTGGAGCCCATAGACTCTGGGCGCGATAATACCTGCCGAGAAATCCATCACTGGACGAGCTAGCGGCACAAGGAATGCATTATCTCCCTCCATACCAGAAACTCACGTGGTTGGCGCCCAAATCAGGCACATTGTGTTTTACAAGCACCCTCATGTTTCTGGCAAATTAGCGGGTATTCCAACAACGACCGGAGCAGACTAACGCTCCTGCGGCGTTGACAAGTGCTATCTCCAACCATCCTGGGACCATCAGCTCTGGATGCATACCAGCGACTTGCTGGCTACTTTCCGTGTTAGTACGCGGGACTCCTGGCACCTCGGACTGTCAACAGCATGCACTCGCCAAAGTATCCAACCCTTCCCAGCGGTCGATTGGACCCTGAGAACATGACCCTACTCCATACCTGCGTAAATATTGTGGTGTCCGTTTCGTTCCGCAAATACCCCACAGCTCAAGGCAACGTAAATTACTTGCATGTGTAACAGAATAAAGTGAAGATCACATCCCCCGCAAACCACTTCCCAGTGGGTCTTCGGAGATCCAGAACCTCATAATTGCAGCATTTTTGGTCTTGATGGGTGTCGATCACAGCGAAATTACTCGTTCCTTGGATGTTTATTATTAGAGTATGTATCATATTAGTGACAGTGATTGCGGCAAGGCCTGGATTACCTAGGTTGGCGTAAGCAAGGAAATCCACGGGATAGCTACTTGGTATGGCCTTCAGAAACCTGAATTCTCAGACTCTCAGATAAGCATGGAAGGCGCAGACCGCAGACGCATTAACGCAGGAATTAGGAACTTCTCAAGTCTTCTCACTATGTAGAGCTTCAAACAATCCTCACAGTTAAGGATTTTCCTCCCTGACAAGGATTCATTGGAAGGAGCACACCAGGATATCAAGTGAGAAATCGTTCAGAACATAGGAAATTACTCCTAGCCATCAGCGTGATGTTTAATCCAAATGTGTACCAGTACAAGAGGATCTAGCACAGTGCAGTTGGGCAAGGGAAACAATCTATTACAGTGTAAAGAATTTCTCTCTCAAATGCGTCATTAAATTTGATGATTTGTACAAAAATACAATGAACAGAGGAACAGATTTTCTTTTGAATTTGGAGGTGAACTGCACTTGGACATGCACTGTATTTGTGACACTGTTTGTGACAAATGTTGAACATTGACCTGGAATCTTACAAGTCAAGAATAATCCTAAGTGATGAATAGTGATAATCTTGGTATGAGTAATACCTACACTAAGTGGGTGGTCAGATAAAGACTACTACTCAAAGAACACAATAACCACTGGCAATAAGGATTAAGAGAGTGAATAGCTTTGCCCTTATCAGTAAAGGTCAGCATACCAGGTATTGTCACAAGTTATAGAGCACCTTGGAGACAATAGATACATGGACAATAAGGACCGGAGAGTGAATTGTTCTGGCCTTATCAAGAAAGGTCATCATACCTGGTATTGTCTTAGACCACAGAGCACCTTGGAGACAATAGATTGGAATGACATTCTGCTACCTTGTCACCTAGAGAAATCTTGTTCCAATATACACCTGACCGTATGTAATCAGAAACCAAGGACCACAATCTCTCTCCTTAGAGATACTTTAATGAGAACTTTCTACCTGCCAATCATCCAGAAGTGTCTGTTAATTAAGTGCCTCTTTGATTCGATGTGGTCAGTGTAAGGATGAAAAACAGTGAGAAGTTTGGTAACCCCATCACTATGTCCCAGCCTGCAAAACCCAGAAAGCATCGCAGATACACCATGAGTCTCATAGACCGTGTGGTAAGTATATTCTAGGTATTGGAATATACATAGTTCCCTCAGCACCATGAGAAGTTATGGTTATTGTGGTGAGGAGTGATGTAGGATATCTAGTACCTACCTAGTTTACTGACTGCAATTGTTATTAATTCTTAATCTGTCATTGTAAAAGTTTGTATTAAAAAGATATTTTAAATATCTTGGAAAAATCATTAAACTAAAATATTCCCCACATTTAATGGTGATACTTTTTGAAAAATAACAAAAAATTATGGAACAAATTTTATAGATCATATATTAATTTGATAAAAACGAGTTATATGTATTGTATTTGTCTATTTGTTAAGGCATCACAAATAAGTCTTAGTGAGCTAAAGCATATTAACACAGCATATTAAAAGAAAGTTGGAAATATTTGGGTTGAAATTCAGGCCAAGCATTTCTTGTTTATGTAACTTTTATTTAAGCCCAATGGCACTCTGTTTCTCTGCATGTTGACTCTAGTGGAGCTATTTTTTGCCCTGTGTGTTTTACCACCTGCTGGCTGTGTAGTTATGATATACAGCGGAGGGTAAAGCCACCATGCTGGTCTGTGGTATCAACCCAAAATAATAGGCCCATAAAGATCATGAAGATCTCAGCACTTTTCTAGCCTCTGCTGATCCATGCAGTGAATCTTTGAGGACAGAACCCATGGGCTATTTATCATTCATTGTGGATGTACAAATTCTATTGAACGTTCAGACCGACCCTTCTAAAGGGTGGTACCCATGGTTATTTTGTTATACATTCTATATGAACTCTATAGTCCTACTTTTTTAGGACAGTTAATTCATCATTGATTCTGAAAGCGTAGATTCTGTAGTATGTTCAGGTATACCCAGATAATGCAGGCTGACCCTTCAGCTATCAACATTCCATTCACGTATGTGCGTAGATGTTCACACTGTTAGGGTTTGGTTAAGGTTACCAGGATCTGGTCAATTTGCTGGCTATTGATTTCATATCTTAATATGTCTCTGCCAGCGCTGGGAAGTCAACCGTGCTGTAGCTTGGGTCTGTTTACCAGGAGACTGAGGGGGGTGCCGCAATAGATTATAGCAATTAGCACACAGGTCACCACCATCTGGGGCATGGCCCAACATTTACAATATGATCTCAACAGGCAATTTATCATTCCAAAACTGAATCGCTACTTTCCAATTATGGGTCTCCTTCAGAAACTGCTATATCTGCTTACAATAATGGTCACTCCAGGACACACTTTAAGACTACATTTAGCAGATCATTATTGTTATCCTGGGTGTTCTTTATTTACATTTCAAATCATTTCAAAAGGCATTGATTTATTGGATGTATAAGACAGGCCACAGAATACACATTCTTTCCTATCTACAGGGCATATCAGGTTAGTAAGTTGTAGATGGCAGCACATGTGGTTCATCTTGAGTATCACCTAGTGAGGAAATTGTGAACTAAAAGCTACATTTATAAATTTCAAACAAATACAGCACATCTGCTGTCAAAAAGATGATTGAGCGATGTTAGTAACAACAATCATCGTAGGATATGGAAAATCACAGACACTATTTTTTCAGATTACTTCCAATTCATCTAGGTTTCATCTTACAATATTTGTTTTTCAGGGTCTCATAATCATTCAGAATTGCTAAGCATGCTCACATGGAGTCTAGTGTTGCTTCAGTACTTCAGGCATAGTATTTAGTGGTAGAAAGGGGAGTCAGGAAGGCAATTCTCAGGAAACTGATCTGAATAAGACAGTTAAGGGAACAGGAGGGAACTTTGTGCAAGAGGCAAATATTTGATGGCCTGGGATCTACAATATTTATTGTGCTGTAAAAAGACTTTTTAAACAACAATTACATTTGAAACATTTCAATATCTGTATTAATGCAGAAATAGATTTTGGACGTTCATTCCTATTTTCATATTTCTTACATTTGTCTAACAGATTCTCATCCTTTTCTAAAGAGCAATTTGCATCTTTGACCACCTTATTCCTAAAACATGAAGCCCAGCTTCTTCATAAGGTTTACACCTGGCCACAATCTGTGGAATTCAACACTGAGGAGAGTTTTGATATTGTTGAACTTTTGTTTTTGACCACCAGGTTATAAAATTTTCTTACATTTTTGATAAGAAAATGACTTTATTTTCCTTTTACTTACTTTTGTGTGTTATGATCTTTCAAAATGAGTGCTTATTTTCCTGCATTATGTTTTGTGGTGTTATTTTTGTGTGTGTGTGGGTGTGTATGTTTCTTTTTAAACATCTACTAATTAATTTTTGTATTAATCCAATAATGGTTATATATTTATTAGGTATTAATTATTATATTTGCAAAGACAATAATAGCTTTCCATATAAATAACTTCATAATACATTCATTCACAATTCTTGAGAATTATAGTGTATGTCACATAAGATAAGTAGATTACCTTAAATCAACCATTATATTTAAGAAATCTCAATCATATATAGGAGTTTATCTCAATAAAAAGCAAGCCATTATAAGTATATTAATACATATTGATATGCTTTTACGAAAAGAGAACTTTCCCATTGTTATCTTCTTCTGAAACTGAGATGACCTCCCCCTCAACTTGTAACAACGTACTATTAACCGTGTGACTGAACTAACTGAGAACTAATGGCCCTTCTAGAGTAGTTGCGTCCACGACTAACAGAATGTGACGTTTGCCTTCTTTGTGTCTTGTTGCTGCTACCCTGTAGGCGAGAGGGGCATGTGGTGGAGGTGGCGCCACTGTAGGTGACGGCCTGGGCCCCCTCACTCAGGCCTACTGGGATGCCTATCTAGAGAGTGTACTGGTAGAGGACGATGATGTCAGCCGACCCGAACAAGTAATCCAGCATTTCTAATAAGCATCCCAACTCTTTGTGCTCGTCGTCGCTCTCCTCAGCAGGCCCCCAGGCTCCCCCTGGTGTCAGCCGTGCACACTAATGATGGTGCTCCACTCGCATTGGAGGGCTTGCTGGGGAAAGATTGTCTTCTCTACTTTTGGATGTTGTTTTTGTGCCTGGCCTGCTGCGAGTCTCGGCCATGTGCTTGTGTCTCTATATGTACTCCCTTTATACATAACTCCTAGACAAAATGTAAACCAAAATCTCTAAATTCAGATTTTTAAAAGTAAGCCTTGATGTTTTGATTCTGTAACTTAGGTTTTGGAATACCTCTAATCTGACTGATGCGTATTCTAAGTTCATTTATTGAAATTTGATAAACCCCTGTTCAATATTGATTAAAGTACATAGTCTCAAATTCTTTAAAAAAATACAGAAAACTCTTTATATTTCAACTGGAAATCCCTATCCAAAAGTTTTTGCCAACGGAAGTGTTTAGCACTTCCTACAAAATTCAAGAGTTTTTATTCTTTTGGAATTTTATAACCCCCAGTAAAGCCAGTACTTAACTCACACCTTTCTTGTACCTCCCTTTGGTGTACCTCCCCCAGAAGTTGTATAGAGCGTATATAGCAAGCGCGCTGATTCTGTGCTAGGTATGTGACAGTTCCCGTGCAAAGTTCTAGAAGCATGATAGTTGTTCCTTGTACTACTACAGTATAGAGACCACCGCCGTCGCCAGCATGCATGTCGCCTTGAGACTCTGCGCTTGGTTTGATCTAGTCGCTAACTCTCTTCACCCTCCTCTCCTCTCCAGATCCGCAAGCTGCGCCGGGAGTTAGACACGGCTCAGGATAAGGTGTCGACCCTCACTACCCAGCTCACCACCAACGTAAGTACCTTTTCCACCTCTCACCCACCTACATGGCTGCTGTCTATACTACAGTAATACTACTCCAGGCTGCTAGAGTCCACACTTGCATCGTGAATCACCCTAATCCGTATTGACCTCAAACACATGTACATCACCATCTAATCAATTATTCATTATTGTCATCATTTCCATTTCTTCATCAAAATCATCAATGATCCTAACTCACATTGACCTCAGGCATATATACATCTCCATCACATGATCATCATCTCATTATTTTCATCATTTTGCTGTCATCATTACATTTTGCGACAGTATCAATACTGCAATACTTTATGATCTGTTATTTACTTCAGACACATTTATATTACCATGATAAAGCCATCATCTCATTAGTGTCATCATTGTCGCATCATCATCATCATCATCAAATCTCTTATATACTCATCTTGATGTCATCAGCAGTTTACCTGTCATGTCCGGTTCATCAAATTTATCAGTATGTATTTTTTTCAGTGAATTGTCATAAATGCTTTGTCTATACAGTCCGGAGAAAAAGTCCTAGAATCTGATCAGATTGTATAGCTATGTTTAGAGGTTTCTTGTATGCACTCATGAGTCGCACTGCAGACAACTACTGCCATCTGGATGTGAGTGATTGAACCAAAAATAAAATTAGTTCTCACTTTGCCCAGCAGATGTCACTGTCATTGGCACCCACAGCTGTACTCCTGCTCTGGAGCTTCATGCAGGAGTGACTTGATGCTGATATAATTTCCTATATTTACACTCCAAAATGAAATGAGATGAGCTGATTTAGATGGGTGTCATCACATTGGCTTTGAACATGTGGCCGTGCCCCTGACAGGTACACACCATGAATGCTACAGGTTACCACGAGTCAAGGAATGGGATTTCCTCAATGCTGAAAGTTGAAGGCCGCATAAACGAAATATGCGATCACTTCAAAAGTATCCTATGTTTAATCTTTATCAGCCATCATATGTGTATGACGAGATATCACAGTTATCTTCCTCAAAGGATGTATTATAACTGATTCACACTCAGAGTTCACATGGGAAAATGTCCGATGGATTTTCTGATAATGTTGGAAATTATTAATTGATTCAGTCAAAAATGAATCAAAATACTTCAGTGGAGTTTTGGTTTGTATTTAAGTCAACACTTCCCCTTCACTCTTTCAATGAATTTTTTTAAAGAAGGGCATTCTAAAATGATCAGGTATTTTCATCCTTTGAAGGTGTGTTTTGTTTTAGTAATCTAATATAGCCTTATTGTATGATGGGATTGTTAAAAACTTTTCTGAATTCATTAAATCACATAATTGGGTTATTTTTATATGTATGTTGAAACATTTCCTTTCTCAACCTCATCAAGAGTCCAGTTCTCTGTATATGATGGGATCCTCAGGGTAATATCACATACCAAATTCCTTTGAAGATGCCTTACTCTGTCAAGGAAGCTGTGGAGTGATGACAGTTTAGTATCATGTTTCTCCACCAGATGTCTCTGTGTGTCACATGACGTGCCTGTGATGCCAGGATCTCAGCATCAGAGGGCCAGTCATCAATATTGCCTGGGATTATGATGACATGCTCGGTTTTCATTCTTTGACGTGTAATCAGCATCTTGGGACCTTGAGGGGACATAAATTACCCATCTCTCTTGGCAATTAAAGATGTTATTACTTGGTTCAGAGATTAGGTAACAAGCAAATGTCATCTCCATACAGATGCAATACATGTGTGATACATATACATGTACGTAGAAAGGAGAAATGCTTGATCCAAAATGTCGGAAAGATCGTAGGGATTTAAGGAGTATATTTTAACTCCATCCCAGAAATCTATCAAAATGATACCTTTTCTGATTGTTGCATACTCACTATAACTTATTTCACATTTTTGAAAAATGATTAGTCATAGTAAATTGATTATTCAGCAATGAAACAGAGTGGGCTCATGCTTTCTGTACATGATCAGAGATGTAGAATAGAAGAAAATATCAGGCTAGTGATACAAACTGAAATAATAAAAAAAGTCAAAATCAATGACTAAATTTAGCTGCTATGTGTTAATTCATTGAAGGCAATGCTGTTCAAATTTACCCATGTTTAGCTTATTTGGATAAGGATAATTGAAAAATAACACAAGTTATGTGATGTAGCACTCAGTAATATGATTTTAGTAATGATTTGCCTAGGTAGTGTGCAAAAGACATCTGTCAATAGATAAAGATTAATGAATGTTTGAACAGGGATAGAACGCAGAAGTTCTGGAATGCTACCTATTTATTAGTTCAAAAGACCAGTGACCAAAGAAGGTGAAAAGTAATCAAATCCTAAACCTTGATATCACACCATGGGCAATTTAATTACCCAAAACCTGAAAAAGAATATATTCTCTTAAAGAATATTGTAGTGAGAACATATGTTGCACTTCTAAAAGCATTGTTTTTTGTAAGCATTGTCTGACACATGACAATATCAACAAAATAGACAAATATTTCGTAAAAATATTTGACTTACAAAAATGTTTCTCCTGTTGGTTTTAACAACCTTCCTCCAAATATTTTTCAAATATCTCAAAATTTGAGGAGTTATTTTGACTTAGTCCGACCACAAATTCACTCTAGATACACATGGGTTAAACACTCAGTAGATGGTGATCCTTCATTCCTTAAGAAAACTCCCACAAATGACCAGTGTTATCACGTTATCATAAATTCCCTCAGAAAGGAAACACTTGAAAATAAACTGTAATTGTTAGTTACAAACAAGATATCCTAAGAGGCGCCTGTGGTACTTATGGGTTAGGGGTTATATAAACAGAAAACAGATCAACTCCTCTGTCCAGATTTAGGACAGATCAAGTAACAGTACATAGTTCAAGAGCAGAAAAATCGCCCATGAGAAATAAATGTAGAAAATTAATCATTCACAAATATTGTGGGAAAAGCTATATGATATCCGTCCAACGTGAATAGATGGAATGCAATCTTAATGGGAGGATTTTTAAGTTGCTCGGTCACGTCACCATATTTTATATGCATGGCGTCATTACTGATCAGTGTCTGCAACATCTCTCAATGTTCATGTATGTGAGTACCGCACATCTATAAAAGCTTTGCAAGGCACTGATGCAGTTATTATATCATTACTCATATCATGCGAGCCGGGCCTACATTAAAGGAACACGTATAGTTGGCCAGTACTTGGCAAAGGTCAGGCCCTGGGAGCATGAGAAGCGTTAGTTTAATGTGTACATTACATAAACATCACAGCCTGATTGGCTGTGGAGAGACATGGCCCAGGGTCAAGTCTACCCATAACCATCTCCTGATGGGGCACATTTGAACATGCGTGTCCACGAGCTTGTACAGTACTTGTGTAGTTATATATTTCTGTATGGAGATGTGTATACATGATAGACTTTGTTAAGAAATGTTTCATGTGTCTCATACATTTTGTGATGGGGCCTGTTTTAACAGATGTGGTGAGCAAGAGCTTTATATTACATATCTATGCATACAGATGTGAAGATATTTAGTGAGGGATACAGTGTATCATATTTAAATCTCACAACATCCCCTGGATGGGACCATTTGAATTTATGTGGGCATGAGCCTATATAGGTATGTATGATTGACTTTGATGTTTATATTTGATAGCCTTTAGTGAGAGATTTCTCATGTACCTTGTATAACATCTCATGATGGGACCTATTTGAAGTACGGTGTAGCATGTGCATGAGCATGTACAGTTATGTATTTCTCCATAGAGAGGGGTATATATCAGCACCTCTGGTGAGAGATCTGTCTCTTGGGACCCCCTGAGCCAGTCACCCGAGACATGTGTATATATTACATCCATCATCAGGTGGAGCGGTGAGGGGAACCCTGGCATCTTTGGCTGATAAGGTTATACATAGCTCTTGAGCTTCCTTAGATTCAGCAAGATTAACCATGCTTAAGGGTCAGCAGAAACCCTTAATTGCATGATCATTTTTGATGTGATGAATACACAAATTTCCTTTTCCCACAATATATCTTAAAAACAAGGGTAGTGACTCTTTAATCATTAATCGGCAAAGAATCAGAGATATACAATATACCTTAGTTCCTTGCCTCTCTTGAGTTATTTATTTTCATTATCTTCTCATTTCAGAGAAATTCATTCATAGTGCAGCTAGCAGTTCTGATGTTTTGATTATTTCATTTTTTTTGTCGATCTCCTCTTTAAAGTATGGTATGAGTTAAGGACTAATAACCAAGCTGTTCTTTCGAGATAGAATATCCTTAATTATCCTCCAAGTATATAACATAGAGATAAAAACTTCTACCTTAAAATCTTCTGAGGTATTTAGATTGTATTTTTGGTCTAATGAGAGACTAATTCATGGTGGCCAGAGCGACTCATCACCATGTGATATATTTATTACCCCCGCTGGTGCCCGATGATGTGTATTTCAACTTGCGAATGGCGAGGACTCATCGCTTGTGTGTGTTAGTGTGAAATCCACACAGTAGCGGAGGGGTTGATATTGGGTGCAAGTGTCGCACAATTCACATTCTTGATGGATAAGATAGATTTACCTCACCAGCAGATAAAAAGAGATCCCAGCCTTGCTTGTACCAAAATAGCTGTGGTGATATGAAACAAACCGCCTGTTTGTATGTGAACCTTGAGGTTTATATGAATGTTTTGGCTTCTTCGATATAGTTACAGATGCAGTAGAGGGTTTGATGAAATAGGAGAAACAGAACATGAGTTTCTGATTTGTATTTTGTTAATGCAATTTTGTGACAATGGTGGCCATTTTTGAAATGTTATATTAGAAAGCATATTCAGTACGCTTAAAAAGTTATGTATTCTGATGATTAATGCATTTAACTGGTGTTTTCAGAATGGTCCCTTGGAAAAGTGATTTCTCTTTCTATAGCATGTGGCAGATACTTGAAAAATGTTTTCATGTGTTACAGGGATGTGAAGAAAAAGTGTGAGGAGGAGAGTGTTTTCTCACACATATCAGCTGTATGCTTCTCACTGCAGGGCAGCCATGTTTATGCCAGGCTTTGTCAACAATGTAACACTAGTCAAAACGGGAAACAGGGAGAGGGCTTAGAGCCCTCTGCTTGTATCTTAAAACTGATGTCACAAAATCCAGCAGCACATCTGAAATTTAGACAAGTGATAGAAGGGGTGATAAGGTCCTGAGATTTCCCACATTAAAGTTTAAAGAGGATAGGAGTTGATATTAGAGCACCATTTCTAACCAGTTCATTCTTGAACATCATATGTAGTCTGAATTTGATTAAGTACGATTAATGTATTAAAGCAGATATGTATGTGTATTTCCAAAATTTTGACCATAAGAATGCAATGATTTTTGAAGCTGTAAGGAAAGAAATGTTAACTGCATTTCTCTGACACAGATGAATATGAATAGACATCATTTATATCAGTGGTAGCTCTACAGTGTTAGCTCTTCTTATATCAAAGTAATAATACATGTAGTTATGAATAAGATCCATATGAAGTGGTAGCACCATCATTATTTTTGATCCACTGAGTCCAAGCTGAGCAGCTAGTTTAGTATTGGGTAATCCAGGAGCATGGCAGAGCTATAATCCCCTTAAATGTCCCCCCACCACTGCTGTGTTATCCCTTAAGCCTGGTCTGGTGGCCTGCAGAGGACGCCTGTGAGAACTCCCTTATTGTGTTAGCATGGATTCCAGCCAGGAAACGAGAGATTTAAACACTCCAGGTCACGGCTACAGAGGGAAAACAATAATCAATGGTGAGTCCAGAGTTGACTTCTGAAAACTTTGTCCTGGCTTCACCTCAAGATGTGACTGCAAAGCAAGTGTGTTCTAATGTATAATAGGTTGTGTAAAGATTTATTTCCCTTTTGCTATTCAGTTGATCATTATACATGATCAGGGGCAGATCCAGGTTCCAGTGTGGGTGGTTTGTTTTCGCAGAGAGGTTGATTCACCTCAGTGATTTGAAGCAAAACTAAATAGAATTTAAAAAAAAGGAAATAGAAAAAAACAACTCATTTTGTATTGTAAAGAAAGGTCCATCGCTGTACCCCTTGAATCTACTCTGCAATTACAAAGTCATAAAATGATGTCTCCTCTATATGGCTGGTTAGTGATTCATCTTAATTGTCCTTTAAGTAGCTATATCCATGAAAGATCATCATTGGCAGGGCGTTTCTCATCATGTAAATGAGAGAGTTTCTTCAAGGAAAGCATGAAACACTGGAGTCCATTAAAACTGTCATGTCAGTGTATGCTATTTGTTTGTGTAAAGAAAAAATTATTGTGTACATTGCGAGAAAAGACACTCTTTTGGCAAGTGTTTGTTTTGACCACCACGGTGAATGGTTTGGGATGCGTATGCGAGAAATGTCAGCCATATTGGATGACAGGCCGACAGATGGATTGGGATAAACTAATAGGGAGAAGGTTTTTTTATGGGTGTGCTTATGCCACGTTGTATTGGGAGTCCTGGTAGGTTCTGCCTTGCTGCGGCAGCCGTGTGTGGAGGAAACACAACACGTTTGCGGCAAACTTGCGCATGTTGTGCGAAGTGCATGTCAATCAAACTAATCCGAGAACGCCAACGCTGGCATAATTGCTCTGATTGAGTATTTCGGGGGTCACCCAGCCTGACACCTTTCTGGCTGGAAATATGCAACTTCTTAGCCCCAGATGAAATGTATTCCCCCTTGAAACTCACGAGCGAGACAAGAGATATGCCTTTGGGTATTGAATATGAAATCATGTTGATTTAGCAAATATTTACCCATATGCACAAGTCACTTGAGGGATAACTTTACGCAGTATCCTTGAGCTTGAACCGGTATTATAAGATTTTGAGGCTCACATACGTTTTTTCCATTAAGAACCGCTATGTCAAGTATTTGCTTCCCTTAGGAATGCAAAGGCAATGTGACTTGTATTCGTGTATCTCATTGGCTGAGTTCTGATACTTGTCCTCTACAGACAACCAGCTGCAGGTAGGCTCTTCAATCAGACCCCCTGCAAACAGTAACACACATAATTCTATAAAAATATTATATATATATATATATATATATATATATATATATATATACATATATATATATATATATATATATATATATATATATATATATATATATATATATATATATATATATATATATATATATATATATATATACATACATATATATATATAGTGTGTGTGTGTGTGGTTTTGGGGTATATTTAACCCCTTCCTCCTCCTATTTGGATGTTTCATGAAAGTTGGATGTGGTAGGTGGCTGACAGGTAATTAACAAGTTAATGGCTCTTGGCAGATGTAGATAATGCGTAATTGTTGGTATAGTAATAACTACCGCCTACTACAAATAGTATGGGTGAGTTCATGGATGTAACACTAGAGGTGTTTTGATAAAAGGTGCTATTAATTGTGACATCAGATGTAATTAATGGCTGGTCTGTTCCCGATGTGTCATCTTTTATTACCAGATGTCGCGCTGGAGACGAGCTACAAAGGGATGCCTTTGCATGGAATGTAGCGGGAATATTTCATGCTTATGACAGGGTTCAGATTTCACTGTTTCGTAGTCTATGGGTTGGTGCTATGATGCTGCTGCGGCTGACCCTGTATGTGTCCAGCATACTTGATAGCATGTAGAAAGTGGCTCTAGTTGACAACCTGCCATGGCTGGGTAAACAATAAAACCCTCAGGCCCACAACTAGATACACCCCTTACAACCAGAAAATCACTCTGAATCAAATACTTGAGTAAATAATTTTCATGAAATTATGATATAATCAATTTTCTTATTAAGTCTTATAGTATTTTTGATATGAAAATACGGCTAGATTTATTATGACTTCTTTTCAGGAAGTCAGCCAGTGTTGTTGAGGGTGTTTTATAGGTATGAGGGTTAATGATATGCGGCGATCAGGTAGTTATGCCTGTCTCACCTGGATGTAGTATACCAGGTGTACATAATGACTTGTCCAGGTTCTTACATACTACATCTGGCTGAACATATGTGCTCTAGACCAGTGCTACTTGTACATGTTGGGTAATTGGACCACCCATGACTTAAGCACTGTGGCACTTATTAGGGTTAATTAACGTCATACGTTGCAATATGTTGAACCTATGGGCCATTCTCACCAGACAAGCCGGCTGAGAAAAGTTACCAAAAACCAGGAGACCGTCTGTTATATTTCGTCAATCACAGAGAGATAATTAGTGGAAGGTCTTCGATTTCCATTGCCTTGAACCTCAAGTTCTTCTGGAGGAAATATTAAACCGGGTAGAAATCGTCAGTCGTTGAGATCTGTTATCTTCTCGTTGCCGCAATTTCACACCCAATGCCTTTATCTGTTGCACATTAGTTAGGGGAGATAGTTTTACTGGCCGCCGTATATCCGGAGATCCCTCGGAGCAGCCGGCAATCACAGGTGATGTATGGATAATCAGTGGGAGATAGGTGATTTATTGGTTATAACTCTCACACATTATCAGGAATCTCTGGGCCATTGGAGCAAGGATGCGGATTGACTTTTCTTATGATTGATAGGAGAAGTGTGTTGAACCTGGGAACTTTGCGAGCTATGGCGTAACGAGTGCTTGCTGGTATGGATAATTTCTTCCCGCTACTACCCAGAGTGAGGGGAAACACTTGTGGCATTTTTTCATCCACCACTTCCTATCTGGTTGCTACATGGGGTTTGCCAGAAGCTAGTTGTTGAGTGCGAACAGCTCTGGATGGGACAGAGTGACATCCTCCAGCTTTCAAGTGACACACCTACGTGCAAGATCCGCATCTTTTTCGTCAAAGGTGGGCATTTTACAGTGGAGTACATTTCACTTTGACTTTCAACTACCCCTATGGAGAAACAAGGCACCCATAGTGTCATCCAGCGCAATTAAGGTGATAATCTTCTCAAAACACTGAGATTTCCTAGAGCCTTACTCAGGTTCTCTATTTATACTGGAAGGCTTTTTACCTTTATCTAAAGGTGTGGGGTTACACGGAACTTCCTGAATCCCTGAACTCAAGAGCTCTTGAGTCTACCTCACCTACAGTGGGAGGTCTGTTTCCACTAGTGGAGATAGTCTCTAACTGTTAACATTTACCTGCGCTGCCTTAGAAGTGATCTAGCTTAGCGGTGTGCATTTCCGCGACTGACAGCTCCAAGGTCTAAATCACAACCTGACAGGTGGCAAGCCGAGACAATGCAGACTTGTCCAAGAACCAAAAACAATGATGCTGCACGCAGACAACAACGGCATCTCCAGGCTGACACAGCAGCGCCCCCTGTTGGCTCTGAGACAAGGCTTCGGAGCGGCACGGTAGCCGGGAAGAGCATGGCCGTCGCAGATAAGGAGAGTCTTAGGTTAAAGCACCAGTCGTGTCCTTTCCCCTTTGAGGCAAGTCAAGTTTGTTTTTCCTAGCTCAGTTTGGGATAGAATAACGTGGAATCTGGCTATCTTATCAGTTATGGTTGTAGTGGCCTATAGCTGTGGGTATGTTGGCTTGCACCCTGGTATGCAGGGCATAGGTGAAACAGCTATGGGCCAACTATACCTTCTCTGCCAAGAGAGAGCTATGTTTTTGCATTTCTGCATTCTGTTTACCAATGAAATGATTTCATATGTTGATTCTAAATAAGGTGCAATATCTCAGACTACATGCAATTCGACGTGAATATGGTCTATTCAATTCCACTTGTTAATGATAACATCATGCTTGTTTGTAAACAACAGTCTAATCTTAAGGGTGATCAATTTTGTATATTTGTTTTGCATTTCTTTATCTGACATATATATAATGAGGTTGTTAAAGCCTGTGTGTCTTTAGTTGTACACTATAGTCACAGAATACATTTCCTCTTTGGAAAGTTTCCTAAAAAGCATATGTTGAGAAAGTGTGTGAAGTGTCAACTGTATTGAAGATGACAACTGCATAGCTTCTCCACACAGAGCCACAAAAAACATCTCCTTTGATGTGCTAACTGCACAGTTACAGTTCCTAGTCTGAAATAAGGATGAGGTTGAGGTCTTGTGATAGTTATCTTAACCAGACTTTCTGCCCAATGAACTCAAACAAATTTTTCATTGTTCAGAATGATTGAGTAGAATTCCAGATGAAATCCAATGCAACTCTCTCATATTTTTTTTGAAACCTTCTGCTATGGAAATGTAGCGATGAAGAATACAGGAACATTTTCTGACATTGTATCAGCACAAGGTTATGTAATAATGATGTTTTGTTTTTCTGCTGTCACTTATGCAGTATCTAAGTATTTTTTCTGAATGAAGTCTTGTTCCGAAATGCTTGGGTGAGATAAAAATGACTTCACTAGTAAGATTTCATAATATCAAGAAGTATGATATAACAAATGTTAGACTAAGAATAATATTGGTTAGTGATACATGCCAAGATTACTTCAAGATAGTCACATTTATATTCTAGATAATTTTGCTATGAAAACCAATTAAAAAGAAAGAAAGAGAGAGAGAGAGAGAGAGAGAGAGAGAGAGAGAGAGAGAGAGAGAGAGAGAGAGAGAGAGAGAGAGAGAGAGAGAGAGAGAAGAGAGAGAGAGAGAGAGAGAGAGAGAGAGAGAGAGAGGGGGGGGGGGAGAGAGAGAGAGAGAGGGGGGGGGGGAGAGAGAGAGGGGGGGAGTGTAAAAGCCAAGGAGGGAGTGATAGAATGGGACCTGATGTTGTTTAGCATGGCTTGTATATGACAAACGAAGCAGAGCATTCTATAAGTGTGCCCTCTTGAGTGTGCTGCAGCCAAAAGTGTCTTGGTGTCACATTCAATCCCAACATCAGCGTCAAAAACCCCACTAGGGGTCCAACCTCTGACCACAGCCATCCGCTTGGCACCACGCAGCACTGACCGGTCACCTCTGCTTACTATCAACTTTGCCATTTGGCCGGGAAAACTCATTAATTCATAATAAAACATACGTTTCTAGCCTTTCAGTGACTGATTCGGCTTACACTTACTAAGTGGTGAGGGGATTTAATGGAGAGCAAAAATGTAGTGTCTGATCAAGAGCAATTGCTGCCAACTGTTGATCGTATTTGTCTGGCCGAAGCTGCTAGCAGCAGGTTTTTATTAGCAACGTGCAAGGCTTTGTTTCCTCGACCATGTGCGATAAGACAATGACTCACTGTCTAAGGATTTTATATAAAATGCAAATAAGGTTTTCGTCCAGGGGTTGAATTCAGGTCTTCTCATTCCACATTATGGGTGAATCTAATTGCACTTCTTCCAATATTGAAATCAGCATAGTTTTGGTAATTTGTGAAACTTGAAAGAAAAAAGGGATTTTAATCATATTTCCTTCTACTAGAACCTTTAACCATTTTTGAATGCTTACAAGATTATATTTGCAGGTCCATCACCGCCGCAAAGCTCTCCACTATAATTTGATATTGATTTTGCAGCAGGGACCAGCGACTTCTCCTATTATCTAAGGCATTACGTCAAAATAGGAACCTAATATCATCCTCTTGCAAAATTCTATCTATTTCACCCAGAAATTTTCCTTTCAAAGCTGGCACTCTCCAATCCTGTATTCTCTAGCATGCAAGTGTAGGAGGGAAGACTAGAGGACCATGCCAGGGTAGTGGTCCTAATCAGTGGACTGGGAAACAGGTTAGGGTGCCTCCAGAGGCAATTAGTGATAATGGTGTGATGATTAACACTATTAGGGGGGTGGTTAACCCTAACCTGGGGGTGGGTGGGCAGGAATGGCAGGGGTCTGGAGCAGAGCCTAATAAGCTATTCAAGAAGCTGGAATGCCTGGGAAGAAATGTTGATGCAACTAATTAAGTAATCAAAATATGCCTTGCAGAAATTGGGCCATCTGTAAGTGGTCCCAGCAAGTGTTCATGGATTACAGAAGTTAATGTGGAATCGTATCCTTTATCATCCACAATGAATAGCTCCCTCAAGTTACTTTCTTTGATTAATTTGCTTTCTATAGGGACAGAATTCTTATATTGACTTCTGAACATTGATGACGAATTACGTCCGCTGCAACAATGACCTTGACCTGCCCTTGGTTTGACCTTAAGCTCTGATGTTAAGGTCGCTTGCTGTCAGTGTGTGTCTTGTCCTGGTGAGGATGATGCCTGACGTTTGACAGGTGGAGGGGATCTTATGTACAGCCCTTGGGGTGTGGGGCGTGAGCTGAAACATTAATCACCTCCTCAGAATGCACATGCCTTGTCTTACATAACATATCACAAAAGCATGTCTTATACCTGAACACTGCAATCAATATATTCTCACATTTGAGTATATGTAATTGTTATTTTTACTTACAGCATAATTGAAAAATTATGTCCTGTACCTAAACACTGCAATTGATGTACTCTCGCATCTAAATATATTCAATTGCTACTTTTTCTTACTGCATAGTTCAACAGTTTGCAATCAACATACTTTCAGGTACCCGTGTTTAACTACCATTTAATTAGTACAACACAACCTTCTCCCTTAATTTGATAGTGGTACGCATCTTTGATATATGAGAGGGGGATTTTTTTCATTTCAAAATTTAAAAAGGTCATTTTCTCTAATTTATGAAGAATTGCTGGTAATAAACTTAATTGGGTTCCATTCCCAGACCCATTAATCCACTGTGCATTTGATTTATCATATCTCTAGCATTGTAAGCCGCATTGTTGCCTTAATCTGATAGTTTCAGTCATTTACTGCTTACAAATGTTCCATTTATATAATAAAAAGTAAGGAATATCAATCTGATGTTTTTAGTCATGTATTGCCTGCTTACAAAGCTCTGTTTATAAAATAAAAAGATAGCAATTCATATTAAAAAGTCCTTATCACATTTCTATCATGAAAACCTAGTGTATAAGGTGATATAGCAGTGTTACTTATTGTTCTGCTTACATGCTTTTCCTCAGTTAGTGCGTAGATTGCCTGGGGATATTTGTCTGGGTGACACCAGCACAGTGACTAACCCCTATGATATTGTCCCCAAGTAAAACATGCCCTCAACATTATCTCTACTGGCCTGTATATATTTGTCACTACTGAGGCATTATGTGGCCATAGGCAGCTTATTTTATGCTTGTGATAAGACTGTTTACTTGTCACTGACAAATTACCTGTGTTTAAGGTAGAGATATAGGGGAGGAGACAATTCTTGCCATAGATTTATGTTGGGTTATTTTACCCCAAAACTCCTGGGCAAAGATATATGACACTATTACACCCTGAATAATTATGTCATTGAGATAAAAAGCTGTGTTTTTGCTGAATTATGAGCTGTTTTATTTGACAGATTTACTAGCTGTTCTTGTAAGTGCAGGGTGTAATACTTATGTTCATAGCTATCCTGGGGTTATGAGTGGAGTAAGGGAACCTGTACCTGGCAAAGCTTTGGTACTATTCTTTTACTAGTATTGCATGCTCATCTTGAAGAATACTTTAGGACATTAATATTACAACGGTCCTCTTGTATAGGATTCAAGAGAGAAAACCTATGAACTCCAATAAAACATCAGATTTATCCTTCCATGTTTTATTTAAGAAGCATTCCATCCTAGGTATTATATTCCAAGTTACATTCATAATGCTTATTCTAATTGTATGGTTAAGAAAAAAATACTATTGGCATGGTTTCCAACTATATGAGTATAAAGGTTAGAAATGTCAATCATTGGCCAATTTTTGCTTCCTGGATTTTAACTGTTATCAGTGGTGCTGTCAAATTCAGGGTTCCCATATATTGCTGTGCTTGTAATGAATAAGGTTTAACACCCTGCTAGTAGGGCCAGAACCATGCCCATCTGGCTGGGACAAAAACAACAGCATGCTGAACCATTAAGGAGTTAAAGCAAACAACATCCAACATGCCTTTCCAGGCTAGAAGGCAGGCTAATTACAGAGGAAGGTTTTCTTTGTATCTCACAGCTTTCCTGCGGAGAACGCCTCAGAAAAACTCTGATCCTGAGAGGGAAAGTGTGGCATAATCATACCAAATCAGCAGGGAGGTAAATACTACTTCTCAACCCACAGCAAAGTTCACATGTGTGTGGAATGTGGTCAGGGAAGTCTATCATCCTTTGTGATGTCTTAAATTCCTCTACTATTGGTTATTGGTATCATAGCTACAATTATAACCAGAAACTGGATTTTTTGGTGAAATACGTTGAGAATACCACATTTGACAGACATTCCTGAGAACATGTTTCTTTTTTGTGTAAACACTAAAAATGCTTATCAGACATATAACACCTAACTTAAAAGCAGCTCCCAGGAATGGATATAGGATATTGCTTACATATATTGCTTACACAATTAAAAAGAAACCCATGGCTTTAAACTTCTAAGTACCTATAACATGTGAAATTGGTCTACAAAAAGCTGTCATCCCTTTCCTTCAGCTTAAATCATCTCCTGCTCTGCAACCTTCCTCTTGTGTGAAATAAGCTTCAATGCAATAAAGCTAATTATTGGGCCTGAAAGGGATGTGTTAGTATGGTGATACCTGAGACCGTGAGTGCCAAGGTGATGTTATGACATAGCCTGAAGATGGATCAGGATTCTGTATGTGCTACCCCATCTCGACTCCTAGCCTATCAGTGCTATAGACAGCCTACCCTCTAAATATTTACCTCTGAACCAGCTCACTAGATTTCCCAGGAATCCTTGAAATGCCACATTCAGCAGGTGCTAAGGAAACACATCTTGAGCAACTATTTTTGTCCCTCTTTACGACTTGTGGTTTAGATAGTTCCACTGTCTGTGGTCTAAAAATAAGATGAGCTAGGATTTTTGATATCAAACAGCATTGGCTTTCTATCAGTGAGAAATATCTAGTGGCAGGTGGTCCCATGTTTGCGTGGGCCAGCTACACACCTGGTGGTCCTTTCTGGTATTAATGAACCACAGGCATTATGATCACCTACATATGCTTTACTATATAGCACTTAAGCTGCCTAAGGGTAGAGAACCTCTCTTGCAATTGCAAGTCAAGAAGTTTGATGTACTTGAAAGATATAGAATTATTATAGCTATGACTGTTCTGTCCTTTAACAGCCATTTCCATACTTTTGGTCAAATGGCTTGCCATCCTACTTATGTATTTTTTTTATGATAGCTTATATCAATATCTTTATGGAAATGACTTGAAGAAAGAAACCAGATAAGAGTTGAAAACTGTTTGTCTGTAATATGCAGGTTTTAAGGGTCTAGGTCTCCTCCAGACATATCCTATCTTTTGTTTACAGTGAAAGGCCTATTTGTGAATACTTCTTGCGTCATCATATAGGCATTTGTAAAAGTCCATAGCTGATAAAGTGAAAACATCATACTGCACTTGAAGTATTTTCCATTTTCATAATTAAATGGAGGATTTGTTTGCTGATTTCTTTGTTCAAATATAATCAATGTGCGAGATTGCCGGTCACCCTCAAGCTATAAGTTATTAATATCTATCATTTGCATGAGAATGGCATCTATGGGGTTTGTGTGCTTTCTTCCGCGCTTTTGAACATTTTATGAATGGAAAAGGTGTTATATAAATTCCATTTATTATTTATTATTATTACCAATAGTACACATGAGATACATATGTATATCTAACCCTGCAGCTAGGAAAAAGACTTAATCTTCCCTAAATAACTTCCTGGTGTATATTGATTGGCTTGACGGCTACTGTTATTTAGCCCCAAACACAACTTCCTGTCTGATATTTTTGTTGTACAAGTCTTGATTTGTAGTTTCACAACTTCCTGCGCAGTTTATGTATGCATGCTATGTACTACAGTCTTTGTTCTTAGTGTTCCCTAGTACATCATAACCCAATTCTGCCAAATAGGTTCACACAAAATGGGGCAAGTTCAGATAATTGTCATGTTTTTGTAGGGGAAATTTATAACAAAACAATTGAACTGCTAAATTGTTATTAAGTAGGAAAACTTGAAAGATGGAAAGATGCCACCTGGTGAGCATTTAGGAAACTAAATCAGGATTTTCTGAACTAAATCAGGGAAAATCAGTTTTGAATTGGTTGACAGTCCCAAACGTTGCAATGCTCAGGAAGGTACTACTATGGTGCAGCCAATGGTCAGACTTAGGCCAACCTTAGCAGATGTGACCCTACCCATAACATCTAAGGTAACAGTGCTACCAATATTTATTCCAGTAGTTCAGCCTGAGTGGGGAACCTAAATAATCCACTACAACTCCACAGGCATATTTACTTACAGTGCTATGGTCAGCGCCTTGGCTTATTGACTTTGGCCTTGAAGCGTACCCTTCAGATTGACAGATTGGTCATTTTACTCCCAGCTCAATCCATATGGAAAGGAGAGATACTCCTCTCATTTGGGAATGTTTAGTTATAATCTTGTAATGACCAGAGGTATTTGGCCAGTGGATCAAGTTTGGGGTTTCCACTCAATAACTGGATTTTAACCATTTCTTCGATAGATTTATGGTAGTGACTAGAGATACCTCCTGACTGTAGGAGAGGGAGAGTCCTTACAATCAATACCTGCATTTCGACCATAGGTTTTACTGCAGTGTTCAGTTTCATGTAGTGACCATTGGTTTTTGGCTATGGAAGATGGTTGTCCACACATGTTATACCTGCTTATGTATTGAGTGAGGAGGTTTGCTGAGGTACCTGCAAGCATACCGTGGCTTGAGAAGGCTATTGAGTTATTGTTGCTGGATTGTTGGTACCTGCACACAGACCATGGCTTGAGAAGAGTATTTAGTTATTGTTGCTGTTTCCCCCTCATTGGATGGATTGTTGGCTTTGCCTGGGGAGGGAAATTCCTCATTAGCCAGAGTTGCTGGTTTAAGGGTGGACCACCAGGGTTGGGGGGTATCTTGACAAGGAGGGCTAATTATGCGGGGTTGGTCTTGGCAGGGCTGTATAAGCAGATCTTACATTATCAATACTGCTGCTGCTGCTGCTCCCTGTGGGGTTCACAGATCACAGGCTTCTGGCATTGTTTGCCTTAAACACTGATAGCCAGGAAGTAACTGTCACTCATGTCTCCAAAACTATATAGCACCAACTAAGCATACGACACCCTCTTACAGTTTGTTATCTAAAAAATTGAAATCAAATAAACCAGTGTGTTGATATGATCTGTTTATATTGTAAAATATGCCTACATGTCAATTTTGCCAATACCCCATATGAAACATTGACAATGAGCTTCAGACAAGAAAGTATTAAAAGAAAAAGTATCAAATTTACTCATATTGAATGAGCTGATTTGCATTACATGAATAATTGAAGTATTTTGTAAACAAATGTGTTTTATGTGTCCACTACACATTCCACCTACTTACATTCTCTCATGACACTATTCTGATGTGGGCAACAAGACAAAACAGAGGGGAAATGCACCTATCATATTCCTGTTTCATCAACAACACCAGGCATGCCCCCACTTGCACCTTAATAGCCTTTCCCTGTTTGGTATTTGTGTGGAAGCTGGCTCATGCAGGGTATCTCAGTGACCAGTTGTTTTAACATTTGACCCCAGCTGTCTTCCCTGGCGCTGTCACTAGAGCCGCGCACTGACCGTGTAAGTAGGTAGCGATTACTATAACAAACCCGTTAGCAGCCAAGATCCCTGCAGACTGCATGCGACTGACGGACCAGGCCTCTCTGGACATGTCCCAGAACCACTCCTTTGATTCCTACTCCCAGAGGATCAGAGTTACGGAGGGTGTTCTGAGAGCTGCTGGGGATTGGGATTAAAAGGAAAGTGGTGTCTGTGGTGCCGGGAAGATACAAGGTGGAGGGAGTACTCTGCGCACTGTAAGACATCAGTTTGACAGGCAACAGGAACAACGTCTCAACGTTCCTTCTCAGAATACCTCGGCTGAAATTAAAGAAGACAAGAGTCAACAGGCTACCCTTCAGCACTAAATTAGAGGGATCTTCCAGGTTAATTTGGGAGTGAAAGCTGTGTTGGTTTGCATCAGCAGGAGGAGAGCTGTAGGGAGTTTCTAGGAAAGTGTATCCTGATAGGCGTGTGAGTCACAGTGGTGATAATGGTGACAAGATGGATGTGCTGAGGTGAGGAATACTTCACAACCACAAAATAATCACTGACTGCTGTGCTTGGCAGGGATTTGTTTATGGATGGACACAAGACTTATGTACAGTTACAAACTTGGAAAATATTTCTCTACAAAACTTCTTGTGTCAACTGTAATACAGTGCCGTAACATAGTAGGAGAATATCATTAGATGTAACATTGTAATTAATTTCTCTGACAATTTGTATCAAAAGATACCTTATCTTTTAGTCAGACAAAAAATTCTTAGATTTGCATTTATTTGGGTTTTGTAGAAGTGCACTACTGTGAAATACATTAAATTGAAAATTGCAGTTGATTTATTTAATGAAGGTCTCTCCAGGTAATTGGCCTCAGCTCGGGCGAGGGAAGTTAACCCTAAGGGATCAAAATACACATCAGTAAACCATGACAGCGCGGGTCACAGGCTGACCTGTGGAATTAGAAACAAGTGCAAACAAAGAAACAGTGTATGTGTGTTTGGAATGTGCACAGGCAGCATATATATTAGCTGTCATGACTGGAGCAGAAGGGGGCTAGTGAGAGCGAGGAACACTCGGCTGAAATAAACATCCAACAACGTGATTTCTCCAACACACCAGAGCTCTTCAATCACTGAGGCAAAAAACACTATCACAATCACAAAGCCGCTGTTGCGTAGAGGAAGCTAACTCCGCGGCTGTAGAGATTGATGGGTTAGTTTCCACGCGGAACTGCAAATGTAATATTCCACTACTTGTATGCAGACAAACCAAATTCTATTGTTTCAATTCATTTTGATATTGAATCTAGATTTAAAATTTCATTTCTTAAAAATTTCCCAAAATCAACTGACAAGTTCCATTGGTATTTTGCATCAAACATGGTTTCTTTCATCTATGTGAACACGACAGAGCAACAGTATGTTGACTAGTGAAGGATTATAGTACTATAGGGATACCTGATCCAAGGGATTGTTACCAGTGGACAAGGAATGGATTCCAAGGAAAGCAGTCGTATGGTGAGTACGGCGATGTCTTGGCGTACTATCTCTCTAGACTGACAGCTGGCATCCACACCTCAGGTGGCAGTGTTGAGCTACCCAGAGATATCTACTACCGCTAGGATGGGCAGAAAATGTGAAAAATCTGCCTGGTTATGAATAGCATCGGGGTTTAGTTAAACATGTTTGTGAATATCTTGTTTATTCTTATACTGGTAATACCAGACTTCTCTAGACAAAGAGGTTGAGATTTGGAAGAGCTGTTAAGGGCATTAATAATTTTTCTTGATTTTTATTGGTATCTACTTCTGATGATCATAAATCAGTTATAAATACAGGATACTTATGATGTATAGGGTTACGTAACAATTACAAGCTTTGCTGCCTTTAACGGTAAAAGCTATACTTTTTCGAAAAACAAACAAAAGGAAAAAACCAAGACCACACACGGCTAGTGAGTATATATTGTACATTCCGTGTCTGTGTTTACCTCTTAAGATACATTTGGTATCACAGGAAAGTAGGTAAAGAGCTTTTGCCTGCTCTGTGTTTCTGTGTAATTGCATGATAGTTTTATCGAGGGCTACTGTAGAAATGGCTCGTCTGGAGACGTCTTGGGAGGAGCGGACTGAATCTGACAGCATTGTAAACATGTAATAGCACTATGGCTATCTGGAAGTCAAGGTGAAATGATATCACCGATAAATCTGCTTGGCTTCTGAGGACTTCCCCCTCCTCTTGATCCAGTTTAACCACTGTACACCGCCGTCACCAAAATTACTAGTTAATTTGGTTGGAGGGTACCAACTCTGAACATTGTCATCATCACAATATTGTTCTAATTGCTCCTCTAATGAATTCAACTTCTTGCATTTTGATTTGGAATGTTACCAAAAGCTAAGAAAAATCATCAGCAATTATCAATTTGTATGTTATATTGTGGGTTTAAACTTGTTACGTGTGGGACTATTTTTGCAATTTTACATTCAGTCAATGTGTGTGTGTGTGTGTGTGTGTGTGCGTGCGTGCGTGCGTGCGTGCGTGTGTGTGTGTGTGTGTGTGTGTGTGTGTGTGTGTGTGTGTGTGTGTGTGTGCGTGCGTGCGTGCGTGCGTGCGTGCGTGCGTGCGTGCGTGCGTGCGTGCGTGCGTGCGTGCGTGCGTGCGTGCGTGCGTGCGTGCGTGCGTGCGTGCGTGCGTGCGTGCGTGTGTGTGTGTGTGCGTGCGCGTGTGTGTGTGTGTGTGTGTGTGTGTGTGTGTGTGTGTTGGTAAATGTTGGCCTGCTATCTACAGGGTGGCTTGCAGTGGCCTCAGAGAGGGGGTAAGACCCCAGTTAGAGTGGTTGGCATATCTGGATTGTAGTAGAAATGGAGTCTGCATACCACTCCTCCCTAAAGACCCTGCGGTACAAGAACCAAATGAAAACCAGAGCACTTTTCTTGGTGTAGTTTATAAACTCCCAGCGCCTAGTGCACGAACTATTACTGCACAATGAAAACATGGCTTAGAAGAGCAGAGCGGGAGGATTTGTTTGGGAGTCCCCCACAGAGAGTGCTGATTGAAGCTTATGCTGTAGAGTGGAGAATGTGGCCGCTGGGGTTGGGTGGTCGATGGCTTCGCCAAGTAATTTCCTCTGGGCACAGCAGGAGTTACACCTGTAGTGTGAGGCCACAGAGTTCAGCATAGCCACAGAGCTAAAAAGGGTATGACACATTGAAGGAAATTGGTGCATAAACCTGCATTCATATCTTATCTATCCCATGCATTCATAAATGAAGAAAAAAAGGTGCAGTATGTCCAAGGAAACAAGTGCAGTTATTTGAGGTTTTGTAACATCTCATGAATAAGGATGCCCTTGAGTTCATATCTTAGGAGCTCTAAAGGTAGGGTTCATCCAAGGAAATTTTTGCAATTATTCGAGGTTCCATAGCACTTAATGTTGTCTTTGACAGAAGAGCCCAAACTGGATCATTGCCAATTACCAGTAATGCAAACTGTACTATAGGATGTCTGCCCCATTCTTCTCTTCTTGAAGTAATCCTTCTAGAGTGATTATAGGATTATGTAATATGTTATCTAAGTCAGCAAAACTGTTGCTATTTCATAAAATCAAGACATGCAAATCCTGAATCAAGTTTATACATAGGTAGCTCTTGCTCTTCTGGTCTGCTTCTCATATTTCTCTGCAGTTCCTTGGATAAGGAAGGTATGAGCCAGACCTCTCAAGAGAGACGCGTGGATGGCATTCTCAATTATTCAATACACATGATAGGGTGTCATGGGGGAGTAGGGTGCTAACAGTACGAGTCCCGGGATATCTGCTGGCCACGTGGACGCTTGTTATGAGTAAGCTCTCCGCTTGCTGAGAAACGAAGATGGACAGTTGTGTATGTTGACCATCTATTACCAAGGACTTCCAACTATATCCTCTGCTATTACATACCAATGCTGCATAACACCTGCTCTATATAATGCTGTATGCACTTGGCGGCCAAGTGCCTGGACTAAGTGAACATCACTGGACAGATGGATGTCTGCATAGATGCTTGCAAATATGTGCCCTGTACAAAGAAAACTGGGCTTTCATTATCGAGTTGCCAAAGAAATCATCAGGCTGTTATAAGGAATTACTTCCTAACAAGTTCTGTAGACTTGTAGTTTAGTATAGATATTGCTAGCTCCACCTGCTATTGATTTCAGATATTCCTTTCTTGGTTGTGTGCTGAAATGCCCATCCTTGATGAAGTAAAAATAACAAAAACAGGAAATGTCCAATTTAGTATTATGTGGTTAGAATCAATTAATTTTTTTGTCTGCTCATCCTTATAATGATGGACTAGTGCCCTATATCCTGGAAGGAGCCCGAACTTGCGGCTCTGCCTGGGTGTTCATTGATTGGCTCCTGACAGCAGATGCCCCATCATGTCACCCCAGTTGTACCCGCAATAAGGGGCATGCGGCTGTCGTGTTGAAAGGGAAGATGGATGATGGCATGAGGTGTTGAGGCAGAGTGATCCGACCGCAGCCTTGCATGCTGGTCCCACACACGCACCCTCAACTAGCCACTACTGATCACCTTATCCCTACCGAATAGTTAATTATATCATCTTTATTTTCTGTATTGTCTACTTAAGGTAACTAAGTATAAATTTGAACTGTATGATTTATATAGGAATCATCATAATAACCAGTTCATAAATGCAAATGAATCTTACTCATATTAGAGGTGGCTTTGGGTATAGAAAATTGTTTTGTGCCATCATGGCAAGTAGTTCATCCACCTTTGGTGCCATTTTGCATCTGTAGTTACATGCCCGATTGACTGTTTTGATTTCAGTAAATGTGGCATCTTTATCATTGCTCTGTTACCAATCTACCAGGTTTAAATCTTACCACCCTATTTCAATTAAGAATATTTACTAGAATCTCCGCCATGACCTAACCACCTAATAGAAGGTTGCATAGTCTATTAAATGGCCCTGTCTTATCTGATCCTCCCCATCCCTGATCCCCTGATACAGTCTACAAATAAACACTTCTCTTTACACGTACTTCACAACACACTCTTTGTGTTAAGATGATGTCATCACATGTTTATTTTGATGTTATACCCTGACTGCTTGACTACTGTGTGGTGTTAGAATGCAGGGAGGATCCTCTCTGAATCTCCTGGTTTATTTTTCTTGAGTAGTATTTCATAAATCTTAGATGATGTTTATTGAAAAGCATTTCTCATCTTCAGGTATTGGGACCATTATTTGACAACTCCTGTAGCGAGTGTGGAATGTCTGCAGAATATGAATCCACGGAATGTGTTTCTACAATAAACAGTGGTTTCATTTTTATCACAAGAAAGGGAAAATATCTTCGAACCTAGTAAATTCTTAGTTTGAACTTACATCATGTGTGATAGTTTATGTTATGTAATGAGTTCATTTGCTTTTAGCACCCTAATGATCTCATAAAGCAAAGATAAAAAATTCTTTGGTTTGAGCCTAAGCATAAAGAAATAAAGAATTTTCGAGTGCCACACAACTTTTAGAATAGGTCATGAAATAAGTGCTTGTCATAATAGAACGTTCTGGTTAAATTGGGAAGATGTCAGCTGTCATTAGTTAAAACAGAGCAGGAACTGGGGTGAGGAGATTGGGTTGAAGGCCCTGCCAGGCATTTCAATCTGAGGAAGTGCAAACTCAAATCTTGGTGTGATGCTGATCATTCCAGATGGCCGGTAGAGAGATGTTTTATTTTGGTATTTTGGTAGAGTTGTGTACTAGTACAAACTCCATGCACTCTGCAAAGAACTTGCTAAGAAAAATGAAAAATGACTATGTTCGCTGTTCAAACTTCAACAACTTATATTCTAGGTAGTTTAATCATACTTGTCACTAGTGCTATAGGAAATTTAACATAGAAAATTATTACAGAAAGTATCCAGTATTGTATAAAGATTTAAACTGAATTACTATTTTTCTTGAATATTCGCCTGTCAATAGAACAATATCTGATATTCACAAATGTTTAGATACTATCTTGTGAAGAGTGACTGCTGTATCACATACTGTCTAGAATGTCCATGTACATGTGTGGGCAGTTATATTAATGCCTGTAGCAGCTAGGGATACCATGAGCGGCATTCCATGCTGTCAAGAATTCACCATTACTTATCATGGCAAGGTAGTGGACACAGAAAGGTCAGTGTAGCATCCCTCCTCACTTCATCCATCACTCGGACCACCATAACAAACTGGACACTGGCTGTCACCCATACGGTCAGTATCTCAATACATGGCCTAACTTACATCTCCCTACATGCTTACAGTAACTACATAGCTAAACTAACATGTCAGCGCTCAACGGGATTGCTGAGGGTCGCAGGTGAATTTCCAGTCTGCTGGTACTGGTCAGTTTCTGTAGAGATGACCCCTGACTGTGGAACAGGGCTGGAGGATTGTGAAATGGTCTTTTTATCAGAACAGAGGCACGGATATGGCAACAGTACCCTGTACAAACAGTGGCGCTATCTTCTTGTCTAAATACAGCCAGGAAATAAAGCGCGCCTTTGACATGGCAGGAATCTCAGAAAGATTTTGATATTTTCGTGAACTCTCTGACAGCTTAAAGATGTGTGCGATTATGGGAATAGGGTGGATGAGAATATGAATATTGGTTAATATATCACTATACTTGATGCCATACAACATTGATAAAAATACATTCATCTTTGAATTTCTCACTCAACTTTTAGAAAAAAAACAAGACAAAATTAGGGACATACACCCTCTTTTGATATTTCCAAAGATTTAAAGACTTATGTCTTATCCACCTTTGATATTTCTTATATGTATTCATTTCCTTCACATATCATGATATCAATGTTATGATTAAAGATATATTACAAAAGTATGATCAAGTCATTGGCCCCCCTCTCTACTTGGGCTGACCCTGGGGGAGAGGATGTGGAATGTTGAAGTATTGCATGAAGTGGTTTGATTGTGTGTTTCCTGGCTGCCTAATGAAGTGCTGAAGGATGGCATAAACATGCAGGCCGGCGGCCGGTGACAGTCTCTAGATAAACCTTACATCATGTTTCACACAGCCACGCAGGGGGTAAACATCTCAGCCGGCCACCGCACATCATGCTTGCTCTTTCCAAGACAAAAAGGCATATATCTAATGCAGCACCTCAATTTGCACTTTTTATGTATCTGGATTTTTACCAAAAACAACAACATTTTGATGATAATACTTTTCTAAAAGTCTAAATTACCAGTTATTAGTAGATCTTACTGATAAGTTAATCATTACCATAATCCTGTGATGTTAATAATCATTGGCCTGTTCACAGTCAAGAAGCCTTCCCAGCTCTTCAATAGCTGCATAATTTGTTATTTCCAAACTTACCAATGGAACTTCTTCCATGCGTTTAGTTCTATAAAATCATATCACAGAATGATGAAAAATGTGAATTCAATTCGAGCAAAGATAGATTCGAGGCAATCTCAAAATTAGATCTCAGAGTTTGTTAGTGGGTCTGTGCTATATTTAACGTATTAGAACATAGGCCATTTCCTTGAACTAGGAAGCCTTTAGAAACTGGTCCCAGTAAAACTGAAATAATATATTGTGTCAAGCCCAGCAGGTGTCCCATGCAAGTGTGTGTATCTAAGGGCAGGTAGACTGTCACCTGTGTACATCTCAGATAATCTATTTTTTCACGCTGACACCAAGTGAGATAGTGGTAGTTGTTAGTTATTTCAGCACATGTGTTTCTGACACAGACCTGTGTTAGACTGACTGGAATGTTTATTTAGTTAAACAATCGCGGTGTATATTACACTGGCAGTGTGTGCTGACATGGAGTTGCTCATAAGAAATAGCTAGAATTTCTCAGCATTTTCTGTCTGTAAGATTGTCAGAATTCAGTATTTACCTATTGATATGTTGATTACTGAAATGGATTTGATTTAACTGCATATGCAATTACAGTGTCTCAAATATGTTTGCAATAATGGATGATGTCATTTAATGGTGAAAACAGAACGTTCAACCAATCTTACCATCATTTAGATTAAAAAAAGATATTTTTATTTACGCTCTAGGGGGAAACAGGCTGATGCATATTCTTGAAAATTAAAATGATAACTTTAGAAATAACAAATTCTGTCACTTATCAAGTGCTGTATGCGCTTATAAGTAGTTTTAGGCACATTCAATAGCATTGATATAACTACTAGTATGATAACATCTTTTTCATTGAAAAAAGTAGCTGGGCCTATTGACAGCTTCCTGTTTTTCTGGCAAAGTTCCACTGTAAGCCCACCATGTTGATATCACATGATAAAATGTAATAAATTGCACCTGCAAAAGTTATTGGTTGATATGAGAATTGATATGTTACGCCATGTGGCTCAACTACCAGATTATCCTGGCAGGAATTTTTACAGAATATGAAGATGTATGAAGGGAATTTCCCAGAAAACGCTCTCCAGATGCTAACTGTGAGATCTGTGAGATTTCAGCTGGAATACAAGAATACCCAAGCCAGGTGGGAGGACCATTAGTACACACACACCCTCTCAGGCTTGGCTTTCATCTCACAAATATGTGAAATCGGGGGTCAGGTTTCTCATAATAAAAGATAAGCTTAAGAAGGATTTATGGAATAGAGTTTATAACTCACTAATGAAAATATCAATATTTTATGATATGCCAAATGTCGCTTTTGATTACATTTTTTAGACTTTTGATAGAAATAAATGTTTACACAGATTTCTGAACTTATGAGCTTCTCTATAACAAAAAAGAAAGATAGTACCTTTGTTGTATAAAAATGGGGTATCTAGATTAGAGAGGGTGTTTAAAGGATAATGTCTTTGTTGTATAAAAATGGGATATTTAGATTAAAGAGTGTGCTTTAAGTGTGAAGAGGATTTGTATAGCGGTGACAGATGTGTGCAGCTGGGTATAGTTTATTCAGATGAATAACGTCTCTGCTCCCAAGAGTTGAATCCGTGGAAGTCTCATTTCTGATCTATTACCGGACAGCTGTGGGGTTATCAAGTGTGAACTCCACTACCTCCTCTGATCATACCTACTACCTAGCTATATTTAGCACCTACTACACACATAGTAAAACAAAATTGTGAAAAAAAGAGTTGGTTTCGTTAGATGGTCTTTTTATTGTGATTCATTATCACCTCTTATCTCCCAGGCCTGTTGATTTGGCTACAACCCATTTGCGCCTGGGTTGCTCACAACGCCTGACAACTTTGAAAATTTAACTCATCAAGTTTGGTATTATTTGGAATATATTTGAAGAGGAATTTTTAGAAGAACATACCTTCAGTCGAATATTTTTCATAATATTGCTTTTTTTTTTGGAGATATTTCCATGTAAGTCCGACCATGTATAAAAAGCCTTCTGAGTTATGAGTAGGTTAACATATGGTTATTGAGTAGTTGGCATTTCACCTTTGGGTACATCCATTAAGACATTTATCTGGATAATAGGTCCTTTAGGTAGTCAAAAATCCCCAAATATCAATTTATTCTGATTTTATTTGTGTAAGTTATGACCCAGGGGTAGCCATACAGATAACAATGATATGATGGGTTGCCCTGGTGTTCATGTATTTTGCACTAAACATTTATTATGTAACTATCTTTATGGCTGGGTAACCTGAAACCTGTCACTTGAATTAAGAATAACAGTGATATATCAATTTTGTGATGACACCGCCTATCTCTCCCCCCTGGTATACCCTCCGACTGGTGCAGTGATGATGTCATCACGTCCGCTCCCCTGTTCTGGTTGAGACCTGTTCCACACACTAGCAGCATGTCAGGAAAGTATTATCATTACTTCTACACCATGTAAGCATGGTTGACAGTTGCCACGATTAGGCTGCTTTTTCTATGAAAAAGCACTGAGGAACTCCCTCAAGTTTTTGTTGTTGAAACTGTTGCATGTGTTGAAGGTGTAGACAGCATTATTGCAAGGGAGACAGGGTGGTGCATGAATCCTCTAACTCGCCACTGCTACCGGGACTCAGCCTTGCCCAGGGGGACACAGTACGAGTGACTAACGACCGATCGCATCACAGAACTGACTTTCACTAAACAGGATTATTGAATCACACCAGGCACCATTAGCTACAGTGTTACATCTTAATCCTCTGTTTATATAATACGTCCAACTAGCCTCCGGTCATCCAGACAGGAGCTGGCTAAACTGTGACCTATCAGAATCGGCCAGCGACAGGTAACCGTACCTGCGGCTGCTACTAACGAGAGCCAAGACAAGCCTAGGGATCAGACACTACTACTCAAGGGGACTTCTTTGAGGTCCCAGATAGTACAGGTGATGGATGTACGCCGCCGACCGGCAACTCATAACCTAGCTCATCCTGGGCTTGTAATGCAAGGAATTCAGCAGTAACCCTAGGTTCCCCACTGTGTAGAATATCACCTAGTAAGCAGCTTATACACACCTCCATTCTATCCGAGCTCACACACGAACACAGAGGCCTGCAGAGGATTAGCGCTTATAAGCTGGGGAGTTTTTTGTGGTGGTGGAAAGGTTTTTGTGTGGTCAGTGCCTTTGGAGGTGCTTGCAGAACCGGCCAGCAGTTGACACTGGGATATGCAGACACTACATTGAAGCCTGCCTTGAGTTACCTACCAGCCTTCAGGGAGATTCATCCACAACCATCAAAGGTGAGGGGTGATGTGCACCCATGACACTGTCTACACTGGTGCAACAGGAATACTTCTCTTGATGATAGTAATTTCATTGGAGAGCGACAGCTTGTAAAAAGTACACAACCGTCACGTATTGATCCGGCCAGGAGAAGAATGTTTTAAAGGTGAGAAATAGGATGCCTATCCCACGGGTTTGACTCTCGGCTGTGTACTCAAGTGATTGGTGGACAATAGACACAGGATCCGCGTAGAATGACCAGGATTGAAGGCTAAGAAGCACCCGCTGAGACAGTTCAAAGAAAAGTGTGTCACACGACTCAACTCCCAGTCTACCACCGTCTACCTGGCCTTTTTATTATCAGCTGATTCATCGTAGGCACAAGGTGTAGTGCAATCAGGTGCCTGAACAAGGAGGTATTAAGTGATACAAGGCATAGGCGGAGCAGGCAAACACAGATTGGCATGTTGACACAAGGATAAAACTAGTATCTGTCTATACATAGAAATATTAATTAGCTCTTACCTGTTGGCACAGGTGAGACCAGAGTGATACTGGAAAGCTCAGGTGATACATAATTGGTTTTAAAAGGTCTATTATGAACGGCACTCACCTATTGGGAGTACACACAAAGGATATGGGAATATAGTTATTTTTCCTTGAATATTTATTTGGTGCTTTTTCTTTGCTGCATTGCCTCAAGGAGAAATTAAGGTATCTTTTGAAGTGTTTTACCTGGAAGTATTTGCCCTTACAATTTGGGATAATACACAAACAGCTATATGGACCTTTAAGAAAGAACAGCTTCAAGTGGGAAGTGTGGCGACTTGCTCAGAGCTGGTGAAGCAGATAAGGTGTTACACCTGAGGCTACTGAGATACACTGTAATTATCTTCAATACACCTGAATTGGGGGACAAATTGATAAATGCTGCACTAACAGCCCCTAGGGTGCTTCTCATCGCTACCCCTCACTCCTCACTAAAACTTGTGAGTCCTTGTGGATCCTCGACACTTCTCTTTGGATAGCTCTACAGTCCTGTAGTCCTCGCTGGATGACTCTACCGTCCATCCTCAGAGTTATGTATTTCCTGAATTTGCCGCAGAACTGTCAAGCAGATTGAGAATCCCTGCTACTTGTTATTGACTTTGATTCATGGAGTGGCGGTCAGCTGAAGACAACTCTTAGATTAATTGGAATCCTCCGCGCCTCCTCATCCCAGCTACTCCAATCAGGCTCTGCTATCGTTTACAAGCTCCACGTCGGAGGTGTCATCAGAGATATGAGCCGCGCTGCTACCACCAGCAAGGCCTCCCCGAGAAGGTCTCCCTCCCCAGCGGCAGGCTCTGGTACATGGGACCGACGCCAGCGACCACGCAAGGTGGCCGATGAACTGAGAGAGAAGGCTGAGGAGGAGAACACAGAGAAGAAAGAAGAAGGGGATGAAAATGACGGGCTTTCTGAATCTTACATGGTTTGTATAGAGAGAAGCACATGATGCCAGTTTTGGTGATTCCGTTTAACTCTAAAATGATCAAAATTCCTAAATTACAGATTATTTTCAATGCAGCTGCTTTAATAGTATACAGGAAGTTACCCTGACCCATTAAGATCTGTGCAGCATATTCATAATCCATATTGAAATCGACAAATTCCTTGAGTGGCTTAGTGCTACCAAGGTAACATGCATTACTGCAGGGACACACTTAGAACCCTTAAACCTGAACTACCCTATTTGTTATTTCTCCTGATCAGGGTCAAGTGCATTGAGAGTGTGCAGCCTGGATAACGCTGTATAGAGGAGAAGAAGTAGACCATGAGACTGCAGGAGATTTTTTCCTCCCACTCTGAATAACAAGTCTGAATGTATTTGCTAGAGAAAGCGGCCCATCGATATGAGCAAACATTGAATAAGACCAACCACAGTTGATTTCATCATCTCAGTGATCATGCAGCACGACACGATCTGGGTTTTATACTGGGTCGTTTGTTATTGAAAAGGCTGGGTGGGTTCCTTGCTTAAGTAAAACCCTATGCTAACAATTATGCATTCGTGAGACCAGTAGTTTCTTAACATCCTTTTGATAAGGATGAAAAAAGCAATTCATTATGTGTATTCTAAACAAACATCAAAAAGAAAAATGGGTATTATCAAAGATTTAGAGAAATGTTAAGGTTTGCGTAAGGTATGCTTTGATTCAATTGTAGGAAAATGCTTCTTGCTGAAATGTAATTCCTCAGAAGGTAGAATATTTTGAAGATTACTGGGAACAGGTTATATTTTTCTCTGCACCAGTGGTTTTAATGAGCATGTTTTGAAATGTGATTCTTTATTGTGTAGAAGTGGCACGGATGCTTGAGTGTCTAAGGGTGAAGAGGATGAGTAGTCTTAGTCATTTTATGCATCATCCTCCGTGACACTTATCCTCTGAATCCAGCCTCCCCAACTTAGAATATTACAATAGCCACTTTCACATCCAATTCCACGTTGACTAATCCTGCCTCCTGTGAGGCTCAAGTGATAGCTACAACCACTAGCGAAAGGGCATGAAGTTCGCCTAGCTTTCAACAGGAATACCAGCAACATTGTGCATAAGGCTCCTTGGGAAAACAATCAAATCATGATTGGATACCTTCATCTCATTGACCAAATGCTGACACTGGTCCTCTTCTGGCACTGTCTGACAGCAGGCTCCTTATTAGACCCATATCTGTCCATGACACTCATAATTCTGCAATACTTGTGGTTTCAGATCTGTGCTGGAATATCATTGAGTTAGTGCTGTCACTGGTCCTCTTCACACCACTGCTTGGTGCAGGCTCTTAACTACATCTATTACTGTCTCTAACGCTCATAATTCTGCAATAGTTGACGTTTCCAATCCTTGCTGGAATATCATGTATGGTAATAAGGAGTATCCCTATCTCCCCTAGGCCGCTGCTGAGGAGGAGGAGGCAGTAGTGGGTATAGAGAGAGGGTTTATCTCCATGGCCATGCTTGATAGGGGTTAGGGGAAGGCTAAGCACTTTTTGCCGCATTCTCAGCATGAAAGCTGTTTGACGATGCAGGTCAGAGGACTTGTCACGAAGATCCCCGCACCAATATATTACACCCTCGTTTCCATATCTATGCATTTGCACAACAACACAGCATCCGCGGCTTTGTGTTGTAATTTGTTGGGAGGGTCAGGCATTGGGGTTTTTATGGCAGGATTTTTTCTGTGAGGATATTCATGAGGCGGGATACAGCAATCATTGTTGAGAAGAGGAGCTCAGTCATCTACTTTTTTAGACAGCTCAGAGTTAGAGAGAGATTAAGATCCCCTATGACTGTACCAACTACCCTCTTTCAGGGTGTTGGTATAGAACTAAGAACCTCACTACAAGTAGTTTGCAGAGGTCACTTGTATTGAAATACCCCATCCCTTTTATTGTACTTCAAAAGAGCTTTGCTACTCTACGTTCTACACTTGTGTTACAACACAGTTAGTTGCAAATTGATAACTATTCTATAAACTTCTCAGTTTATATATATATATTAATTTATAACTAATCAGGGATACTAAAGGTCTCTTAGTTTTGATATATTCTATAAGGTGTAGATACTTGATCGAGTATGGTGAATGAAAGTATTTCCCCTGTTGGAGGGTAGGGAGGAACCATACATGGATCACAATCACAGATATGAACCTGAGAGTGGGGTTATCCTGGAGCATGTAGAAATCTGACGCATAACGGCCATAAAGGATAAAATCTGAGTTGAGTGCTAGGGTGTTTTGATACTTGGGATACCCATATCTCACATACAGCACAGGTCAGCATGCTCTCAAGAATCCAGGCAGCATGGACAGAAATAGTTGTGTGCATTAACCCATTCATGCCGAATAGTTTCTCCTCATATTGTCATCTGGATCTATAATACTTTTGGCAAAAACTATGGAATAAGGAATGCTTTAACAAAATATTTGATGGAGAGTTGTAGGTAATGTTCTGATTGACATATTTCCTTCAAATCTTTTCTGATATATACATTCCCCTTAAAGATTTAGCCCAAAATATCAAGCTGCTTTTTTGCTGCTGCGCGCCTTACTGGGTGAAGAGGACTCCAGCAGTCAAGGTGGATGGTGGAGAGTTCGCAATGCGTCAGTTACAATCTTTCATTCAGCGGGATCATGTTTCCATACTGTGCTCTATGGAACATGAATTCTATTTTAACCCCTCGTGCCCCGGAATATGCCTGAATACACACGAAGAAGTGTTACTCTGTTTGGTTGGGTTGTAGCCATATATGTTATCTTGATTTTGATGTATGGTCATCAGGTAATCCTGTTTTATGCCTTTGATGAAGGGTTTTACTCTGGATGACTTGATGGGTGATAGGTTGAGAGTGCTTGTAATAATGGCAACTTGACGTTTGAACTGAAAAGGGGCAGCCAAATATTTATCCCTGGAAGTAAACTACAATCTATTATGCTGTGAGCTGGAATGCTACGACAAAACATTCCACTTGATAGTAGTGGGTTTCTTGTATTATGATGCTCACAAACACCATGGGAAAAGGGGCATGAAGAGATGGCATTGTCAAGTTAAAGCAAATACCATTGTGGAGAATGTCAACACAATGAATCACCTGTTTTCCTACCAGACAGGTACGCTCACCTGTATCTTACCTGTACCTGATGTGTTTACATATCTACCTTGATTACAGGTAGACTGACACTGCCTCTGATCTCCCTGGCCTCATTAGAGGCTAATTACCAGGCAATTAATAGTGATAGGAAACAGACTGACAGGTGTGTTGATACCTGTATCATCAAGAGTCCAGGTGTGCTATCACACTAGTGCCTTGTTTGGATTGCTTGAAGGTCGCCAAGTACAAGGGATACATTTGATTAAAAGGGTTAAACCAACCCATACACTTCTAGAAAATTACATCTTTGCACGATTACTAGGTCCTTTCCAGTATTTTCTGAGTTGTTGCATGTAGGGTGCAAGATTTGGAGTACATGTTGACAGGAACAATTCAGCCAGCCAAGTGTAGGCATTTCTGATGGTGAATTCAGCAGCTGCTTTTCGGGAATAATTGAAATAATCAGTTGGCTGTGGGCTGAAGGAATTGGGGGTAATTTTGCCAAGTGAAATATTAAGGAAGGAAGTTAAGGGGAAACCTCAGAAGCATTCCTGTCCTCACTATGTACAACCTGTTTACTTAGCTAATTAGCAGAGTGTGAGAATCAGCATTCAAAGCCGCCCCCAAAATAGGAACCATGTGTGGTAATATGTGAGAAAAACTGTTAGTAGTGACCTGGGAGTTACACCACCCTCAACGCTGGGGTTTGGGACAAATTCATCATCTCTTATGAACACGGAACTTTAGCCTGAGGCTACAAGAATCTAAGTGGGGCTATGATAATATTTGCCTTGGCAGCATAGGTGATGATGTAGCTGAGTATGAATTGAAGTTCAGTGGAATCTCAATAATATGGTCAGTTTAAAAGTAAGCTATTTGTCACCTGAAGTGTCTTAGGGTAAAGTGCCTGAATGAAAAGCAATGAAAATGAGTAGTGTTGATTCAACAAAACTATTATGCATTGGGAAAAGGAGGCTACAAGGGTTTTAAGTCAGGGCTAGGTTTTGCCATGGTGAACATATTGCAGCTCATCAGATTTTTACCTGAAGTTTGATACCTGTATAAGTGGACACATGTTTGATATTAGCAGGTGTAGATGTTATCATAATCAGTATTTTAACAAATTTTCAAATTCATCATATACAGGTATACAAGAAATTCAGATCATTTCTTCATTCATTCTTGCTATTGTTTAGACTTTGATATGCTATACATATGCCCTGCTGTTAGTCAGCTTAGAATTCCCCTGGCTTTCTTACCTACGCCAATAGTAACTTATCATGTCAATACATCCTAAGAATGTATGCAAAGAGAGAGTGTTATTGCAGTGAGTTGTGCCTGAAGATGGTGTTGAAGGATATTGATTGTGATGGACTACCTGAGTATGTACCTGTCAGGAGTTAATATTTATGCAGTCATGACGGCTATTAAACTCAGCGGATAGTGTTGTTGTGAATGAACACACCTAGGTATGATTGAGGAGAATGCTAAATGAGAGGGTCAATAAACACACATGTTGGCTCCCACCACCGCCGGACCCTGCACCTATCACATGTCTGTATCAAATATCACCACTTCTGCTTCGACAGGATTTGCTACTTGACATTCACTGTCTTCTAGCAGCCCTGTTCTAATGCTTGTGCTGTAACATCTAAGATTTAGCTTTACTATAACCTCAGATACCATTACTCCTTTATCACTACCATCACATTTGTAATCATGAATCGTTTCCAAATGCATGTGCGTTTTCAAATGATATCACTTCTACTTTTACTACTGCTGCTGTTGCTGCTGCTACTACTACTAGTACTACTAGTACTACTACTACTACTACTACTACTACTACTACTACTACTACTACTACTACTACTACTACTGTAAGATTATGTATTTGTAATCACAAAATAATCTTACAAGATCATTCATCTGAAATTAGAAACAGTTGCCCACTTGAGTATTACTTTTCAGCCTTTTTCCTAACCATAGAGTTGAATAAGTTTCCAATTATTGTCCCACACTAAAGGGTCATTTCTGACAGTTTGGGGGCACTTCTCATTCCAATTCCATCATTATCACAATATTTTTTGAATAATCATGTCCATGCCAGCATGTCACATTATTTGAACCACGCCCACACTCCTGCCCATGTGAGATTATTATTCCACAAGTCATTTTTGTGGGCGGGCTCTCATTTGTAAGCACGTTTCTTGTGTAAAGAAAGAGGCACGCTTAAGAAAGGACATTTTCCATACTTGTGGGTGTGTGTCAGTTTCCCAGTGTTACAGGACAAAGAACATGATAGGGATGATTTGTCATCAGTGACTCCTGAATGCTGGATTAATATTCTTTTGTCAGGGAAGCATCTCATGCAAAATAACCCTCGGTTATTAATGTGCTAGAAACAATAGGCCAATTCATATCTCCTAAAAAACATTGTATCTGCTCACAAAGCTGCAATTGTTGCAGGAAATTGAGCATTATAAAAAACAACTTGTGTGCGTGGCGATAGGTTAAGTCTGGGAATTATACCCAGATGTTATGAATGGGCAATTTTCAAGTTTGTGATAAGTTCCTCTGAATCATTTCTTATCATGCTTATGGGAAATGGCATTTCATTCTCTATTACTGCTATGCTTAGCTGTGTAGAATGTTTGAATGATCTGGTAGTTATCATTTCTAATGTTTATTGAAGTTGAATAATATCATTTAATTATTCATGGATTGTAAAGAGAAAGCTGTTAAGCTATCAATTACCTGGGGATTTCATTTTAATTGGAGCTTTCACTCGAGATTAGCGTAAATGTTAATAGGATCCTCAGAAACCCCCTATGAAAACTCCTTATAATAAGAGGATCGTTGGAGAATTTGGATTATTGGCAACACCCCCATTGTGGCATTGATTTTTCAGTTCACGGTGGGCCCATTTGCTTCTGTCTATTGCCTAATATCAAGAATTACCCCCATGGATCAGTCGATCTGGCAGCTCTCCATCCCTGAAACCTCCCAGGCCGTTAAATAAATCTCGATTATTAGCCAAGTTCAGTGCCATGGAAGCGCCAGATCAAATCTTGGCTCATCTGTCTCCCGGCTTAGCGACCCAATCCAATATCGGGGGAGATGGCTGCCATCTTGTATCGATCCCTTCCCCCCTGTTTGATGCCTGGTGCCACTTTTCCTGCGCAGCCCGCAACTAATTGACAAGTGGACAAATTCACATTGATTCCCATCCCAGGAGTGGATCCCACCAGTTAGACGGTTATGGAAGTGTATGGCGGCCAGAAATTAAAAGAGCCATATTTAATTAGAGTTTATCTTGTTGTGCAGTGGAGCAATTAGATTTGTCAATGCCCATTGGGCACATTCTAATCAGTTAGATGCCAGGGAAGTAGGAGGTTAGTAAGAGTACCGGGTCCTGGCCAATATACACACTATCAACTACAAGGACATTCACCCAGGATAATGAACTGCAGGGAAATTGAAATGCCAGCTTGCATACCTGTAAATTTACTAGATTGTGGGCAAAGTGACCTACAGCCTCATATTCATTTATTGATATAGCTGTGAATACCCAGGAATTCCTAGGATAATCCCGCATAAGTGCTACAATTCCTTGGCAGTTTCAGCTAATAACATGGTAAGGATACTAGCTATGTGCTGCAGTTGCCAAGTATTAAGGGCAAACCATTGCTTGCTTGATTAGTTCTCACCTTCATAATGAATGGTCCCACACCTGAAGGACTCCACCATGCCACAGTAGCACAGAAATTACAAGGGTCAGTTGGGTCATCTTGTGGCAATAATCTCCCCTCTTGAGGGTTGGTTGGTCAGACAGCGGGGTAAATACCCTCCAGGAGGGTGGCTAGTCTGTGAGGAGACCCCAGACTCCTCGAGCTGTCACATGTGATGACTGCTGCATGCGTGATCAGCGACTCACAGTGACATCTCGCTACTTCCACCTATGCTGGATAAACAATACGCACAGAGTAGCAGGAGTAGCTGGAATAATCAAGACCTGGTGGTCTCTCTGCAACTAGGATTCTGACTCTAAGTGGGGCCTGTGATTCTTAATTAGGTATTGGTTCACATATTTTACTTTATTATAGTAACATCAACACCAGAATCATTACATCATTTTCATCATCTTTACCATCATCATTGCCATCATCATCATCACCATCATCATTGACATAATTGTCATTATCATTTATCATCATGAATATTTTGGATATAGCAAACTTTTTGGTTAAAGTCATCTCTACATTTTGACCATATATCATTGATGAATTTAATCTTATGTGTTTTCTTTCTTGTGTATTTACAGGCGCATGTGGTTGCGGCGTTTGAGCAGAGCCTGTCTAACATGACATCTCGCCTCCAGTTCCTGACTCACACAGCAGAGCAAAAGGTAAGACACTCATGAACAGAATTCTACATCATCAGTTCTTCAAAGATTACACATTCCCTCAAATACTGTAATTTGCTCTCAGATTTAGCTCAGGGATTCTCAATATATCCTTGCAATTTCCAAGTTATCTAGGGTAACTTACTTACATTCATCGTTGGTGGACAGGCTACCTGGCACCACCCCCTACTTTCCACTGCTGTTTTTTTTTACCTGAGCGGTACTGATTTTATGAATGGAGGCCCTGACAAAGCCTGTATGTAATACCCCTGTAATCAGCTAAGTGGTGATGCAACGATATGCTCCTTGTCCATTACTTTCTACTTGGAAGGGGATTAGAGATACTACTAGGGCTTTCCATTATATAAGCCACTGAGAGGGTTCCCTATAAACAGGAAGAGTGCTAGCCCAGATGTCTTAGGGAGGGAGATGTTTGAGTCTGTTGTTTCCGGCTGACCAATGCCAGGGTGAATCGAATGTAATGTGGGGACGCCGAACTGTTATATCGCTGCGTAACATGTTATTTCAAGAGGACTTAGTGCTACATCGATGTCTGCTTTAATGACAGGGGATGGGATCACTCTGCAAAAATCAGTAATACTGTGCAACAGGTCCACTTGACATATTAACCTGTTTCACTCAGAAAAAGCACTTATCTTGCATAAGGTGCCACTCAAATGGCTACATCTCTAAATAGATAAGTTGGGATTTTACAGATTGTTGCTATTTTATGGTGAAATATGGTGACAGCATTCTTGAAAATATTATTTTGCAAGTTAAGAATGGTCTGGTTTTGCCAAAAGTTTTGGTGCAATATTGCATATATAGAATTAGTTTAACTCCAACAAATAGTTAACACTGAAACTTATAAGTATTCACTACTAAACATTAGCTTTCTCTCGAATAGTAAATACTATTTTCTCTGGGAAAGTCACCATAAGTACTCAACACTTGCATTTCACACAGATGTGATAGTGGATAAGTGTCATTAGAACTACTCAGCCTTTGGGTGGTCTATCACTTGAGAAGGGTTAATAGGAAAAGGTTGATCTCAATTGATGATTTCATCTAGTGTGTTATAAAATCCTGTCCAGGATTTATCTGCCTAGCTGGTGGCAGCATTAACCTGTCACATTTTATCAAACTAGGCTGGGAATATGTCACAAGTCAAGAGAGGATTTATTCGACTCCTTCAAGACATTCCCCCACACCCGCACCCACCCATGTAGCCTGTTTTTCCTCAAATAAACGATCCCACTTATCAGATAAAATGACTGGCTAGGAATCATGCATCTCTAACTGCATATTTATATAGACTTTCACTCCAGGGGTGACAGTTCCTTCTTTTTTAGCAGTGATATATCCCTGGCCTTCCTCTGCATATCCCTAAAGAACTTGTTGATATATTCCAGGCACTGTGATTCCTCAAAAACAAACCTGCATAAGATACCATCCACTTCTGAACTGATATAAAACAAAAAAGCATACTATTTGACACATTTTGGAATCCAGTTTTTAGGAAAAATTGAATTTGTATGTTCTAACCACTGAAGAATTGAAATTGTTTTATCCGTATCAATCATTTGAAATTTATATTTATATTCAATATCATACCCCAAGGCACTGATCATTTTTGCTATGCCTTTAATAGTGGTGGAACCATACATGTTGTGCACTTGATGTACATTGAGAAAAGGGCATGTAATGCACCTGGGGGTAGTAGCCCCAGAGAGAGCATATCAAGTCAACTAGGGTAATAGTTTGTGTATCCTGCTTTGCATCACTATTGGAAGCAGCTTATAAACCAATGAAGCGTGCACATGTAGTGATGTTTTATACCTGCTCAGCCATGGGGGTAGCCCTTAGAGAGAGGATATCAAGTCAACCAGTGTAATATCCTGCTATATATCACTACTGGAAACAGCTTATAAGGCAATGAACCATGCACATGAAGCTATTTTCCCTACCTGCCTGGTCTATTTTGCCTTAGGGTGGAGGTTTGTGAAGGAAGGAAGCTCATACTGTGCTGAACGGAGCCGAGGGTCACTGGGTAAAACGCTGGTGTTTTACTGCTAGCTGCCTCTTCAGTGGTGTATGCTATACACTTAGTAGCAGCATTTTAGCAACAAACCGCAAAGGGGCTAGGAGTCATATAAGTACCCAGTGACATGCTTTTACTGCCTGTAAAGTGCACATTCAGTTCCATTGGAGGTTGTTTGTGCACTTGTTTGACCCTGTCAGCTTTTGTTCATTCTGCATTCCATTCATTATTAATTCTAGTTTGACTGAAGTAAAGGGCTGCTGTCAGTGGTATGAGGTAATAGCCCTAGAGCCAGAAAGATACCCTTTACAACTATACCTATATATCAATATTAAAAACAATACAAGCGTGCTAGGAATGTAAAGGTCAATTAATGGGTTGAGAACAGGACAGAATAAGTGCAGTTTCATATACTAATGGAAACCAAACTTCCCAGGATATGTTCTTTATAACTTTGAAGAATGGCATTGTTGGTAGTGTTATGCATACTTCTGCAGACATTAAAATCCTAAACTATCACTTCTTGACATTTGGAATTCCAAATGTTTTCCAAATGTCACATAGGAATTTCCTGCTCTATGTGTCAATTTGCCAGTTTTTATAAAGAGTCAATACATCCCAGATGGTATACATGCGAGAAGACATGTAGTGTGATACTGGCCTCTCTGGTTAATGGCTGTGGCAATCTTAACCCATTCACGCTGACAGTTCAAACGAGAAATTAAACTAAAGTATAGGAATCTCAACTAATTATAAGCCTAATTTTTGCCTTGTAAGCATTTGAAGGTTATTGTTTGCATTTTGTGTGTCATTTCTACATAAAATGTTTCTATATTATGATCCCATTAGAAAGATATCATATTTAGATAGTTTAGGCCCATTTTGTGTGCTGCAGGGTTTAAGAGGTTAACCTATTTCCTTTCCCAGAATACTCCCAGGATGTGTTAATATTGACACTGCCATCTTGAGGGCCCTTGAAAGGGATTAGTAAGAGTTGTTATAAGTACTGATAAAGTGATCAATACTCTACTGAATATTTGTAACCACATTGATTTATAAGCAATCCCTGCTGTTTACCAGGGCCACAGGGGTGCCTGGGTGTGAGAAGGTTATGGGTACACTATGGGTGGAGACCTGGCTCACCTGGGATCCCATGACACACATGAGCATTAATTAACAACAACACTGACAGGTGTGAAACCGGACACCTACATCAAGAGGAAAAAAACGCAGGAGATTTTATGGCCATTACTTTATCACCTTTAAATCTTACGTGTGTAAGAGTCAGTTGAAGGCTGCAGAGTTGTAGTATTTATACCCAGTGCTCACTTGGCTAGTCAGAGACAAGCTGCCCATTCTATTTGAATGGATTCATTCAACATTAAAGATTAAGTTTCGGATTCTTGTAGAGATTAGGAGAATCTACCTGCTGCGTGACATGTTCCTTTCTCTGATTGGCATCGGTAGGAGGCACATTATCACTGGACAGCACCTCTAAATCACTCCTTAACCCCAGAGGAACTTTGATGGAGAAAAAAACTTAATTTATATTAAGAGATAAGATTTCAGTGGAGAATTTAATTCCACTTAACCCATACACACCTGTTGTGCCCAGAGACTCCTTAACATTTTTGCAAACATTTCTTTAACCAGAGTAATTCCATTACAATATTTGATGGAGAAATGTTCATCAGAATTGAATAATTGGGTTGTCTGATTGATTTCAAAGTTACATTCGAAAATAGCATGTAGGTTCTGGCAACATTCTTCAACAACAGGTATCAAAGCATTAAACATGATGACAGTGAATGCATTTCATAAAAAGTTGCTTTAATTCAAAGTCTTGATTAGTTGTAATTTGTTGAGTTCAGGTAACCCCAATGTACTTGTTGGAAGCAGTTGACTACTATTGTACTGGGTACACACATATTTCCCTGCTGAGACAGAACCTGATTTGTGTGTATTACCGTTGCACCTTTGATCTCTCCCAGGCTAAGAGTCAGAATACCATCAAGCCCTTGAACTCAGCTACAGACTCCAATCACACATGACATTTGGGGTTTTTCTGAGAAGGGTGGTGTTAGGACATTTGTTACCCTCTTTATAGCAGCCTCCTCAGTAGCCATATAGGCTAACCACAGACACTGTGGAGAACCCCTCAAGGTAAACCACAGGCCAGACATGACTGCCGAGGACTAATGAAGATTTAAATGACTCACCAGTGCTCTTCAGGGTGAACTGTTATATTTATTGAGCACCTGAACCGGTAAATATTTATACATTTTTTTATTCAGATAGTTGGAAGTAGGTGTTAGTTTATGCATTTTGATTAGTCAACTTATGTTTGATAAAAATGACATTGCCTGCTTCACAAGGATGAGATGGGTTAGGAGCGTTTCAGGTGAAAACTTGATTCAATTATCTAGGTCTAGGTCTAGGTAAGTCATGCTTTAATACCTGCCTATTGTTATGTATTGTTCTGGGTGCCGTGTTGGGCGCTGTGAAACTCTAGAGCACCCTTGAGGGTCCAGCATACCTGTAACTTGACTCACCTGGATATCTGTTTAGGCACCTCCTTACCTGCTGATTAGCTAATTACCAGCCATCAAAGGTGCCAGAGCTCCACACCTGAGCCCTGGCCCACCTGACACATGAGATGCTATTATACGTAGCACACCTGAGATACCGAGAAACCTGAAACCACAGGTAAACATATGAGACAGAGGCCCTGGGGAAGATTGCTCTTGAAATTGATAGATCAGGTATGACCTGTTCACAAGAAATAATACCGAGGAAATTTGCTCGCTCTTTCATAACTTTTAATAAGTGTTATTCAAATACTCGTTGAGATGAATCGATTGTTAAGAAGAATCACATTTCAATTCTCAAACCTTGGTTAATATCAATATTTGTGTGGTTAGTTCCCGTTTTTTTGTTCAAAAATGAGAGATGACTCAGAATTCCTTTGATTTACTTGATCACGTAAAATATCTTACTCTGTGTAAATGCGTTTTGTGTACATAGTGAAAGAGATGGGATGGAAGTCTCATGTAAAAGTTTCAGGCTTATAGGTGATAGCATTTGATATTTGACACCATGTTAAACCAGTAAATAGTCATTCAAACAAACTCTCCTTAGAACTTTTCAGACACCAGAATTTGATTAGTTAATGCTTCAACACCAAATATAAAATGTGCATTCAATAAAGTTGGGAGAGCAAATATTTTTAGTATTGTTTGGTGGGGATTCCTATTTCATTGACTGACAGGCTATCTAGTATTGTATTGTATCGGGACTTTCTGTTACCTAATAGAAAAGGCAAGATGATATGTACATCCATGCTGAGAAGTTGAATTCAAGAGAGGTTGTGTTGTGAAATGTACCAACACAGTAGGTGCTAGTGGCAGTGTGGTAGGTATGCTATGATGCGAGGTGGTAGCATATCTTGTGATCTATTGAAATGCACTGAGCTATAAGAGAGGAGTGATTACAGGTATGTTAATTGCCTGCCCACCTGGTCATTTACCTGTACTAACGAGACAAAGGCGTACCTGCATCATTAGGCCATTTGAGGGAGGATTTGGAATACCTGTACGTGTGTTACCTCAATGATAGCCACACTTAGATGTATTTGGTCAGGCGCCAAATTAGCTGGAAGCATAGTTCCATGGTTTAGTATTGTGTTAAGACTTTTCAAAGGATGGCTTAGGATTTCAACATGTCTGAATGTTATATATCAATTCTCTTCAACACACACTTGAAAGCTCCACAACAAATATAAATTTTAATCTCATTTTCAAATGAGTGGTATTTTGATGGTATGTCTGTTTCTTATGTAGCTGTAAATAACCAGGAACTTTAATAATTCTAGGAAAGTGCCTGGATTTCCTAGGAAGCTTCCTCTGGTAAGTGATGGTAGCCAAGGGAAGATGGTGACCCTTGTGACCAATACCGCTTAACTGGCCTTGGGTCATGGGGTTACCTAAACAAGGCCTAAGCCAGGGCTTAAATAGGTAGTCAGTAACATAGAAAATGATTTCCGTAGAATCCCTGCTTCTTCCTGCGGTATTGTTGTCCATTCATGCTTGGCTAGACCCCGAAAATCCTGCCTGAAAAGAGCCAAGACATAAAATGGGCAAACAAAATGGATGCAAATCATGCAGACAATGTTGGAAAGATTTAAGGGGATTTGTTACAGGACCAGTACTGGGAAAGGTCTGAATCATCGTCTTTAAAACACTCTTTAAACGTAGCTCTTATAGAAGGAAATCACTCGTCCGCATCGAGGGGGACATGACTAAGAGCTGGCTTTTCATTATTGTTAAAAAAAATGACCATTCAGGGCACAAAAAAATACCAGCAAGTTTGCAATTAGTGTTAGTAAATGAGTATATAATCTTGCTTTTTATAGGCCACCCGCAATAAAATTTTTACTTGTGTATTTGGGAAATGCCTTAGGTGTTTTCATTTGAGATGTGTGTGCCTGTGCGTATGAATTTTGCTTTTTCATTTTTATATGTAAATCCCTCCCTGGATGTTTTTAGTGATTAATGGGTTAACAAAGCGTCTCTGTCTGACCCCTCAATAATTGGGGTGATGACCCCACAGATTAGGGTGTGTGTTCGAGATAATATCGCCAGTTATCCTATATGGAATGAAAGGAGATGTTTATTGGCTTTCCGAGATCCATGTCATTGAATAATTTGTAATTTTTGCAATTTCTGGGATTGTATAATGAGAAACGACACGAGTGTCAATCATTGGGGAGAAGGGAGTTTGTGGGATTACCACGCGGGACAGAGATGGAGATGTTTCTGCATGCAAACTGCAGCAATTGATTAAAACAGATGTGCTGTTCACAGGCATTTAGTTCAGCAAACACCAATTTCTTTCCTGACCCATGAATCGTCTAAGTCCAGTTCATTTCAGGAGAACTTTTTGGATAGTTCCAATTTCTACCACCAGGGGAAAGCTATACTCAAGTTTCAGAGGTGGGCAGAGAATTAGGGTGACATTATATATGTAATGAGGTGGTGTGTTTTTTTAGCCAATATATATTAGAGATAAATGCCAATATGGCTGTACTAAGAACAAATCTTACAAAAAGAGGGCTATGTTTAAACTCCTCACATTCCCTATCGAGCTAGCTAATAAGCAAGCATATAGACATTTGTTTTGGAATTTTTTGTTTTTGTGTATCTGTATGTGTTCTAGGCAAAAGACAATTCCCACCACACCCTGATACTCTCAGTTCAGCTCAGGCAGTTTTGGTCACCCATTTTCCATTCCTTCCACCATGGTGGTCTAAGAATGATCGGGTGGTGGTTTATGGCTGATTTGGCATTTTTCTGCATCAGATAAGCTGTGTTTCTGCATTTGCCTGTCCAATTACTGTGATACAGATCACTGATACTCTGGGCTTTATATGCAAATGGCCATCTCAAGTCTGGATCGGCTACTCCTCTGGCGACTGAGCCCTAGCCGATCACCATGTCTAATTACTTGGAAGCAAACTACAATAAAAGTTATCTCAAATCACAGTTATCCATGTTCCTGGGTCAGTGACTATACAGAGGACGCCTGAGACCTGGATATGGATCATGCCCTTTGAGATGGAATCTGACCAGGAATTAATAGGAGCACTTTGATAGGAATATCATAGTTTGGGTAAATGACACAATTATTGATAAGCCGTGCCTAACGTGATTGGGATGATAATGCTGTATTGATGGGGCAGGGACCAGACTGGCTCCTCTTGTGTGTTCAGGGCTGTGGCTCCTGGGGTCATCTCTGTGGCCAGGAGAGAGCTGTACATAGGATGATAACCAGATGTAGATGAATGAACAACTGTGCATGTCCCACCAGTGTGCTTAGTTGTGGTATGAGAGATGGGCAAGAGGGAGAAAGAAGGCTAAAGAAGAAGAGATTTGGAGAAAGAGAGATCAGTCATTTTATTCTATCCCCCATACCCCAAAGGTTTTTTTCTGGTTGTGAGCTGAAAAAAGTGAAAGGGGGGGATATATCAGGATTTTCTGATAAAAGAAAGTGAATTGATATCAACTTGGATTGCTTAAAAAGGATCTTGAATTCAGCAGAGCATATAATGTGTTAAACGTATCTAAGTGAAAATACACATTAATCCAATATAATTTTCTGGTCATATACTAGTTACCTTTTAATGTGCTCTTTCTATGAAAAAAATCTGCTCAAAATGAAGTATGTGTTACATTAGGAAAAGGTGTCTCCACCCAGATTTTAAGTAGCACAAAAGAGCAGTGGGCGTGGGCTCACTTAGTGTATGATATATGGCTGCATAATGGGTGTCAGGGGCAGGACTCAGGAATAAAAAATACAACCCACCACAAATATCCATTATCTACTTTACTTGTACATTACTTTTCCTTTCAACACAGACTTGTATAGGGATGAATCACAGCCAGCATTTCAATGCTGACAGTGACGTTCACAGGGTTAGCAGTTAACATAACTCCCTCTACACATAAATAAAGGGCCAGCAAAAAAGGGTTGGAAATTCATTATAGGTAAATCAATACATATGTTTCGTCGCCGAGCATGTGTTTTCTTTTAGCTGTTTTTCTATTTGTAGCCTAAAACAACCTTGCTGCCTAAACACTGAGTTGTGGGATGCTGGGATGATGCTATCCCTCTCACTGTTGCTATGATATGCAGCCTCCGTAGCTTAGAGCAGGGGGATTGTTGAAACCTTGCCAAGGTCTTCACATGCCCTCAAGATTAGTCCGGTACAAGAAAAATCTGCTTTATCATATATCCAATACTTTACACTTGTGTTGATTGTCAGATGTAGTCATCTGCCATTTCCATAGGATTTTACTCATGTGTGTAGACAATTTTATTTTACTACTGGGTTAATGCCAACGTTTGTATTATGGCTATTTGTAATAGAGATAAATGATGATAATTTGAAATTGGACCTTTTCAATTATAATGTTCTGAAGTGTAGTCAGCAACCCTTAAGATTAAATCCCACACTTTCATTTGTCAATGTGTCAGATGTGCACTTACATTTGACTATATATTATTATTTTTTACCCTATAATAACATGACTATGATGTAAAACCTGATTTATGTTCGGACTTCTTTTTTTTGTCTTTTCCAGGATTGTGAACTGAATGAGCTGAGAAGCACGATAGAGAAACTCAAATGCCACGGCATCATTGGTGATCCGCTGTCCAGTCCTGCCAGTCTGCATCGGCAGATGTCAACCACCTCAAAAGATTCTACCACGTCAGGTAAGCCAACAATAACTCCAGTACTTTATACTGGAATCTTTGCCCTCTCTTAATCCAGAGGGAGCCACCGTCAAAAGGTGATCACCCAAGAAGTTCTTCATATCTCTTGGACTTGGCACTAGGATAAAAGAATGATTGATGAAACCATTTAAACTGGAATGATTATCTATTCTCCATCTAGAGGGAGCCACTGCTAGACTGTTTTCACCTTACAACATCTGAGTGTTTGGGCTAAGCATTAAGAGAAAAAAGGACCATGGGAAACTCTGTTCTTAATAGGCATTCACATCACTGAGTGGTTCACATTTTGGGGGGAAAATGAGTGCATACCTCTATGTTACCCTTTTATTGCATGCAATTTAGCATTCAGTGATGAGTATTTTTGTAGTCGGGGAGGTTAACTATAGGTTCTGGCAGATAGTCTTTGTTTTTGCTGGGATGTTTTTGTGCACAAGAAGAGATGATTGAAAACATGCTCCATACCTGCATCTTGTAGTGCTTACAAAATCCCATCGCTTCATAAACAAAGCTAACTCCCGCTTGTCACATCTGGTTCATATAGCAGCAGGTCTGTCTGAGGGTATTATTAACTCTTCTCCCAGTATTTCCTGGCTGGCCGGCAGCCCATCCTATACCTGCAGTTCTTCATGCTATGTTTTACTGGGGCCATGGCAGATAAATACCATGGCAAGGGGTCAGGAGTTATTCTGAGGGTGCTCATTTTCTGAGGTATGCTGCAAGTATGGTACCTCTTGAACCTGCTCTAATCAGGAGTGAAAACACTGATTGCTCCAGTTCATCGAAAGTACATGTGAACAGGCATCTTCACATAGAAAGAGAATGAGGGGGCAACGTTTTCAGATCAATAGTTAAAAGCGTGATTATTTCCTATAAATATAAATCCATCCAGATTGGCATTATCAGGTGCATTGAAAATGGGGAAATGGAATGGCGTGACATCATCAGGTACATTTCAATTTCAAGTTTTATGCCACTCTTCATACAGGAACATTTCCTTTGGAATCATTGCCAAATGTCTTTAAGTGGTAGCAACCAGGAAAGAAATTTCTCAGATGACCAGCTGGAGTGGTTCACAGCCCTATGAAGGGTACAAAGGGTGTCGGGTACCACTGTTTAGGTACATTTCTGGTTATTCATTATGAGCATTTCTCACCCTTAAGGAACAGGTAATGATGCCAGCCTATGGCACAGCAGTTCACCTTTTAGGCTATGTGTACTATTATTTACTCTATAGTGCTTTCAGAAAAGTTTCACCTAAGGTGTCATAGTGTTGACAGTTCTTAAGCTCTGTTGTAAGGTATGGGAGGAGAGTGATGATAAGCAGAGAACAATAGAGCCCTCAGGTGGGTGATTGTAAGTGCTTCATCAGTCTCTTTTATCTACATACACTCCTCTGTAAAATTGGATTGCTCAAGCCTGAAAACATTCACTCAGAGTAGTTTACTAGGTTAAAACATTAAAAGGGTATAATTTCCATTGTACATTGGAATTGTGACATCTAATTATGATTATTCTAAAGATTTGATTGTTATTACAATCTCATCTTCTTGATAAAGATTAAAGGTAGTGATTCAGTTAGTTTTCCCAATTTACTGAATATGAAATGATTTCCACCTATATTGGATTGTAATATATCCTTTCATGTATGTAATAAGATTGATATCCAGATGGTGTACAGGGATGTTGGTGCTGCCACCTATTTGAATAATCAGCAATTTGATAGTGCTGCCATCTACATTCAACATGTAGGGTTGTATTACACCGAGAGATCACCATAATGATGAGGTAAGATGGGGCGGATACATGTTGGTGCTGCCATCTATATATTAATCCCATATGCCATGTCACTGGTCCATATGTAACAAGATTGAGCACCCAGGTGACATGAAGAGTGGGGGAAATCTGTGTGACATTTGGCTGTCAATCTGAGCTGTACATCAATCAACTCAAGCAGAGATCAAAGGTACTACACATGTCCCCTTAACGACCCTCACCTGGCCGCATCAAATACCTGCAGAAACAAATAGGCTCTGGCTGTACATACCTGGACGACACCTCACCTGTCAGGTAACTCAGGTGGGGGGATGAGAATGCTCAGGGTATCCAGCTATCCACACAATAGTAATTTGGCTATACTGCACAATAGTGATTTATGGAACCTAATACAAAAGGCAAGCTCATCAGTGGGTGTTAAGTGTATATTATGAAGATTTCATCACGGAAATGCCATAACAATTTATGTTTTGGATTGCACTGAGTTGTTGTGACTGAGCGCCCATCACCAAAACGTGCTGCAGGATCAAAGCTGCTGCACACTCTGATACCTATGCTAAAACAGGCAAAATACATGTTGCAGGGCCATGAGAATTGGTATCCAATTAAGGAATGTGTATTTAGGGTGAGTTGATGGAGTTGGTCAGCTGGCAAGTCGTACATAATCCCCCAAGAATTTCACTTCGTCCATTTCCTTTCATATTAAGATAACATTTTGCATGCCATGGTTATCAGGCATGACCCTGGCAATGTATCAGAGAAGAAGAGATAAAACGCAAGAAAGAGACACTAGCTGTTGAAACATTTGTTGATACCATTTCCAGCCTTCATGAAAGGCAGAAATGTGAAAGTGACATAAGTGTTCATAAAATCCCCCATCTCATCAATATTTCAGTGGTAAATATAGAACGACCTCTAGAGACATGGGTTGGAATCAGTGCTAGAATATCTGAAATACGCATGATTCAGAATTTTAGGAACTGCGACCCAATTTAGAAATTATGCATGATAAGCATGTTAAATTTTAGTTCATGAAATGAGTATGGACATCTGTAAATATTTTGAAAGAAAACCGTTAAGTCAGAATCCATGTAATGTCTATGTGTGAGCTGAATTGGCCTGACATGCTTGTAAACTCTTGCCGAGAGACTTGCATATTGTAAACAGGGCAAATTCCAGCTCCTCCTAGCTTTACTCATTGCGGTTTATTTAGTTAAATGAATGTGAAAGCTGTAGGATTTGAGAAGCCCTAAAGATGCCCTAAGAGTGGTACTGTACGGATGAGATGGAGGGAGTGGGCAGGAGGAGGGGGGGGATGTAGGTCATCATCACCAGCTGTTATCATTACTGCTCCCCGCCTGGTTGCTGTGCTCGCCCCGCAAGTTCTGGTTCCACAAATCGGCCCGGTTCTCTATCGGGCACCAGCCAGTTACGCTCTTTCTTCCATTCTACTCAACCTGCCAAATATTGGATTAACCTTGCTTTTGCAAACTGGATTATCAATTCTATGCATTACTGGAGACCTGTAAAGTTAATCATGAGGTAAGAGATATGATTTCTAGTCTGATATTAGGGGTGTAGATTTAGTGTTTTGAGAAAGTCTTTTGCGAAGGTTTTACCGTAAACCTGAGGTGCATCAGATAGGTCTTGTTAATCATTCAGAAAAAGCTGTTGACAGGTTTGTTTAGGATGCAATTTGGGTGGATCTGCTTCAGATAGCGTTACCAGGGTAGACCGTTTCCATGACAACAATATCTGTGTTTATCATCCTGCTTTTCACTTACAAATTGTACCCGTCACATCATAATTCCCTAGAAAGCACTAAAAGTACATAAGCATATAAAAGATATTTTCAGAAAGTTATTTGTTTTTGATATACAGCTTAACTGGTTGTCTATGAATTAGATCGATTCTCTCAAGTCTGTGTTATAGATCACAAATTTTTGTGTGTACTCAAACCTGTCTTGTATTTCTATAAAAAAAGATCCCTGTCAGCATCCCCTACATGTTGGCTATAGCTCATATTTCCTGAAGTATGTGTGCCCATATCTCAGGTTGAGACCACCAATCTGGTAGAAATCTGTGATTTCTCTCAAGCATGGCCACCATACCCTGGCCAGCCCTACGTGGTTCTCTTGTGGGGATCTGGTGGTTCTAGGTTTGGCATTTTGGTGTGTGTAGGGAGCGTAGAATTGGACCAGTCTGGAGAACCCCTAGTTCTTCCCTTCCACTCCATCAAGATAGAGAGATATCTCCCTCTCTGTCTTGTGCTATATGCCTTTCTAGTGCACTATCCACCATCACTCACCAAAAGACTGGCTTATTCATACCTGCTGCACGAAGTATACATGGTCCTTATCAATAAATCATTCACTGCGGCCAGAGTATAGTTGCATTTAATGCAATTTTCATATAAACATATGCTTTTTCTGTTTTAAAAGGTTGGTGCTAACTGGCACGGGGTAGCAATTAGCTATTTTTTGGCTAGAAAGTTGGTGTTAACTCAAGGAAGCGTGAGTGGCTGACAACCGCAAAAAGCAATCTATGTAAACTGTCTAAAACTCAAGAAGTGTTGTTTTATATAGAAAGAATGTTTTTGCGGTGCCACTGCTATATTGCTATAGCCTATCAGTGTTTTATAGATGCTTGAAAGTTCATGTCTGGTTTTCATTTCATAGGTGGTGTTTTGCCAATTTTGAATGAAGAACAGTTTTTATTCATACAGGTTAATAGTTATGTTGATTGTAGCAGTGTTATTTGAGATGTATTGATACTGGTTATGAAAACATTTTTTCCTAAATATCAACGAAGTAACTTCTGTTAGGCTTACCTACACTTGTCTGGTTTCCAGACTGCAGCAGAAGACATAGATGGTTATTGAATGACTGTGGTATTATGGCCCATATCTTGGGATGAGATACAGATACTAAGTTGTAAGGAAATTCAGAAGCTTACTTGAAATTAACCAACAATGGATTATCAGGCTGCTTCTCTTTTTAAGATTTAAAATGTTTACAGCTATACTTCTAATGAATGAAAATTTGACAGCACTATCACAGCATGTCACAGGTTGTGGAGTGCAATCACTTAGTGACTTGGTTGTCTGTGTCCTATTGGCTAGGTAGTAACACCGGTCATCTAGAGCGTCTAGAGCACCTGTCTAGTATACACTATATTCAGCCAGTCATTGATCACTTACTTCGACGTGCAATCCATGACACTCATTTTTCTATGAAACCAATCCATGGTAGTATATCTAGTTTGTAGAAATGAAGGCTACATACTTATCCCACCAAATGGCCAACAGTAGTTTCCTCCCAAATGTTAACCCAGAAAAAGCGTAGGAAATTCTATATGGGGGCCCTATCACAGAGTGTGAGGTGGAGTGGGCTTGGGGAAACCCTACTCGTACCCATAACACCCCTAACACGCTCTCCTTGCACCTGGCACCCATTAAGCCAGCCCAACACACTCCCACCAGTCCAGGGACTTAAAACACGACTGGGTTTCAGGATCTTTAAGTGGTTTCTCAGGGATTTAATGGCCAGACAAGCATTAAATAATACCCAAACAGGATCTTAAGGTAGTCGGCTCTCTGTGTATCTTAAACTGTGCATTTGCATTTAGATTATCCTGATGACAGGGTTAAGCTTCACTTATTCTTTATTCTGAATACAGCAGAGCTTGATAAACTGGGAAATTCCCAAGTCTTTCCTAAGATAACCCCAGGATTTCGTAGGAAGTCTCAGCTACTTTTTGTAATGATAGTATTAATCAAGTTTTTAAAAACTTGGTTCTTTATTACTAGATTGATAGTAGATGAAATAAGTGGATGCCATGGAATAAAAAAAGGGTTGGTACGGAGATGAGTTACTTTGAGGGCACGGTCTTAGCCGATTTTTGGAAACAGGGTGTCCAAATAGAGGTTTCATAGACTTTTGCGTGTCCAAAGCGTGGTACAAAATACATACTACTAATAAGATAGACCCTATACCTTTACAGATTTCGCTTTTTTTAAGCCAGATACTGCTTTGTGTGTCTTATAAAAGTGACACTACAGCTTCTACATCTTCTATCTTCTAAGAAAAGTCATCTTCAGCGAATTCTGACATAGACTTTTGGGTGTCCAAACTGTCAAAAAACAGTGTTCTGCGTGTCCAAATGACACGCTGGACGCATTGCAGCTAAGCCCCTGTTTGAGGGTATCATCTAAAGCCAGGTGGCAGCCATCACCAGGTTTACAATCTTAATATAATAGATGTAACATCTCTTGGATTATGAATGCTATCCCAAGCTGAGGGGGATACTGTTACCAGTTTCCTTGACATTCTTCGATGTTGGTGGATGAAGACCTGTACCACTACCTCACAGTGAATGAAAACATCCACACGGGTGGTAGATCTAGTATGACACTCACCAGTTAGTGGAGACATGAAATATATATCTAATATGACACTCTCAAGTTAGTGGAGACATGATATATATATCCCGTTTTGCACTCTCTAGTTAGTGGAGACATGAAAGATCTCTCACGTAGAGAAGATCAAGGCGTGTGTGATTAAGACCAGGCAGATGTAGCACATGGATCGTGACTTCATCAAATACAGATCACTCACACGATATCCTAGACACACATGGTGGCAATACAAATGTACATATCACTTGTTCACAGTAATTCATCTGTGGAACTTGTGATGATGTTGCCTCTCAAATACAACTTGGACCAAACTTGGGAAAGGTTCTAGGAATATACTTAAGTTGTAGTGCCTTAAAGTGTGGATAGCACATTCCAACCTGTTAAGAAGGACCACCTATTTGATGCCGGCTCCTATGTGGTCTTTGAAGAAAGAATTGGTCCTTAATAAAAGCTAAATACAACACACTTTAAGCTCTCTGCCCATCCCACCTGCAATGAAACTTAGACTGCATTATTTTGTCAGGTAGTTTAACTTACTAGGTAGTCTCTTGAGGTTTGAGGTTCGACTGACTATCAATGTCCTATGAGAGAGTAGGTGTTGGTCTCTTCCCTGTCTGCAGGCATGCGTTGTTGTTTTGTTTTGTTTTTTTATGTAAAGCCTTCCACTGAGGCCTGGGTGAGAGCAGGGAGGGTCACAGTCCTGTAGCCTGGGGGTGTAGATGAAAAACAACATAAATCTGTCATTTCTGAATTGCTGGACAGGATTCCGGCTTCCTGGCTCATTGAATCCACAGATGACATGAGGTCACTGCACTCGCACCAAAACAGTGCTTGGTGGGATAAACATGGAACTCCTGTTGACTTCAGAAAACTGCTGATGATTTTGAAATTTGCATTCTATGTTTATATTGATGTATACGTTCACTGTATTTTCAGCACCTGAAGTTCGCATTAGTCGTCACATGTCCTCAGACAGCATGTCTAGCATTAACAGCCTGTCCAGTGCCTGCAGTGCCTCCAGCCAGCAGTCCTCATTCACAGACACAGAGTCCGGAAAGAAAAAGAAGAAGAAGAGCTGGGTAGGTGGAGCCACTAGTACTTAAGGGTAGATTTCAGGCATGGGTTGAAATTTTGAACATGAGGGATTCATTTTATGAAGCTTAGTGGGTGTTATCAGCCCAAATGAAAAGAATTAGGGGTTTTACTATATAGCAGGACTATCAAATGAAGTACAGTTTTGGCCATAAGTATTACATAAATTAAATACATGTACATTGGTACATTTAAAGACCTGTCTCCTTTCTTCTATAGCTACTTTTTTCTAGGATAAAGCTATTGTCAAATGCCTGAGTTTCCCTAGAAATCACTGTGCTTAATGGTAAAAGCTTATCTATTTAGATGGTCAAACTAAAACATTGACGTTTGTTTTTGCATGTTTTAGAGATATAATAACACTGCTTTACTAAAAAAAAAATAACCTAAAAATTATCATTCCATTTTCAACAGCTACGAAGTTCATTCAGCAAAGCGTTCTCCAACAAGAAGAAGAACAAGAACGGTTCAGTGTCGGACATTGAGCCTGACACGGCGAGCCTGCGGTCAGACTCCTCTGTACCCAACTCTCCACTGCTGACCATCCCGCATCCCATGTCCATGAACGGCTCCTTCAAAGGATCACATTCATCACATGCGTAAGTATACCAGACTCTCATTCTGGAATGTCATATCTCTCTTCTATGTCTCTTGAATCAAAATCATTGCTATTTTATTGATTATGTACCTAATTCAAATACAGAGAAATGTATCAACATCATCCTACTCCCAGTTCTGCTACAAATTGAGTGTATGAATTTAAAAAATGTTTTGAGTGTAATCATAGTGTAAAGATAAATACAGGTGAACTTGGATATGACGGACCACTGTATGACAGATTTTTGCATATGACGGACAATATGCTTGGTCCCAGTCCGATGCATGTCAAGTATTTGTCATATGTATACGACGGATTTTGCATATGACGTACCAATTTCCCTGGTCCCATTGAGTCCGTCATATCCAAGTTCACCTGTATGCAGTAACTAACCGTTGCCAGGAAATGGCACTGAGACTGAACTATGCTATCCCTATGAGGACAGATTGGTGGCAGCTCCTGACGTAAAAACCTCCTCTTGCAGGCTGATTGACGGAGATCTCCTGGACGATCAGGTGATCGACCTGCGTAAGCAGTTACGTGAAAAAGATATGAAGCTGACAGATATCCGCCTGGAGGCTCTCTCCTCGGCCCATCAGCTGGAGCAAGTACGGGAAACCATGAACAGAATGAAGGTGAGCGCCGATGCCAAACACACCCTCTTCTTGTGGTGCCGGAAACCATTGTGCATTTGGAGTGCACTCTTGGTCTGACTTTGTGGAATACTCACGGAATAGAGTGATATTGGAAAAATGTTTGAAGGATTTTTTTTAACCTTTTAAACCTAAGGAACAACAATTTTAGTCAAATATTTCTCAGAATATTGCCCGGTGTGACTGACTCAATCAGCATCTTTCCTTCGAATGATCTTCAAAATCATTGTTTATTGCCAAGTTATGTATGTATCCATTATTTTAAATAAATGGCATAACATGTATTGTGAGTTTATTTGAACCGTGAAATTGACAGAAGTAATCATTTGTAAGAAACAAATGTTATATTTCAATTTATACATGAAATTCATTTTATATGAGTGAATCAAGTTTAAACTTGCTTTATTTCAGAATGAAATGTCCCAACTAAAAGCAGACAACGATCGCTTGAATCGGCTGGTGACGGGGAAGGATGGCACTGTTTCTACGATTGCCAATCGCACCAGTGTGGAGTCCCTCGACAAGAGACTCAGTCTCGGAGATCAAGCCAGCCTAGGTAGCCACCAGTCTCCTCTCACATTCAACTACACATCTCTCAACCAATCAGCTTCAGCCTTTTCTGCTGCTGCGGCCATGTCCAATATGGCAACCGGCGGCGTGTAAAATGACTGATGTTGGAAAATATCTTAGTTTTTTCGCATTAATTGCAAGTTGCTGCTCAAGTCACTGCAGTGGAATGAAAAACACTTTTTACGACTAGTTGAATTTAAACTTTCTATTGATTTCTAGTTACACGCATGAGTTGATATCATTAGCCAATTCATTAAGCTTTAGCTTTTTTATTAGCCATGTTCGAATGCTCAATTCTCAGCCTAGAAAATACATTATGAACAGTCTATTTTCCTTAGCATTTATCAGTTAATGTTTAGTTGAGGACACCTTGGTTATAGTTTGATGCAGAGATGTTTGAATATGTTGCCATTAAAAACCTTGCATGAAATGACCCCAAAATCTCTTCCATTTTTTGCATGTACAGAGGAAGGAGGTTTGTAATAATTCATTAACCGCCATTTCCTTTAATATTTTCTGTTTCCCATTTGCTTCACTCTTCTTTTGTGTTGTTGTGAAAACTAGAGTATAAAACATTGCACTGTGATTTTGGTGTTGTGTAAAACCCAATGAGAGTTCTACTGCCTTTCTCACCACAACAGCAATTATATATACCTTGGGCCAAGCACATTATTATTTTTTGTCTGGCTTGTCTGTGCAATAAAGTTCAGAATAAGTGGCTCTTGACATTGATTGTTGTCATGGTGATGGTTGTTGCCATGGTTAGATAACCATGGTGATTGAGGTATGAATTCTTTGTTTGATGAAGAAAATGTGCAGTGAATACCCTTTGATTGAATGTTTAAATCATGGAGCACTTGACTCTCTTATATTGACTCTTATTCTGGATGAGGGGAAGCTGCATTGAACAAGAATGAAATGTTCCTAAATTGAAGGTCCACTCACAGAATGATCTCATGTAGCATGTCTCTTCTCTCTTGTACTAACTGAACTCATTTACTCTTTGATTACGCTGGAATGTCTGAGACATCTCAACTACATTGGATTCTTAAATTACTCAAATACTTCACTGCAGACAATGCCATTTAGGTGTCTTTGTAGGAAAGCAGGATTGATTATCTAAGTTGTTAAAAAGCTTGTTATTTTTTGTTAAATCACCCTTGTGCATGTTGTTATCTGTTGCACTGCATGATATCTTGCTCAATGAAATAAAGCTTGCATGTATATGAAAAATGTCTCCATTACTACACACATATAACACCAGAGATAGAGTATCATTGTTAATATCAATTATGATTACTTCCTTATTAATTACCACTGAACAATCAAAAAATAGAAATACTTTTAAGTTTCAAGATTTTAACCTTATGTTCCCAAACCTTTTTTTCCAAATTTGATTTGCTTACCTTTTTGTGCTTTGGGATTTAAAAGAGCCTGTTTGCTTTTATGCCATTTATAAGTATTTACTGAATAGATAAGATTATACTTAAGAGGTATACCAATTGATTTGTGAATGATATTGGTGACATTTTTCTGCAGTAAAATTTGAAGGGAATCTTTTTGTTTTGTTTTAACAATACCCATAACCTAGTATAATGTTATTTATTTTACATTCTGTTTATGAATTACACTGGCTGAAGATCACCGAGATCTTAATCGATACAGACATACTTCATTTGTTTAATCATTAGGCCATTTATTTGTATAACTTATAACAATTAACCCCTTTGTTAATAGAATAACACATTGATTATTTATACCCTCACTTCGGCGAGGGTGCTGCTGTACTTTTATTTTTATTTCTCCTCTCTCCTCCTCCTTGTCCTCCTCATCCCGAATTGTTTTCAGCCATTTGCAGTTGGTTTTGTTCTTTTCTGCAGATATGTTACTTAGCAATGAGAACACGGAGCGTGAAGGCAGGAAGATAATAATCTCTGTGTACCTCTCCAGCAGCACAGACCATGCTAAGCTCAGCGAGGTGCGTCACTATCTGCATGCATAGAAAACATAGATAAATAGTCACAATTTCATTACCCTCAGTGGGGCACACAGCCAAGGGTACACGGCTTGCTAATCTATTAAAACATAGATAAATAGTTACAATTTCATTACCCTCAATCAGAACACAGCCAAGGGTATAAGGGTTATAGTAACCCATGAAAACATACATAAATGTAGTGACAATTTCATTGCCCGAAACAGCAATTCAGCCAAGGGTATAAGGGGTATAGTTGGAAAACAATAAGAGGGTCTTCTCAGATTTATATGTAATTCATTACCCAATACAGGGATACAGCGGAGGGTATAAGGGGCATCTTGGGGAATAATTAAAGGGGTTCATATCCTATTATTTGTAAAATGATTCGAAAACATATTTATGGTGCATGGTTGGTGTGGCATAAGTAATTGACCTGAATTATATGAACCTTTTGAAACTGCACCAAACCCATGAAACTCGGATCAAAATCTGATTAACTGAAGGAGTGGGAGTAAAGGGTTAAGGGTTTGGGCCTTTGGGGGAGGGTGAATTGCGAACCCAGTTCAAAGACCGATCAAAATAGAACCTGAATCCATTGCAAGTCTACCCTAGCATTTTGGGTCAAGTTGATTTCATGTTTGTTGGCCACAAATTCTCTTTTGATACCCCTTTAATTGCCAGTGAGGGCACCGTGAATAGCAAATTAAGCCACACCCCCAGTTCCTCCAAAGCTTTCTCTGGTGGCCTAGTATAAATGCAACTAGGCCATGCCACGTGACACATCACAATCGGAGCATTACCCAGCATGCCTTGTCATTGCCATAGCAACTCTTTTGCTTCCTGCAAGTCATGAGCCGTTTCATTTTTGCCTTCAAAATGTGCCATTGTTAAATTAAGGCTTTTACCTGTTATTTTAAATATAATGTACAGTGCTGTGTCTGTGGATTTTTTTACACAATTTAAGATAATTGAGCACTCTTTTGTGATTGATTTGCTGAAGTGTGGTTGTATTCCTTTCCCTTAAAGCCCCAACCCTTCCTCCTTTTCACAATAAGAATATTAGACATTTTAAGTTCAGTACATAAACCATATACCTTCCAATCCTGAACAAATTAATTTCATCTCAAGTGTATTTAGCTAAGACCAATATACAGACAAAAACTGTTGAACATGAGGCCAGCTTGACCTAACCTTGTCCTTGGACGACATTTCTATATTGTCATGTATGACCCAAATTTAAATGTATTATAAAGATTGTTTAGTCAACTAAAGGGTATGGTGAATACATGTTCATCCTTGATTAGCCATCCATATATATTACCCTGAATGCTGTATAGTGTAATTCAGTCAGGCGTGAGATCTAGTTTTGATAAATATGTACTGATACATGAAGAAGTAGAAATACCATGGATGGCTGATGTATCAAAGTAGTCCTTATCATATGCATCATTATGAATGTGAGACTTTGAATTTCTTTTGAATTCTTTAGATTGGGCAATGGATGTGTCCCATGCATTAATGTGGAACACCTTTAACTAAACATAGTATGAGTATTGGTTTCTAAATCACTGGGTGTTTATCCACCTGTATGGAAGCCATACTGTCCATTATTGATTGTGGCATGTTTTGATTCATTAAAGATATAATTGAATGTCATTTCAAACTCTGCTGTATAAGAAATTATCAACTATTGCCATAACGAGTTATTGCTAATCGGCCCAGTACTAGATATACCTTTTTGTTTAAGTAATTCAGCAAATGTCTATATTACCATATAAGTTGCTGGTGTTTTGTACCTGTACTGATTGTATGTCTTCCCTGTCCCCTTCTCAGATCAAGGCCATGGAAGTGCTGGTTGGCGCCATTCAGGTCAGTGGCAAGACAAAGTGGGACATGCTGGACTCCACCGTCAAGAGAGTTTTAAAGGTAAATATAGTCACAATTCAGGCATGCTCAGTAATATAGAATACAGTAAACCTTACCGCGTCCAAGCAAGATTTTCTGTATATCAGAGTTGTAGAAGACTTCATTCTGCCTCTCTGAAGTGTGAAATATATTGGTCTACTCTGTGATTTTCTGGATTTATAACATACATAAAATGCAATTTCTTACAAAATGCCTCTCATGATAAGAATTAATATTGTGTCTTAGATGCCTTCTATGAACAAGATATTTCTAAATTTGGGTTTCTTGAAATGACCATATTGTAAATTGTGAAAAGAAGTTTGTAAATATACTGACTCGTTTGAATTCTTTTATATTGTGCATTCCATACATTGTCATTTTAGGAATATGTACTGCGGATCGACCCAGTGACGAACCTTGGCCTCAATTCAGAAAGCATATTCTGTTACCACATTGGAGATATGATAAGATCTAAAGGTATGTATCTGTAGTGATATTCTTTAGTGCATAAACTAAGACGAAACCAACTTAGGATAAGAGTATTCATTTTACCTGACATTTCTGTATGACAATCCTCAAATGTTTTAATCATATGTGCCAACATATTTTATGTCATTGCTTCAATTTTTTTTCTGCCAATCAATAAAGTCTTTTATGCAGATTCATTAGCTTACATCCAATAAATGACATTTGAAGTTGTAAGTAAGAACCATAATACAACATCTGAAAGCTTGAAATGGTTCTATTACTGTAAACTGTCTGTATTATAAGCTCACCCCACCTATTGGTAATTGTGAAAACTATTTCATTTGTGATTTCACTGACTTTGTATTCTGTCATTTTAGGATCATCAACACCTGAGCTTTTGCCATGTGGCTACCTGGTTGGGGATAACGAGCAGATTAGAATAAGTCTCAAAGGTAAGTGCATGGAATTCTTGTAGTCTAACTTACCCTTTATGGATGGAAAGGCTTTGTATATACAAACTACTGTAAATATTGTTTGATTTGAATTAAAAATATAAACTACTTAGGTGCCACCCTTACTACTGGATACTCGCCAGAGATGGATTGTGCTTATATCTTTAAATATATATTTAAATAATAGTTTTTAATATTAATAAACATAAAGTATTTGAATTAACTACATTTATGTTTAGTACAGAACTTATAGGCACACGTTTTATTTACTTTTGACTTTTTTAACTGGTTGTATGTTTGATTTTCTGTTTATGAATAATTGTAATTGTCACTTATCTTTAAACCGAAAAAACAACAGGCATCTCATCCTGCAGAAGTGTATGCAGTACATATATACTTCAAAGAGCATTCATCATAACATTTTATTACTATCATCCGTTTCAGGTACCCAGCAAAGCAGTGTGGATGCCATCTCATTTGAAACTCTGATCCCCAAGTCACTGGTTCAGAGGTACATCTCGCTGTTGATGGAACACAGGAGGATCATACTGTGTGGCCCCAGTGGCACGGGAAAGACATACCTTGCACAGAAGCTGGCTGAATACCTGGTGCTCAGGTAGGTCTAATTGAAAATAAACAAACTCAGATCCTTGTTTTTTTAAGATGGGAAAAATCTTATTTCAGACTGATCAGGATTCCCATTGAAAAGAAATTGTCTTATCATCAGCTTATTACCAAATTTTGGCACATCACAGTGACAACCGCACACAGCATAAGAGTATTCATACATATTAATTACAGATCTATCTGAGATTTACTTTATGCTCATCTATTGTCTATTGATATTATGAGCCTTGAAAAACTGTCATTAAATGAAGTAAAGCATTAAAATCTAGATAAATGTATCCACCACACACAACATAGTTTTCTTACACGTTTAAATCAAATTCTATATTTATCATAAACTTTGACTTATTTTTCTTTTGTGATACTTTCCTGAGTATTCTTATATACATTCTGCAGATCCTATGTTTATAAACTTCTACTGATTTCTTTCTATGGTAATATTTCCCTTAAGAGTAGATACTGTGTTTCCAAACCTAGACTGATGTTTCACTGTTGTGCTATCTCCCTGTAGATCTGGTAAGGAGCTGAGTGCGGGCTCCATCGCCACCTTCAACGTGGACCACAAGTCTAGCAAGGAGCTGCGGCAGTACCTGTCTAACATCGCTGACCAGGTGGAGAGCACCAACGCGGGCGAGCTGCCCAACGTCATCATCCTCGACAACCTGCACCACGTCGGCTCCCTCGGCGAGGTCTTCAACGGCTTCCTCAGCTGCAAATACCAGAAGTGGTGAGCATATATAACCTTTGTCATCTTTGGGGAAAATCTATTTGCAATATTTCATGAATCCCGTCCATTTTGTTTCATTATTCCTATTGAGAGGAGCTTCTATTTACAGAATAAATGCACCAACTAAGTTGAACAATTTAGGGCCAAAATGTTTCAGCAATATTTCATGAATCCTGTTCAATTTGTTGTATATTCTTAATGGGGGTGCTTGTGTTTACAGAATAACTGTATCAACTAAGTTAACAATTTATGGCCAAATATTTTATTATTTGAGAATTCCATCTCTACTTCGATAGCAGAAAGTTATTCCTATTGGGAGATGTTCGTATTTACAGAATAACTGCTTCAACTAAGTTGGACAATTAAGCCTAAATTTTCATTTTATTGAAATTTTCATTTTTATAGCAGAAAGTATATCTACATAAGTCACAGTACATAGTTCAAGTCACAGAGATGTTTGCCTTGAAGAAGTGTCCATAATGATAGGTTCTTTTGTCCCCTACATGACTACTTGTTGTATCAGATATCAGATTCAACTGAAAACTGACACTTACTTTTGAAGAAATATATATGAATTCTAAGCCTCTTTTGTTTCAAATACTAATAAATTCAGAGACTTAAATTCATAAGGAACTCATCAATATGCACAATCTGCAAGTATCAGGGTAGGCTTGGCCTAATATATAGGAGATTGTGTACTCTAAATTTTCTTAATTGTATTAACCCTTACCACCTGCAGTGAACTTACGTACATAATTCTCTTGTCATTTCAGTCCTTACATCATTGGAACAATGAACCAAGCTACGTGCTCCACAACCAACCTACAACTCCACCACAACTTCAGGTAAGATATAATATGAGCAAGAAAAGTACTTGTTTGAATACTATATGAATAATTGGTATTCTGTCCAAATTTATTCTATGATTATGCTGATCCTGATACTAATGAATTACTGTTACTTTAGCCATGTATGTATACAATACAATGATAGATTTCTATAGTGATCGATTTAATTGATTGATTTGATTATATGCTATATTGTTTTGCCTATAATTGATATTGAAGTAATGGAAATAAATAGAGGAATTAGCTATTATATATAAACAAAATATCTGATCATCATCAACGCCCTGTTTATTGTTGTACATTTATAGTTGAAAAAAATTCATACAAGGGGTATATTTTGACATGGGGATCTGTATGCTTTTATAACACAAATCCTTTAATCCTGCAGGTGGGTATTATGTGCCAACCATATGGAGCCTGTGAAGGGATTCCTGGGTCGCTACCTGCGACGGAAACTTGTGGAGGCCGAAACGCGGACGGGAATGAGGAACAACGATCTCAACAAGATCATTGATTGGATGCCCAAGGTCTGGCACCACCTCAACAAATTCCTGGAGGCGCACAGCTCATCGGACGTGACAATTGGACCACGCCTCTTCCTGTCGTGCCCAATGGACACGGCAGGCTCGCAGGTGTGGTTCACGGACCTGTGGAACTACTCGATCGTGCCGTATCTGCTGGAGGCGGTGCGCGAGGGGCTGCAGCTCTACGGTCGCAGGACGCCGTGGGAGGACCCGGCTGATTGGGTGATTGACAGCTACCCCTGGTCGCCCTCCGGCAGTCAGGAGAGCACATGGCCACAGCTGATCCGGCTACGACCCGAGGACGTCGGTTACGACAACCAGGGGTCAGCACCCAGCAGTGCTAAAAGCACCGCACAGACACAACAGAGCGATGCAGAGGGAGACCCACTGGTGAGTAGATACATAGCCTATCCATATTTAGATAGAATAATGCTTAACAATTCCCAAGACCCGTTTAAAAAAAGGGTGTATAATTTTCTTGTGTTCATCAACTTAGACAAGAAATGTCATGCATTCAGCTCTTTTGACGTCACATACACAGCCTAACTTGGCTGGTGCATTTGATTGGTATAGATCAGACCCTTGCCCTCTTCATGACCAGAACAATGGCAACAGATTTTATTTGTTTGGTACCCAGCTATCCAGAACATAATAATAATCCCACAAAACTTGTAATGTCATACACTAAAAAATAAGGGAAAACATATGTCAACCTTGGAAACTGAATTAATTCATTCATAATTAACTGAATTCATTCATTCATAATTAACTTACATGAAATGTCAAAGATAATAGAATTAAACTATGTATCAAAAGTGTTAGCATTTTTATGTATATGCATTGCTCAATGATTTTTCTTGTAATGGAATGTACCTCTAGCAGAATGTGGACTCAGCAATCGTTTAACTCTTTTGTTTCAGTTGAACATGCTGATGCGTCTTCAGGAAGCTGCTAGCTATTCCAGCCCTCAGAGCAACGACAGTGACAACACAAGTCTGGACAGCCATAGCAGTGGAGTACATGAATTCTCCGGCGGATCCAGCGTGGAATCTACCTTATAACAAAGAAATGATGAAAAATAAACATGTGTCTAGAGTTACAATGGTGGCGCCACCTATTGAGTACTCTCATGGCTCGAGTGTGGAAAATACAGTATAACTATGACATAGCTACAAGGTATCAAATATCTTGAGTTGCAATAGTGGTGCCACCTAGTGTATTCATCAGAAGCTACAATGCTGAATCCACCATAAAACAATGACATGAATGGAATATGTTGTAGCTCTAGTGTGGTACACAGGAAGACCTACCTTACAAGAAGAACATAATCACTGACTTAAAAGATCCCAGAAGTAACATCAGTGGCGTCCTCTATTGGGCAGCCGTAGATGTGAAACTGGTGAGAATCAACGGTGTATTTAAGGTCTACAAGAGGATGATTCATACCTTTTTTGGGTAATACTTATTGACATCCACATCTTCATCTACATCGAATTTCTACAAGGAAAGTGTTTTGAAGAGCTGGTGTGTTGGTAACAGATGATGATCACTATGGACATGAACTTGAAAAGTGAAATAATAAACCTGGTCAACTCTTTTAATATCACACACCAGATTGAGGATACCAATAACCTCAGAGAAGGTCTCATAAAGAATCCCTCCTAAGACTGGGACTCATAGAAATGAATTTCACACCTAAGGATATGAATTTGGCACCTGCAGAACAGGAGTAAAAAAGAACTAGGTGTGCATTAAAACAGTGGATTCTAAAATCATCCTGCTATTTCTGGAAGATTTTAGAAAAAGTCAGCATAATTGAACATAATGGGAAACCTAGGGTAGGTTCTAAAAACCAGCTGTACAGGGTATAGTAAATAACCCTTTTTGCATGCCCTTATAAATAACTATACATAGACAGCTTTCCACCACATGTTCTTTGATTGAGGAATGTGCTACAATGTAAAAGAGTGGTAATACAATGTAACAGAGTGGTAATACAATGTAACAGCATGAATACTTTTGTTATAAATTTTAAGATAGTGGTTATCAACTAATGACTGCTTATCAACCATGACAATGTACAGATACTAGTGTATAGATTTACAGATGCAGCATTGCGATCACCTGACATGGTGTTTATTGAATAAAGGTATCTCCGATCCAGTTCAATTCTTCCATACAAATGTTGCAGTTTTAAATAAACGTGCCTGTTTCATCTCCGTAACAGTTTATTTTATATTTGACTGTATTTTAAACGTGAAACAGAGCTGAATATACTTATGGATTCTTGAGAGAACAAGCACTACGAATTGAAATTAATTAAGTGCACTTTGTGAGTGTAACACTATCCCTCACAAAAAATGTCTGTGAGGAAAACCTAAATGATTGATAAAAGTCAAAATTTCATAACAACCTATTGCTAGTGAATGGATGTATAGGTCCAGGTGACTTGCCAGTTGGTTGATATGGACTTGGGGCAAATGTATATATTGACGAAGTGCGACCTTCAGTTTAAGGTCATATGGTAGGTTTCTTGTGACCTACATGTGACCTTAACCTTGAAGGTCGCAGGGACTTATTGTAAGACAAGGAGTAAAGGGAAGGTTTGTAGGGTGATCATGGTAAGTAACTGACAGCATTTTGTAATGTATTTGAACCAGTCCGGATGTTCCTGGTGCTATGATATGTTATATATAATATGAACTCATTTCTGTTTTCCACAAATGGAATGAGAGTAGTCAATTCTATTCCTATATAACAGAAAGAAGTGTATTATACTACAAATATCAGTTTATCATTTGAACACCAGTCCAGAAAGTGAATGAGATCGCACTTGTAGGGTGTTCATTAGAAATTTAAGTGAAACGGCTTATGCCTGGCTGTTTGAAATCGACATAGTTTATTTTTGTTTGTGAACAATATCATCTCAATTGTCTGTAGCAGGACCCTGTAGCTCCTCTTTCTATATGTGTATGATGTTAGCTGAAAATACTTAATGGCGTTTTTCGTATACCTATCTGGTTGTTTCGGTCATACACAGCTGAATTTGATGTAGGAATATTTAGATCATGCAGTTGTGCTGTACTTGAGTTATATATATGCATGTATGGTATTTACACCTAACAGCTAATAACCTATTCAGTGTCTATGTTAACATAAATGTCTGAAAAGCATGCAGATGTTTTCTACCTCCTACAAATATTTCAAAACCTTAGACATTCTTGATCAAGATGACCTTCCTTATCTTGTGATAACAATGTAATTTGATTCTTTTATTGTAATAATTCCCCTGCATGTCGACTATCTGTGTAGTTCTGGCATGTTATCCCTGTGTGAGACCAGTGCAGTATAACACCTGGCATGTCTTGTACTTGAATCATGTTATGTTTCATTTCAAGTAGTACAATGGGTACTGATCTATATGATTTACCTGGTGTAATACTGTGCCTGAATCTAAGTGAACTAATGCAATACTAACACTTCTAAATGTCTCTTCTCACCTGCATGGTATGGTTCATACCCAGCATGAAATCTGTCCTGTAATATCCAGCCCTGACATGCAACGCAAGTAAATTATCTCTTTATTAACCAAAACTGATGGACTGTTAATTCTGTGATGCCTTCATAATTAATTCATGTGAATGTCGAAGCACAGAATTTACAGATTTGCCTGCTTGCATGTTAGGTGTGAGTATAGTCCATTGTATGTTGTTAACACATGTGTAGCACCTGGCTATAATACCTGCTTTCTGTCTCATCCATTTTCTCTTTGTAAAAAGTGATACCCTCAGATTTCTGAATATTATTGCACTACCTGGCTTTGAATATCTGCACAATCTATCTAACAACTGCTCATCTATATCCTATCCTTATCAAGTATAACCCTTCCTAGCACTAAATCCGAAAACAAAATCCTCGTGGATTTTCACAGCAACAATCTTCCTGCAGAAATCAGTTTATAGGAAAAAGCCCTTTCTTTTGGTGCTTTTTTCCTGCTTTGAAAGAGGTGCTTTGGGGGTCTGCTCAGAATTCCAAATATTTTGGCTCATACATGGACATTTCATAACAGTACGCTGGGTAAGATACCAGAAGTGCATAACTTGCATCAGTTCTGCGTACCCTGTTGTCTTAAGTTGATTTGTGAGTTTTTGATGTGGAGTACGGTATCTCCATCTTTCAGCCAGGCATAGGCTGAGAAACATGCCAACAAAACTACTACTGTATTGACTCCCACTACTACCCAAGTGTCTTACTAGCTCTTTATACGTTCATCAGTAATTTAGTTGGAGGACCGAGTTGGTCTGACAGCCTTATTATTGCCTATTGCGTAGTGGGTATTTATTCTGAGACTTATTTATATAAGAAAAACTACTGTAAATAACTGTACACAAGTGCTAGAGGCTAAGTAGTGTAATAAGTGGTTTCTATAACATAACATGGAGTTGCAAAACGTTTTCTATGCTTCTTTTTGATAAATCATCTGGCATAGTGCTTTCAATTTTGTGCTGTGCAAAAATTTGATATCTTTTCTTTTTTATGGAGAAATCAAAAAGACCAATCATGTATCATACTGTAAATGTTGTTTTCATTCTGTATCATAAGCATTCTTATTTATTATATTACTATGCAACTCCTGGTGTTTCATATGCAATCAAGATTTGGTGTAGATGGATATAGAGTTGGCGTGACCGACGTTTTTGATCTGGTCATAGTCATGATAGATTTGTGTGTGAAATACCCCCTTCCTGGTTGTACCAAGTTCTTAATCAGGTTAAGAGTACTTCCTAATTGTATTACTAAGTACTAGGAACAGTTTCAGTTTGGACTCACTGGATTACTAGTAATTTTATATTTGAATAACACAGAAAGTTGTTTTTGTTTCAAATGTAAGTCCTAGGAAGAGGGTACTTATTTAAATGTTTAAAGGTGGCTCCATCTGTGATTAAAAGGTTTTTATAAAGGTCTGAAGGCTTACTTGGTTGATGAATCATGACTGGGTAATGATTAATCCATCCTTCCAATTAGTTTTGTTATCAATGAAAACGTTTGAATAGTACTTCAAACTAAGTGCAGATGGCGCCACTGTGTGGAGAGAATGGCCTCCAGAATTCTAAGACAAACTTGTACAGCTCTGTAGATCATGTATTATGATTTGTCAATACAGTATGATATTAATTTAATATTTAACAAATGTTTGTTGTCATTGTTTTCTCCATCCGTACCCTTTCAATATTTCTTTCATTATATGGTCTTTGCTTGAAATAGTCAATAATTTTGGTTCACTTATTCTACTTCAATAAAAAAATGGGTCAAAATAGTGAAAGAAAATTGAAAGAACATTATACATACATACATTGCCTCTACAAATTTTGGGAGAAATGGTAAAGTAAAATATATTTTAGACAAATAATTATCAGCAGAATTATGCCTATCAAACAACCACTGACACACCCTAAACCCATGCAATTAGAGATTCCACTCAAATAGCACTAATTAAGTGTGCAATACCAAACGTCTTAATATCTTTCGTCCAGATAAGACTTCCGTTTCAAATCATTATAACCCTTCCAATGCTGAGGCTACTTTCATCCAAAGGCAAGCACAAGAACGCAAAGATTTTTGAAAAACCATCTAAACCCTGTCGTGTTGGTATTCATTGAATATCTCTTGCTGAGCACTCTCAGATGAGTACCCATTTGCTATGGTTTCAGTTTTTTACTGGTTTTTGCATCACTTTGTAATGACCAAATTAGCCGCCAGCAGCATAAGGGTTAAGTAATCATGATCCCGTATTTGAGTCACACTTATAAACTGTATGACTCGTAAAGTCACCATTGACCAACCCTCATCTCGCCAATCACCTCCATTTCTCATAAATAATTTGTAGATTCAAGGGATTTGGTGATTGCCCCAGGTTTATGGCCATATCTAGCCTGCCTCCCAGGCCATATTTAAATGTCCTCCCTTGTGGATAGATGGCACTGCGGTATACTAGGAGGTCAGTTGGAAATGTGATACAGACTGCAGCTCAAGTGTGTCCCCCTTGAGGATTTATTCAGAACTAAACCTGGAATGAAATTCACTCAGGTCAGATCAGTGAAAGAGGCAGATATCACAGACTTGTAGCAAGTCTAGGCTATATCAAGTGTATACAAAAGTCAACACATAAAACTGGCTCATTTAAACAGGCGTGACAAATTCATCCATACTTTTGACCAAAATGAGTAACAGAAAGCAACAAGCTGATTTACAGCATTACAAAATAGACATTTTTACTTGCCCTTGACACCTACAAGTACAAGCCTCATCTCAATTACAAAATAATCATCATCAGTTAATTTTCTGCTGGTCCAAACTGGCTGGCAACACCAGATATATTATAGCCCTATTGAAACTTCTACTAACCTGATCTCTATAGCAATATAATTAACACTTCAACTATATCCATTTATGAAAGTAAAATAAGCTAGCTTGCCCTCACACAGTATAGGTTCACTCAGTTCAACATTATTCAATATGCCAAGTAGCATAGTAAATGGTACTATGTGATGTTACATACTTAAAATAGATGGCGCCACCAGAATCTGTGGGACTTTATTCTTCAACAAGCCCTGCGGGGAGTCTGCTGGCAGTTAAATTGCACTCAGAGAATGGAGTTATATTCAAAGGAAAATATGAAATATTAATATCACTGATTCATCAGTGGCAGGACAACCCTAGAAAAACGATGCGAAACCAATAATCTTTAATCATTGGTTAATGCAGGTGGTTAATAAACAGTTATTGCCTGGCTTGTTGGTGGATAGTGCAGATTATCACCCCGAGAAGGAATTATTTCCCGAGGGCAACGCCCGAGGGAAATAATTCCTTCGAGGGGTGATAATCTGCACTATCCACCAACAAGCCAGGCAATAACTGTTTTGTTATACCGAACATTTTACAACAAGGGGCAAAATCATAAGACAAGACCAGAGCTGATTTCAATATTTTAATGATAACAAAATGTATAAATATCATAGTTTCTCATCTACGGATTACTTCAATTATACCATAATCACTTAATTATGAAGGCTAAATGCACTAGACTTGTAAAGTTTGCCATCTTTCTTCCTGAGATCAACATAGAATAACTCTAATACTAATCGATAATCCAACTTCTCAAACTCAACATTGCTGCCTTTCTCCCTGCAGTACTCCTTCCCAACACAACCTTAACAGAATGATTAACTGATTTTTTGGTGTTTAAACTGTCTTTTTGGTCATGTAAATCTTGAATATCTTCTTTGGTAGCACTGCCTAACCGAGACATTTTGAAAATATGCTGTGCTCCAAGCTGCTCTGCTTGACAGTCTTTTGAATGAAAATCGCTCACTACTACTCAAAATTTCATTGAAAATATCCTGGGCTTCATATAGAATCAACTAGTCCTGTTATGGATCTTTACCTTTTTTCCTTGAGTTAGACCCAACAAGTAAATAAAACAGCAATAAACATCTTTGCCAGCTGCATGTATCTGTTTATTCTAGCAGAAAAAACTGCATTCATTTGATAAACCGGTCTGATGAATAGGTGCACCGGTGCACCCTACAGTATACTGAAATCTATCATTGAAGTCGCCTTATTCATTGAAGAACTTCTATAACCACCTGATAAATTTTTCGGCAAGCTAATATCATAGTTATTTTAGTTTTTTATTGATAGTTAGTTGTCACCTGACCCACCACAACTTTTATCCTGTTTTATGAATCAAAAGCGCCCAGCCACCATAGAAACATGGAATAGGGGAGATTATTGACTGGCAAAATTATTCACCTGCTTGTGCTATTATTCCACCTTTTCTGATAGATAGGGTAAATTATGAAATGACTCTTAATATAGAGTGAGGTATAACAATGTGGGTTAACAATCAAACATGATGCTCTGGACATGTCAAAGCTTTCACATTATTCACAAAAATTGATTTATAAAGTTGTACTTAACTGGAAAGTACCCGCCCTGTTATTCTTCACAAACTCTGGTCATTCAGTAAAATTTACATATTTGTTCGTAATTTCATAACGCTACGAGTATTTTCGAGGGGAGGGTAGTGAAGGTACCGCATTCTACACGAACTGCGATCTTGCAGTTGGTAGACCGACCCTGCCTGTGCTGCCGATCAGGAACACGTTGACGTTGAGACCAGCATTTGGAATTTTCATTTTTAGTCAGTTTTTTTTCTGCCAAATTGCGGCTAGGGCGTATTCAGGGCAGTAGTACCAGGCGGAGGAATTAGATAAAAAAAATCCTTTTTTTTTTCGTTTGGCAATTCTTTTAATGAAACTACGAGTATTCTCGAGGGTAGGGTAGTGAAGGTATCGCATTCTACACAAACTGCGATCTTGCAGTTGGTAGACCCTGCCTGTTCTGCCGCTCAGGAACACGTTGAGACCAGAATTTGGAATTTTCATTTTTTGTCAGTTGTTTTCTGCCAAATTGCGGCTAGGGGTATTTCGGCAGTTGTAAAAGGTGGAGGAATTAGAGAAATCCCTTTTTTTCATTTGGCAATTCTTTTAATGAAATAAATATTAGAGCACACAGATATCCATACGACCACACACTTAGGGCTACCTAACTTATGTACTAAAAGTTCAAAAAGCTCGGCTAACAGATATGAAATTGATAAATGAGATGTTAAACCGGCTGAAGCTCATGTCATTTGCATTCGTCCTAGTTATTCTCCACGAACTTTGGTCATTCAGTTAAATTTACATATTTGTTAGTAATTTCTTAATGCTATGAGTATTCTCGTGGTTAGGGCAGTTAAGGTATCGCATGATAATGCGATCTTGCAGTTGGTAGACCCTGCTTACGCTGCCGCGCAGGAACACGCTTAAACTTAAATTTGGAATTTTCATTTTTGGTCAGTTTTTTTGCCAAGCATGCCGGGAACGCTCAAATCTGACTGGGATCTAAAATCAACCGGCTGGGGCGCATGTAAGAAGGTGTGGATGATAAGGAAACCAATCCGCCACTTGGTTTCAAGTCTAAGGGCATCAATCTTTCATGCCCCCAGCAGGGACTCATATTCAGACAGGGTCGAGAGACAGCTAGCAGTCATTGGCAACGCAGTAGCCCACACCCGAGCCAAGGTCAAGTACAGTGGAGGGTATCGGGGCGAACCACGGACACACCATCCACCAAATATTTGCATTCCCCTCGCGCTCCCGATCTGATGACACATCGAGAGTGATGGGAAAGCGCAACAATCATTGATTGTGCTTACCCTACCCTAGCCAATGATCCTACTTATATAGGTAGATTGGAGTACAGTAATGTGCTTAGAGTAGTTGACCAAATTTTAACTTTTCCAAGTTATTTGATTGAATAAAACTGTTCAACTTTAACTTTATCGAAATTGTAAATACTAGTAGTTTAGAATATTCCTATTGAAAGAAATATTCATAATTTTGTCACATTGACGAATTAGGTACCTTTTACACCTCTGTGGGTGTATTTGTTCTTGTTTTATCGCCGCTCATGGCTATTAATAGAACACAGTTCCGCATTTGTCATTCGTCGACCGTGATTGGGTCACATTTTCGAAAATTATTTACTTTGCGTATGCCACGATATAAAAACACATTTGAAGTTAGTTAGTGGTATACTATTTTTATCTATCTATTAAAGTGTCGATAACTGTTCTAAATGTAATACTTTTGTTGGGAAATGTTAAGAGCTGGTTCTTCATCTCATTACAAGTGTCGTATTGGCAGCTTATGTAGCAAGATCTCGTGGCGGGAACGTGATCACAACACTTGACGTCACTGATGGCGGCCATTTTAAACATCGCAGTTTTCCTATATTCAGACTATCGAGTAGACGTCTTTTCCTATCTCTTCGAGTCTGATTGCTGCCACGGCTGTGCCCAGCTGATAACTAGTAGGTCATCACTACATTTGGCGCTGCGAGTAAAAAATTTCCTTGTTACAATGATTTTTTGCAAGTAGTTAGTTGAATTTAGAACTGAAGTTTGCCAGGGATTTCAGATCTTGGATGATTGAAAATAAAAATGGATCTGGCTGCAATCCATTAGTGTCAATGCTAAAATCGAATTAGATACATGTCAAGCTAGTAAAATTTGAATCAGTTGAATATGTTTGATCAATATATTTGAGTATTTTTGAACTGTTTTGTGTAGATCTTTGTTGCTTAGCAACAGCAAAACGTCTGTGTAGATTTTTCATATGAGTTAATTATTTTAAGTCTTCACACAGTATACTATAAAACACATAGTTCAATACATTATTCTTAAGATCAAATGATCAAATAGTCAAAATTATTTCTTGTAAAATCTATTTGACAAAAATTGAATAATCTGATGTAGTGTATTGTTGTTTTTCTTTGTGCATGTGAACGTTGATTGACGTACTATAGAACCGTCGCATGTCGGATCTCGCACATTCAAATATCAGCACTTTAACACTAGCAGTTGTTCTCTAAAGCATTGACATCGAAACCGTTCAGAGACGGCTTCATAACCGATTATTGTCGGTGTACCTGGTTTTCCTGATCCTACCGGAGGAAGAGAATGTCTGTCAACTTGATCGAAGCCGGTTATGAGGAGTTAAGGGGTTTGTCACAGATTGGTCACGCATCAGCGACTCACATCATCGATATAAGGAATGAGTGTAACTTGCAGAAAGTTCCGTTCACATTTCATGATCTCGCTGGTAAGCCAACCATACAAACAGCCATAGGTACTCTTCTACGCGGTGGACAATGCTATTTTGAAGGTCAACCTCTGCCGTTCGAGCTAGAAGACAAGTCGGACGATGGAGATGCAGTGGGAGGCGTTGCGACCGCAGATGATAAAGACTCTGAGACACAAGGTAACCAACCTACCAAGTCACCTAAATCTGCGTCTCAGAAGAAATCACCTCGGGGAGGCCTGGCCATGTCGAAACCGGTTCGACAACCTGAACCTCAACGTCCCACACGAGATGATGAGATACTCTCTCTCATGCAGAACATGACCATTAGCATGAAAGACATACAGAAGTCCATGCGAGAAATGGAACTCAGGCAGGATTCGTTGGAAAGTTGGAGATCTTCTGTTTTACAAGGAGAGGCGACACAAGCTGCGATTGGGCCTGATGTGCGTCCAAAAGTTAAGTACCAAGTATCCGCAGAAGCAGGTGTTTCAGGCGCTGATAGATCGTCGCGAAGGGATGAGTACATTGACAACTTATCGCAATATGTGGATGAACGTTCTTCGAGTCCACAGTTTCTTCCGCCAGGGAGAAATCCGCATAGACAACAATCTGATCAGCGACAGGATTCATGGGAACAAAATGGGCGTGTTCCATCGAGCAATGATAGCGGACAGAACGTTTTAGCAGATCGTGGGAGGTCGGAACGACATCACAAAGAGTATATTCCCAAGCTAAAGTACTATGATGGCAAGGAGTGCTTCCAAGCTTGGTTGAAGAAATTCGAGAACTTTAGACGTCATTATAGATGGAATGATGATGATTCATTGTTTTATCTGGTTGGTCTTCTGATCGAGGAGGCAAGTGAATTCTATGAAGACTTGCATCCAGATGTCCAAGATAAGTACGCTAGTACCACACAAGCTCTGCTACAAATGTTTTCCAAGAAAGCCACTCCAGCAGCTAAAAAGGCAGAATTGAACTCTATTCGTCAAGGAGAGGGGGAGAATATTGATGAATTCAAGAAACGCATTAAGATCTTAGTTCATCAGGCATATCCAAGAATGGGCCAGGAAGTTATAAACAACCAGGGTCTACATGCATTTCTGCGTGGATGCTCTGACATTCAAGCCGCAGAGATCGCTCTGATTCGTGAGCCAACCACCCTGGATGAAGCGGCAGACTACACAAAGATTGCTGTTTCAAACCATTCTATGCTGATGGAATTCCATAGAGACAAGAAACCAAAGACAAGACAAGTCACATTTGCTGATGAGTATGATATTTGCCAGGTTCAGAAACAGCCAAAACCTAATGAAAATCAACCACAAAAGGATTCATTCAGTGAGGTTCTATCAATTCTGAAGAAAATTGAATCGGCAGTGACTCAGCAAAAAAGTCCATCTTCGTCTGGTAATTCTTCGTCGTTTAGGCAACAGACATTGCCTTCGTCTCCCTCTAGAAGCGGTTTACCTTCCAGACAGTCTCCACCAGCTTCGCCTTCAAGGGTTAGGTGTTATAACTGCAATAACATGGGTCACTATGCCAACAATTGCCCAGAGAGCTCAAGCAGAACAACACCGAAATCTTTAAACAAGTAAGAGCTGAGTCTACAGGCCGCTCCTCAGCTCAACTCAGACAAGAAGGCCAGCTGCAACAAATGAGTCTGGAAATTCCTGAACCTTTTACCCCATTGCAAAATGTAAGAGATGTTCAGGTAGTGGAACCGGCGAGTACCGGATCCATCTTTGCTGAAACTGAACCGATGAGTATCGGTGATGTTTCGCACAAAACAGAACCGGTTAATGCCGGATCTGAGGTGAAAACTGATTCGATTTGTATCGAAGATGTTTCACAAGAGGTACAAGAATCGGCGAGTGCCGAATCTGGTGTGAATTCTGATCCGATGAGTTCCGGAGATGAACCACAAAAAGTACCAAGAGAGATAAGCATCCGGAAGACTGGATCGGGTAACAGTCTGCTTATTCCTATTTACATCAATGGAATAAAAATTGAAGCTGTCGTCGATCATGGTGCTGAAATTACTCTGATAAGCGAGGATCTTCTTCATCGCATAAATCTTTCTCCAATAGAAGATAAGGATGTAACGTTGAAGCAAGCCGGCAAGGAGAGTAATATGCCAGCAATGAAAGCGTGCGATGTAGCTTTGCAGTTAGGAGATCAAGAGTATAAGTGGGACATGTACGTGGCACCAATTCACGATATGTGTTTATTAGGATACGACTTCATGTTGGAGCATGATTTGATAGCCTTACCCAAGAAGGCAGGTGTTCTTCTAAACGACCAGTACATCCAAGGTAGAAATCGTGATGGCAGTGATACCGCTAAAATCAGAAGAGTTATTATAAAAAAGAAATTGGTAGTTCCTCCAAATACTACGGTGCATGCTAAGGTCCAAGTACATGCAGAACCAAGTACCACTTTCCTGATTGATGCTACTCAACACCATCATAAAGGTCTCCTGATTCCCCGATTACTTGTAAGAACTCCGGATGATGATGACGACAGAACAGCCCGGTTAAGAGATGTCATAATTACAGTGATGAATGATTGTGATTCATTCCGGCATCTCAAAAGAGGTCACTTAATAGGAGAAGCGGATCTCTTACAGGAATATGAAATTATTCAAGACACTTCCGATTTTGATCGATCATTGTCGAGCAAAGAAATGTCTGTTAACCGATTAGTGTCGGATAATAAGGACATACCGCTTACTCCTAGCGATTCAGCACAACCCGAGTCAGATGTAAATCTTGACCGATCATTGTCGGACAAGGGTAAGCTTAACCGTTCTAAAACGGATGAGTCTACAGCATCTGTGTCAGATGTGAATCTTGACCGATTACTGTCGGACAAGGAAAAACTTAACCGTTCTGAAACGGATGAGTTTAATGACGCTAAAACAACATCAACTCAAGATAAATTACAGAATGCAACAACGGTAGAAGAAGTAGAGGCGCAAGTACCAGAACATCTTCAAGATTTATGGCGGCGTTCCATAGACCATTTGAATTTTGAGGAAACCAAGAAACTTGCATCAACACTTACCAACTACGCAGATATTTTCTCTGTTAATGAATTGGACCTGGGTTGTTTTTCTGGCGTCACACATCATATAGACACGGGTACAACAAAACCTATTCGTCAGGGGATGAGAAGAGCACCAATGGCTTTTCAAGATGAGGAAAAGAAACATCTTGAATCTCTTCTCAAGATCAATGTGATTCAACCTTCATCCTCTGATTGGGCGTCACCACCTGTCCTCGTAAGAAAGAAAAATGGTAAACTACGCTACTGTTTAGACTACAGAAAACTCAATCAAGTCACAGTCAAAGACGCTTATCCTTTGCCCAACATCTCAGAATGTCTAGATTCCCTGGGTAATGCACAATTCTTTAGCGCCTTGGATATGAGTAGCGGCTATTATCAAATTATGATTGCTGAGGAGGATAGACCAAAGACAGCGTTCATCACAAAGTATGGTCTTTTTGAGCATATCAGGATGCCATTTGGGCTTTGCAACGCTCCAGCAACCTTCCAGCGTGCCATTTCCTTAGTACTGCGAGGATTGACGTGGAAAGAAGTCTTGGCGTACCTTGACGACATCATTATCATCGGAACAGGTTTCAATGATCATATGTATAATCTGGTTAAGGTGTTTGACAGGTTGAGACTACATCATCTAAAACTCAACGCCAAGAAATGTGACCTTTTTCGTCGAGAAGTGATTTATTTGGGAAAATTGGTGAGCAACAAAGGCGTATCTGCTAATCCAGAAAATGTCTCATCAGTGCTGAATTGGCCAAAGCCGAAGGATGTCAAAGAAATTCAACAGTTCCTTGGCATGGTTAATTACCACAGAGCTCATATCAAAAACTTCAGTCATATCTCCAGACCACTTTGCATTCTTCTCAAGAAGTCAGTCAAGTTTGATTGGGGAAAAGAACAGCAGGAAGCTTTTGATAGCCTCAAGAAAGCTCTCGTCTCAGCACCTTGTTTGTCATTCCCAAGGAATAATGATGAACCATTCATTCTCGACACAGACGCTTCAGGTGTGGCTATCGGTGCAGAATTAATTCAAGTGCAAGATGGAGAAGAAAGAGTCATCGCCTATGGTAGTTATTCTTTGACCCCGTCTCAGCGTAATTACTGCACAACAAGAAAGGAACTCTTAGCCATAGTACGGTTCACGCGTCAGTTTCGACATTATCTTCTGGGACGAAAATTCTATGTCCGTACAGATCACTGCAGTCTGACGTGGTTATTGTCCTTCAAGAATCCTGGTGGAACTCTTGCACGTTGGTTAGAAGAACTGAGTCAGTACGATATGGTGATTATTTATCGTAAAGGAGCAACTCATACCAACGCAGATGGCCATTCTAGAATCCCAGATGATGTTCCGTTCTGCGACTATTACACCGCCCACTGCACTCCTAAAGATCTTCCTTGCTACAATCCACAAAATGAATGTAGGTTTTGTGTAAGAGCACATCAGCAATGGTCCAAGTTTGAGGAAGATGTGGACGACGTTGTTCCTTTGACGGTCAGACAGATTCAAGCCACAGAAGCGAAACAGTCTTTCAATGTACAAGATTCCTCTGGTTCAATTCTTCAAGTAGTTCTCCCTGGAAAAGAACAAGAAGATGACGGGGTTACTTTGAATACCTCCTACACTCCACAGAATATGAGAGCGATGCAGCTGAATGACTCAGACATCAAGAGCCTCATCGTGTGGATAGAGGAAGGAGTTGATCCATCTCAGAGAGTACTTCACCTATCATCACCAGCTGTGCGTAACTTCTGGGTGAATAGAACATTGTTGGAAATGAAAGATGGAGTCTTGTATTATCATTGGTGTGGAAGTCAAGAAGAAGATGATAGAATATTGCTGGTGGTACCACATCCTTTGAAACAGAAGGTTCTTCATCATTGCCATGATGCAGTTACTGCAGGTCATCCAGGAATGATGAGAACGTTGGCACGTCTGCGAAGGAGGTATTATTGGTACCAGATGCGCAAAGACTGCGACATACACGTGAAGTCCTGTAAGCAGTGTAGCAGGCAGAAGAAGGCTAACGTAAATCCTAGAGGCGGACTTGGTATGTTCCATGCGGGTTACCCAGTTGAGAGGCTCCATTTGGATATCTTGGGTCCATTCCCAGAAAGTTCATCTGGAAACAAGTACATCCTCATGCTGATTTGTCAATTCACCAAATGGTTGGAAGCCTATGCCTTAGCCGATCAAACTGCTGAAGAAATCACCAAAGCAGTCGTCTACAACTTCATCTCACGTTTTGGTATTCCTGAACACCTTCATACGGATCAGGGCAGGAATTTCACCGGCAAGCTGTTTGAAGGAATTTGTAAGCTTCTAGACATCACCAAAACGAGAACCACACCGTACCGACCTTGCTCTAATGGACAAGTTGAACGTTACAACAGAACGCTTCTTCAACTCATACGCTGTCATCTAAAACAAAACAGCTCTTGGGATGAAGACTTACCGATCCTGACAAGCGCCATCAGGTCTGTCCCTAACAGAACCACGGGATTCACTCCAAATCTCCTTATGTTAGGTAGAGAAGTAAGACTTCCAGAGGATTTGTTCTGTCCATATGACGAGAGAAGGCAGGAAGCTCCATGCAAGTTTGTTCAAGAACTACAGGAACGGCTAAGGAGTATCCATGCTGTTGTTCGAGAAAACCTGAAGGGTACGCAGATGCAACAGAAAGAAATGTATGACAAAAAGATGAAACAAGTGAGTTATCAGGTCGGAGATATTGTTCTGCGAAGAAAAATGACGCCACCAAGAAAGGTCAAAGTAGAAAACTAACGCCTTGTTGGAAAGGTCCCTTCCTGATCATCAAAGTCATAACTCCAGTTCTTTTTAAAGTTCTGCACAAAAAGAAAGCGTCAGTCTTACATCATGACTCACTGAAAAAGTGTTATGATACAGTTATGCCCTATTGGTTGAAACGAGCAAGGCACAACTTAGAGCAAGGCAAAGACATCCAGATAGAGCATGAGGAAGATCATGAAGCAGAAGATGTTCTGTCTGGAGTCCCGGATTTGTTTCAACAAAAACCTGTTCCTGGAATGCAAACGACTACTGTCGTTTCTCAGTCTAATAGTGAACCGATTACTGTCGGATCATCTACAGATGCAGGAACTTCGGTTGGAACACAAGATGAACCGTTCAGTGACGGTGATTCAGTGGAACTGCTGCGTAGCGGATCCCAAAATTCGCCTGAAACAACTTCTCCACAATTACAATATACTTGGGTGCAGTGCGACCATCCAGATTGTGGGAAATGGCGAAAAATTGAGAAGACATATGCTAGTCGGATCGATATGGAACCGTTTATCGACGGATCCGACTTCAACACCCGAACCGTTCATTGACGGATCGATATGGAACCGTTTATTGACGGATCCGATTTCAACACTTGAACCGTTCATTGACGGGTCATTTTCTTCCGTTTATCGACGGATTGTTTTTTGAGATTAGAGGGCATTCCTTTCAAGATGGGGAGGAATGTCGTATTGGCAGCTTATGTAGCGAGATCTCGTGGCGGGAACGTGATCACAACACTTGACGTCACTGATGGCGGCCATTTTAAACATCGCAGTTTTCCTATATTCAGACTAGCGAGTAGACGTCTTTTCCTATCTCTTCGAGTCTGATTGCTGCCACGGCTGTGCCCAGCTGATAACTAGTAGGTCATCACTACAGGTGATATCGATTATCGGTATGAGGTAAGTGGTAATATCGAATTCAGAGATTCGATATTAAATTTCAATGGTGTGAACGGCTGCATGTACCCATTGACCAATCAGTATCGAGAACTACAGCAGAGCAGGTGATAACACACAATTTTTCTTCTTTCCTCAGTTCGTAGCTCAGCTTGCATTCTATAGGACAGCGACATCTATCGAGGAAAATCCTCGTGAGAAAAGCTAACGATCTCCCCAAAGCCTTATCTAAATGGCCCACAGGACATACCATCTTGTCAAATAGCGACATATTTGCAAAGCAATCACATCATTATGAACTATTAGTACTGACCCACAGTGCTTGGCTATGTACACAAGGACGCGGGAAGTATAAGTTGACTACACAGTCGTGCCATTTATTACTGATAACTGCTATATAGCTGAGGGCACCTGGTATACCTGACCTCCATCACTTCCTTGGCTCGACTTGGGAAACTGCATTCTAACGCATTTCGGTAAGTGATATGCATGTAGAATGTCCGGCAACAGAGGATAGAGACCAATATCATACTAATTTTGGTTTCGTGCTAACTGGTATTTTGATCTACCTATAGAGAGCTCTCGGTGATATCATTTAGTTATTAGATCTAGTATTCATACATACTGACTGTGTATGGATGGTGCTTAATACCATTCAATATAGATATATGCACTGCTGAGGAGGTGGA
>OZ012684.1:7686669-7756678 GCA_963942565.1 Maea johnstoni | reverse complement strand
TGCATAGGGAATGACTCGTTAACTGGGAGGTTGGGGGTCAAATGTGCTACATGAGAAGCTCTAAGATGACTGGAAACAATAGAATATGTTGCACCTGATACAAAGTTTGCATTAATGCAGTATAGAGAACATTGGTTAATTCTTCAGAGCCGGCCTGGAAAAATAAATCTTGCCTATAATCCCACCATAGAATTTGAATAGATAGATTGAATCATGTGTGGCTTACAATACTAAGCCCACCTCATGTGATTTTAAACCATTTATGTTCAGGGGTTGTCATGAAGAGAGTACCATTTGGTTGCTATAATACTTGGGAAAATAACATGTGAATGAAACATATTTGCAAAATATTTGAAGGGGATTCTTTATTGTTTTGAATAAAAAATTACCCCTCAAATACTTTCCAGAAGATGCTTAAATATTGTGTTGATAATTGATATGGATTTCACATTATATCATAGAAGCTTGAAGAAGAATCCGAGTCTAAGATAATACTTATACTTTTATTTATCAATTAAAGAAATGATTGGAATGACTCCTATTTAATATAAGCACTATCTTTATTGAAAATTATTGAGATGATGTATTTACTAGTCTGAGATGATGTATTTACTAGTTATATATCTAATGACAAAATGATTTGAAAGCTTTCCATTCACTCTAAATACTTGCTCTACTGTCTATTAAAAGCACTATTTATTGTATGGCATGTTACTGGAAGACTTTGTTAGTCTCCATACATGTACCAATACAGGCATTGCATTTGTCATTTCTCTTTGCAGATTCCCCCTCTCTGTGGAGTGAGATCACAGGACTGGTCCCAGGCAAGCAGTATAATGTCTCAGTTATCACAAAGAGTGGCACTGAGAGCAGTCAGCCAATCACAAAATCATTTAATACAGGTACAAATTACACCTTATAGATATTGATTATCACCAAATAGACAATATGCCTTTCGCCATAGAATTACCACCATTTACTTATGGGCATCCGTTTTATCAGGGAGTCTTATCCCAAGTACTTGCTTACGGTTGCTGTTCTGAAGACGACCAATGTCCCCTAGCAGCCAGTGACTGGATGATAGCAAACCTTTATGAAGGCAACCTTTATGCGTCTTCATTGATAGTTTGATAGAGAACTTTTCAGAAAACTTTGATATGAAAGCAATATTCTGATTTCATTTTCTACTTTATCATGTGTTTGGTTTGTTTCTTCCAATGGATTCATTTCTTTTTTGAAAAACAGATCTTGTTGACACTTATGCATTACATTTTATAGTAATTCATTACCTGGTATGAAAAACTTTTGGGAAAATGTATCAAGAAAATAATTGTAACATGATACCCCTGGAATTTACATTTGAATTAAACGCATTCTAGCAAGGTGCACCTCTGGTGGTCTAACACCTAGGCAGATGGTTTGTTCATTCATATTTTTTTGCAAATGAAATTTGCCTGCCCTTTTCTAAAGAGGTGCCAACCTGCTGTGTTTGTTCACATCATTTAAAAGACTGAAATATATCAGATTACCTGAATAATTATGAGGAATTGAAGGTTAACCCAGGGACTTGTATATCAGGCCCTTTTTTAGCCCATTCATGTCTGCAGTGCCCTGAAAATACTTGAATATTTTTATGATAACTCTAAAACTGAAGCATTCAAATTGCTTGAATGCTAGATGAATGTTGATCAGAACTGAATAAATAAATCTCCCTCAAATATTCTGATAGTCATTTTCAAAAGTGTTGTAGCATCCAGATGAATCTTTTCAAGGGAACCTCATGGCAGGAAAGTGTTGAATACTGACCTTTTTGTTGTGAAGAAAATCTGAATTTCGTTAGACTGTCATAATATTGTGAGCAAGAGTCAGTTTAACCAGAGATATGAATAACAGACCCATTTATACCAGAAAGACTGGACTTAGTGGACTATTTATGATATCTCTCTAACAAAAGCATAATTGGTAAATATCAATATTAAGAAATGTTAATCTGAACTAAAGTGAAACTCCGCCATCAAATATTTTGTGCTTTATTTGTATTAAGTTATTTTTAAGAATGTGAAAAACTTTTCAAGAACATGAAAACATTAAACACTGACCTTTATGAACATTAATGACAATCATTGTACCGCTTGACCCTGCTATGATTTTTGTCCTTTCAGAGCCACCCTCCCCTCATTACTTACACAGCACAGCGGTCAGTAGTACGTCCATCCAGGTGACCTGGGACCCCCCTCCCACCAGCCCCACCTCCTTCTTCAACACCTACAGGCTGACCATTATACCCAAAGAGCTGAACACAGTATCACCCCTGTATGTACACTAATACGCTATCTCATCAACTGATTACCTTTTAGTTACCTGTAATTATAGTTATAATTGTAACTATAAGCTATAAGATTACTAATATTAAACTTACCTCATGAAATGCAATATTTCCTAGAGAAAAAGTAACTTTGAATGAAATTGTATGTTCAGTTTTTAAATTTAATGGATTTTGGTGTTTATTTATCGAGAAATTAGTCATTCAGGTCATATGCTGTTACAAGGTAGAACACTGGGAAGTCATCTCCTCTCTCCTCTTAAGGTTTCATATGTTCTTACCCTCATTTATCAGCACATATAAGCAGTATATCAGACTCCAGTTCAGATATTATAGTGCATTAGATAAGAGTTGACTGCAGATTATCATGAAATAACATTTCTGCTATGACTTTGTACTTCTAGTGATGTATATAATTGTTGCAACTTATTGGAATTCAGTATTGATGTAAAACTACATGGAGTTGCAATTTTTTATTTTATGCTTATAAGAAAAATTTCATACATGGCTTTGTTGTTGCAGAGATGTGTCTGGCCAGGCAGCAGTGAGGAGGGCAGAGTTTACAGGCCTGGTCCCAGGCAAGAAGTACATGGTCTATGTGGTGACTGTCAGTGGTGTGCAGGAGAGTCAGCCTGCTGGAAATACATACAATACAAGTAAGCACTCACAAAAACAAATATAATTTTATACAATGTCCCTCTTCTACTCACTACTACTCTAAGTGAGATTTGTCTGAATCATTATGGTCTTACCTTCTTTGATTTGTTTCTCTTCTTTATAATCCTTTATTAGGTTTATTTTGGTATGTTTTACTAGGCAAAGATATTGCTTTTTTCTGATTTGTTAATAACATTGACTATGAACATACATTCTTTCACTGAAGAAAATCTAGTTGGTATCTCTTGATTTGACTTCTTTTTTTCCTTATGTAAACAAAGGTCATTCATGTATTCTTGGAATTCTCAAACCAATTACTACCGGAGTTGCCTATGCTAAAATAATGCATTGAAAAAGAACATTATTTAGAGTTTCCTCTAGGGCTGATATCGAGTCCGAGGGAACACCTGTGATTCGAGTCCCTGAAATCTGATCGAATCGGCAATGTCATGTCAATACTACTCGAGTACCTCTTAATGGTACTTACACTGGAGAGTATGAATAAATCTCCCATTAACATGGCTCTATCAGCTCAAACAACTCTGACCTACTGCTTGAGTTAGGCCCGAGTAGCGAGGTGCCTCCATGTGCCGTGTCCGTGGCCGCCATTGTAGTAGGTCGGCACTCACTCACGGCGACCGGCACATAATTGGTCCACCTGCAAACAATCAGTGTTTGCCATATATGGTAATGAGGCTCAAGTGGGGCATTAGTTGCATGACGCCGGGAATCATAATGTAATGCCTCATTCTCTATATACGCATGCTGTTGCTGTTGTCAACACTCCATGATAAATAAAGAAATTAAGAATGGAGTTTGTAGAATTCAAAGCAAAGAAAGGCAGCAGGTATGGATAAAGAGAGAGAGAGAGAGAGAGCCCTTACTCAGATCTTCTTGTTGTTGCAATGAATAGAAAATTTGGTTGTTTTACTTAACTTTTGCATTCATTCAATTATCATTGCATAATAACTTAGTTTACTGCATTGACTTCAAAAAATAAAAATGATTATTATTATTGTTATTATAATTATTGTTGTTGTTATCATTTTCATTTGAATGTTTCAATACATGTGCCCTGTAACAACTGACAAAAAATCTTCAAATGTCATGAATATTATACAGAATGTAAAGAACATTTATATATATATATATATAAATATATATATACATATATATATATATATATATATATATATATATATATATATATATATATATATATATATATATATATATATATATATATATATATACCAGCAACTCCCAAAACGACGGTATCATAATAATAGTGATGCCAATCTCAACCCTAAATATACCAAGTCAATACCAGTCCTAGTTTCCTCTATCAAATGGATTTTTGGAACTCATTATTCAAATACCTATTTTCCACAGTCCTCTTAGTTAAGCTGATGTGTTTCTGCCATATAATAGGGTTTAGTTACTTGTAATATTGTTTTGTTTTTTCAGAACCTCTTGCTGTTGAAAACATACTGAACACGAATGGTGATTCTACAAACACCTCAATCAAAGTCACATGGTTGGCCCCGTCCACCTCTCCCCCGAATCGCCATGACAACCGCTACACGGTTAGCGTCAGCACTGATAACACCATTGTTGCCACCCAGTCCACCAATCAGACAGAGGCAGCGTTTGAGACGCTTACACCGGGAAAGTCCTACACTGTGAATGTGGTGGTACATAGTGGCAATGAAACAAGTGAAGCTAAGAGTGTAGTCCTGACTACAAGTAAGCTTTAACATATTATAACAATTTTAACATATTCATACCTGCAACACCCTAATAAGTGAAAGTTATTTTGCTGATGTCTATAAGATCCAACGGAGCATCGTTTGGAGAATATTTGATAGAAATTATCTATCAATATCATTAAAAACAAACCTCCTTCAAATATCTTTTTAATTCAAACTTAAATCATAATTAATTTTCAACAGAATTATATACCAGACCAGATCTTTTATAAATCTTTAAATAAACTCTTAGCTTGAATGGTTTTAACGAGAAAGACTTTGTTTGTAGATTTGAGAGTGTTTTAAAATTTAAAATATTTTATATATAAAGGTAATGGATATCATCAATTAAGAAAGCAAACATTTTTGAAGCTTTGACTCATTTTATAACAACATCTTTGTATGATGTACATATTCCTTCATAGAAGGTCATATTATACCAACTCAGAATTCTTGATTTATGTATATAAATTTCTATTTTGCAGGACCGAATTCACCGAGCCAGTTGACATCTGTGGAAGCCACCACAGACACAATACACATCTCATGGCAGCCTCCAGTAGGAGGAGTATATGACAACTTTACCTTACAGTAAGTCACATAACGGTACATAATCTAACTGTACTGCATAACTTGTGTCATTTGTCAACGTTATCCATTATATTGATGGTTGGTATTAATTAGTCTAGTACTTGCTTTTCAACCTGTTACTGGTATAATACATTCCAACCTGAAATCTTCAGCATCGAGAGAGTTGTTGACATACGCTTATGAATCTGACATTCATCCTAATCAACAAAGATCCATTTACACATAGCTGTTAAATCTCTCCTCTCCTGTTTATAGAATAGGACGATCCACGTGCAGTACACTGCACAGTATTTCAATGCATTCCCTTTGAAATGTTTTGCTCTGAGACAAAGTTGTTGACATAATTTTTGGAAACTGATGTACATCCTAACAATGAAGCATTTAGACATAGCTGTTGCCTCCCATTGTGTTTATAGAATCCGGGGTCGCGCGGCGACGTACACCGTGACTAAAGGCCAGAGCAGCAGGAGCCACGTGTTTCCCCAGCTCGTCCCTGGCAGGACGTATCAGATCAGCATAGTGGCTGCGAGTGGACCCATCCTCAGTCTCCCCTCAGAGATAGCTATCACCACAAGTAAGTAATGGATTAGTACTATACTTATATGTATAACTTTTACAGTTTGCACAGTTCATACATATAGTGGACCTTGTAAAGATTCTGGCTCCATAATTAGGTCGATTTGCTATTCATGTGTGAGAAGTTTACAAATTTAGCTTTCTTGTTTTATAATATTTATATTGAAGAATTGATGTGTTTAATGATTAACCCTTGATTACATTTCATAGAAAGGTCTTCAATAGTTGTAGGTGCATGTGCAAGCAGATCTATGATTTCCATCAGGTATAAATACAATCATGAGATTGATGTCGCCGATAAAATGTTGACAAAACCAATATCACTTTTTGCTAATAATTTTTACTTCACTGCTGTCAATAACGTTAGTCCTAACTTAATATGAACTTAAAAAAAAGTCATATTGCATATTTTTGAAAATTTCCTCCGCTAGAACCCAACCCCCCTCGAGATCTCACCCAGGGTTTGATCACCACCACCATCATCCAGGTCAAATGGGCGCCCCCCAGTAATACCCACTTTGTGGGCTACCTGGTGACCATTGTACCCGAGGCCGGGGGAAACCGTGAGAACTCCGTCAAGGGGTACTTCGCAACAGAACATGTGTTCTACGGTCGAGTCCCTGGCCGCACCTATGTCATCTCTATCATGTCAGCCATGAAGAGTATCCTCAGTGAGCCCGTCAAGCTCACTGCTACCACACGTAAGTCCCCCTGGTGGAGGAACTGCACACTAAACTGATGGCACTGGGTGTAAGTGACTGTAGCAGTGGTGTCCAACAGTTTCATTGTCACATCAGCATGCAACGAAGCCTTCAAAAATTGCTGTACTTCAGGACTGATTGTCTGAACTGCAGGGTCTTCATACTTTGACACCCCTGTGTAGTGGGTATGGGTCTGGTATAGAGTGCATGCCCAATGAGGGTGTTTCAGCAATGTGGTGAAAGGTCATCATACAGACACCAGCATATGCTGTGAATGATATAAATACTGGTAGAAGTGGTGGGCAGATTGTATGTGTACAACTAAGTATAGTGTGTACATTACCATATATTACCATACCCTGAATACCCCCCCCCCCCCCCCTGCTCCTCAGATAGCCATCCTGGGTTTGTGTTATTCTATGGTGTAGGATTTGGTTGTACCCTATTATGAATGATATAGCAATCGGTAGCTAGTGCACATGGTGAAAAGGGTGTTGTACGGTTGTATAAAGTATAATATGATTTTCATTCCATTTTTTTGTTGCTATTGCAATGACACTGGATGATGAATAGACTCAATTTAACCACATCCGTATATATAGTGTGCAGATAATCTTATTTCACAATGTTTTTTATGAAGTATGTTACTAAGTGATCATTAATTTAATTTTCATTGTATTATATGTTTAACCCTTCAATTAGTTATGTAATGTCCATGCCAATTATTGAGGTTTTCCAGCATTAGTACTCCTTCATGTGTGGTTTTCATTTTGCAATTATGGTGATAATTGTATATACTTCTGTTTTAAACATGTTGTCTGCAGGCTGCTTCAGAAAGTAATGGCATCTCTTGGCTAGAAAATACATGAATTATGTATCACCTCTTCTATATCACAGTCAATATTATTTTGAGTAAATATTACTTTAAGTGAAGAGATTCTTTTTAATTGCCTATATAAGAAAAAGAAAATTCCATAAACGAAATTCTATATTAACGAAAAGGAAATAATACAATTGATCCATTCTTGCCTATTATGGCACACAATTAATTTAATCTTTCATAAATAACTGAAGAAATTTGAATTTTAAAATAATCATCCTTCAACTATTTCCGAATGGTATTTTTAAAAGTATTTTCAAAGCGAATTATGAACATATGGTTTTAGAGGAATTTGGTTCCTTTTCTTTGTTTCTGGAGCAGACCTTGTATTTTGATGTTGTTTGTTGTGTGTTGTGTGTTCTGTAGGTCAGTGTTATTGTCTTGCAGAGCCCGTCCCTCCCACTGCCATGATTGTCAAGTATGTGGGGAAGACCTCTATAGAGGTCACATGGGAGGCCCCACAAGGGGTGGATTTCGACAGCTACAATGCTAGCATTCGGCCGGGCAGCTACCGTGAGGTCCAGCTTGACCGGCAGGTGGCCTACTGGAAGTTTGATAGGCTTTTTTCTGGCTCCACATATAGCGTGTCAATCCATACCATAAGTCGTGGGAGGAGGAGCTTCCCTTTAGCCATCAACATAACTACATGTAGGATGGAATTCTGTTTATTTTGGACTGGGATTAACTCTTGCCTTGACGATTAGTTGATAATAGCACCCTCCTCTAGATAAACACCCTTGTGGCACCCCTTCCTTGTCTGACTCAGCATTAAGGGTAGTCATGGTAATCCTGTATAAAGCATGGTATGGAAATACTACAGTTATGCAACTCCCACCCCTTCGGTGAATGAATATGTATTATTAACCAGGGATTGGGGATTTTGGTAGTGGGTGTAGAACTATTTCCGAATGTTTTGTTTTGCCAAATTTGCGCAGCATAATGGATTTAGTTTTACGAAATCATTTTTAATCCCAAAATTACAGATTTCATTGTTGCACATATTTTCTCTCGAGTCATTTCCCTGTTTATTTTTTTATTAAACTACAGGTCCTTCACTTTTGATAAATTTACTATTTCGAAAACCAGATAATGTTCAACAATAATAGACATATTTTGGCCTTTTATTGAAATTATATTTATAAAAGAATGTTCCAAAATGAAGAATGCAGTAAATTTGTAACTTTTAAGTGCATGGAAGGTATGGTGGGATTAATGCTAGAAAAGTAATTAGTGATCCTACACGTTGTATCTTTACATCCCTTTATCTCCTATTCACAATGAATATGTCTTTGACTTTTCAGCACCAAAAGTCTGGATATCCACATTCCTTAATCTTCAATTCAGATGGGAAACACATGGACAAACATGCATGAATGTACATAACATTTCTAGCTCTCAGTGACTGCACACATATTTTGGCATTTGAAATGTTGCAGCTACAAAGTATCTATTACAAAACATCTTGCAATAGTTCATTTAATGAACCTTCCCATACCTTTGAGTAAAACAATCTAATCTTTTTACATATACTTTGGAATATGCCACTGTATGAATACAGGCAATCCTAGTTAAGACTGACTGCTACAATCTTTCTAGTATATCCACTTTAACATTATTTGTATTACATGAAATTCCGAATCTTTTTTATCCACACTGAAAATTCTGCTCTCAACCAGTCCATAATAAGCAAGGTTGCTTGCCCAAATGTAGTTGGGAATTCCTTGGGATTCCTAGGATAATGCTTAGAAAATGCTAGGATTTCCTTGGGAAATCTCAGTTACGTTTGGTAAGGGCTGAATTGCCTGTAATACTTATTTCAACAAAATCAATTCTATTGTCATTTGTGCATTGTTGCATTGTTTTTGTCCATGAGTTCTCTATCACTTGTTCTTATAATCTTGTCTAAGGTGTCCTGTTGTGGACACCTCACAGTGGACAGCATAGAAGGATGGAAAGGAACAAAAACCAAATCTCATTCTTTGCCACCTGTCTGACCCTATTTATGCATGCTTCTTTCTCTGTTTAGGATGTACAGAGAGTCCTTGTCCGGAGCCTGATGCGAAAGGTAGCCCTATAGCCTGGTGCCACTGAAACATGGCTTGAGAAAGAGCAAATTTCAGTGCATATAATTAATATCTAATATTGGAATGCATGATATGATAAGTACAATAAGGGCAATGGGGATTCATTGAGTGGAATCAAAAGTTCTACGTAATTTTCCATGTGATATGTCCATATGGTATGTTATATTTAGTTAATATACATGAATTCCATGTATTTGAACCTGTATGGCACAGCAGCTTCAAGGTGTGTCTAATAGTTCATCTAACTGTAATTCCTGTGCAATTTGTCTAAATTGTGCTGGAGATTTCACTTTTCAAAGATTGCACATTCATTTCTGAACAGGTTTGACTTTAAAGGTAACCTAAGATTTATCAATTGATAAATAAAGTCCTTTAATATTTATTTCTGTGGGGTTCATTTTTGTCTGTTGTCTTCTAACACTAATGGATGTGAAAATATGTTAAAAAAGCACGACATCTTGAGTCTAAAAATATTTTTGAATAAGTAATAAAGTAAGATTTCAAGTATGGAAAATCTATTTTGATGTATTTGCTCTTTCTCGCCATTTTCTTGTGTATCCAGGGGTAGTACGCCTTGGTGGAATGGACTGCTGAAAGCATATAGTGCCTCACTGTTCATCACTCATACCGCCGCAGGGTGCTGAGTACCCCTCCACGTACCACAGGGTATACAGCACCCTACTCACAGCATAGTTATTCAGGCTATTGGGTTCAACAGCAGCATGAATTCAGGCTTCTCACACAAATGCTTCTTTGGAAAATACTAGGATTTCCATACACTAGATGTTAGCCAACTGACCACAACTACTAATATTTGAAACCTTCTTGACCCTTAGTTATTATTTTGACTAAACTAGGTGGATAGAACTTACCATTGCCACCATGTGTTGTTATAGTATTAAAAAAGCATTTAAAAATATATTCTCTCTTAAAAAGATGAGTTTTGTGATTATTCACATATCAACTTCTTTCAAAATGAAAAAAATACATTAATGCATATAGATAATCTTATGAAATACAAACAATATGATACTTTGATGCAAAGTACCAGTAAAATGCTGCATCTTAAAACTATAGCATGAATTCTTTATTTATCTATTCAGGCTATTCTTATCTTCAGCTTATATTGTATTCATATATCGTTGAATACTGTAGCAGTCATATTTGTCCTATATTAATTGTAGTAAATGTTAACTTTACTATGACTATGATTAAGTTCTTCAATTTCTATTGTAGATAACCACTCATCAGCTCTGTGCACTTGACTCACTCTGCTATACATGTCTAATCTAATGCTCTTTCTTCCCAGTAGGGGGCTCCACTTTCCTTGCTACTAGCATACTTGTTCATCGTGTCCACATACTTATGCTAATAACCGTTTATGTGTATCCTATAAGAGCTTTTTCTTTACTGGTCAAGAAAATGCAAGTTCAGGGAATTAAAGCAATGAGACAAGTTCTTATGATAGGCTTTGATCAAGCTCTCTTATTATAAACTTGCAAAATGTATGCAAAACAACAGTAAAATTTTCACTAGCACTCCTCATAAAATGATTTGTTTGTGTCTATATCCAATACAAATCAAGTCAAATCCAGTCAAAATATTTTTTACTGTATGAAGTATGAAAAATATGTTTTAATGATGTGACTAATCAAATTTTACAAAATGCTTTACTAAATGTCAATTCAAGTCAATTCTTTGATTATAGATCTTTTCCCTATCCATCCAGTTATGTTATGAAATGATACTTCCCTGCTACTTTATGACATCAGGCTTTAGCTCTCCCTCCCTTTACCACAATATACGATTGTTTATTCCAGATACACCGACACATTCACTGCTTTACATTATTGCTGCATAATTCACACCACTGATTTTGCTCTTACTATTAGATACTGCATCTTCTGGCCTGCCTGACCTATTAACACTTACTATTTACTCACATCCTGTGCTTTAGATAAGCTAGCTCCATAATTCTTTATCACGCCATCTGTAAATATTGTTTAAAAGTTATGTCTGTGAATTTTGAGAAGAATTTGATGGTCTTTAGAAAAATAGCAACCAGGCCGATTTCACTCAGTTAATTAGTGGAAATGCCTGCTAAATTCCACACATTATCGCATTATTATATGGATTGCATTAAAGGTGCACTTTTATCTATTCTCTGGTCTAATTACATAATCATAGAACTGAAAAGTTAAGGTTAACATTATAATTATGAAAATGTTAAAATACGTTTTTTTTCAGATCAGACTTATCTTAACTATGAATTATTTGTTAAAGAAAGCACTGGATGTACAAGATAAGAGCTTGACTGCTTCACTAAATTGTGTTTGAAAATCTAAGATAGATATTACCTTTTAATCTATACAGTTACATCTCCCTGACTCTAAATATATGACTCCTGAGTCCTGACTCCCTAAATATATATATTTTATGCCAATGCTAATGTAATTCTCCTTGTAGTATAAGTCAATGATAATGAATCAATGGAGTTTCTGAGTACATGATTTTATTACTTCATGAGTTGTTTACAGAACCATGAAAGGCATTTACGTTTTATTGATTTTTACTGCATGGCTCAGAGATTAATTGTAAAATCGAGATGAAATCCATAGCAATCCCACCCAGAGTTACGGTAGCTCTTGGCATTCCACATTGATTCTTCAAACTCCACTGCTATAATAGAACCAATCAGCTTTCAATGCTTGGAATACATTAGCAATGTCAGGTAAAAACTTCTCAGGTGTGAAAAGCAATAAACTCTGAGGAATTGCATAACACTTTTGGAGCATCAGTGTAGAAATTGCTTCCATTGTCATGCAAGCAGATTTGTCTTGGGTTTCGATCAATAATTGATGTTTCGTTACTGAACTGCGATGTGGATTTGGTTGTGTTGTAGTGCCAGACTCGGTCACCGCTCTTGAAGCAGGCAAGCGCACCCACAACGCTCTGGAGGTAACATGGTCTGAACCGGCAGGGAAGGAGTTTGATTATTACCAACTGAGGATAGTACCTGGGCATAGCAGTGGGGCAGAGGTGTTTGTCAATAGGTAAGATAATGTAAATATTTCTCAAAGAATCCTAAGCATTTTTGCGCTGAGGTAGTTTTAATTAAAGTAAGTTACATGTGTTACATTGTGTCACTTGGTTTGTTGTATTGTTCCAGCTTTCATACATTTTGGCAGGTTTGTAACCTGCTAAATTTTATTCAGTTTATGCATTGATACATTGTTATTTATAAATTGTTAGCTATTAGTTCGAGCTTTTTGCTAGCTTCTTGATTTGCTTCAATGATTTGTCTACAATTAAAGCATTTTACATCTGCATTTGAGAAATTGCTACTAAATTATTTACATGGTTTGATGACCTCTTCAGTGGCTGTACTTTTACATGTAACTCAAGGTGTGTTCTTGGATCCTTCAAACTATTGATTGAATCACTGATGCTTGAAAATATCCTCTTTTGCTTATGTAGTAATTCTGATTAGAACCATAGCCATGTTCAATAGCCCCTATAAAGAAATATAGATAATATTTTCTGCTTTGCTTTTAGGAGTGCAGAACTGAAGCACACATTTACAGGCTTGTACGCTGGCGCCACCTATAACATCAGCATTGTTACCGTCAGCAATGGGGTGAGCAGCAACCCAGCCTATAGAGAACTCACTACAAGTAAGTCTGTGATACACACTGCAGGAACAATCACTGGTGCATGATAATCTTAGAATAGATTAAATGCTTAAACTATATGTATACATGTAGTTGATTGGCATCATACATTAACTAACCCATAATTGCTCACAGCGGCCAAAAACAGCCTAACAATTTGGGTGAAATCTTTCATGTGAAAGCATATTTTGGAAACATTTGAAGGAAAATGTTAAACACAGCTTTTCCAACAACTCTCCTTAACCATACTAAGTGAATCAAATTATTTTGCAATATATCAAAGATCCAGAGGACAGTTTCAAGGGGAAGGAGAACTTTTTAGCAGAGAATAGAATTAACCCACCAAAATAAAGTCGGCACACTTGATGTTTAATCATTCATTTTTGATAAACTACATTAGATTTTTGAATTCTAATAGTACTATATTCTAATAATACCTGAGTATGAATGAATGAGTTATGAAACTTGGGTGTGCACGATCATAAAATATTGAGTAGTGTCTTTTTTTTCATGGAGACAACTAAATATTTGGATCTTTAAGACATGGCCTAAGCATTGACATTCCAGTGAAACATTTGCAATAGTAGGCCAAGAGCCCTGGTTGCTTGTGTTTACTATGTAAAATTATTACCAACTTGAAATAAAGATTATCTATCGATCTATCTGTTATCAAATTCCTGACGAAAACAATTGTCTGTCATGGTGTGAGCTTTAAGGATTTGAGTGTCCAAACTATTGCCTGGCAGTCAGCTGGCCAAGGCCAAGATCTATGATCCTATAATTGTTTATTTTTCAGTGCCTTTACCTGTGGTGGGCTTGGCTAGCTCAGCACTGAATGGTTCTGCAGTGAGTCTCTCGTGGCAAGCAGGCGCAGGCAGCACACAGGACAGCTTCCAGGTGAATTACACACACTTTCAGAGTCAGGCATAGAATCTTACCTGGGGTACTTCAGGTTCGATTGGTTGATTTGTTCATTTGAACACAGTCAACATGTGCAAAAGTTATAAAAAACACCTTACACAACTCCCCAAGATCAAAAATTACACTTGACCTGTTTGTTGAGTCCACCTGCTCCTAGTTAGTGATCTCTCTTAGCAGGTTTTTTCGGCTAACAGATATTTAGAACCATATATATTGCGAACTTGTAAGAAGCCTGTACCTTATTATAATTAAACATACACATATTCTTCCTCTTTTATGAAAGTGGTCAATAAACAAATACAAACATGTATATAGAAACATGGTACTTGTATTTAAGTTTATTGTTCATTTGTATATCTATTTAGGTACGGTTTGTTATCTGTAATATTCTCCATTTTTCCAGGTATTTTACACTGATCATGGGTCCTCAAATGGGCAAGGACCTACAGTGCCATCTATTGGAGGTCAGATGAGTTACTCTGTGATCACCAGTGACCTGTCTGCTGGTGCCACCTATACTTTTACAGTGTATGCTGTCAGCCACTTCGTGAAGAGTTTGCCTGCAAACAAAAACCAAACAACAAGTAGGTGACATAATTAGCAATTCTACAACTATGATTTGATGATCTCATTAATTGGGTTAGATTTCAGGCTCACGTTTGTTTTGATTACATTAGTTCAGTTTGCAGTTCAAAAATGGTTTTACTTGAGGAGCGAAATTTAAAATTTATCTTATGATATTGATAGTCTTGATAAATCATGATAACTAAAACAGATGATCAAAGTACGTACTTTCATCAATAAATTTTGTACTCTTTTCAAAAGTGTATATTCTCTCAGAGAAACCTCAGGACTGTAATGTTTATGAAAATAAAGAATTTTACCAGTGTAAGAGGGAGACTCTGAACCATGTAAACCTTCCTTTATTCTATATCCATCCTTGCCTATATATTGCCTATATCCACCCATATCTGGATATTCCCATAAATGTAAAAAAAACAAACCAAATGATGTGTCTATTCTCTATTTTCCAGTCCCTGCTGCTGTAAAGGACCTGAATGCCACCACGTTGAGTTCCAGCGAGGTTCGTCTCACCTGGCACACAGACCTAGACTCCACACAGGACCTGTACAGCATACGCTACCGCTACACCCTGCGCTACCCCATGAACGACATGTGGTACAGCAACACCACGCAGGGCAACTCCTACACCATGATCAACCTCTTCCCGGGAGAGAAATACGAGGTACTAGTAACAGCAGTCAGCGGCACAGAGACAAGCGCGGAAAAGAAAGTCTATGGAATAGCTTGTAAGTATACCTTATTTGTATCTCAACAAAAGAGCATGTGAAAAAGTTGTCAGTGACTTGGGGTTGATGGTTAGTTTTTTTCTTAATTACTCAGGCTTTCTCTACTATAAACAATTGGCTTCGTACATTTTGGCATTTAAATGTTACCAAACAAAATTCAAAATCCAAAATCCATTTCAAACAATAGGAATTATTTTTGCTTAATTCTCTTGTGCAAAAGGGGATCAGGTGGGTGAAAATATAAGGATCTGTCAAATATAAGTCATAATTCGTTACAAATTATTTTTTCAAATCATTAGGTATCTGGTCCATTATATTGATATACAAAGTCTTTTTTTTTTTTAATTTTTGAGTAGGTATTCACTTTAAAATGTTCATTTCTGTAATCTATCAGATTATATAAGATTATAGTACAGGCATATACTTTAACCAATTCATTTGAATTCGCTTTGAACTGTATCTTGATTTAGAAGTAGTTTATAAACAAAGCACAACACTTGCAGAGTATTTGAGGGAAGTTGTTGGTTATTTTTAATTGACATTTCTCCCTTGCTTATGTTCCAGAATATGTTTTGGTCACAGTGAAATCCTTGATTTATCAGGCAGTCTTAGTTGGCAACAGGGATGAATCTTCCTTATTATACAATATAGAGTGTTGCTAATTTGACCTTTTGTTTCAGATCCTCTCCCTCCCACAGCTGTGTATGTTGAGACGACTAACAGTAGCATTCAGGCCACTTGGATCCAGGACTCCTCACAGTCTTTCTCCACTGGCAATAAGGTAAATACCACAATGAGTCCAGCATGGGGCTATCCCCATGACTGGGTAGTCTTGCACAGTGTAAATCTACTGTTTATTGTGTCTCACCACCTTCAGATTAGAGAATCTGAACTATGTTATAAATCTGGAAGCCATTAGTCCTTTGAAATATATTTTAGAAATAAAGCATAAAGTCACAAACTAATTGAAGTAGAATTTATTTAGCAGAAAGTTATCGTAAAAATTGTCAGGCTGTTTTGGCCAATACATTACATGAAACTAACAAATATTACATTTTTACTTTCAGCTTTCCTACTACCCACTGAGTCAGCCCAGTCTTGCAGAGGTAATCCAGCTGGCTGGTAGGAAGTCCTGGCTGATCAGTGGAGGTCTGGTGCCAGGGAAACACTACAGTGTGGACGTCTACAGCATAACAACAGACAATGTCACCAGCCCAACATATGCCATGGTCAACGCTACAGTCAGTAAGTCAAACTTCCATCTTTATTGCACTTTTAAAGTTAAATGTTTGGGTGTGATTTTGTGTTGCAAAAGGGCTGTACTGAATGTGCAGTCAGTTTTTACTATCATTAGTTCCCCCAAGATTGCCACCAATATAGTGGACATACATTCAGGCCTACCCCAGAGACTAGTTTTTATGTGAGACCAGCTGTTCTTCGGATTGGTCACCTGAATGGTCAGTTACTTATCTGCTATCCTCAATATTCTCTGTAGTTTTGGCACCAACATAGTGGATATACAATACTGGTCACCTGAATGATCAATTACTTTTCTACTGCCCTCAGTATCATTGGTAGTTTTGGCTCCGACATCACAGACATACAAGACTGGTCACCTGAATGGTCAGTTACTTCTCTACTGTCCTCAATACCCTCTGTAGCTTTGGCACCAACATCATGGACATACACTACAAGACTGGTCACCTGAATGGTCAGTTACTTCTCTACTGTCCTCAATGCCCTCTGTAGCTTTGGCACCAACATCATGGGCATACAAGACTGGTCACCTGAATGGTCAGTTACTTCTCTACTGTCCTCAATACCCTCTGTAGTTTTGGCACCAACATCATGGACATACACTACAAGACTGGTCACCTGAATGGTCAGTTACTTCTCTACTGTCCTCAATGCCCTCTGTAGCTTTGGCACCAACATCATGGGCATACAAGACTGGTCACCTGAATGGTCAGTTACTTCTCTACTGTCCTCAATACCCTCTGTAGCTTTGGCACCAACATCATGGACATACACTACAAGACTGGTCACCTGAATGGTCAGTTACTTCTCTACTGTCCTCAATGCCCTCTGTAGCTTTGGCACCAACATCATGGGCATACAAGACTGGTCACCTGAATGGTCAGTTACTTCTCTACTGTCCTCAATACCCTCTGTAGTTTTGCACCAACATCGTGGGCATACAAGACTGGTCACCTGAATGGTCAGTTACTTCTCTACTGTCCTCAATACCCTCTGTAGTTTTGCACCAACATCGTGGGCATACAAGACTGGTCACCTGAATGGTCAGTTACTTCTCTACTGTCCTCAATGCCCTCTGAAGTTTTGCACCAACATCATGGGCATACAAGACTGGTCACCTGAATGGTCAGTTACTTCTCTAATGTCCTCAATGCCCTCTGTAGTTTTGCACCAACATCGTGGGCATACAAGACTGGTCACCTGAATGGTCAGTTACTTCTCTACTGTCCTCAATGCCCTCTGTAGCTTTGGCACCAACATCATGGGCATACAAGACTGGTCACCTGAATGATCAGTTACTTCTCTACTGTCCTCAATGCCCTCTGTAGCTTTGGCACCAACATCATGGGCATACAAGACTGGTCACCTGAATGGTCAGTTACTTCTCTACTGTCCTCAATGCCCTCTGTAGCTTTGGCACCAACATCATGGACATACACTACAAGACTGGTCACCTGAATGGTCAGTTACTTCTCTACTGTCCTCAATACCCTCTTTAGTTCTGGCACCAATATCATGGACATACAAGACTGGTCACCTGAATGGTCAGTTACTTTTCAACAGATCTCAATACCCTTTGTAGTATTGTTGCTAGTATAGTGGACTGGGTAGTTCGAGACACACATCAACATTATGGCATTTGAGCAATGACAAGCCATCTATATGGTTCCATAGGGAACACTATCTTGTAAGTTCTATTTGGCCATCTCATAAATGTTGTGTAAAGGAAAGTGAAAAAAAATTTCAAGGCACATTCAAATAAAGGTGTAGCAGAAGAGCCTGCTGAGTATCCTGCTGAGAGCCATGCCTCCAAATGCTTACAGAAACACGGCACTGCTTCGTGGAAACAAACTATATTCTAGATGAAATCTACTAGGCCCTATTAAGCTTTCTATAGCCTGATCTCGACTGAACATTTACACATTCTATGCTAATGAACAATAAATGAAATATGTAAAAAATATATTCATGGTCATCATATAATAAGAGGATGGAGTTGAGTTAGCCAGTTAGACCGAAGGGTTTGATTTAAGCATTTATTTCAGAATCTGTGTTTTAGATTATTGTTAGATGGTTGTAGTTAAAACCTGAGCATGTTGTGGTCTATGCTGCCCTCTATTGGTGAAACTCAGTATCAACTGTGATGGTGACATCTCACCCAAATGAATAAAATACATGTACTGGTCCATTGGTAGGAAGTTGCGCTGAGGCATGCACACATGCATAGTAGCTTTTGTTTTATTAGCATCTTTAAATATTCATGTCAAATACCTGCAGATAGTATATTAATGAGATTTAAGGCATTTTTGGTGAAATTAGCAAGATATTATATTTTTATGATGGATGAAAACAAATAATTAGATATCCATTTCTTTCTTTATATGCCTAATTGATAGTGCTTTTCTACAACCACCTGAGTAATTTAGTTTCTGAGCAGTTGGCTAACTGCAGTTTTTGGTTATCTAGGATACCTGATTGTATGCTGATTTATGTAAAACAGGCATGTAATTCATTCAATAGCATTTAATTAAGGTGAGGGTATTTACGTGTAAGTATGTGCATTAGCTTTCATTTATGCTTTAGTACCCAGAACTTACCCACATGATTGCGACTCAGATGAAGGGAATGGTACCGCCACTCAAAACAATACCAAATATGTATATTTAGCGGGCAAAAGAAATGTATCATTGAAGATCTGTATACAGGATTACTGGTACTGCTTAATGGTATAAAATTGACTTAGTGAAATGAAAAGCTGTCATTGCCGCGATTTTGAGTTCATGTAATATTATGAGATGTAATAGACATAATCAATGTTCAGCAAAAGTATTATCAACTATTAATCATGGATATATTCTAAATTTTGATGAGAATCTGTAGTTTTATTCACCTCTCGTGCATTGCCTAGTGACAACTCATCTCAGCTGATCCTCATCAGAAGATGTGGATTATTTTTAAGATTCCCTGTTTGTTTTGTATTTCTGATTATAACTTACAGCTGATCCCTGGATTGGTAGGAGTAGTTCATTTATGATTCGACTACAAGGTCATCATGTATCTAATTCTTAATCAGAGTCTAAGCCATACACATATACAGAATCCACAATTTCTGGTCAGAACCTTACAATACTTTTACCTCATGTTTTGCTGTAAATCTTCAAATTCAATTAATAAGTTTGAAATAACTTTATTCAAATATAGATATTTTGTTCCAACCAGGAAAGAAACACACATATGACCACAAAACTGCAGGTTATAATCTGAGTAATTTTCGAAACATCTTGATCCAAGTTATGTAACACAATACAGTATTGTTATCTTATTATGACACAATGCCCTCTGACAGCTTGACCCCATAACCTATCCCAAGATGTGTGAGCTGGTAATATTTCTATCTTTAATGAGATATAATCATCTGGTGATGGCATCCTTGAAATAGATTTATGGCATTTAGTTGATACATATTGCATTTAAAAAGGATTGCTATATTATCAAATTTATTAATCATCTGGAGTTATTTCTGAAAATCAAAATAACATTATTTTACACAAGAGTCATAGCAGAGGAAATGGGACAGATGTGGTCAATATCCATGTTCCTAATTGAACCCATCAACATGTGGCCGGGTAACATGTATTTTTACACATTGACTATGTGCCCCACCCACTTGGCCAGCTGTTGGTGCACACCTGGCCACATTCTGATAATTGCTGAGATTTGCCAAACTACCTGTACATGATAGCGCGCTATGTTAGTATGCATACAGGGACACACATACATGTAATGTAATGCAGGACGGATGAAAGAGACTCTAATGTAATTATGATTGATCTGATAGTGTAAACATACAGTGGAAGGCATTCTGGATGACTAGCCTGCAGTGCAAGGATTTTTCCCTGTTTCAGCATAAATAAATCTATGGAACTACCGGGAAGTGTAGTTCTGCAGAAGGGAGCAGTGATTTTGAACCACAGTATGTAGCTGCAATGCATAGCTATGCACACATATATCTTTGGCATCCAGGAATGAATGGAAAATGATTGCAATGCAAGAAATGCATTTCATTGGCCATGCAGCAGTGCTATCTTGAGTATATGAAATATATATTGGATATATAAAGTTTAAAAGGAGCATACTACTGATCTATTCATAAAACACACTTTTGATGGAGGAATTTATCAAGGGAGGGATTTACCATTTTCATCTAGTCCGTCTACAATACTGAGAACTCTTTTGAGGAAGGATTAATCATTTTTATCCAGTCTTTCTACGGCATTGGAAGATGGCATCTAATTATGATGAGGGTTAGTATACATACACCATTTTCATTCAGGAGTTCTAACAAAATAAATGATATCATATCTGAAAAATGATACCCAATTTCATTTGAATAAATCATCATGTTAAACATTATAGGAAAAAATATCAATCCTCGAATAAAGTACAAATATGGTCCTGTGTGTCAGATTTGATATGAAGCATTTGGTGTGTAATTATGAAATATTAACTTAATTGCTTAAGTACTTGATAATTGTTTTATGAATTTTAATGCAGCTAAAATCATTTCACATAGTGGCAGCAGTAGAAAATACAGTCAGGTCAGCATGAGCTGGCTGTGTACTAGTTGTTTTTGAGTTTAGATTGAGTATATTTATATTGAGTATAAGAGTTCTCAAAGAGTAGAGTAACAATGAGGAGAAGAATGATACGAGAAATGTTAATTGTGCCCACCCTAATGATCCAATTTCAACAAGCAGAGTTTTTCAAACCACGGAATGTGACGGTGACGGAATTAACGCCGTATACAATCTCGCTGAGTTGGAGCGGAATGCAGGAGGATCTGAATAATCAGTATCAAATCCTCTACTGGCCCAGCGGAATCACCAAGGAGCTGAAGAGAGGAAGTACCTACGAGCACATGTTTACCATCGAGAACCTAAAGCCTGGGGATTTATATACGATATGGCTGGTGGCGATCAGAGGAAATCTGACCAGCGATTATGTCACTTTACAACAGAGAACAGGTAAGATCATGAATAAAACAGCACTGTGCATGGAAATACAAGGTGTCTTGGTGATCCTATTACCTTCCTGTTCTCATGGGCAACAAGATATTTCATGGGCTTCCTGATTACAAAATAAATACATGCAGAAGTCGTAGTATTCCTGCTACTCAGAACATGTCCAATAACATAAATGCTTAGAGTATGATTGAAATACTGTGCATGGTAATGCAAGGTGATCGGTATACCTTAGCCTTCCCATTCATATTGACTACAAGGCATTTCAGAGGCTCAAATATATACATGTGGAGCCGGTAGAATCTCATGAAAAAGAATATGCTGTTTTCACATGTTAGTGATCAGAGTATGATTGAAAAAGCTGTCATCTTATACCTTAAAAAGTAATTTTGGGAGTCGAATATTTTCTATGTGGGGGGGGGGGGGGGGTTGTTTACAATAAGAGTCTGAGAAAAGATGCTAATTTTTCACTCATGGAATGGTATGTTTAAGCTGGTATATCACCAACCAATTTATCTACCCATGTAAATCTTCTAATACTTTGGTGGCTTCTGCAATAATCTACCAGGAATGGATTAATGAACTTTATCTTAGGAATTATTGTCACAATGCACATTGCATTATTGTCAGAAAAGGGAAGAGTATTATGGATCTGGTTGTTTAATATAAGAAATCACCTCCAAAGGATAGAAAACATTCTTTGGCTTTAAAGGGACATTTGACAAAAAAGTAAAATTTCACTTGTTTTATAATGTATATATATAGGGTTGTTCACTAGATTCCCATAAATCCCCCCTCTACAAAGTCATGTCTCCAACAATACTAGTTGAAGTTGCAGAACCATGTTTAATTTTTAGAAAGTAAGGGTATCACTGGTTCCCACCTCAAAAACAATATTGATGAAAACGGATTGGCTGTATCTTATATCTGAATTTGATACTAGTCATTAGAAGTGAGGCAATCTTCTCCCAGCTCAGATACCAATATATCTATACCTATCAGGACAAACTTATCTCACATGGACATACCATATGCACAGATGGGTGAGATTCATTTCCATTCTACTGAAGGATAGGTTGTTACATGTTGTTTACTGCTATGATTATAACTGTCACATAGTATGAATATTATCTGGTGTTATTTATTTCCTGTGCTAAGGAAATGTGAGCAGGAGGAAGAAGTATGGTTGATTAATTGGTAATGGTAGCTGAAATAACAAAACACATTGAACTATGCAGAAGAATTGTATCATAGAGTTTATCATATATGTTCTACTAGATTATCTGTGCAGTCCAAGTCTGAAAAAATAAGAATGATATGATATGCAGTGATAAAGAACCTTCTAATGGTAGGGGCTTTGAAGTGGACCAGTGTCTGTTTCATGAACTAGACACCTGAGCTCTGTTGGAAAAATATCTGCATTTGCATTGCAAGTATATGTAATATATTTGTAATATGATTTTCAATCTAGGGTTTAATTATACATGATGAATAGTATTAACATGAACATCTCCTTTTGTATTGCTAACTCATTGGTAAAAGTGCATCATGATATCAAAGACATGGAAAAGCTTCTTAAAAAGGTTGTTAAAATTATGATGAAATAGCTTTTAAAATAATGTGTATATTCATGCAACATTTTAAGAAGATTTTAAGCTCTGATAAACATTTCTCCTTCAAATATGTTCTGCACAATGCTAGGTCACAGAAATATTGCTGAAATAGCCATGATTAGGTTAATAATGGCGTATAAAGATTGTTACTTTATAAGAATCAAATTTCACTTTAATATATATTACATATATAATTCTACATAATGTAAGAACCTACTAAGTTTTTACTTTTCCTTGATTACTCCTGAGCTCAATACTGGCCTTGGGGATGTGGCTGATAATTTGTAGTTCTTCAAAGAGAGTCTTGCTCTTTGCAGAACAAATTGCTTATCGGCTAATGCAGCTTCTATTTTAGAATGGTCTTAGGCAATCAATTGCTTTTATTGCATCTAGGTCTGGACAGTTTTACCCTGGGTGGAAAAATTAGTATTGATGTATCTCCCTCCTGAAGGCACTATTTTACCTCCATCCAGGATGAGAAGAGATTCCTGTTCTCTGCTTTCATGCACCAGGAAATATAAAACCTTTGGTTAGACTCAGTGCCTAGATCAAGTTAATATGAAAGCAATGAATAGTTTACTACTAGTAAAGTTAATTTCACTTTCAGCTACTACCAGTAGAAAATACTTTCTCGGAAATGTTTTTATTATATGATGCGTTCTGTGTGGTAGTGCCTCATTGGCTGAGCAGTCTAATGCTTGAAGCATGTGAGTTGTCATTTAGAATTATTACAGTGGCGTTCCCTAAATAGCATTCCAGTTTCTTTAGCCTTCTCCATTGCTGAGGCTGCTTTCGTCCAAAGCACAAGGATGCAAATATTTTTGAAAAATATCTTAACTGTGTCATGTTGGTACTCATTGGATAGGTGTCGCTGATAACTCTCAGATGAGAACCCATGTGCTTGGGTTTCAGTCATTTCTAAGGGTTTTGCATCATTTTGCATTGGCCAAATTAGCCAACAGGAGCATAAGGATTAATCATCAAATACCTGCTAACATAGATTCAGCATGGAATGGTAGAGCAATGAAGATCATTTCATTCAATTTAATTTCTGTGGGATGAATGTAAATTTAATCAAAATTTATTTTCAGTTCTGCCTCAAAAAAGCAATCACATATAAAATATATCATAGTATGATTTTAGAATAATGAAAATTTATTTTAATTCAACCCCCAATTTTAACCATGATGCTTTTGGTGTAGATTGTTTTTTTTTAAATTTGTATGGATCCCCATCTTGCTCTTATCATGCCCATTAGGTTATCACTTAATTCCTGCTATGCTGTAAGGGTGATCTTGATGATTGAGGGTGCTTGATGTGGAAGTGGTACTTGGAACTTCCTCCTTCACTAAGCTGCAGTCATAAACACTACTAATCTAGACTGATTCCAGCAGTATGTAGAGCAGGCCACTGGTTGCCATCCAGCCCCCTCTCTCTACTGGTCCCTAGTGCCAGCCAGCACTTCCTGGAGGGACTGACCTACTACGCCTTCACTCTTCTCATTTGTTTCTCATTTCAACAACTAGAAATACACAGTTCTGGGCCGGGGGAGTTGGAGTATCAAGTGTGCACATGTATACTGCAGGATAATTTGGGCCATTTTCTGTGGAAGCTGCTAATACATGTTTAGCTTTCATTAGTGCTCATCTGGGTAGTGGCACATCTGATTCAGAGCAAGTTTGTGCTGATTTGGGTTCCGGCTCTTCCTGCTACTACTGGCACTGGATGAGATTGAATGGCAACGAGTTGGAAACTACAAAGAACTATTGGGTGTACCGCTCCACTTGATGCTTTCCTGCATGCTCTCAGCAGTGAATACTTGTAGGTGATATCTGAGACACCCTTCCACTTCTGCCACCTGGTGGCCGGCAGAGAAACCGGGTCACAGTAATACAGGGCACCGGCAGTGTTGACAGTGTGCTGGCTGGCTGGAGGGGAGAACTAACAGGGATATTGTGTTTTAGATGTAATCTGGGGAGTGGAACAGTTATAGTGGTGGATGTTCCTTTCCCATGGGCACACTGTTGGGAATATACACACTCTACGGCTGCCACTCCTACATATAAGGGAGAGACCTAGTTTTGTACTGGATTATTGGAATGGATACCCTGTATGATGAAAGACAGATGCACCAGTTGAGATAAGCTTTTACAATATTAATTAAGTGAACAGGAAGCCGACTACTGTGGTGAATAGTTGATGGTACCTTAGGATATGCGTACATACCTGCAGTAACCTGAAAGCTTGCTTCACCAACATGTTATGACTTCAATAAGATACCATTAACTGTTTTATAACAGAAACCTTGAGTAAGTGTTGTGATAAGCTTCAAAGGGAACTTTTTTTTGAAAAAACACCACTCAGGATTTCAGTTGCTATTGCAGAGAACAGCCAGTTCTTCATTCCTTATTCCTCTAGCAATAGCTAGCATGAAATTCAAGTGGTATTGAATTGATTGACAGCGGTAAGAGTGTTAACTAGTGACCTCAGGATTGCGATTGACCACAAATTAATGTAAAGGAAAACACATCATGGTGGATTCATTACAGGAGGATTGTTAAATTGTCAAGCATGTGCGAGGAGAATATAACTAAACTACAAGTTTCCAGTCACCATAAAAGGATTATTCAAGGATAAGGAAGTGATGGTTTAACCCTTTGAGCTGTCTATCAAGGATTTCATAGGTGGCACTAGTTACAAAGTATATAGACCAGGTGACCAGGTCTAGGTCCGGAAAAGGTTACCTAGATGAAATTCTAATTCAACCAACCCCTCAAAATGTTATGTAGCTACAGGTTGTAGGACTCAAGGATTTTATAGATATTTTCACTGCATTAGAACAATGGAAATAACAAATGATCTTTTAAGATTTCTGTGAAGCATCAGTAATAGGACACATATTCTGCTGCAATAAGAAAGATTCTTATGATCAGTGGTTTAGTCTCTTTGCATACCAGATAGCATACCTAATTATAGAGCAGTTTAGAGGTTAAAGGGGTCTCCTTGGGGTGGCTAGTGATCCGTGATGGTAAACTATATGACAACATAATACATACACCCTTTATATAAATACATAAAAAGGTTCTGAGGAAATATGCCTTCTTGTTTTGAGACACATATATTGAAGGATCATCACACATATAATATCAAAAGGGCAGAGGATTATTTTACAGCTCTAGCATTCTCACACACACACATGCTTGCTGCCTGAGATATCATTTCTAGTTTGACCTAGACCGTTTACATAACAAATAGTTCTGTACTCATAACATAACATAGAGAGAAGCCTCCTCTATAAGTGCAAACTGTAAGCTTAACTACTTCCCCGGATAGTGACATTACCAGTGAGACACAAGAGATTGCTTGAAGAGCACTCAAAATAGATCACTGCTCAACATTAGTTATTAGTATAACGAAGAGTTGATGATTATCATAAGTGAATAATCTTGATTTTTATATTTTATTTTTTTCTCAAAAAAATCTTGATAAGTTTATTGTCTACTATTGTTTATCAAGGACTGGCAGTGTTTTGAATATCCATTACAATTAGTGCTGTTACATATTTCTTATCTGGGAGTGATTTGAGGAGAACCATTTTCCTGGTAGCTCTGCAACACAATCTAAGTTCGGCACACCCAATGCCACATGACTCAGACTGCTAGCTGTGCCAACAGCGCCGCCCGCGCTGTGAATAGCAATGGTGAATACACCCTGCTCCTCGCTCAATAGCACCAGAGGAGAGTTAACCGTGAATGAGGGAGATGGAAACATTTCATGAATATTTCCATACATTCAGTTCATAGTCTCGGTACTCTTGATCCTCTATTGAAAAATTGAAGCATGAGGTAAATCAGCTGTAGTATTTAATAGATTTATTTGATACTTGGAAGTTCGGTACTGGGTGCATTATGGGCAGATGTGTGAAGAGCAACTACAGGTGTGTAAAGGTGGAATGGCTTTTACTTGTTCTGCTGATTGGAGAAGTTGCTCAGGTAGTGGGCTCTGCGGGAGGCATGGACACGCTTGGCCGGCCAAAACGAAACGCGAATTCTAACCATACACACGAACCTGAACCCAATCAGGCAGGGACGACGGAACTTAATACCGGTCACCCTGGTGATAACCAAACCATCGCCATGACAACCACATCCAAGAGCACATCAGGACCTGCAACTGAAACCGAAAAAGATGGCTCGACCACCCTCTCCACTGTGCTTGAAACAACAGAAGTGTTAACAACGCTCAGCATGTCATCTTTGGATCCTGTTACTCAAACTACACCCCTAGTGGTCACAAATGGAACTACCCAAGAGGATATCCTAACTACTGAACTGGTGCCTACACCAACCACTGACACCTCACGTGAGTTGTTGCGTTTGCTGTAGAGGTTGATTTTAAATTTCATCTTATTGCCAACTTTCAAAATAAATCTATTAGGTGTACCCAGTTATGTTTAAAGTGCAACCAAAGTACATGGCTGAACCACCAGCCTACTTGAAGTCACTGGTAAACACACCATATACCAGGAACCAGATTCAAACCTTATGTGGGTTAGTGAAGCGCATTGTCTTAAGACAAGGCTCTGTCAACGCTGTCTGATTTCTAGATAGACCCAGGGTTTTGACATGAAATCTTCTACTCCTGTACCCAACAAAGAAATTTTGGTAGAATATAAATACAAAAACAATTTGAATATTTGGTAGAAAAACTGTCTTAAATGTGGTGGACAACTTAGATTGGCTATAAACATCATAAAGATTCTTACGTATTGTTTTTATAAAGTAATTTTGAATTTATGAATATTGGTAATGATACAATATTTTTACACTTTTGGTCTCAATGGGTTAGTGCCTGATTAACTTGTGGCCTGAGTGAGATGATCTAAGGTTAGGGATATGAATATGGGAGAAGTACTTGGATTTGTGATGAGGGATATACATACAGGTTTGATGTAATGTACTTTGATGTTTTAAGAATATTAGATACCGATGCATTAATGTTTTATATCTAAAGAAGTATTGGCACTGGTATGATAGTATTTTACACTTTTAGTTTCAAAGGCTGATATCTGACTGATCTGTCGTCAATTAGGTTAGCTGAAACCATGTCTAGGAATTTCAATATAGGAAAATATTTAGGGAAATTCATAGAATGTTGTCACTGATATGATCATGTTACACTGCTGTACTCTAAGGGATAACCCTGGTGGCTGATTTGGCCAATACAAAATATTGCAAAAAACCTGAAAAATGATTGAAACCCAGGCACATGGGTACTCATCTGAAAGTACTCAGAGCTTTCCAATGAATACCAATTTGACAGTGTTTAGATCAGTTTCAAAATCTTTGTGTCCTTGTCCTTTGGACGTAAGTATCCACAACATTGGAGGGGTTCATATCCTTACTGATTAGAGGTCAATGAGGTCGGCTGAGATCAGGGATATAAATGTAGGGAGCAGTCACATGATAGCAGGACTAAATGGCCACATTAAACCAGCATTCATAGGCCAATTATAGCCCGCCACCAGAACATAAACTTGTCATAGGGGAAATAATTGACTCTGATATGATTGTTCTTTAGGTTCAGTTTTTAGTGGTATTGGACAGAAAAAATCATGTGGTTTGATCTAAAGTTTATCTTCATGGTCCTAGTTTATAGTCCATGCTGACTTTGATATCTGGCACATGTCTAATACTATGATTTCTGACAATGGAAAGTACCGAAAGTATCATGGACGCATGAATGTATGGTATGATATATCATACAGGTTTGGGTGCCAGGGCTTAGTCTTGTAGGTTTAAAATCATTGTGGAAATCTGGACATCTTGTAAAAGAGCCTGCTTGCTGGTGGTATTCTGATGAGGGCCAGAGTCAGTTCACATTTGAACATTTAAAATAAAATTACCCAATTAGCCTTCCATTGATTTAAATGGATTTGGTTATCTGATCTAATGATTCCCTCACAAACTATGTTGTCCTATCAAAGCTCCCTTGTCAGGTGATTAATCATTTCATATAAGCATATATAGTTAATTTCATGTCTTTCTCAAATAGCAGTAGAAATAGTTTTGCACACTAGATGTGTAGATGGCTCATGTTATGGCAATTCTGATAGTCAGTGTGAAAATATAGACAGGTTAAATGGAATATTGTTGTTATAGAGTGAGCCCATTCTGATTTTGCATTGATGACTTGATTTATTGGGCATAGTCTTAAATGTCACTCTATTTTTGACAATAATCATGCATTTGAATTTACTCAACTCAACAAATTTTACATATATTGATTGTCAGCCTGGACTGCAGAAAAACTGAAATATGACAGCAACACAAGCCTTTTTTATAGAGAAAACTATTTTGTTACATAAAGGTGATTTCCATTAGTATTAATTTGATATGAATATGAAGGCCCTTATTTTTGTGATATAGACATGTCGAAGAAGAAAGAATATCAATTGATATAGAGTAGAGAAAACTATGTCAGTAATATTTCTTTTACTTAGAAAAGAATTGACTTAATGACTTTGAAGGTGACTTGCCTGGCCTCCTTTTCCTTTTTTTTGGACATAAATCCAACCTGGGAGTAGGAGACAGGGAGTGGGCACTGTGCATGCGTCATCAAATTTCGCTGCCTCCAACTATATGAGTCATAGATAACCTGTGTACCGCATGATTGGCTGCCTGCTGCCTGCTGAAAAATATCATGTGACCAATTCTTCCCCAGGCAACACCGCGTAACCCGAGGCGCACATCACCTAGGTACTAGCATGCTGTGCCTACGGGGTTGCGGATCAAGGGGATGTATTTCTCTGATCCAACATAGCATGTAGCCAAAACTACTGGGTCATGGCAGACTTCATCAAAATCACTGCTTAAATACCATGCAATTAACCCAATCCCGCCCACTGCTTGGTCCAAGAGTAACCTCTGCAGTTACCTTCAGATAAGCTATCAATGGCCACTGCCAGTAGACCCACTTCCTGTGTGCAGAGACTGAGTTTAAATAACAGTAATTATGCTTCTTATATGAAGGTTGGTAGTGAAGGGGTCTTAGGTTTTAGTAGAGTATACCCTGCAAAACAATTTGGGCCTTACTTTATTCATAGTGTAATTGTCCTTTATCTTTATGATGTAAAATCTTCTCCCTTTCATTCATTAGCTATTAGCTAATATGTAGTGTGTTGCATTATAATGGTCATCGTCTGTAGGTGATAACCCTTTCATATGCACCCTAAGTTATCAATATAAAGAGCTCTCTTGATGCCATGACATTTTTAAAGCAACTTTAGAATAAAGTATAAACAAGCTATTTAAGAGTTGTTCGCTGGGTTCTCCTTAAAATATTATGTAAAAGATATTTTTTAAGATTAAAAGATGTCACCAAAATCCATCAGCTTTTAACATCTGCATGGATGAAAATGTTCACATATTTGCTTCTTTTTTCTTTGCAGAGCCTGTGTGTGACACAGTCCTGACAGAGGATGAGGTGGGGACGAGCAATGATACCATCGCTCTCACTTACACCAACAACTCCCATGTCTTTGATTATTACACGTTTACCATAAACGCCAGCGGTGTTGAGCCAATCAGAAAGGAGAGAGAGGACTCTGAGAAGAGGGTCGTCTTTAAAGTCTCCGAACCTGGAGAGGTGTACCTGGTTACCGTGACAACTACAAGTGGTGATCAGACAAGTGGAGGCAAAGCAGTTGTCATACGTGCAAGTAAGTGAAACTTTTTAAAAAACAAAAGATTTTTTTTTGATGTTTTCAATTATAACACTTAATTAAAACACTTATATAGGTTACTTATATTTCTTTAGATAATTAATATCATGCTTATTAACATACAGATGCACCAAATTACAGTGATGACTAGTTGCTAGGTGAAGATTACCTGTCAAGAAAGAAATTAACACTTAATCGGAAAATAACTTCAAAAATGGGAAAATAAGTATGAAATGATAATGTTGGCATTTTGCCAGCACGGATGGAATTCACCCACCTATAAACTAGACTAGTCAGATGATATCCATTTTCTGAGGGATTAGTGGGAAGTGATGTGCTGAATGCCTTTGCTTGCGCCAAACATTCTTCACAACAGTCACGAGACACATGCCAGGTTTTGAATAGCCTCCTTGGTTCTAAAGTCACCAACCAGGAAGCTAATTTTATCAAAGACGGGGCTGCTAGGGCAGGTTTTGCAGTGCTTAACCCAGTCACATTGGGAGCAAGCACATGATCTGACATAAAAGTATGTAAATGAAGATTTTTATTGAGAAATAAATTTAATTAAGATGTGATTGTTTTGGTTCACTTCAAATAATGTCCTGATTTTACTTTATTTCAAGAATTATGTTCAAGGTTGTGAGACCAAGTGTAGGGTTTGCATGCAAAGGGGTATATGTGAATGCCTAAGCATTGTTTTATAAAAGAGAGTGTTTGCCTCATTTACCCACAGCGTCATGTGTTTATTGGCCAAGGACAGCACGTTGACACTTTGTAAGCCACTTCATACACTCTCCTATGATAATCAGGATCTCAAACTGAAGAACCTGACATCCTTTTCTAGTTTAGAAATATTGGGATTTTATTCACAAGTCAGATTATTAAATTCAGACCTTGTAGAGGATTATTCTGTTGAGTGTGTGCTTGCAGCTGGTGGTTTCATTGTGCATCCAATGACAGTATTATGGTCTTAAATCACCTCTTTCTACGCATCTTTCTGAGTTAGAATTCTGACCACATAGCCTACTCATTCTGTGTTTCTACCCTACTTGTGATTTGGCTCCTAGTCGTATCCTCCCAGCCCTGGTCAGTATGTAGGTGGTTAAAGTATGTCGCTGCGCCAGGCTGTAGATGACAGCAGGATACAGATTGGGATAGCCTAATGACATAATTGCTCCGCTATCATGACTCATCCTGGACAGTTTATAACTAACAACTACACTGCATTTTGGAGTATCAGTATCTCTTGTTCTTAACCCCTATGCTGCTTGAGGCTAATTTGGCCAATACCAAATGATGCAAAACAAACTTTTAGAAATGACAAACCCTGGCACATGAGTATTCGTCTGAGAGTACTCAGCGAGAGCTATCCAATGAAAACCAACATCACAGGGTTTGGATGGTGTTTCAAAAATATTGGCATCCTTGTGCTTTGGACTAAAGTAGCCTCAGCATTGGACGTGATAATGTGAGCATTATATCACTTTCTGACAATGACAACAGGATACAAACTGGGATAGCCTAATGACATAACTGACAATTAGACTGATACTAGAGATTTAAACCTAACAAGTACACAGCATTTTGGGGCAGTCTCTCTTATTTTCACTTTCTGACAATGACAACAGGATACAGACTGGCTTTCAAAGTCATCATTTATGGTGGTATTTTAAGCAGGAAAATATATCACAATTAAGTCAATATAATTTTTGGCCCGAAGTAAACCCAACATACCCATGTGGAAATGTCTTCTCCATGATAAACCTATGTCATGAATAATCCCAATGTATACTTCAAATGGAGAACATTGTAGAGTATTCTTTATCAAAATCTCAATTAGCTTATGGAGCTATCATTCATGGTGATTTATAAGAAAATTCTGTTGTATAGCCAATGCAATATTTTTTGAATCTGGAATTACAAATGTTGTGACCTCTAATGTTTTTCCTAACCTGGGATTGAGACTGTTTTGGCCGCAACAGAAGTTCATTCAGGGATATATTGCATAACTCATATTTAGAACAAATCATATCATCATCTGTTGGATGTCATAATTATCTGGGTTATTAAGGGAGGGGCCAAGTGTAGAATGCATTTGCAAATTAATTGCTGACATATGTGACAGCTAAAGAATGGATTAGTCATTTCTCTCCCAAACTAGTACCAGATAGATTTTAAGATTGCTTGAGTTTCAACATTAAGACCAGTAACACCATGAGCATGGCTCCCCTTTGAAGGTGTGCCTATGGTCTGACACATGTAAATAATTTGATAACAAAGCAAAATATTATAAGATATTTCACTGAAAGCTGTTGTTCCTGTTAGGTTTAACAATCCCTCTTTGAATATTTTTCAAATTATATCAAAATTATAGTGTTTTGTTAAAAGTTATCAGAGTGTATATACGCTTCAGGTATGAATGGTATAAACACACACGCACACACAAACACACACACACACACACACATTTTCATAGATTATTAGGAAAAACAGTGTTTTATTATATCATGCAATATGCTTAAACATGGAAAACAAAGAAAAACATTCTTGACAAATTTAAAAACTATATCCGGTGACCTCTATGACCTTAACATTTAAAAACTAGTGACTAGTATTTTCAATTGCAAAACAACCTAATACATCCTTATTGTTTAACCAACCATGTTTCCATCAGCATATTAACTGGAGGCATAGACATAGATATTACCCGTATTATAGATACTTCAGGTCATGCACTCATTATGCGCACTGTACAGTATGCCAATAGTTGTTATTTATTTATAGATATGCAAGGGGTTTATTTGCACAACGTTATTATATATTACTTACAGTAAGAAATAGGTAGTTGTTGTTTTGAGTACACCATCAACCCATTCATGCCTTGGGTTCCCTCTGGAAGGTATTTTATGTGTATAGCAGTAATTTATTCATAGACATGCAAGGGGTTTATTTGCACAACGTTATTATATATTACTTACAGTAAGAAACAGGCAGTTGTTGTTTTGAGTACACCATCAACCCATTCATGCCTTGGGTTCCCTCTGGAAGATATTTTATGTGTATTACATGCTACAGATGTAATGTGTAGTATATCAATAGCAGTAATTTATTCATAGGTATGTGAGTGGTTTATTTGCACTGTGTTGTAAGACTCACAGTTAGAAGAGGGCAATAGTGCTCTTAGTGGTATTGTTATGGTACGTGTGTACCCTATCAGCCCATTCAGTTCTTTTTGAAAAGTATTTCTGGATTTTCTGTATGTTCCAGGATATAATGATTATTAAATTATTAAAGCATGATTTTGAGAAAAAAAAGCTGTAGGTTGTGTTGAGGTGAATATTTCTCCTTCAAACTTCAAGTTATGCAATGCAGACTTATATCACATCCCATTGTAAATGTTAATGATCTGAAATGCACATAAATCTGTCTCCAAGATTAACTTTATAATCTCTGGTATTGCAGTATCTAAGATAATCTCATATAACAGGCTCATTATTCCCTAATGGTCTTCAGAGTATTATGTGATATCATTGCCACTATCCCTAATTACCACTTATCTCGAATATTGATGATTATTTAGATTATTGATTAGTGATATTGGGGATGGGTGGTCTGAGTGATTAATAATATCCTTAACCTAACCATGTTTTAGAGATAATTTTGGTATGCATTGGATGGAAGCTCCTAATATTAACCTATTCCGTAGAAATCCTAGAATGACTCAGATATAACTAAACCCTGCTTTAAAATCAAGAAAATAAAGATTAAGGTGATGATGAAGTTTGGAGATTGTCAACTTGAAGACCTCAAACAGATCAGAGAAATGTCTCTGATGACATTACCTTCTCTATAACTTGTATTATTCTATCTATTTAAAGTGTAGATGAGAAATCAAACAAATTGAACACCTATTTATTATGTTGAACAGTAATTAGGCTTACACAGGTTTCATTGTATTTCAGTGCTAGCTGATATGTATCTCTATATCAGGGATCTGCCATGGCCTAGTGGTAAGATGCCCGGCTCCCAAGATCGCAGGTGCTAGTCTCCACTAGTGGGAGATCACAGGTCCTAGTCTCCACTAGTGGGAGATCACAGGTCCTAGTCTCCACTAGTGGGAGATCACAGGTCCTAGTCTCCACTAGTGGGAGATCACAGGTCCTAGTCTCCACTAGTGGGAGATCACAGGTCCTAGTCTCCACTAGTGGGAGATCACAGGTCCTAGTCTCCACTAGTGGGAGATCACAGGTCCTAGTCTCCACTAGTGGGAGATCACAGGTCCTAGTCTCCACTAGTGGGAGATCACAGGTCATTGTTGAAATTTAAAGACCCTTTTGAACTACTCGTGAAGTGAAGGGAATCTCGTCCCAAAATGACCTTTAAAACTGTCAAAACTAATGTTTTCAATTCTGTTACTTTCAGAGCCCAACAGCATAGACCCAACATCAGAATCAACAGCCACATCGCTGACGTTACAATGGAACAAGCCCCGCGGGCGCGTGGAGAGGTTCGACTACCTGTGTCTGGCTGCCCACTCCGAACCCTGCAACCCCCCGGAGGGCAACATCACCCAGCTGATCTACCCCATCACCCTGACCTTCAACCAGCTCAAACCCTTCACCAACTACACCCTCCTGCTCACCTCGGTCAGCGGGACCAAGACCACAACCTATCGCAATACGCTACCTACCAAGCAAGATGGTAAGACCATATAAAATATACCAAGCAAATATTTTTGTAAAAGATTGATAAATTAGACTTTAATTTTTAATGTGTATTCTCTGTGTGTGATTAATTCAGCCTTGGTGGATATAAAAATTTCACAAATACTGATATGATATTAAATGAAGGCCTGGCCATGCGGCCTTACCGTTGCCACAGACTGCTCGTGTCTAACCACTTCACTGGTTCGTATCACAGCTAGGAGATGTGAGAAAGTTGCCAGTGACTTGAGGTTAATTGGTGGTTTTAGCCTAGTACACCACTCACAACTGACTATTTATGATATAGGCTATACATGGCAGAAAAAGTGATGACAATCAAAAGTCCAAATGCAAATCCAAAGTACTGAATGATTTTACAATTATTAGCATTTACATATAGAGAGGCTCTCCCAGGTGCGGTTTATATACCAGACCTGTGCAAAGCTCCTCTAATTGGGTAACAACAGGTAGCAATGGCTTGACAGCCCACCTGACCAAGATCAGGGGTGAGCCGATGTTGCCTACTCTGTGGCTGCATCTCTATTGAATGAATATTCACTGCATGTCTCGCCTTATATAGTGGTCTTCGTAGCTTACGTCAGACTAATATGGCTGCCAGGTATGAGGGGATCGCTCTGTAATCTTTAGATCCCCCAATATAAATTTGCAGCTCAGCTTTAAGGAAGACCACCTGCCTATGTAGACCACTATTTCCTTGTTTTATCAACAGTATTCATTTGCAGGTTTGAATGCATTCCTGACCATTTTCATTTTCTCTCTGTCGCCCAAATCTAAGAGATATGCTCTCATTCTTAAACTGCAACAAATATTTGACTCTATCCTTATACCTGCAGCACCAAGTTCAGTGCGTATGTTTCGGGGCAGCGATACACTGCCATACGAGGTTAGCCTATTCTGGCGGGCTCCTGAGTACACCAATGGTTTGATCACGGAGTACAGGGTAGAATACACAGGACAGGTCAACGGGGTAAGCATGCTCTATATGTACATAACCAGTGCTCTCATTGGTTGGTGAACATACTCACACCTGGAGTGCCTACAGGGTCTGTTTATTGAGAACATGATTCATTAATGTGTGCAGTGACCTAAATCAGTCTTACAAATAATTTGAAATCTTAAAGGCCAAAGCGTACATGTTCAGTGTGTTAAACATGATTTTAGTGTTTAAATTGCTTTTATCTATTAAAAAACTTATTTTCAAAATAATTGCAAAGTGTTTTAGTGTTATGCATTTTCCTGATAGTTTGCTTACATTTGCTACAACCTATTATGTATATTCACTCTATTCTTTTGCATCATTGCTGTGATGGCTACAAAAGCATCTATACATATACACCAATAACTGTGTTGCCTTTCAGATGGACACATATACCAAGCGATTAAATGTTACCTTTGGTCCAGACCAAACAGAAGGTACCATCACTGACCTCAAAGCTGGCTACATCTATACATTTGAGGTGAGATTGTACGCTTTGTCATTTGCATTCATATATGCTTTTGTAATAGATTTATTATTTTACTTCTTCTTCATTGTAACCTTCATTGGCATCATCATTATTATCATTGTCATCATAATCAATGCCATCTTTGTCATCATCATCATCATCATCATCATCATCATCATCATCATCATTATCACTATTGTTGCGATGGTTTTGCAGATTTTTCATTATTGTATATTCTTTGTTTTGAAAGTATACTTAGTCACCATCACAATGCTGATCTTACCCTATGTATGTATTTCTTAAAAACATTACCTATCTCTATATGGAAATAGAAAAAAGTCTCTATCTTGATTATCATGTATCTCTTTAATGAATGTGTTTATGTGGTTTCTGTTCCAGATCCAGGCAAAGACTGTTAGATATGGCGTCAAAAGCACCACAAGTATCACCATGAGGGAAAGAGGTAGGAATAAAAGACTTTCACTACATACCATATTATATTCATAGGAAGCTCAAACGAAAGGCTTGATAATATATAATCAACCACTTTTTGGTGTTCAAAAAACCTCTTGATATTTTAATTTATGAAATATGTTCAAACTTTGAAAGCCATATGTGCACTACAGAAACAATGTGTTTCTGGGTTAATACTTGCACCAGCCTATGATTAGCATTGTTATTTTTTACAAGAACAAAATATCCTAAGTAATTATTCCTTATTTAACTCTTTCATTGTTTTCCAGCACCAGCCACAGTAGCCCCGTTGTCTGATTCCAAGCCTCGTGCACTGAATGATTCTCAATTACCCACCAAAATCTCGATTGTCCTCCGCAACCCATTCAGTGACCGTCACGGTGAAATACTCGGTTATACAATCATCGTTGCTGAAGGGAACACTGGGGACTCAGACGGCAAAGACAACCTACTAGGTAAGGTGGCAGCATCCCAGAATACTGTATCAGAATAGCATCTGAAACAATAATCATGAATACAAGGAACGTGTCTTAATTTATACATTATGTGATAATAATTTATTTTGGTCTAAGTTGTCCAAAATATTCTTGACCTATCCATGCTTAGAGCTTCCTTTCATCTGGACCTATGATAGTTTTGAAATGAAGTTTCAATTGCAGCATGTATTCAGGTAATATTTGAAGATGAGTTAATGGTTTGATTCTGATTAACTTAACCCCTTCCATGATTTTTTTGTTGAATGATATTACCAAAATGGTCAGTGCTTTTTGGTCGCTTTATGCATGAAAAGGTTAACAATTGTTGCCATACTTAGATAAAGTGATGATCAAATAACAAGGTTGTGCCATCCCATTGCAGCAAGGACCTGGTTTGTGCGATGTCATCACTGTTATACGATACCTTGTACTGTGTATTTCAGGTTGGGGAGATGTGCGCAATAACCGGACATGGGAGGCGTACCAAGCCATCCCTTACTGCAGGGACCTGTTTTATGAGGCTTCATCACTATTATATGATAACATGTATTGTGTATTTCAGGTTGGAAAGATGTCCGCAATAGCCGGACATGGGAGGCGTACCAAGCCATCCCGTACTGCAGAGACCTGTTTGACCCTGCCAGCCCCTGTGGGACGAGCGACCAGCAGGGAATAAAGAGGAGGAGGAGGAACGTCCCAAGGCCCTTACCCACCAAGGAGTTTGTGATTGGTGCACAGGCGTGTGAGAACTCTAATGCAAAGTACTGCAACGGGGCCCTGCGGGCTGGCACATCATACTATGTGAAACTCAGGGCCAAGACCTCCGCAGGAATAACAGATACAGCATTTTCAGATAGAATACGCACAGGTATGATATAAAGACGTATATGGAATAAATTGACTTAAATAACGATATATATTGACTTAAATTACGATATATAATTAAAATGATATCATTAAGTACTAGATGCAAAGTAACTCATAGTTATTTAATAATTGTGAAATGTTTATCGCACAGCCATCAAAATGTGCAGCAAAAACAATTGGTACAGACAAATATAAAATTAATGAAAATCACTTTATTTAATTCAAATTGATGTGGTACCAGATGTGCAGTAGTGCCTATTTATTTAATACATGTGTGAAAGTTGATTTTACCATTGTTTCTCCAATATGTGTAACAGTTGATTTTACTATTGTTACTTCAATGCAAGTATATCAATTACTGTTATTATTGTTTCTTTAATAAGTGTGTAAGGGTTGATTTTACCATTATTTCTTCCTCTAGGTGCAGCTCCTGATGGCCCGGCTGACTCCAACTCTGTAGGGGTAATCATAGGTGCTGTAGTTGCTGTATTTATTGTGGCTATTGCTGCTGTGGCTTTTCTCATCATCCTCAAGAGGAGAGGGATTATTGGTGAGTGATGTAGAGCCTCTATACTTACACACCTCCATGAGCTGAAAACCTCCATAAAGTAAACAATGTCAGTAGGCACATGAGAACCAGTTTTTTCTATATTTATCAGGCAGAAATATCCATTGTAAAAAAATCATTGGCTATTTCCAAAGAGCATTGAGAATGGTTTTTGGTTCAACTCATGGATGGGTAAAGTAAACCATAGTTGACCATCGAACAATTTAGTTTTCACACGTCACTTGCATAATGCTAGGACTGCACCATTGTTGTTTTCTTATTGACATACGCATTATGTATCAAGTGCTTTTAAAAGAAATTGAAAATTAACAATTATTTTGCCAGCTATTTTTGGATGAAGTGTGGGTATAAAACTGACTATATTCCAACACATGTTTCATTGATTGCTGTGTATCTCTTGTTTCAGGAGGTAAGAAAGATGAGGACCCAGAGGGCCACTCTCCCGGGCGTGACATCAGCATCGGCTCTCTGAGGCGCTCATTACGGCGGTCCTGGAGAGGCAGACCGGAGGACACCAATCGACCAATCAAACTGGCAGACTTCCCAGAACACTTCAAACTCTGGTCCGCTGACTCAGATTTCAGGTTTGCAGAGGAATATGAGGTGAGTGGTCCATGTAGTATCATAGTGATCGATGAACCAATTTATAATCTCAAGTTCTGAAACCCCTAGAAGGTATTGGCTTATTACCAAGGATGAATAGTAGTGGAAGGTTAACTTTTCAACCATATGAAAAGAAATCTTTGCATTTACACCTTATGGAGTTGTTGAATACCTTGACCTACCTGTATATATAACCACCCGGGGAAAGGGATTGGCCTAGATGTAAAGATGCATTGCTATGATATCTTTAACACTGGGAGACCCATTGGGACTATTCATATATATTCATGTAATTTCTTCCTGCTTTTGGGTTTCTATCTCTTTACAATGTTACTTTTGTTGTTGAAAGTGACAAAAATTATAACAAACACATCAGCTAATAACATATTACATTTATAACATATCATCTTTATTCTATAATTATAATTTTGAATTTAATTTTGGCATGGAACTTTATACCATTATTGATTATACAAAATATTTAAATACTCAATATTTCAAAACGTTTGAAATGTATTCAGTTATTTTTATACAAAATCATTTTCAAACAAAATGTGACAATCTAGATGTTTATATAAATCTATTAATTGGAAGAAAGCTTATCTTAAAAAATGTGAAACGCTGGTATGAATAAAATCTCTTCTTCAGGATCTGAAGCAAGTTGGACGTGACCAGTCGTGCACAGCGTCTGAACTTCCCGTGAATCGTGGAAAGAACCGCTTCACCAACATCCTGCCCTACGACCACTCACGGGTGAAGCTGCTGCCCACGGATGATGAAGAGGGCTCAGATTATATAAATGCTAATTATATGCCGGTAAGTGATTCCAAGGCCACCAGTTTAGGTCCACATTAGCAGATAAGTGCAGATAAGAATCTCTTTTTAAAAGGGCTTTGGCTAATAAAATGTTTTGGGCTAGTAAAGTGTCTTGTGCAAGTAAAATGTGTAGGGCAAGTAAAATATCCTGGGCTAATAAAATGTCTTGGGCTAGTAAAATGACTTGGGCGAGTAAACTGACTTAAGCTAGTAAAACGTTTTAGGCCAATAAAATGTCTTGGGCAGGTAAAATACGGGCAAGTAAAATGTTTTGGGAGAGTAAGATATCTGAGGCTAGTGAAAAGTCTTGGGTAAGTAAAATGTCTTAGGCTGGTAAAATATCTTGGGCTAATAAATGTCTTGGACTACTCAAACAATTAAGGTAAGTAAAACATCATAGGAGGCAAGTAAAATACCTTGGGCTGGTAGAATGTTTACCCTTTATATAATTGCTAATTATATGCAAGTTAGTAAGTCTATTGATAGATGTTTGTGGGTCAGATGTTTAGGTTCTGCTGGGATTTGTGTCAATGTTAACTTTATTGACATACCTATGCTGAAGCAATTAAGGCTTGCTGATTTACATAAAAAAATGCTATAACTTTTGGTCACATTTTCAGTGTATATTTTGAAATAAAAAAAAACATGCATTTTTGAAGCAGTCTCACTTCATTGACACATCATTCATAAACATCATGATGTACTTGTTTTTTAGGGTTTTAACTCTAAGCGAGAGTTCATTGTGACACAAGGGCCCTTACCATCCACGAGGGACGATTTCTGGAGGATGATCTGGGAGCAAAATACACGCTCAATAGTCATGCTCACCAAATGTGTAGAGAAGGGAAGAGTAAGTTGGGTTTTTTTTTCAAGATTTTATGCACATTTTTATTTCCAATGCTCTTGATGAATAAAGCGATCAGTGAGAGTGCATTTCACAGATCACTTTGATTAATCTAATAGGTTACAGATTATAAATTCAACAGGATTGTTCCAAGTTTTCGAGGAAGATATAGAGGATGTTGTGTCAACTATTTAACCATTAGTAAAAACTTTCTGTAATGAGGTATGCTTTGCTCTTTGAAGATTTTATTTTAATGATTATAAAAATGCAAAAGATGAAAGGGTTTGGATCAAAGTTAGTTTTAATATGTTTTAACATCCATTATCTACATGTAATATTGTATCGCTATATGCTTAGTATGATGTATAAACATAATGAGTGAAAATGCACCCTCAACACTATTTTGCAAAGTAATTTGTCATACTTTTGATTTATGTATTTATATTATCTTTTTTTTTCAGGAAAAATGTGATCATTATTGGCCTTATGATTCAGAATCATTATTGTATGGGGATTTACAAGTGCAAATATTAAATGAAACTAGGAGTTCTGAATGGACTGTAACAGAATTCAAAGTATCTAGGGTAGGTGTGATATAACGGTTTCTGTTTCTCTTTAAATAAGGTGTCCAATAAAGGTCACCATGATGGGTAATCGCAGCATGCATTATAGTTGGGTTAATATCAAGGTATAGCACCCAATACTATTTATATACACTTTTTGCACACTTTTTTGTAGTATAGTAGAGTTAAAAGTGATTTGCAATACTTTAAAGCTTTCTTATTTTCTAACTCTACCAGCTTCAGGGGGATAGAGATTTTAACATTTATGTACATAAAAGAAAGGAATGAAGATGCAATTATAACGGAAACAGCCAAACAATTATAACAATTATAACGGAAACAGTCGTAAAATTAAGTGATGATTTGCTGAAATGAAATATTCTTACTCTTGTCTTCTACAGTTCTTGATTCAAATCTTTTCCTTTCGCTGTGATGCTACTAACTCATTTTTTCCTATTCTCTTCCTCTTTCAGGGAGAACATTCCAGAAATATCCGTCATTTTCACTATACAGCGTGGCCTGACTTTGGAGTCCCAGAGAGGCCGCAGTCACTCGTCCATTTTGTGAGGATGGTCAGGAATAAGCTGAGTAAAGACGGGGGACCAATTACAGTACATTGCAGGTACGCAACTCAACCACTCAATCCTCTCATATCACTTCAAGGGTGAACATAGTCTTGCCACAGATTAAGGTTTACATATTATGTCAGACATAATCTCAGGTTTTATGTAGGAGCAATATTTATATACCTTTGCTGTGGATTAAATTTTTACTTTTGCAAGCAAGGTCATTTGACATTTGACAAGATATAATTTTTTTTGGACAAACAATTTCAATAAGATTTGAAAAATGGCTATTCACCTTTATTGGAAAGATTGTTTTAAGGAATTCTAGATACCTCTCAGGAATTCAGTCAGGGTTTGCCCAGTCTGAAGATTTCTTTAAAAAATTTCAATTATAAACCAAATACTTTCCTAACAAACCATCTGAATGTGAATAGCCCTGTTTGACACAATAATTAAGCTATCAAATGTTGTTGTATAAGAATTTGAAGTAACTGAGTAGCTATTTTAACAGGCAATGATTTTGTGATTGCTGTTTCAGACACATTTTTGAAATCCTAGCAATGACTCTGTGCCTCTGTATCTCTCAATACACAATGATAGCTACTGTCCTTTCCTGGTGTTTTGTCTTCTCTGTTTCAGTATTGTTTCCAGTTGTTCTAAAGATGTAGCATATTTCTTATTTCCAGCGCGGGAGTGGGGAGGTCTGGTACCTTCGTGGCACTTGATCACCTCTTCCAGGCCATGCAAACACAGGAATCTGTTGATGTCTTTGCCATTATTCATGAAATGCGCTTCTTCCGTAAAAACATGGTGCAAACGGAGGTATGACTTAATTTTGCCATGGACATCAACATGAATTGAAAAATAATATAAGTAATTGTTGAGATAAGATATGTGTTTTTTTATGAGAAACATGATTGTCATTGAGTGATGTACATTTGTCATTGAGTGATGTACTAATTGGAGGCGTGGGAACTTTTTTTCTTGTTACAGGATATGCATGTGGTGAAGCACAAGGAGAAAGGGGACCAGGAATTGGTCATGAATACAGCATCACTATGCTTGTTTGGCCATCGGAGCTGGGAGGTGCAATACCGGTTACTGTTTACTAACACCATGTGATACTAAGAGATACACAAACAACTGAAACTGAATATAATTTTGGAAGAAAATGCATGAACTGAATGCAAAAATATTAATCCAAAGAGGAAATTCATAAACGGGATACAACAATAGTAATACTGATATTGTTATTATTATTATTATTATTATTATTATTATTATTATTATTATTATTATTATTATTATTACTATTACTATTATTATCATTATTATTATTAATATTATTATTATTATTATTATTATTATTATTATTAATATTATTATTATTATTACTATTATTATTACTACTATTTACATAAATTCCTAAAATGATAGAAAGATAGATTCATTCATAACTGATATGGATATTCTCAATGTGGTTTTTAGTGATGGCGATCCTTGTGAGTGGGAATATTTTATTCAACAGGTGAATTAGCTCTGTAGTGTAGCTTCAGACTGTTTGTGCATTTCTGTGTATTTAAAAAGAAATTTTCAATGATTTCAGCTAACAGCTCTGGTGGAAGGCCTTGGATATGTTTCTACTAATTGTTTACCTGTGTCAAACTGAGCTCTAACTAAAATGATATAAAGACCTCATGGATTTCTTTATAGAAACATAGCTTACTATATATGTATGCATGTAAAGTGGCATTTGTGAGAATATGTAACTATTTTCCTGACTCAAAAATTATAGCTCTTTAAATGCATATTCTGTATATTACAAAAATCAAATTATGCTATTTTGGCTGCAGTTTTTTCATGAAACACCTATTCACTGTATTCTCTATTTTTGGTTGATTAATTTCATCATAGTATAGCTTTAATGACAAAATTACTGTCTAAAAGAAAATAGCAGATGTAATATCAGCTATGTCTGTAATTTTTTATTTTCTTATATTACACAATTCAATAACAAAGAAAAATTAGAACACACAGCAAACTTTATATGGGTACATATATTAATCTCTAGTTGATAAAATCAATTATAGAATACATAGGGGTAGTGAAAGGTAAACTTGAAATAAATACTGACCCAAAATTAACATACTTTGCAATATAATATACACATGGGCGCATATAATAACTATTAGTTTATGATCTAATATAGAATATCAGGAATATACAGAAGGTAGATCAAAATGTAATACTTACCCAAAGATAACATACTTGATGCACATGATAAATTACATGGGGACATAAGGAGACCATTAGTTTATGATATACTATGGTATTTTGGGGGATAATATAGAAGGCATTAGTAGCAGACAAAAGAATTACTAAAAGTAAGTTAACACACTTAATGTACATACTAAATAAGGATACTTGAGGTAATATTTGGCTAAAGATCAACCGCAAGAATATATGAACACTGCCCATAATTTTGGGCATAATACCCTAAATTAATACACGTTTCATTAAAGGTCAATATCGCCGTGATGGGCTCTATGTAGGAAAATAACTATTTTGTATTATGGAGAATCATTTGAATACCAGACAATAAGATCTCTGTACTAACCACTTCTGGGGACAGGCCCATCCTTGTCGCTGGCATGGAGAGTTTTATGGGTAAAGGAGATATCCTACTCCTTGGAGGCATAGTCAATCCATTGAAATTGACGGTTTTGTCAAAAACATAATTACTATGACCAAAATGAGGTGATTTTGGATGAATAAAAGGTTGGTAAACTTAATAACAATGGGAGATTCTATCCTCAGATCCCATGTGCAAAATACTTTGAATATGCCTTCAAAGGGCAGGATATCTCATCTACCTCTTTGGTGAGGGTCTAGACTAACCTGGCAGTTGCCTAATGAGATGTTGGTGCTGGTGTAGACTAACCTGGCAGTTGCCTGTGTTTCTTTGCTGCAGCGCGGGTGTGGGGCGATCGGGGACATTCATTGTGCTGGACAGGCTGCTGCACTGCCTGCAGGATATCCAGAACAGGGATCAGGTGGATATCTATGGTATTGTGCATGAGATGAGGCGACACCGGGTATGGATGGTACAAACAGAGGTAATGACCAACACTAACACTAACCAACATGGACTTACTGTATGCTGGGGGTACTAACACCAAAACTGACAAACACATCACCTCTTCTGCTTAAGAAATGTTTTCTCATTAGTTTACAATTTTGATTCAGCTTTGATATTATGTTTTTATCTTGATTCTCATTACAATCTGGTTTATAGTTCTTTATTGCTTAAATCATTTCATTTGGGCAAGAGGATGAATTACTGCAAAAATACATTATTTTCTGCTTTTATGAAATGATTGGTAGAATTTCAATTTGTGTAGTTTTTGAATGAATTGGTTAGAATATAGTTTTGAGGTGTGGACTTTTTCTTCAAAATCTTATTTTGTCTTTATTTTACTTTTGGATCCCTTGCATCCTTTCCCTCCTACCCCATCTAACTCTTGCCTTTCAAATTCCCAAAGAAATTCACACTCATTATCCTATTTAGTTTAGCTTTTTACCACCAGGGGTACTTTTCATACTAACACATGTCAGACAAGGCTAATGGAGGGGTGTTCGGGTATCACCAAAGGCTTATGTCTCATAAGCCTTTGGTATCATATAAAAGGGTTTCTGCCCAAGGGAGTGGTCTCATTAGTCCTCAGAATAGTGGTCTTAGCTGAGTTATCACAAATATTTTCTGAAAATGGGATAGAGTAATTTGATTGTATGGAACACATATTTGGCATCTATGGCATTATCCCATTGGTTGCTCTGTTCCATGGTGATTCTACAAGTATGCAAATCTCTTCTATTGAAGCAATAATTTGAGAAAAAAAGTGTTCTATTCCTCACAAATTCCAAAAGGTATTATTTTGTGGCATCACCTCGGATATTTTGCAGAGATTTTTCTGTGTTCTGGTAGCGGGGTAAAAAGGTAGAATATTAGTTGTTGAGGTGCAAGATAGTGAACCATAAAAGTCATCCTTTATTCGGTATTCAACCCTAGGGTGGGAATGAGGAGGATGCCCTTGCCCTGGCCTTGGCTGAACAACATGGGCTCTCCCTGGTGAGTATTTATGGAACTAAAACCCCAGCACTTCACCTCAACTAACAGGTCTGAAACAATTAGCCTTTAGGGATATTCACATTGGCAATAGAATAAGATCATAATCACAAGCATTTGGTAGGTCAATGTATTTTTTGTTCTATTTATGTATTTCCCTTCTGCCTGTATTGTTTTGTAATTGTGTATGTGAATGAATGCATAAAAGTACTCTTTGATATTATCCTCACCTAAAAGCAAAACCTAAAACTTAAGGGGATGTATACATGGGGATTATGGGGGCTAAGGGGGGCTATAGAAACACTAACCTGAACCCTCCATTCGAGCTACCAATTCATTTTGCAGTAATCCTTATTTTCAAGAACATGGATCACTCTGTACAAATGTATAGAAAATGTGATATAATATAATTCCATTTATACATTTTATCCCAATTTTTAACTCTTCGTTGGATTTTGGCCTTGATTAAATCCAACCACAATCCTACACTCCCGCCCACCCCCCCCCCCCCCCCCTCCAAAAGAAAAATAAACAATAAGTGAAATGTAAACCAGGAGAAAAGTGTCAACAATTTTCCTTTTGAAAAATTTTCCTTGTCTAGATTTTCCCCAAACTACTTGAATAACTTAGAGAACACCTAGATTTACATATTTCAGGGGAAAAACTATGAGCATCATGAAATGAATGACTTCTCTGTACTGACTAATTGCCTTTGTTTGTTGTGACGTTGCAGCAACAGTACATCTGCATCCACCAGTGCCTGCTGTGTGTGATGCTGGGGCTGGAGGACGAGGATTACCCGCGCATAGACGGACTCGAGAACGATGCTTACGAAGGTATGTAAAACAGTTGGTCTAGTTTAATATAGGCAAATTATTCAGCAGATAATGTATATATATGTATATATATGTATATGTATATATATATATATATATATATATATATATATATATATATATATATATATATATATATATATATATATATATATATATATATATATATATATATGGAAGAGAGAGAGAGAGAGAGAGAGAGAGAGAGAGAGAGAGAGAGAGAGAGAGAGAGAGAGAGGGAGAGGGAGAGAGAGAGAGGGGGGGGGTTATCATATCCTTAGTGCCCCCAGATCATCTAAAATTGTTGCAATATTACTGAGTTTGTAACAGTATTCTAAGAAACTCTGTGAGAGGAATAAAATATAATAATTTTTAATCAAAATTATTTTGCAATCATTCTCTGCTTCACTAATTATAGGCCTCTTTTTGTCCCATGAATTAATAGTTTAAAACTATAGTATATGACCCATAATTCAAACTATCTTGCTACCCGTTTTTTGTAATCCTCTGTTAAGTACATGAAGCATGGGAAAATCCCAAGCAGGTTTTGGATGTAGGATACACAGCGCTTTCTTCATTTTTGATTGCTTGTCACCTGCTTGAGAACTGCAATAGAACTAGTGGATGATTTAACACAATAACCTCAGACTACACAGAACTAACCAATGTAACTGCTCATGCTTAAACAGAAAATCAGAAAACAATAGGCTTTGGTGTGGATGTGATGGGTTTGGTACAGGTGCTAGATGTGTTTGAATTAAATCCCTTGTGTGAAATAATTGCAGTTGTATATAAAAAGGGTATTTATCTTTGATTATGACTGAAAACGAACCATACAACTGATTTAGTAACCCTCTGCTGTATGACTGTTTACCACCTTAGGCTATTTCTGATTCTCTTTTTTCTTGAGTATGTATTCCCAAAATGGGATAATTTTCAGGTTTTGATTGTGTTCCTTGTTTGTTGCCAGCTGTGCCATTAATAAGTCCTGGTGAGGACCACTTCTATGAGGCATAGCCACTATGAGGTCCCGGCTATATGATAAGAGGCCCGCCACTGGTTAATTATTCTGGTGAATATTTATACCAAATCCAGGAATGAATCATTACACTTATGATATACCTGCATTCTTCTTGCATACTTGGCCTGGTTTGAATGGCATCGTCCTGTGTAGACATTCTGACAGGGATTCTGACATCGCCCAACATATTCCTCCCAAGAGATTTCTTAAAATCTTAAATCTAGACGGGGTATCGGTGATAGGGATGGTTCAGAAGGCCAGATGATAATGTCCGCTGGCTTGCCCCTTCCAACATTTTTCAGAAAATAAAGGGGGGGGGGGGGGGTGCAGTTAGTTTGTTAGTCAGACAAATTTGGCTGGTATTATTAAAGTAAATCTTATACACAAGTCACCTTAAGCTGTAGTTATGATTGATAACAGTGTGTATCTATTCTAGGTTTCTGGTGTTTTTAATTTGAAATTAATAAGCTCCATTTTCTCTATTGTAATAATTCCTAGCCTGGAAGGAAAATGCTTAAAGCTATGTGATATTTGAACCTGAAATTTTCCAATCTTTTTTTATTTTTTTGGCAATCTATTCTCAAAGCTATAGATGCATACCCCCAGCATTCTTTTCCCTACTGTATCGGGCTGTGGCATCTCAAAATACCCCCAACCCCTTCCTATTTCTCCTGCTCCCACAATTTGTCAGAATTCCCTGGACATTCTTTCCCCAGTTTTGCATTTTTTCAGCATTGTTGAATTTTTCTGTGCCCTTTTTAGCAATTTGCGAAAGACCAAAGTAAGCCTTGTTTTAAAGTTGAAGATTTAGCTTATATTACTGACTAAAGATAATACTGTGAAATATAGAAAACTTGTACTCTCACTGCAATCATCCTGTGGTTTTTGATATGCAGATATCTCTGACTTTAGATGGAGTGTGATAGGTCACTAGGGTGTCCTTTAAGGGAAATTATCGCATTTAAGTGTGCCACCTATTGTCAACACAGAAGAACGCCCCAATATAGAACTTAATGATTTGTCTAAATAGATCTAATGTGAATTGAGCATGAGTCTTAATTTTTGAGTACCATTTCCTTTGCTTTGCCATGCTGAATATGTTCATGATAATTTAAAATGAGATTCCTTTTTTGCTGTTAAGAAATTGAAGCATGTGACCGAATGATATGAATGCTCTTGCTATATTCAATGCTGATGCTGCCATTTTCTTCAGAGTCTGCCAGCTTGCTGACCAAGCTTTTGAATAGGAAGAGATACCCTGAACAAACTAAAATGTCTACAATAGTAGATTCATGGCTATAAAAATGGTGAACTTTCTCGCTATTTTGTTCCTACTAATACTTTTTTGTTAAGCATTCAGTTTTTGATTTTGCGATTAACCTGTTGTTTTCTAAGAAAAGAAGTTTGCTAATTATTAGGGCCTGTTATGGGAAGAGTGCACTCTCTCTTGTACAAATAGAGGCCTTATTCTATTTTCCTTCAGAGCTAGGAACTAATGTCTCTCTACCATACTATTTTAACCATTTTTTCACATTATGATGATTTAGTTTTGTTGTTTTCATTTCATTTATTTGATATATTTTTGATTTGAACCTATTCATGCTGAGATTTCCCATAAGAAAGTAAAACCTGGAGTTCATATACTCTTGACAAACCATCTATTAAACACCTCCCTGAATACAATGACTACTGTGATATCATATCACAAGTAGTACTTTGAATATATTTATTTACTTTTAATCTTATACAGTGTAGGTGTAATATATGATACAAATTGCTCTATCAGTTACATTTGATCGAACTCAAACCAGAACATAAGAACACAGCATCAGTCTTATCGAATTCTTGCATGTCATCCATATTTTGTATATTCCTGTGCCTATACTGCTCTCACTTTCTTGGGAGAATGGAACGTTGCAATTTGGAGAGAAAATCAATGTGTATGTAATCCATTTATAACTTCCCCTTGAATGTATGATATGAACCTATGATACTGATGGAGTTTTCTTTTTGGGAGTAGAGAATTATTTTGAAAAATGTTTTCAGTTTTTTGGGAGTGTGTTCTTAATCCATTCATGCTTGAAATTTGCCTTGGAAGTATCATCTGAATTATATGAGTGGCTTATGAAAATGGTTGAGTGATAAAGCATTATGTAGAACAAATATGTTAACCCTTTCACATCTTAACCCTTATTCTGCTGGTGGCTAATTTTGTTGATACAAAATTATACGAAAACCCTGAGAAATGACCGAAACCCTGGCAAATGGGTACTCATCTGAAAGCACTCGGCGAGAGCTATCTAACGAGTACCAACATGACAGGGTTTGGATGGTTACCAAAAATCTTTGCATCTTTGTACATTAGACGAAAGTAGCCCCAGCATTGGAAGGGTTACGCATATACATGTTTCTGCCCCCTTTGGATGCTCTGGGCATGAATGGGTTGAGTAATGTTTCTTGCTTATTGTTGCACACACTACTTGCACTAACAGAGGAGAAAGAGGAGTGACCCAGGAGAAAAGTAAGCCGCAAGAGGTCGGTTTACATCACTGTTGCATAGAGGTTTAGTGGTTATATTGTGATATATTCCAATGCAGGGAATGTACATGGTTTAATTTTTTTGTCATCACTGTTTCTGCAATATCAAGTTTAAATATGCACATCGCCAATTTTTTTTTTTATCATGGGTCTGTTAGAGTTGACTCTATGCAACAGTCATGTTGTTTTAGTATGGATAAGATAGAGATTTATCTGTATGCCATGCATGAAAGTGATTTTTTCTAGCTTATGAAATTAGGCATTTGCAGTGACTGACATTGTGAAATTAAACTTAATTACCTGGAAAAAATATTAATCAGGGTTATGCCTTTGATTGGAAATAAAATAAAATTTGTTTTGATAGATTTTAGATAAAAATCAGAATTCTTCCTTTTACTTATAAAAACAATACATATGAAATTCATTTATTTATTTTTTGAAATCTAAAGTTAGATAAGCAATGCCATGCAATCATGAGCATGTCCATTTTGTAAGTAAGCCAAAATAATTTGTTAAAGGTATTATACAACAGTGTCATCTCAGAATGCTACCTCTTATTTCCAATGTGCTTTCATAGGGTTACATAGTTGCCTCAATATTTCAATGTGGTATTTCCTCCCCTAATTTAGTTTTTTACTAGTCAAACCTTTTTTAATTTCTTTTACATGCTTTCAATTTTGTTTATATTTTTTGTAGTTACTTATTCAAGAGTTGTGTTTTTAAGGAAATCCTTTTATGGAAATGGTTATTTTTGTAGTTACATAGTCATTTTGTGTTTTTGGAATGAGGGTTTTTATGCGAATGGTTAATTAAGTTGCTGAATTATAGAATGTGTTGAAAAGACGTTCTCTCATGTTAATAATTTTTGTATTTTTGTGATATGTCTTTAGAAGGAAGTTCTTTTATACAAATGGTAATTGTTTGTAGTTATGTAATGATGATATGTATTCTGTTATGCAAATGGTTATTTTTTGCTATGGTGTAATAATGATATGTGTTTAGAAGGAAGTTCTTATGCAAATGTTTAGGGGATGTGTATTTATATTATTATGAATCCCAGAATGACTTAAAGCTAGTTCTAGTGTCTGGTAACTGTTTGTTCTTTAGGGATCCTTTACTAATGCCCTTAGAGACAAGGTAAAAACTTATGTCTAGCAATCTTCTGTGAATCAATTACTTAATCAAAAGGTCTAATGATAGTGATTTGCTAAAGATTAATGTTATGTATTTTCGATTATAAGGTGCATGGTAATAGAACAATTGCAAATATAAATCATGCTTTAGAATAATTTTCAAAAAAAACAATGAAAACTTCAGATATGTATGATCAGAATATTCTAGAATACTATGAATTCACCCAGCCGCCCAGGTGAATTTCCACATTACTACGGTTATTGCATAAACTAGTGAAATATTGCTTTTACTGTGAAATAATCTCTAAGTATTAGAGACAAGTTGTAGAGTATTTGACTGGTAGCAGCTAACACAGTGGATCAATCATCTAAGAAAATATGTACATTTGCTGTCTGAACCTATGCCAGTTGAATCTCATTCTTTACTTTGAATGATTTCATTCTAAGTAGACAAAATATGCAGACTATCAACCAATCATATTTGTCCACATTAGTTCATTGAAGTGCATAAGTCCAGCAAGATAAAATGGTACATTATCTAATGGTAGAATATGGTATAAAAACAGAGTGAGTCTGATATTGGCAAATTTAGCAACTGAGGCCATGCGTTCTTATTCAGAAGCCTTCCTATAGAAGTCTTTTTCAAGTTATATAATATATTGAAGAAAGGCCTCAATTTTTGGATCTTGTTTTAATTCATAGGTATTATTCAACCCCTAATAGAGTAGAAGTCAAATAAATGGCTAATGGATTTCAAGGTCACATTAATTGATAAAGGACCCTTACTGTTAGATATTGTTATTATTTCTTTCATTTAATCCAAAAAATAATTTTACTATGCCATATACCCCACACTATTAGAATCCTTCCCATCCATTCCCCTTTGCCCAAAAAATAAATCTTGCGATACCGTCTTGAGAAACTCTTACTTAAAGGTACTAACAGAGCATCTTGTGAATGTGAATTTCAATGGTTGCATCGATCTGCCTAATACATATGCATGCATTGATTAAATGGCTTCTATTTGTACTAATTCCTTTTCAACATGCTCCTAATTTGAGCTGATCTGTCCTTATTTTAATTGCATGGGTCTCTTTCATAGAACTAACCTAGACAAGCTGGCATCTTTGGCATGCGTTTTGAGCTAACCGTGTTGGCATTACGGAGCATGCAGCGCTACTGGGTAGTGGCCTCTAATCTCTAGTGGCGGCTTAAGTAGACTAGAACTACTACTAACAAATGATGGCTATGGCTTAAGATAATATACAAGGGCCTTGCCGCTGACAGCTGCTTCATCTGTTCAGTACTATTTTCAGAAAAACGCGCTCCTCCTCCTAAGCCTGATGAAGACCTGGGTGAGTTCCTTTGGGGATCTATAATATAGCTAGTCCTTCACAACTGTATAACAACTCTATAATGATGCAATGATCCTATAATTATGGTCACCAATTAGCTTTATGCTCTTGGCTACAGTTTGAAATGTATTGGAAGTTGTTACATATGGTGATAGACAGATGGCCATTGTTATATTATTTTTTGTTTTTTTGGGATCAATAACTTCTTATTGTTACATATTTGAAAAGCCACCACAAATACCATTTTTGATGCTGAAGGAACTGGGTGGAAAAACTAAGCATTTGTTAGATATTTTCTACTTGCAGTTGTATTTTCTAAATCCTAGAAAACCTAGTCCTATATACATCTCTATTATAGAGAAGTAAGTAGGGTAAAGTAGAATAAGGCCCTGGTGTACATCTTTTCTGGGATACCTGGGTACACTTTATCATTTTCTGGTCAGTTATTACCTGTTTTGGCATTTTTAATCTTCCACATGTAGGTGTCCCTAAATTGCATTAAGTGGCCATAGGGGTAAACTATATGGAAGCCAATTCATGGGAATGGGAGAAAGCAATCTTGCATATCCTTCAACATGACATGTAAAGACTGTGCTTGGGTTGTGGTTGAGGTTGCATGGAGGAATTGGTGTCGGTGATTGGGGAAAGGCTAACATCATGCGATAAAATCTGAACTATGTCATAAGGTATTTTCACAAGTGCCAAGTCCCATTGTTAAACTAAATTGAATGTCAAAATATTACTTTTGTATATTATGTAAATTTCATTTCCACTGCTGAATATGTGGTGTTTTGGCAGGTATGCAGTGCTATGGTGGTTTAAGTTGTTGTCAGGCAATCTGCATCATTTCTTATGTGTGTGTATCCTCTTTTCCAGGTTCAACATGAAATACCTTTCCCCTATAGATATCCCCACATCTTGCCCCCATTTCCCCATAAATACATGCTTTTCCTGCAGGAGGGCACAAGTCATACACCAATCAGCTTTTACCTAGAATAAATGTTCTTACCTGATTGGTCAATTGGTAAACATCTCTACGCTCATTGGACAATTGTGATTGGTATTGAAACCTGGGATTGGTTTTGAATGGTTAGAATATGAGTGGTATGGGTGATTTATCTGTATGTTTGATATGCCACCTTGGTAACTTATAATGATCTGGGCTAGAACCTTCTCATTATTATCCCTTGCCTTGCATTGGTAAAGCCCATATGTGACTCATATCAGTCCATCTCTATGTATAAATGTATGGAACACAAAGGTACTCCAAGATGGAGGTGTAAGTACAGGGAGTACTGCTTGAATATCTGCATTATTAACTGTTTTATAACTTGTCTTCATTGTACTTGTTTCAGATGATGAAGGGATCACAGTTGAGATCAATGAGAATGCCATCGACACAAGACGGATGTCTGCCATGATCTGAGAGATGGATTCAGAAGGATTCTCTGCTGGATAGAGATGCTGGCCATCTTGCATGTTTGTTATAGATCCTTTCATTTGGAAACATCTTTATAGAATATGTTTATATATATATATATATATATATATATATATATATATATATATATATATATATATATATATATATATATATATATATATATATATATATATATATATATATATATATATATATATATATATATATATATATATATATAATATACGTATAAGAATGTTTATTTGATACAATTAGCCTCAGGTGTTAGACTATGTGGCTATTCTGGAACCTGAGGGTCAAGAAGTATTTTGATATATAAGTCCATTTTCTGATATGTAGGACCAAAAAGTCTTTTCGATAGAAAATGGCATATGTTTTATTCTTTAGTCTGTGGGACCAACAAAGCACCAAGATAAAGGATGTAGGACATATAGTTATAATCTGAGGAAGGAGGATGATATTTATATAGAGAATTCTAGTCCTCTTATTTCACAAAAGCTCTACTAAAATAAGCATTCTGCTACCTTGCTGTTGGTGGCACAGTGGCAGAGTTCACCAATTCCTAATCAGGAATAGATGTACAATTCTATATTGTAGGGTATCTAGCCACTGCTCAATTTGCAAGGTTATATCATATGTTAAAGAATGTTGCATTGAAACAACATTGAAATAGAGGGCGTCAGTAATAATAGGGAAAGGTTTCTTGTAACACTATTTGAACCAACTGTTATGAAGGTGGTTCCTTCATAATTGGACCATCCATGAACATTGCATAAGTCCTTTCAAACTATACACTATAGAATAAAATATGATAGCTTCAAGCTTCAAGTTTAGGAAAAAGAAAGCTAAAAAACATCAATTTTATTCTTTTATCAAATACAATACAAGGAGGACTGGTCATAGTAGGTTTGATACTACATGGTTTTATCATTGTGATGAAGTGTGTAAATCTAAAAGGCATTTGTAAAATGTTAAACATTCTGTGGGTTTTGTAAGTCTGCCATGTTGTCTCCATTCCTTAGCGTATCATGAAGATACTACCAATCTCAAGTTTTGAAATCCATTAGCAAAATCTATATGATACTGAAACGTGAATTTCAGCAAGTGTCACCAGACTTATAGTGTGAGTTAGTCATGATTTGACCATGTCTGACCTCACCTTATCTATTCACCTAGAGGCTTTCACAATAGAGACACACCATTGTCCATGATACATTTCAATATAGCAGAAATATATTTGCATACTGGAGCAAACAACCCATGAAGGTTTGATGGGGGAAATATTTGAGTCCCTACTATACACTTTATATTCATACATATTTAGTTCAAATCATGGTGAAATATCTGGTGTCGTTTTTGGACAACATTTGAGAACAGATAGCAAAAAATGTCAACTCATTGTCACATTTTCCCTAACAATTCCATATAACTATTAATTTCATTTTTGAAACTATGGCAGTGTATTGGTATAGTGAATAACTGATCTGTCTGATATCAGCAAGTACATGTAAAACATCTTTGGTATTGAAAGTTCCTATTACAATGCCAACATTTAATATCTACACTGAACATGTGGGCAGAGTGGCATTTTATAGAACCATATGCCCAATCTTCACCAGTTTGCCCAGGAAAAGCCACGATATAGCTAAATATGGTTTTCATATCCAGCCATGTGGGTCATACATATTACCTTGCCAGTCTACCTTGGCATTTGAGCGACCAGCCTCTGGTAACTGCTGCAGGAATTCACTGTCATATTACTGAACTTCATATTTATAAGGCCACCTGTGGGAAAGATACTCTCTTGTTTGATCTCTCTCTCTACTTCGTAATTTGCTAGTCATATTGTAAACCCACCTAATGTTATCAACCCCCTTCACACCTAGAATCCTTATGACATCTGACTCGTGCAAATATTTTCCATACGCTGCATGGTAACAGTGCAGTCTCTTAACCCTTTTGCTGCTGGTGGCTAACTTGGCCAATACAAAATGATGCAAAAAACTGAAAAAATGCTGAAACCCTGGCACATGGGTACTCATCTGAGAGCACTTATTGAGAGCTGTCTTATTTATACCAAAATGACAGGGTTTAGATGGTTTTCAAACATCATTGCGTTCTTGTATTTTGGACGAAAGTAGCCTAAGCATTGGAAGGGTTAAAGAATGCAAACACCTTTAGACATAATGGTAAGGTGTCTGCATCTCAGAGGCATTTGTATATTTAGGGGTTCCATAAATTATCAACAGAAAATTGCATCTGCTTTCAGTGGGAGTTGCTTACATAGAAATGTTAATCTGGGTAAATACTTATTGTAATGTATTGAAGACACCCTGGAAAATTTTAATCTCCAAAATGTTTGCATTGATGTTAGACCATCAAGGTATTCTGGGTGTGAATTGGGATTATAACAATGCTGCTCTCTTCCTACTCAGGTGCTATCTAGTGAAGGAATAAAAGAATTACTGCTTCTTTTATGTATAATTTGTATATACTGTCATAAGACCACACTGATTTGATAGATTTCTCAGATTTTATCCCATAGACCGACTGGCAGGAAGGAAATTTTAGAGGAACACACAAGCTAGATTGATCACCATTTCACAGAGGAAAAATGAAGGGGAATCAAATAAAATGTCCCTCTATTTATTTGAAATAGTTTTTTTGGTGCCCCAGTATGTAATTATAGGTTCTTAAGCGAAGAAATTCTTTTCCTCAGTTGATTTGTGCATAAAGAAATTTTTACATTGAATTTTATTAGATCTCTCCATATTTTGGGTCTTCATAAATCTGTGAAATTTATCAAAAAAGTACAGTCTATTTGCCATACTGTATGTACATTCGGGCATTTGGCAAGCCCATTTATGTAATTTATGCATTGTGAAATGAATCGTGAAATCTGCATTTTGGAATGCATTGTAATTTATGTATTGACAGCAAATTGTCAATTTTGTACTTTATGCATTGAAAATGCATCAGATTGATAATGCATGCATGAAAGATACTTAGGATTTGTAAGTTATGCATTTTGTTCACGTGTAAAAATATATTGATATAAGGAATCACAGCATAGTATATGGATACTTGAGTCTCTTTGAATGTGAACAAAGTTTTTGTATGTTACTTTTGTATGACTGTAATGATATAAGTATAACAATAATGAATGCTCCACAGAACATATGGAATAAAGATTTATATTGTGTTATAACAGTTGTCAAGTTTTGTGATACTTTTTTGGTCAGAATGCTTCAGTATTGTATTGTATTGTATCTTTATTGACTGTAGAAACATAGCTACAAAAATAACAGTGCCATCTGAAATTATGATGCTTATGAAAATAATTTCAGAATTAAGCATGATATCACAAACTTTTTGAAGGAGAGTTTTAGGATATTTGTGTTGTGTTTTGTTGTGAGCAACATTTCCTCTTCAAATATTTCATGAATGATGCTCAGGTCAAAAGATGCTATCAAAATATTCAGGATTTTTTCTGCATTACACACACAAATGAGTAAATTAGATTTTAGACCTATGATTGTCATATAATTGCATATAATTTCTAGCTTGAAAGTTTTGGCCAACAATCATGTGATCAGCCAATCAGAAGGCTGTTTGATCAATATTTAGACAATTGGATGGCATTGTACTAATCCACGCTTGTGATTAGTCAATACAAGACCTAATTTGACTTCACTTCCAAGAGTAAAACCACATCACTGGTTCAATTGAAATGACTATAAAATATGCAAATTTTTATATTATTTTATTGATTTGATCAAAATATTAGTACACAGCATGCTCGAAATGAAGTAATGATGTGCACAGACAATTTACTACTTTTCACCACTCCCCTCATCTTACTTCCTGAACAGCTAAATACTTCCATTTGTGCCGAAAATAAAGGACCTTTAATTTTCAATCTGTACTTGACTCACTATACAGCAGATGGATATTTAAGCTTAGCATTTCATAAATTGTCAGCAAGTCCATATGTCGATCAAAATATCAAAAGGCAATGAGTCTGAAAGTTATGAATCTGGGAAAATATTTGATCATGATTTAGTGAGGTGTGATAGGTCATACTGAAAAATGTTAAGAAAGAGCATTTTAAATGTAGAATTGCAAGGAGAACATTAAGGTAGCTTGGGGGGTTAATTTCTTTTATTCAGTTTTCCTCTACACTGCTTTTATTTGACAATTCAGCCAAAGTATATATTGCTTGAAAAGGCCTTCTGATTAAGAATACATTAAACACCATAAAAGTACCCTCGCAGCAGGTTGTACAATTTTTGTTGGTAAAAAACTGTAAAAAAACATGCATAGTGTCTTTAAATGGAACCCCTACCCACAAATATGGACCGAAATGTCGAGGAAAGATCAATACGGAGCGAACCATATTGCAATTCGTCAAATTTTTACTCCGTTCAAATTTTGTACCCATTTCTCTCAGTATTTTTGTTGAAAAGGAAAAAGATGCATCTTTCAATTTACAGATTAAATAACTTTTGAATAAATTCGAAATTAGAAAAACTGATACCATTACCATTACCTCTGAAATACTCTTAGCTACAATAATGTCGAATTTCAAGCAAAGCCATTAACATTTGATACCCAAAACGCATGTTTGAAGCAACCATGTTTTGGGGAAGTACAACATGGAGAAAAGGGCCCAAACATTTCCTGCTTGTGTGCAAGCCTATGTAATGGGAGCTTCTGTGACAAGTGGTCTCTCACTCTGTGATTGCCCAGACATTCATAATTGATCTGATGATGAGGAAAAGAAAGTAGATTTTAAAATCTGTAAAAATCTCAAAATGATCTGATATTCACTAATCAACCCCACAAACCACCTTGACTACAGGGGCAGTTTTCAGACACAAACAATCAACTTATAAAAAGACATTTCTTTAATAATGCGCATGGAAGTATAGACACGTGGCCCCCTTAGCATAGGAGTGAAACGGGTTAAGTAAATACGCCATAGTATGTGAATGTCTCACATATTGTAATACTAATATTGGACTGATGTCTGAAAATGCAATCGATTCTAAGTAAATGCATTTGTCACATTTAAAGTTTAGCACAAAACAACACAAATCCTAACGATAGCTGCACGTTAAAAAGGTAAAGAGCAAATAACATCATGCTGAAACAGCATTTCACATACTAGTTCACAATAAAATATGACAATTAAAAGTCCATTAGAACTCGCTGTCCTTTAAAAGAATCTGGTTCTTCACACACACGTTTAGTAAGTAGAGCCTACCGCTGTTTCCCTTCCACTAACACAAGCTGTACAAAAAAGCATTACTAAATTGTATATTAATATATACCTCATATATAACTATCAACTAAACGGATACAACAACATGTTTCATGTAGACTTTTAGTCCCAGGAATAACCACAGGTATGTAATATATATATATATATATATATATATATATATATATATATATATATATATATATATATATATATATATATATATATATATATATATATATATATATGTATATATATATATATATATATATGTATATATATATATATATATATATATATATATATATATATATATATATATATATATATATATATATATATATATATATATATATATATATATATATATATATATATGTGTGTGTGTGTGTGTGTGTTTACTAGTATGAATACTAGTATGTGCGTGTGTGTGTGCATGCATTTCGCATTGAGATCTGTACAGAAACCTTATAGCGCATAAAATAATCCTATCACAGTAATGGTAAAGACATATTTACAATTTTATTTCCAAGTTGATGTTCAACAATGTTAAGTGACCATATGGATTAGTGGAATCACTAAACGTTGTATGCATCTTTTAGGGGAAAACAAGTACATATTTCAAATATTATGAGTTAAACTATCCTCTTAGGCATACATACTTTTGTAAGACCCCAAAAGCTAATCTTTATGCCTCTCATAATGAATCCCATTATTAACCAGAAAATGAAAAGCAACTCTCCATCCTATCTTCAAATATAGTGATAACGGAAGTATACTCAAAGAGGGCCAGTCATACACTGTACACATGACATTTAGTCAAATATTTCTCAAACTATTGCTTTGATATATAGATATCCTCATGTATACCACAAAACGTTTATGCTGCAGCCATTAATTTTATAAGTTAGCCTTTATATATTTAGAGATGTGTTCATTAACAAGTGAAATAAAGAAGCGCTAATTTCCTTTTATCAGTAAGTCTTTAGAGACAGATGTGTTCGTTAACAAGTGAAATATAAATGCGCTAATTTCCTTTTGACGTAACCGCACCAATGGCGTTTGATCTGAAATTCCAAAAGGCGGTACATGTGACTTCTGGTGGTATATATGTAAGATGCAGTACCAGAATATTATGCAGGTTTTTTTAAATATATTATGTATACCACAGCCTTATGAAAAATGTTCTATGATCTTGCGAACACAGAAGAATTCTCTTTATCATGAACCTTCTATTCTAGCTTCCTCTGTTTGTGCTTGTGATGGTAAAGGGTGAACTTTTGCCTCTCCTCTCCATTTCCTAGAAGAGAAAGCAATAGCAATGTGTATTTGAATAGCAAACACTAGAAATGAAAGTGCAAAACATTCGGTCGGAACGAGTTTTCCTAAATCACGTGAACATGTTTTCTATGTGCAACAAAAGAGCGAAATGCGGAAAATCGCTCGACCTTACTCCCACTTAGATCTTAGTCCTAATACGAATTATGTCAAATATTGTAATTCGTCTCAGTCAAGATTGCCCGAATTTCGCCGCCATGTATTTATAAGTAGTTAAATGAACACATAAATGAATATTAATGAATAGATATATAAATAAGTGAATGAATAAATAACTAAATAAATAAGCGTTTTAACATTGCAAAATGGCAGCCTAAAATGGTACCAAATAACCCAATAATGTTTTGAGTCTATCTTGGATAGTACCATCGGGATGTACTAATGCTTTTGATAATAACATTAAGGTAAACATGCATTTGCAAAATACTTGACATATCCATTTTATTTGTGTTCTGATTTGACAGGTCTTCAATTACATTCAAAGGAATGCTTTCGAAATGCATATCACCTAAAAATCAGATCAAAGGAATATTTATTCCCTTCTAGAGCAAACTAATGCTACTAGTATATGATTAAACTAGCAGAACGTCCCAGTGGAGTTGAAAAATGAAATAAGACACCCTTAACGCAGGCTTTGCTTTATGTTCCTACCTTATTAGCATAGCCAATGTTATGGCGAGCATTAAGATTGCCACTATTAGAAGGAACCCCAAGATGCAAAATCCAGCGAGCATCACATAGTCTATCTTCTCCTCTGGAAAACAAAGTGACATTCGAAATTGTCAGAAATCAGGGAAGTGTGTTTGGTGCAGTTTTTAACAAAAAAAATCGTTGGCTCGTGTTACGTGGAAAAGTTGCCAGTGACTTGGGGATAGTTGGTATCCCTGTTACTCTGGCTCAATCCACCATTGACCAATGGCTTCGAATTTAGCCTTAACTGTTAGAAAAAACATTTATTAACAAGCTTTTGCATAAATATTGATTTTTTCCTTATGGATAAAAAGAAGGTGAAAGCTATCAAATATCACAATGAGTTTAAAATTGTACAACTTCTCCACAGTTAAGTATCCAAACTTCACACTTCTTTAAAAATAAATCATGTATCAAATGTCAATGCTGAATTACCTTGAATCTTATGCTGAGGGCTGGAGAGAGGTAATGTATCGTTGACATCCAGTACTGTAATGGTGACTGGAGCTGTGGCCATCGTGTTCACACTTGATTCTGTACTTATTTCTTCAGTCTGAATAAAGGGTGGAATCACAAATAACTATTAAGTAAAACAAACTCAGTACATATAATGGTATTTAAGATGTGAAAGGTCATAACAGACTTTGAAATGAATTGAATACCTTCCAATATATTTACTTTATAATCAATTAAGTTGTTCAATTCTTTTGATTAATAAAAGTCGTACAGAACTGGTTATTAAATACAAATTGAAACACTAAAAGCCAAGTACCACTTACCTTGACAGTTAACTCTATAACCCCGAATAGCTGTGTCAACAGGGAATCTTCTCTATCTATCCGTGTTTGTAGATAGATCCAGCCCGTATCTGCACTGATATTGAAATAGCTGCTTAAATTCCGTTCATCTGAAACCCATAACACAACACAATAATGTACACACTTTTATTAGTCTTAATAATGTTCTGTGTGGGGTCTGCATCATTGGCATCAGGAAAACACGACAATCGTGACATTCAGTTTCATCGTCAAGAGGCTTTTACCAAAAAAGCATTAGAAACTCCATCTGTTGGATAGACATATGGTTTGACAGAGTTAAGATAAGTGCACTAGGTGTCCTCTCATAATTTCGTTTTTATTGTATTTGAGGCAAACCTTTCCGCTCCATTGTGAGATGTGTAAATACACACGTCTATCTGTGCTAAAACAACCAACGGTAGTAACAAGGCATATTTATTTTTCAGCAAAGCTTTGAACAGATAATTGTGTATGCATTTTTCTTCTAGTATTGGCTCTATCTCTATATTAAATGTGATATGTTATAATAACAGTTATAGGATCAGAGCAGTCTGAGTTTATTGTCAAATCGTAGTTGAAAATAAGTAGATGGATTAGTTTATGGGGAAACCAAAGAAAGTATGTTTTACCGTGCAAGATTGTGTAGTTCAGTCTGTTTGGTACTCCTCGATCACCGTCCAATGCCTCTACTTGCAATATGGAGGTACCCTGCACAAGAAAATATGATGATGAAATAACTGTTTGATCTTTGATCTACGGCATGAAGTTTTCTTTTAACATTGATAGCAGTAAAAGGTTATCCATATGTGTTACAGTCAACTAAAATAAACTGATACTCATCTCATTAATAATAACATATTTAATTGATAACTACGTTCGTGGAAATATGGAGAATAGCAATGGTGGCGATTCAGAGATTTAAGAATGTGCGGGCATATACAAACGCTCTGAGGTGGCTATGAACGAAGCGATATTTTGAATAAAAATGATACCTTTCCCTCTGTTTTCATCTCTCCACATTCATGGCATGCGATGGTCCCCGATTCATAATTGGGAAGAGGAGCTTTGCTTAAAACACAATTCATCTTTTTTCAACTTTTAGCCCCCCCCCACAGCCTTTTGGGAGAGTACCTGTGTCATGCATAGTATGTTCCTCATCTAATTCAGGCAGGTTTCATAAGTTTAAGGAAAACTATTATATGTTGTTTTTATTATTTAGAATGGTCCAATCTAGCATATGAATTTCAAGCCTGAATTTATCCCTCCCTGGTAACATCACTTAAACTGTATTTTCTAGTTGCTGTAAATATAGTAGTTTGTTCATTACCGTGGTTGTGTTTTCGTAGATCTTGGCAGAGTAGGGTAGGTTGATAAAGGAAGGAGGCCTATCCTGTACGTCTGTCACGTGGATGATGAGATTGGCTGTGGTGTTCATACCGTATCTATCCTGAAAGAGTAAGAATAGATTTATAAAGGTGATGCAGTTGATGTATACATACTAGGTCATAGCGAATCAATGGTCTGTGCCTAGAGTTCTGTTTACAGTATAAGTCATTAAGGTATATCGTTTTTGAAATTAAATTCGGAATACATAACAAAATCATAAAACATTTGAAAGAAAAATGTAGGTTGGGTTTTTACTAAAATGTATTCTTCATATAACTTTCAAAACCTACTTTGGTTAGGAAGATAGCACTAATATGGTATCTAGAATGCATATGTTAAGAGCGAGTAACCTACCGTAGCTACGATTTCAAGTTGATGAAACACAGCATGTTCGTAGTCGAGAGTGCCAGTCAGACGTATCACTCCGCTAGCGCCTGCAATAATGAACAGACTCGAGGGCTCCTGGGAAGAAAGATAAATGGAATGAAAAGAATATAGTGGAATCATCATAATCGTCAGTTTTGCAATTTGTACGCATAAATCATCAATAGTTAGGTCCCCAGTAGGAAAACTATAATTAACCCTCATTCTCCACCGAAATATCTATCTGACTCTCTGCTCAGTGGTTTAGTGCAGATTCGGAATCACTCAGTTGCAATGACATAAAAACTGTAATAATGGAGAAACAGTAACCGCAATACCTTGGGAAAACTAACAACAAAACACTGTCACTAGATACTTTCTCACATGCAAATATCCTAGCGTTGATGGATACCAGAAATATTAGCATCAAACAGTAATAAAGTAATGCTCGTGATTTTTACGCAAGCTTACCTTTAAAGAGTATTCAACCAGGCCACCGAGGCCGGTGTCAGGATCCTTGGAAGAAACCTGGAACACTGACGTCCCATTGGCTGAATCCTGAAATAAACAGCAACACTTGGAAACATGTTGGAAACATTGGTGATGCGTCATTTTTTTAAAGTCAAAAATTCAAAAAGGTCGATTTGCGGTTTCACGTTGCCGTATGTAACTTACGATATTTTAAGAAGCCCAAACAAGTTTTACATTTGTTGGTTGTTCTTCCATGTACATATGCTAATGCTTGAAACAAATTAAAGTGCTATAATATATATATATATATATATATATATATATATATATATATATATATATATATATATATATATATATATATATATATGTATGTATGTATGTATGTATGTATGTATGTATGTATGTATGTATGTATGTATGTATGTATGTATGTATGTATGTATGTATGTATGTATGTATGTATGTATGTATGTATGTATGTATGTATGTATGTATGTATGTATGTATGTATGTATGTATGTATGTATGTATGTATGTATGTATGTATGTATGTATGTATGTATGTATGTATGTATGTATGTATGTATGTATGTGTGTGTGCGTGTGTAATATTTGTTTAACGTATGAATAATCCAATTACCTCTGCTAATCGTGTTTCATACGGAAGACCTATAAAGGTAGGAGTATTATCGTTGACATCAGTTACATGCAGTGTCGAAAATCGTTTCACCTGGAGAATAAAATGCAATTATAAAATCATAGAATTCTTACTATGACATGCCGTACTCGTTGAAATATCAGAAATTATATCAATCAATTCGAATTGCATATATACAATCATCAAAATATTTAGTTCGATATATGGTAACGGAAAAGTGTTTTAAGACTTTATTTCATACATGGTATGCCAAAAAGAAAAATTGATAACCATGTATTATATTATTTTTATGGATTACATCTAATAGTATTAACTTGTGTACCGATACTATATGATCACGCACATTTAGAATCAAAGCATACTTACATTTACCTTAATGGACAATAATACTTGCATTACGAAAGTATTGTTTCAAATAATTCATCCGTTCTGTGGTTTAACAAAATTGTACGTAGTTTGAAATATGTTACTTACTGCATTAACGCTATCTGATACAGTGAAGGAGATGTAATAACGATCTACATTCTGAAAAGGAACAGAACGGAGCAATAATGAAAGATAATGTTAGCATTGCATGTTCATTAATGACCAGCGCTGCAGTGCTTAAAATAGCACCTTCACCCTTTCATATCCCTGACGGCAAAGATTGGCCTGACTGAATTGATGGCCTTATTGACATCTTTCAGCAAAATGTCATTTATAGCTTTGAAAAATAGATTCTCAGTTATATAACGATTTCATGCTTTATTTGTAAAATATTTCCATTAAACGATGCTTTTCTTATAGAGCTCATTCATGGATTAAAACAAAGTTGGGGTAGTGTACATCATTATTGGAATAAAGCAAATATCGATACTTTTGTAAACAGATGTAATCAAAACTTAAAAATCTATTTGCTAAATGTGTTGAAGTTATATTATTGTATAGTGATTGTAGTAAATGCATTGTAGTTATGTAGTTATTGCTGTAAATGTATTGTAGTTATATAGTTATTGTAAAAAAAGTACTGTAGTTATATATTTTAGGTTAGTTATTGTTTTAGTTATACTGTAGTTTAAAAAAGCTAATAATAGACTCAATACTAATATTGCTGGATGATAGAAACTGGAGTCAGTATTGACAAATGGCCGAGTGAGCATTGGCATTATCTATAAATGAAGTGCATAGCTCTTGAATATAAAATGCTCTCTTTTTATTAATGCCTTATTCCATCATTCAATTAGACGAAAGGAAAATTATCAAAAAAAATATACTTCAAATATCATCCAAAGCTAAAGAAAATACTAATATGAAGTAAGACATTTCATGACAATTGTTCAGGTCTAATTCTGCTTAATACTTATGTTTGATTTACAAACCAATAGCAGAGACTAGCATCTTTGATGGTGGACTTACCTCTCTGTCCAGCGACTGTTTAAGAGTCACATTTGCTTGTATACCTGGACCTTTAACGTCATACTTTGAGCAATCAAAATGGCGCCCAGAAGCCAAATGCAGCATTTGGGAAGACAAATCTCCTTCCATACCCAGCTTTAAGTCAAATTTGCTCTCGCCACATGCAAATAGGGTGATAACTACAAAACCTGAAATGAGATATTAACCTCGATCGTTGACACTATCAAACCATCGACAGTAACATTTCCAATACCATGACATAAAGAAATGAAAACTAAAAAAAAGTCCTTTTCAAGTTTTTGAAGATACAGTCAAGCTGCGCTGTAATTAATGATAATATTTCCAGACCAATACCTGGAACATCACTATGTTGGCAATGAAAGATTTCATGGTTGAATGAATCTATAAGAGGTATCAATGTACACGTATCAGTGTTTTGTTTTTCTAGAAAGGTGAAATGATCTAACCTCATGCTTATTTGAGGTCATATTCCTTACGAGGACAAACAGACTGCCACAGGACATACTAATCAGCCGAAGGGGGAAGACACGAACTATTTGCGTTATTACCTTCCTGGCTCAGAAGAGAGACCATAGTTATATTTGTCAATATCAATGTTGTAGTACTACATATGTATGTCATTATTCAACGTTATTTACGTGCAGGCCTTTGGTTTCAGTCAGTATGTAGCTGAGAAGGTTATGAGGAGCTTTTAAAAACAACGGGATTATCGTAAAATCAGTGTCAACAACTCCATAGAAATGTTATTAATAATACTGTCCATGATGAGGTTTATTAGTACTGTTATAGCTTACCTATTGGAAGGTCTTCTGGCAGGAAAACTGAGGTTTGGAAGTCAACAAACTGTGGCGGTTTGTTGATCGAAAATGCTGTAGCAAAAAATATATATAACTGTAATGAAGTTCTGAAATGTTTTTATGTTTAACAACTTTTTATTTATTCTCCTGCTCGCCAAGCATCCTGGCAATACTGTACATTGATATATATATATATATATATATATATATATATATATATATATATATATATATATATATATATATATATATATATATATATATATATATATATATATATATATATATATATATATATATATATATATATATATATATATATATATATATATATATATATATATATATATATATATATATATATATATATATATATATATTATTTGTAAGTATAATAGGGACAAACATATTGAGAACTACATAGTATACTATGATTATCACTCAATAAGAGCAAGAATTGGATTAAAGTATTCATAGCACAACATTTTTTCTGACACATGTAGGTGATATTGTTCACATTATTCTTCTGAAGTGGCTTTAAACATAAACCATCTTTTATCTAAGATGTCTTCTTTATCTATTAACTTGAATTTAAAGGACTCATGATTAATTTCATCTTTATCACAGATCTCATATTCAACATTATCTATTTCACTGATCCATTCAACCACTTCTTGCCACAAAGATAGTACTTTTTCACATTACAACAACTCATGCCCATTTGAGTCTTCTGCCCCATTAATGCGCTCTCACAGATGTTTGTATAGTGCCTAGACAACTAGCCATCTAGAATTTGTTGATGTCAGTGGCTGTATAAGTTTTTATTTGTAAGATAATATTTTTGTTATATGTTGTACCTTAGACCGTTATATGTATATATTGTATCTGTATTTTCGAATCATCTTGATTTGGTCAATAAATAATACAAATACAAATTGCACGTATTACAGATACTAGATTATTTTACACATTTTAACTAATATGTTATTTGTATATAATCTTCTGTATTACACACTAAATTGCACATATCTCAGATATATGGCATCTACAAGACTTATATTAACAAAAGGTTTTCTCAATGAGAAAGTACCTAATTCTACCTGTAAGAAAGTGTTTTACAAGCTTCCTCTAGGATGCTTATTCGTTCCCATGAATAATGTTTGATACTCCTTTGTTATCCATGGACAGAATGACATTCAAAGAATAGCTATACAGTAGAAAGAGATTATATTGTAGCATCTCATACCTTCTTAAATATTCTAAAGTTCTGAAATGTTGACTTCAGTTTGTGATACCATTAATGTGACCGTTAGGTTATGCACGACAAAGCATCGTTCAGACAGTGGCAGTGG
>OZ012684.1:7549169-7684169 GCA_963942565.1 Maea johnstoni | reverse complement strand
TCCACATGTATTCAAATTGCTGTGCAATGCAATGGGAAGAGCTAGCTGTGGTCCTTATAGACAGGTGGTCGAACCTTACAGGTGCACTTGGTATTTTGCAAATGTGATTTTGGTCGATCTCTACAGAAAGGCTTTCTCTCTTAACTGGTGGTCTCTTGAGCAATTTTGCCAGAAATTGATTAACGAATGAGTTGAAATATTACATGTACTGTAAAACAGTGTATTTTGCGTGGTAGTTCTGTTATGTGTTACTACTGTTAGTTAACATGAATCATGGTTGAATATTGTTACCAATGTTATCTTAAATTTCGCTTTTATGGCAATTCAGTCTCTGATAGCCAGAAGCGGGTGTTGCTATGGTGCTTCCATCGCGTTCGAGAGATGCGGTTTCCATGGAAACTGTATCACCTCCACCTGCTGAATGTTGCTTTCCTTTCTTGTGGAAGCTGCTGTCACTGACATGCCTGGCACTCCTCCTGAGTCATCAACTGCCATAGATAACTCAGGTAGCGATACCGTAATGGCGACATGCGTGCAGGTATATTATAATGGTTGAAATACAGGAAATTGTGTCTTGCGGACTTTGACGTAAACCTTTTGTTCAGTGCAGCTAGAAGCATTTATATTCCTCCTTAAATATTTATTTACAGCGACTAAGAATTTCCGTCATTTTATACCGTGATAAATCACGCTCACTATTTATCCTGCTTGTTACGAGGAACACCTATATGAATCGGTTTAACAGGACGTATTTCACTAGCAAATCAAGCTGGTTCATAAACGAGCTCCGTGTGGTTCTGTCTGGGTGATAATATTTTGAAATAAAGTTACGAACAGGTTTCACACAATCAAACTAAAGATTAACTTACGAAGGAGTAGATGCACGTCAATAAGAAAGTTATGTGTTGATACGATATCTGCGTGTTATTTTTTACATTACGGTGACTAAGAAAAAACAGGAAAATGACCATCAGATGTATAGCAACAAACTTACCCACAACTTAACTATCTAAGAATAGTAAAATCTCGATAAAATAAATAAATCTAATGTAACCCTGGTTTGACCGGTCAAGGAGCGCGGTTACGAATTAGTGCTTCAGGTGTGATGTCGCTAATAAGGGATCATCATCAGTTTCGTTGTGTTCTTATATAGCACACTTTTGTTGAAGCAAAACAAAGCTGCAGCTGTGTTCCTTCTCTCTCTCTCTCTCTCTCTCTCTCTCTCTCTCTCTCTCTCTCTCTCTCTCTCTCTCTCTCTCTCTCTCATCATGTCTTCGCATTCATTCTAACTTGATTGGCATAGGCTCAATCTGAAGTCTATAAACCCAGCGAAACACGTCGAATACTGCGTGGCTCTCACTATATCTTGGCTGTATCTTGTTATTTTCATGATTCTTGGTGCAAATGAACGGCACAACTCGTACAAATTTTCGCGAGTACCTCCCACACGTAGAACCAGTAGGATACACATGTGATACACAATTTTAATCATGTTCCGTATTGCAATGTGGCGAATGATTGCGCGCACATGCCTCTAGTAATCCCAGAACAAATACGCGTGAGCTCCCACATCCTATGAATATTCCGCAGCGGGTATCTAATGAATTTTGACTTCAGCTTATCGCTGCTGAGAGTGATGAAGACGTCGAATGTCAGACACAGTTAGAAAATTGAGGAAACAAATTAAACCAGTCATCCCTGCAGCATCAAAAAAGACGAGTCATCGTTGGCGATGCCGTATTGGCATCTATAGGAACATTGCCAAAAGAGACAAATAATAGAGTACTAAAGTAATGATGCTATACGAATCATGTCTATTCATTTCAAAGTTATTTTCAAAAGCATCTGCCCAGCCACACTTACATGATTGGTTGATATCTTTGGGTACTTATATTTGGTAATGTCTCTACGACAATGACCTAGATATCCTATCTGTATAACCAAATATTTATAAGAACCAGTATTGCAATGAATTACAAATACACGTACGGTACGAGTTATTTGACTCGTGTGAAACAATCTTCTTTGAACCCGTTGAATTCACTTTCTTGTAACTCAATAACTCTAATCGATCAAATTATTCAGGAAGGAATTTGATAAGGTAAATACACTAAATTGAATTTAACTCTAAAGATGTATTCCAATATAATGTAGAGAAGCCTTTTTATAGTACTATTGGCATATATCTTTGAATGAGCAACCGTGCTGAACGTCACATTAAGTAACCATGTGAAACTGCCCAGGACACACACACACATATACGTGCGTGCGTACATACAAACATACGTACATACATACATACATACATACATACAAATATACATACATACATACAAATATACATATGAATATACATACTAGTATATATATATATATATACGAATATACATACTCCCTCACATGTGTCGAAGCTTAGCCGCGGTTGTACCTGTGGATACGACTCATCATTACGTGTTCCCTCAGTGTGACATTCATTTCCTACCCATGATCAGATATCCCCAGGAGAAGTGACGTTAAGATGTTCTGATATTATTGAGAATCCATTCAGATTAAAGCAAGACTTTAAATTAAATAATATTGAAAATTAAATGAATTAAATAAATTATTCCAGGTAACATTTTCAAAATGATGTTTTATTAGAGAAATATCCCCACAATAGTGCTTATCAGCAAGTCCGCTGTATCTGAGCGTCAATGGGAATAGTGTTATAGATCCACAGCACCACGAAATGCTATTCAATTTGTAACATATATCATGTATCTGAAACAGATAAGTGATTTCACCTAATAGTATAGATACCACTGGTAAATGCTGAGATTAAACTAGAAATTGTCTTACCTGTAGCGACCATACACACAAGGACAAGCGCCGCCGCTAATGTCGCCATGATGATTTGAGATGTGGGAGCGCTGGTTTCCAAGGAAACGAAACTAATAAGACCACGTGATGTTGGATTCAGCAGGTGTCTTCCTGATGCGGCTAGTGGTGAGATGACCTTCCTGTCTCTGACACAGAGGTCAACAAACAGCCTACCATAGGGCCAGCAGGAGGCAAATCCAATAATGTTGCGTTTTCCTTAGGCATGGAAAAGTCATCTTATTTGGGTGCATTTTTGAGAAAAAAAATACAGTAAACACCCTTACCTATAAGTATTGTACATAGAGGTCTACTAGAGGAACTGGGGGCTTGGTATAATATAGGGATTAAAATTGGGCCAGGAAGCTGTCTAGATATTACTAAGATAACATGCTTTGCTGAGATGCTAAATGATATGCTATATTTTGAGGCATATTTAAAAACACTTGGGTTTTCGCATTCACAAAAAACTTTCTACGGCAAATGTAGCCAAATTTGACTCCTGCTAAACTTGAACTTTCAAATCAAAGTCACTTCCTAAATTTCCCGTGATTGATATTTTTTTCTTGATATTCAAAGGCATTTTTTTTCGAAATGTAAACCCCTCACATTATTAAATCTACCGTGAACAATTCAGCACCACGTATTGCACATATACTCTCGGTAGGAGACCGTGGGTTATCCGCTTGGAGTTCCTCAAAAATCATTTGAAATGTACATTTCAACTAAGGTGTAGTTAACAACTGCTTATTTGATTTTCTCGTGAGGTAGATCCATTGATTATTTAGCTGAAATTGATTACGTTTATTTTGCATTTTTGTATTTTCCAACAAAGATAACAATCGTTCATCAATTTTCAAAAAATAAATGAATGAAAACTAAGCATGAATAAGGTTCTTGGTTAAAATCTAGAGGCTATGTTGACCATATTCTTAACATTGTTGTTAACAGGGAAAAGCTGCAGATATCATTTGACCAACGGAGTTAAGGTGATGGGTACCATTGCAAGCCAGTTAAAAGCCCTGTCCCAAAACACACCTCAAAGCAGCATAATCCTATAACTAGGTGTATCCCCAGGTTCCTGAGTGTTATCAGGTAGAGAATATCATCGCCACCTGTCATTATTCAATCCATATTCTGTTTTATTTCAAAATTTACAACTTTTTTTTCGAATGACATATTCTCATTAATTACGCAGTTGATGGTTACTGTAGGTTCACAGATACCTTAGGGATGTCATTGACTATGCCCAATAAAAAGTATTTTTTTGATTTTTTACTGTTGAAGACTTTTACAGGCCATAACATTGAAAATTTTAGTGAGGTTTCTCGTGTGTGGAGGCATAGGGACCCCTTTGATAGTAGTGGACATACCTCGCTGATCACTTCTGAGCACTGGGAACAAAGGAGAGTTGCACAAAGATACACCTCGACGATCTCAAGACAATGGCTTGTGGTCAGGATGCTATAAATACGTGCTAGCTTTGAGCACGTGAGGTCACCAAGTTTAGTTGGTGTGGAGATTTCTAACTAGAATTTTCAACGTTATGGCCTGTAAAAATCTTCAGCAGTAAAAAATCAAAAAAATACTTTTTATTGGGCATAGTCAATGATATCCCTAAAGTAACTCTGAACCTGCAGTAACCATCACCTGCGTTATTAATGAGAATATGTCATTTGAAAGAAAAGTTGTAAATTTTGAAATAAAACAGAATATGGATTGAATAATGACAGGTGGCGATGATATTCTCTACCTGATAACACTCAGGAACCGGGAGATACACCTAGTTATAGGATTATGCTGCGTTAAGGTGTGTTTTGGGACAAGGCTTTTAACTGGCTTGCAATGGTACCCATCACCTTAAAGCAGCTCTTCGAGTAAGTCCTATGGTGTCCTGGAAAATAGTCTGTCTTCGAAATGATAGATGGCGCTCGTACTTGTCGCCAGGTTAGAAGATTAGTACAACATTCTCCCAGTAGAGAGCGTCTATTGTATGATTGACAACGACCGCTATGTGGGAGGGGCTTATAGCCAGCCCTGTGGACTGACGGATCAACACAACAACTTGACTACTAGTCTTACCCTGGCAGGCTGAGTGTGGACGACAACTAGGTGGGTGAATTGATTGTTCGCCGCCAACCATTGTCAAGGATGTTATCTCGCGGCCAAGGGGAACACATGGATATATTACCAAAATGTGGCGACAAGAGATAAAGTGGAGGACGATCTGTATACAAATAGGTGAGCGAATTAGACTTGCAAGTTGGTTGTGTGAGATAGTACCTACCCATAGGTAGTGGAGCAATGTTGCACTGGTCACCTGTTACATAAGGGCAGGGGTTAAAGGGTACTGTTCTGTGTGAGTGTTCCCAGCGATAGACCAGTATGGCTAGATTCTTCTTGGATATTAAAACAAGTCGATCATTTTTATACTAGAGAAAAAAGATACAGGCAGTATCTACATCTCTACATTTCTACATGTGTATATGTATACATGTACATTTCTTTGGTTTCATAGAATCCAATTTTCCCTGTAAAATGAGGGTACCCACAACACCTGTGTGCAGCCCTTAAAAGCTTCCGTGATGAAAGTCGCAGACACCAACACATGATGGATGCCCTGCATCGAAGGTTATTATTAATTGCGTCAATAAAACGTTTTCCTGACCTTTTGTGGTGGAGAACAGATAAACTTTCCTTTCTCTGGTGGCCAGTATGCACGATATGATACTTTTCGTGACATTGCCTGAGTTACCTCCTAAGGAGACTACATACTACCCCCAAGACGTCACAATCAATAGCAGTTGCGACTTACACCAAGAGAGAATGAAAAATTTAGTTGTGTGATAACAAAACTTATTAACCCTTTCACTGCTGCTGGCTGATTTGGTCAGAAGAGAGATGATGCGGAAAATGCCAAAAAATGACAGAAACCGAGACATACTGCTACTCGCCTGAAAGAACTCGGCAAGAGCCTTCCAATGAATACCAACATGACAGGCCGGGGGTTTAGCTGTTTTCCAATATTTTTGCAGTCTTTTGTCTTGGAGAATGTAGCATCAGATTGAAAAGGGTTAAGAGGCTATCTTTTATCCTTGAACGATGGTTTCTATAATACTTATTTGAATACAAGATTTGGACCTAGGGGCATTTTAAAGTGGCACCTTTGAAGTTGTTTTCATACAAATGCGTGTTGCCAGTTTTCTCGGATGCCATTTTGCAGATTGCAATCGTTGTCTATCTCGGGCCTGAGTCAGTAAGTGCTACACCTGAATGATCCATTGTTTGCCGGGGTTTGGGGCAGTAAAGTATACAGGTAAAACAACGAGATTACACACAACAACGAGGGGAGATTGGCCCAAGGGCGAAAATAGTACCCTCACCTATGTCAAATAGCCATCAGATATACACTTAATGTACCATTAGTACAATTATTGGAACCTAGAAAATGCCATATATTAGGTGATCAATTAACTTGAACCTTTTTTTCATGATGAACCATATATATTGCCAGAAATTGTCTATAAAATAGTGCGGCAGGGTTTTTCTTGCTTAGATATTAGTTCGGTGACTTTTGGAGCTCAGTTTCGGAAATAGCCCGATTTATTAGCAGTTAACCCTAAACTCCCATCTGAAGCAGACAAATGAAATGGGATTTTCTAAAATAACCCAAACAAAAATAAGCTGGATTTCTTATTGAGGATTCCCATTTGCGTATGGCCCGACAACTTCGAACATAACTTCAGAAGTAAATTAAAATTTGAAAATATTATAAGAGGAATCGTTATACTCGACATGATCAACACATTCCAGTCAAAGATTTGTTAAAAATACTGCATTGCTATCAAGATGTTTACATGTCAGTGTGCTGTGACATGTGTACGCTATGTATGTGAAGGCCTGAGGATCATGGTGGAAGCCGTGACCCCATTCTAGATTGTTGTAAACCAATCCATGCCCGCAGGGTATTACTACTGTTCAGTTATATCATATCTTCATGCAGAGCACTTTGCTAGCGAAGGTGATGTATACTAGGGACGTATATTAGTACATCTCTGTGTGTATACATGTAACTTTTACTGGTAAATGATTGTTTTCTTTGAAGTGATATGGAGTCATTTATGATGAGCGCTTGGCCCTGACAAACTTGTACAAACTGGGTACAGGTAGCACACAGGTGCGCTAACAATGGGCTTGTGGCTACTTTTGGCCAGGTCTGTTTGTACCTGTTAACACCAAGGAGACCAGGTACACACTGACGTAGCAGGCCATTATTGTACCGCTACTTGGGGTAGTGCAGCGCATGGTTCACTCGAGTACTGAGCAACTAGGACGGCGCATGTCCACATCGCTCATCATCTAAGTATGAACTATCGACATTGGAACTGCTCAATTAGTCTCTGGTCTCAGATCTCGCAATGCAAATAGAATCACATGGCACTGCTGAGAAAAAAGTCTGGTATCAACAATACCATCGGTACATACTTTTAAAATGAGAGTGAATATATATATATATATATATATATATATATATATATATATATATATATATATATATATATATATATATATATATATATATATATATATATATATATATATATATATACATATATATATATATATATATATATATATATATATATATATATATATATATATATATATATATATATATATATATATATACATATATGTATATATATATATATATATATATATATATATACATATATATATATATATATATATATATATATATATATATATATATATATATATATATATATATATATATATATATATATATATATATATATATATATATATATATATATATATATATATACATATATATATATATATGGCATAAAAACGGCGATGGCCATACCTTGATATTTATACTTTTTACTATTGACTATGTAATAGAGAAATGAGTTTAGGTCCTTCAGTACAGCATAGCGGCGCCACTGGTCTCTTCAATCGGCTGCAGATCGGGTGCAGCCGTCCTGACCGCAGACACCCCAATCTTAAGCAAGGGCGCGTTTTTTCAACCTTGAACACATTCATGCCTGTGATCCCAAACATTGACCTGGTTAATTAAGGCATTCTCCTGTGTTCCGAGTTATTTCAAAAATAGCCAAAAGTGAACTGTTGGTCGAAAACCAATTAAAAATCAAAGAACGTCTCCTTTGCAAGCCCTATTAATGCACGACTGAAATTAAGTTTATTTTGGTCACAGGCAATTTCAATCTTAATTTCTATATAAATATATGTATATTTTCTATGTATCCAAATATATTACAGGAAAGGAATTTTGAGTGGTTGAAAATGAAATACTACAGAAACTGTCTGCGATGTGCGCATAACAGACAGACACACCACTAGCAATCAATAACTACCATTCTCCGCTCTACAAGAACCAACCCTTGGTTTACTGCATAGAAAACAAGGTCCTAGTTTTATTGGTGTTATATGTACCTTGTATTACTGCGCACAGGCATACCACTATCGTAATTAATGAGGCAGTTGCTAACTCGAGTGTGGGGCCATGAAACCCATCCAGCGATAATGCAATTGGCGACCGAGTGAGTATTTTGGTACACATGATCACTTCAGGCATAAACTGTATAGAGTTGGCAGCATGATATGAGATTATTTTGCGGTATGCCTGTGGGTATGGTTACAAACAAACCCATATTGGACTTCAAAAACCTTACTGTTGCATAATTTGGTCGTCAAATCTAAACGTTTGGATGTTGTAATTTTCCCTTCATTTTGATCAATATTTTCGTTTGTTTTGCACTATCCAGCAGTTTAATGTTATGGTTTTCATGCAGGTTTGGTGTCCTCGTGCTCTGCACCTATGCATTATATAGACCCTCTGATATGATGGGCATACAGCCTGATACAGGCTGTATTCTAGGGAAGTCGGTTAACACTCTTTAAGCCCCTACTGAAGCACCTTAATCAACTCTTCCGAGTCGTTGCTGCAATTTAAACCACCCTTCTCTATTTACAGGATATTTGAAACAACCATTTTAAGTTTGATCGCTTGTTACTTGCATTTGATTTTTATGTGAAACCAACTAAACATATCCTGTTCCCCAATCTCTCCGATCAAGTTACTTCAGTTCCCCCAGAGAATCTCATGTGGCAGCTGCATCCAACACTTACTCTCTAGTTGACCCTACTGACAGATGACCAATGACCAACAATCAAACTGGGCCGTCCCCTACACAGCTAGATGGATGTTATCCTGTGATAAAAATCAGCGAAAAGGTCACATTATATTATAGAATAAGAAATTATCATTGAAAAAAACAATTATATTTTTCTAAAATGAAAACTCCACCCCTCCACAAGTGAAGTTATCTAACAATTCACGAAGTAAAGGCACACTCACATTGGGCGTGTGAGCCAACACCTTACTCATTAATTTTCAGAATAGTTCCTATGTAGTAGAGGTGGTTACTGGTGCTATCAACGTCTATCAACGTTAAGCATTTCTAAACAGCACTTTCATATCGATAGATACACATTCATGCCTCACTGTCCTTCTGTAGGGACGAATGGAATTATATAACGCGGTTGTCGCAATCACTCATATACCTTACTCATATATTCTACACCCTTGGGAAGACTGCCTTCTGTGCATAATAGTGTTACTGGTGTGCAAATGATCGCCTTTGGAACTAGGTATTGATGTGCTCGGCGGAGGAAGTACAGTATACATGTAGCGTATTAGCATCATCATGGATTACTTAAGCACCGCCACATTTAGATGTTAGTGTATAGTGTTTATGTAGTTGTCACCATTCACATATCTGTCATCTAAATAAGGGCACAGAACAGTTCTCCCTTGCTCTGAGTGGCTGTGCACTCTTACAATGATACACCCCTTGGAATGCTTTCCCTGCATTCTTTAGGACTGACGCTCGACTACTTATTTGGCAGCAGAGGTATTTGTATGGTGACATAGCCATGTTTGTCCAACCAGGAAGAGTAACTATGTGTTATCACGGCGCCGCCATTTAGGGAATGACCATCTATGTGAGCTATGAAGCCTTGTAATGTATACACGCTTACGGACCATGGGAGACGGGCAAATCGTCCATCCATCATTAAGTCGGCGAATAAAAATAAAACCCTCTACGAAGATGGTATCTAGCACTGATAAAACCTACCAATAGTCAGGATCATTTGGGTATCGGGTAGATGGGCACCCCCATAGTGGAGCTAGCTAGCGCATTACACATCGGCTGATCGCTGTGTCTCACTAATACACACATTCTGGTTACTACTACTACTACTACTACTACTACTACTACTACTACTACTACTACTACTACTACTACTACTACTACTACTACTACTACTACTACTACTACTGTGTCAGTGATTAACGGTTGGTCGGTGGTTTTCACCGGGTAATCCGATTTTCTGCACAATCAGCTACTGGATAGTCTTGATATTAGTCTCAAGTGGGATTATCAGTTACGAAAGCAATGACAAAAGTGTATTCATTGCTTGCAAGATCTTGTTTCTTTTTTCACGAGTATCAATACTGCTTCCAATCCGGAGTAATGTATGGATATTTGGACGCTGTGTTTGTTTGGGATGGTCCTGGCTGCCTTGTTAGCACAGCACAGCAGACCATATGTAAGTGTTTGATACAATTTGCATGGTGCATACGGGATCCACAGTTTTAATAATCCTGTCTTTTTGAAATTGCCTGTATAGCCGATGTTGAATCCAAATTAGATTAAGCGGCAAATACGAAACAGCTTCGCACTTGAGTGTGAACCATATCTTCATGTTTAACAGGAGATATGGTTTCATATACAATGTGGTAAGGGTAGATATAGGCTTAAAGAGCGAGTGGCAAGCTTGTAGACATGAATAAAAAGCAATAACAGAGAAAACAAAGGGCAGTCAACTTACTATACAGGTCCTTGTCCATGTAGTGTTTTCTAACGTCGATGAGTAGGGAGTAGTAGTAGTAGTAGTAGTAGTAGTAGTAGTAGTAGAAGTAATGAAAATAGTAGTAGTAGTATATTGTTAAACTTATTTTTATGATTATTATTATGATCATTATTTTATTATTATCATTGTTATGATGATGATGATGGTGATGGGCGCTTGGCATGTCTGTTGTTGTTCACAATACAGCACCAGTGTGAGGACCTACATGTAGCAGTTATGTTACGTGACTGACTTGCACTTGTTCTTTCTGCAAAGGCCATTTTAAATGTCAGGCAGCGATAAAGGCTATGATGTCTGCTGTCTGATCTAGATGCAGAAATGTGCATGTAGTGCTCACCTGCTTACCTTATCATGTCAAACCTCCTGCTGCATTAACTTCTATCCATGATGCATTTTCCTTAACCCTTCCATTCCTGTTACTGTAGATCACAGAAAGGCCTGGCATAAATTCTCGAGAATATCTTAAAATATTTATAATATCATAAAAACGTATTTCAGAAAAGATTTGATGAAGAAATGTTGATCAAAAACCAAGCAACAACCTCTCTTCAAATGTGTTGTGAATGTGCTTTATTCTTAAGCTATCTTAATAACAAGCTTTATTCCTAGGTTGTCCATTAAAAAATCATAGATCAAGCTGACACTAGTCCGTAAGACCTCTGTGCGAGGCTGGGTAAAGATCAACCATACACTCACATATTAGGGGATACTCTGACCTGACACCATCGTCCTTTAATATCTTGGTCAGGATGAGGTATGGGCGGAGTGGAAAGGAGGGACACAGGCAGTTGCATAATATAAGTATAAGGATGCCCCCTATACCAAGGATCTCCAATTAATCAGTGTACAATCTTGCTAAGATATTTCCAAATAATACGCTCAACTATACTTAAATACTATGCTGGGCGATCACACAATATCTTGCCTATACCACAAACTCATATTTCCATTTATGTTGAAACGTTTTCCCAACCATAACTTATTGCAATGAACCTATATCTAATTCAAAGCATTGTACATCTTTCCTGTCTATCTTACATGACAGATCTGTCAGCCACGGACCTGTCCTGCACGTAATTGAGTGTACGACCACTTCGACAGCGTGTACTTATCAGGCAAAGTTCCCATTTCAGTCCAATTATTGGTCTCACCGACAACCCTCCCTCATATGATTGTGTAGCGTACAGTATGAGCGTGTGTAAATTAGGCAAAATTCCCATTTGAGTTCAGATATTGCTCTCGCAGACCAGTTTGACAACACGTCTGCACATGATTGTGGAGCAACGGTATGAGCGAGTATACGGCCTCTCCAACAGCGTACTCAGATAAGCCAAGGGTTCCCAATCCAGTACGCTGATTGGCCTCTTTGGTCTCCTCACAACTCTCTCCTGTGTATGATCGCCAAGCATAGAGCATCAGCGAATATGCATGTTATATCACTCTTACAATATTTGTAATGATACATTCATCAAATTTACAATTACTCACCCTTGATAGCAAGAATCCCTTGTCAGTTCAATTATTGTTTTTTAATATTATTTCAGTTATTTGATAACTCTCTCTCCCCTCTATGATCATCTAACATACAGTATTTCGTATACGACCGCTCGCTTCTTATGTATATACAGCAGGATTCCAATTTAAGTTCAATCTTGGCCTTACTGTCTCTCATTTGACAAACCCATCACAATAGAAGTGTTATGCACGTATCATGAGCGTATGCATGACCATTGGCCACTGTTGTCAATTAATTGTCAAATTATGAGGCAAGTTCCACAACTCGGTTTTGTTATCATTATTATTATTATTTTCATTATTATTATTATTATTATTATTATTATTATTATCATCATCATCATCATCATTATTTTTATTATTACTATTATTATTATTATTATTGTTATTACTATTATTATTGTTATTATCATTATTATTATTATTGTTATTATTATTATTATTATTATTATTATTATTATTATTATTATTATTATTATTATTATATTATTATTATTAATATTATTATTATTTTTATTCGTTTGTATCTCTGCCTTAAAAGTCCCTCCACTTATAATGGTAGTCTACGATTGTCAATAAGAATCATAACCCCGGGACGTCAATAAGGTATGTTTCCAATGTACAGTTTAATTTCATATAGTGGTATAATGTGTCTTCAACTTACAGTGCACCCATATGATTATTTTGGAAACATAATAAATGTATATATATGTATGTATGATATATAAATATATAATACCACTTTAAGTACCTCATTTCAGAAGACATATTGGTGGTATGCATCTATATCACGCAAACAACTGCATTCACATTCACAATCTTTCATTCACAAGGCCTATACCAGAAAGGTACAGCATCGTGGTGACAACGAGTATTCTAAAAATGTATCATGCAGATGATGCAAACGAATCACTGCAGAGTAAGTCCTCAGACGTTAATGAGAGATATCCACTACTCCTTGAATAACACAATTTTTTTGTAAAATAAATGTATACATGCTGTATACATAGAAACGTGACACTAAAACAAACTAAGTTGACAAATTGTCCAGTAGGGCAACACGTTCCAAAACCCTTGTTAAGACTCTTTTCTATGACTGCTTCTTGGGGGGCGTATTTCACGGCTACCTGGCCATATCGTTGACCCTGTGAACTGGATTTCTGCCAATTTCCTATATGTCATTCTTCTGTGTGGAGTTTTAACAAAGGTTGGCACATGATTGACAGTTAAATCCAGTAGACGGTCAAGTGAAATCGATCCGTTGGTATTCCAGTTCAAGTACTAGTACATGTGCAATGAACTTGTGAATCTATCTTCTTTCCACTTATTACGGATTAATGTTTTTAGGTACCTGAGAAGGTTACAACTGATTTAGGGAGGGTCGGTGGTTTTGCACCGGTGTACTGGCTATGAACGATTTCCCATTAAATTGCAGAAATGTGATATAGTAATAATAATGATAATAATAATAATAATAATAATAATAATAATAATAATAATAATAATAATAATAATAATAATAACAATAATAATGATATTAATAATAATAATAATAATAATGATAATAATAATAATAATAATAATAATAATAATAATAATAATAATGATAATAATAATGATGATAAAAATGATGATAAAAATGATAATAAAAATAATAATAATAATAATGATGATAATAATAATAATACTAATAATACTAATAATACTAATAATGATAATAATAATAATAATAATGATAATGATAATAATAATAATAATAATAATTATCATAGTAATAAATTATCTTAATCCTTTTTATATTGGATTCGACGAAGACGTGACTTTGCACCTCTAAAAAGTAAAAAAGTGCTGATTGGCGTCTCTATACTTTGGCTTTAAACCGTTCTAAGATCAATCCTGATTGGATCATGTAAAATGAATTTCCGATTCCGGGACTATACATTTCCGGTGCAAGTCTGGGAATTCAATCCGCAGTATGCCACTATGCCATGAATATCAAAACTACAATGAAGTTGGACACGTGTCATGGGAAAGGTAATTTATTATAACATGGTTGGTGGACAATTAGGCCAACCAAAAATCAATCATTTTTATTACGACGGTATAAAAGCTGGCTGGAAAAATGGGGTTGGATCTGTCGATCATTGTCAACACGTTGATTCAGTCATCAAAACCCGGAAATCTATGCATTATAAATGTCAATATGTCATCAACATTTTCATGAGATATTGGGGATTTGATACATAATTCAGTATATATGAAGGATATATATAATTGATTTACACCTTGAATGTCTTTTTGAGATGGGTAAAATAATCACTTTATATGGAGCAGGACTTGTTTTCTTCTTGAAAAGGAGAGAGATTTGCATTGTTATCCATTGAGCCTGGCCATCGAATGCAGTATATCATATTTTAAGAGCACAAGGTTTTCAGTTCTAGTCATTTATGGCAGAGAACCTAGTGCACTTTAAAGGGCACATGCTCTACTGCCTAATTCGTTAGGGGCTGAGAAAATGATTTTCTTTAAAAGGCAGTGCATCTCTTAAACAGTAGCACCAGATCGTCTAATTAGCTTTAAAAGGCAGTACATGAACGCCGTTAGCTATTAGGGGCAGAACCTTTGATAAATTGTGAAGGCCGATTCGTGTTTGGTGGAGAAGGGCAACGTTTTCACTTTAAAACGCAGTATAAACCTGAAGTCATCAAGGGCGAGTCATCAAATCCACTTTAAAGGACAATCAAATATAATACACTTATTAACTGAACATAACGCATGGACTCGAGTACACCTTGAATTGCAATACTAGTATTACGATCAATATCAGTAGCACGGCCCTGGACTGTTAGATGCCCCAGACCTCTCTTGGCCAACATGCTGCTTGGCTAGCCTAGCCACAGGGCTCTGTTATGATTTTACTTTATGATATATAGAAGCCTGCACCTATACTAGATAGGGACTTGTGGCCTACTGTTGGCCATTTAGTTCCCACAATTGCCACACGAGGGAGATTACTGGTAACTTTTCAAGTGAGCTCCTAGTATACTGCAGTGCCATCTATCCACAATGGAAGACATTTAAAAAGGGCCTGGGAGGCAGGCTAGCTGCTTGGCCCGATCTCAATCCCTTTACTATATACACACGGGTTCCTCTTCTGGCTATGAGAGCCGGGCGCTGCGATGTCCCCACCCCTAGGGGAACATATCTGGAGTTTCTCCAACACAGGCTTGGCAGGAAATCTGTTTGGTTTGCTCTGCTCTGGTGCCCTTAAAAACATTCAGACTTGGTATAGGTAATGGGCCAGAATTGATTTTTTGCTGACAAAAGCTTGTCTATTAAGTGAAATTGGGTTCTTGTTTGAAAGAATAGTTAAGATAAGGTAGCGACGGTATGACCTTTGTAAACAGTACTAAACACTGTGGCCCTTTTTGTCGGTTCCAGAACCTGCGATAAGAAAATCATTCTTGGAGTTGATGAAACTATATCTTTGGCAGACACAGCTCGTGAAGTGTTGGCCTATTCGTGCTCTGAGTTCCCCTGAAAAGTGTTGTCTGAGTATTCGATGATAAACCATCGCTTTCAATATATTTGAAGGAAATATGTTGGTTGTGTTAAGGCCAACTTTTCTTCTCCAAATATGTTGCGAATAATGCTTAGATCTGAAGGATATTCCCAAATATTCAAGCCTTTTGGTATCCAATCAAGTAATGGGCCAATGCTGCTCTTGTTGACTCAGTGTCTGATTTCTAAACCTGACAGTAATGGAGAGGCTAAACCAACCGAAGCTCTATGACCCCCAGCGGAGATGCGCACTTCGTCTGATACCAACAGCTCTAGGGAATGTACTAATTAAATCACCAACTATTTGCGGCCATCAATCATATTAGTTCTAAGATTAAACAGCAAACGCTCTTTTAAAGCACACTGGAAACCTAGGAGAGGGGCAGACACACAACGTGAAATAATAGCAGCGGCAGTTGTAGTAGTAGTAGTAGCAGTAGTAGTAGTAGTAGTAGTAGTAGTAGTAGTAGTAGTAGTAGTAGTAGTAGTAGTAGTAGTAGTACTACTACTACTACTACTACTACTACTACTACTACTACTACTACTACTACTACTACTACTACTACTACAGCATAAGTAGTAGTAGTAGTAGTAGTAGTAGTAGTAGTAGTAGTAGTAGTAGTAGTAGTGGCAGCAGCATATACGATATTTTAGTGACACACTTCTGTATACTATTATACTATATCTAGTATACCAGTGCACGCAGATGGTTGGTTCTCTGAAATACACAAGCACACTAAGTGTGATTCTCGTTGCATTAGCCAGCAGCTCATATCAAAGGGCCACCAGCACATGGCTAACACGTTTAGAGGATTGACGCTAGGGGGCAATACATACCCACAGTAGGGGATTACAGCAACGGGCGATATAATTAGAACATAGATGGCTGTACTTGGCATTTAGTTATTGATTCTAGATTTAACTAGGATTCCCTCTCAGGCCTTCAAGTACCACTGTCCGGATGAGCCGAATTAGATAATGAAATCGATATTCTCAGCATTACCCTTTAAGTGCATACGACTTGGGACTTCATACGAAGCCAGGCGTATTTCACACATGCCGAGTGCGAAAAGATCAGTAGAAGTTTCCCTTACATGCAGGGATACATGCAGTAAACAAGTGAGCAAAGTTGGACCCATTCGCATCTGGAATGTACACAATGTCTGATGACTTTGAATATGACTCGATTCGGGTGTAATTCTGGTATTGTATTTTAGAGAGAGGTTGCTAACCCCAACACTATTGACTTTTAGTCAAATATTTCATATGTATAATATATATATATATGAATAATATATATATACATATATATGTATATATATATATATATATATATATATATATATATATATATATATATATATATATATATATATATATATATATATATATATATATATATATATATATACGTATATATATATATATATATATACATATATATATATATATATATATATATATATATATATATATATATATATATATATATATATATATATATATATATATATATATATATGATTTAGCCCCTCGCAATTTAATTCCATACATTGGTTCAGTTTGCCGTTCTAGCGTTGGGTTGGCCCCATGGCTGAGCGATCCAACAGGCTGCGCGCTTTCTTTCCGTGACTATCCAATGGATAATCACGATTTTAGCCTAGATTGAGAATTGCAATAAACAAAAGTTCAGAGTGTGGTCTCTGCAGAGGCTAATGATCGTCATTCTTTGGTTCATTGTTCTTCCTTCGGCTTTCATAGATGATTTGAAACACAGCATGATGATTTTAAGAGCTCATAATATTTGCCTTGTTTTTAATTTAAAAATTTTAATTTTAATTTTAAGTGATAGAATTTTATTATGATTTTTTCAACTCACCTTAAAAGCTTGAAAGCGACATATGGGGATCCTTACGTGTATGTTGGCTTAGTTAGGTATAAATATACGTTTGTTATAAGGACCTAATATGTTGATAACATATCGTACTTATATGAAATAGAAAAAGGTAAAAAAAAGCATCTATTTCCTGGAGTCAAGTTAGTGCGGCATCGTCAGAAATGACCATCAGTTCCACATAACTCTATGACTGGCCAGTGGGTGTCCTTTGATATACTGATCAAACTGAATACTTACACCCACAGGCAAGACTGGTATGTAACATAGTCCCTTTATGTGAATACGAGTAGAATAACGTGGTTAATGCCAAACTTTCTCCGAGGGGCATTGCTAATGAAGTAAGAGGACTGCGGTATCAATATAACGGTACACGTTAGCAGTTATAGCTCACGCACTGCTGGATGAAAGGCAACACCATACATGTACTAACAACGTAGGGTGATTTTTCACTAAAATATCGACATGATGTATTACTGAAGAATAAGGGAACTTATTTCAAATAATCATATTTTCACCAAGGGCCATTACTTTCATTCACCTTCCCCTATGATCGTTGAAACAATGAAGTCTGGCTTTTGTGGTGACAGGTATCTGAGGAATATATATTTAGGATTTTTGAATTAGAAAGTCTCCGTCGAGTACTTCATTTCGTCACGGTATTTTATTGAAGTTATTTTCTGAAGTATTTTAGCTTCCAAATGGCAACTATTATAGGAAGTGTAATCATCAATGGAGCATCCAATATCAGTTTATCCGCAAAATCAAAAGAAAATCACACCCAACGCCTCCGATTGGAACTCGAATCATGAATGGATCTTTCATTATAAGTTTGTACACAATGCCGACTGTGCCGAAAGCAAATCACACCGGCATTAATACACTGAAGCATTGTGCCTTTGCGATTACTGTACAATACCGACTACCGGTAAGCGTTACTGTATGGCAGTTTCCTTTGATACCTGCTGTTCATTATCACATGTGCTGATGCCACTATGCTATCAATAAATGCCCCATCTATTATTCATCTACTGTTTCGCCAACTACTTCGCCCATTGTTTCATTCATGGAAAATCCCATTTTATCGATTCTTCGACGATGATACCTTTTTGGTAGCTGCATATATTGTGGGATGTGTCAACACTGACAGCTCAAGCATTGCACGGTTTTAGCCCTCTTCAATAATGCATAGGTATCAGCGCAGCGTGCAAATGGAGATATCGTGTCAAACAGGTAGTTGGATATTTACCCCCCACGCCGCAGTCCAGGCACGCGAAACTTAGATTATGCCATATATAGGGGGCGCCACGCAACGCTTGCTCGAAATTAGTAACACAGTGGAAAACAGGCAAAGGCAAAAGTGTTATTAAAAGGTATTCACATCCAATATGCCATTACACACAATGTACAAGATACAACGGGGACTGGGAAATTAAGTTCATAATAGGGGTTGTTCATATCTCTGACGTGTTCAAAATGAACGTTTTCACTGTATATCTAAGTGGCTTTCAATGACTCGTTGTTAGTCATTGTTCCTCTGCTGCGTACTTCAGTCCCCCCCCCCCCCCCATCATTAGTGACGATGAACAATACAGAAAATCCAATACTGTAAGGTATAGATAATGGGGTAGGCGCTATGGGAATTTGGAATAAAAGTGCAATCATTGGTATATTTAACAATAACTCTTGACAGAGCGAACAGACCGATATAAACGCCTACATATTTCACCATTGCAGCGATCCTACAGCACTTGCACGAGTAGGCGGTCCAAATGGGACCCAAAGGTAATAAAGTGAATCGCTTTGCGGAAAAATGTGTAGTGGGATTTGCTTCCATAAAATGGGATGATTGCATCTATTTCAAGTTACCTTTAGTAGTGCATGTCGTTTGAAGGTGTCCTATATTTTATTGACACTGGTGTCACAGCTTATAAATAATACCTATACAATTAGTGTAGTCTTTGAAATATGTGAACAATTACATGAACAAAACAATTATTACTATTAAGTGAACATCATAAGCAAATAAATCCATTGTTTTAATGAGGAAGGTTTATATATTTCCTATTTTAGGTAAAGAATGGTATACTACATGTATATACATTGTACGTCCAGGTAGCATTTGTGCTGGTAACATGTAACATTTCAAAAGGAGCCTCACGCATAATTTGAAAACTTATCTTATGGAAGAATCTTATGGAACCTTGGCATCAAGAAATTTGCCACATTTGTTATGCACGCCATAAATCGACCATACATCACCTAGCCACGTGCACGATGGCGTCTTGGTCAATACTGACCACTTCATTTCTGCAGTGGCCAATACACGGTCCATTATTCCAGTGGCCATTCTTTTTGACAAAAGTATCTTTTGGCATTTTCATGAAAAATGTTCATCAGAACCAAATCAGCAACTCTTCTCGAAATATATTTTACATTTTTTTTCGCATGTTAATTCAATTCAGCATAGCATGCAGTAATCATCATTCAATGAGAACTCATGGCAGGAATGGGTTAACCGAATACTCATAAGTTCAATAACTAGACGCGAGGTTCCGGAACCCGCCGATAGGCGGCTTCAAACACGTCGAATGCCTTTGTGAAACACCTTGGATTCTTTCATTAGAGAAAACTTGGTTCTTCCAGTTATGTATGATAGCGTCCACTCTGTTTTGGTCAAACAGCATGGATAGATTCAATGGACCAATTGTACTAAGAATACACTTTTAGGAAATTAAATAACCTTTTTTAAATCAGTGAAATTAGCGATTTTACAGTTTTGATGACGTCACAAGTAATTGGAAGCTAATTATAATACGCGACGGTGGCGACGCGTAGCGGCGTTCATTTACACTACATACCTGTAGTGTAAATGAACGCCGAACACGAACACGTTACAGTCAACCTCCCCCCCCCCCCTTACTACACCCATTCTACTGCCGACACATGGCATCCAACCCTAGTTCCGAAAAACTCTGGGTCAATTCAATTTCGACGAAAAGCTTATACGATTTATGTTAAGTATGCGCCACTTTTGTACCTTGTCGAGTTGGGACTTAAGCTTGAATACTTATACCGTTTCGGTAATGAGCTTAAATCTGTGTGGGGTGGTTTACAATATCCCCGCCTCTCGGAATGAAATCGTACCCCACTGGAGGTACTTGTAGAAAAAAGCACAAACCCTTTTTGATTATTGTAAGTGCTGTTAGATAATCATTATGCATATAAGCTCTTTTTCTGTATAACCGTACTTGGGGGGGTTTCCTTTTTACTGAGATGTGTGCCATGGCTGAATGGTCATACATGCGTGTGTAAACATAACAAAAGGTCGACATTTACATGTATATGAACAGAATGTACGTAGTGAGGTCAAACAGGTATAACAAAAAAACTCCTTTCTGTGGACCTCTGTTTAAGTAGAATCTAACGAGGCCCAACACCATAACAACTGTATTAAGCACAGGCATTCTTATTCTCAGTAATATCGGATATAAATTGGCATTTTCAACCTTTTCGTGTATTTCTTGCCTATTTTCTCGCGAAATGGCATGATAGTTATCAAAACCATAAACCTGTGAACAACAATTTCCAAGCCCGATAATTTTTAGGGCAGTGAAACCTTCTTAACTCCATGTCGGCCATCAAATAGTAAAATGATGTACATTTTATTACACAACCAAGAATATTTGGATTTGGGTTAGGAACTGCAGCGTATTTCTTGGACTAAAGTGCGGCCCTCATATCTGAGTGGTCTAGTGCATTGCTTGACGCTTGGCAACCTTTCGCAATGTGGCATCTCTGAACAAAGTACAGGGTTCGACTCTCAAATGCAAAAAGAAACTTGCCACTGACTTAGTGTTAGTCGTTGCTTTACCTAGAGATCCAGAAGAGGCAAAAGAGGGGACGATGTCAAGAACCCATTCCATTTCCTTGCTATTGCCATATTTGCAATAGATGCATAGAACAAATATTGTCATTTGTGAAATGCTTGTATGCAATATGTAGTGACTTGTATGGAGAGTACTTATTCACAGTAATTAATTGCTGGATCTTAATGACTGTTTTGCCAGCAGCGGTCTAAATGGGCCTCATTACAAGCTTCGCTTACTAAATCTGAAATCAATGTCTTCCATGTGTGCACTTGTTCACATTTTGACACAGGCAGATTTTCTTGCAGAAATTTCGAAATTTCTCCATTACATATTTAGAAAGTGTTCCACGTTCACATGTATCGACATATGCAAACCACTACCAGCTTTTTATCATCACAGCATGGTATAGAAATGAAGGTCTGCCTTGATTGCCGAGTGGTCTAACTCCTAGGGTATTGGTGCAGCCTTATGAAGGGTAGTCCGGCAGAACGATATACGTCCTTGCTGGCACAGCATTGTGAAATTGAGATGATACTAAATGCCATCACGTTTGGCACATTCGGCGTGTTCTAATTTTTAGGACATTCTGTCCATGTAGGAAATTAAGATTTTAGAATTTCATCTCGCTACTTATTTTGCTTAATTGGTTATGGTAGAGGAAGCCGTGATACCTGGGGAAACCCACTTCATTAATTAGAAATTTTTCCACATGCCTCGAGCAAGATTCAAAGCCGTGCAGTGGTGAAAGGCATCAAATAGTCAGTGGAAATTCTTAGACACATCGCACACGTAGGCAGACATCTTTTGTAGGCAGTTTCAACAGGGATTTGAAAGGGTTATTGTTTTAAAACAAATTCATTTTTGTAATATCAACATATAAATGATTCGAATTTTCAAATTGTAAAAAATGTTTGCCGATACAAACTTTCGTTCAGATTACGTAAACATTTGCTATGTCATGAAATGATGCAACTAACGACCCTTATGTGTGCGTATTATGTATTGAACATTAAGTCGGTTGTGAATACTACATTCATTAGAGAGCATGGCAAAGAGCCTCGTATCACAAGATCTAGTGCGCGCCCCATCTGGGACAGCTTCGTGGAATTGGACAAAGGACCTTGCATTATAATACGGTCTCCAAAGTATAACTTGTACATGACATGTCCTAGGCGTATTTCCAATATAGATTAATTTATCCTTGACGCTTTCCTCTCCAAACTAGGCGACAATGTCTTACCATTTCAGTCATATGTTTGTGACGAAAGTATCGTTTGGAGATTGCTTAAATGAGAAATGCTATCTGCATCATAAGTGGAAAATATTCATTGTTTTCTGATTTACGTGCACATGACTCTAAAGACGACATAGTATCACGGCAGCATCAGAGCCTGATGAGATGCACTCGTTTGCATCTGGAATGCACCCATGGTCTGACAACTTCCAAATAAGGTCATAGATAAGTTCAGTATTTAGAAAACACATGAACAACAACTTTTATTCATATGATATTCAAAATCTTGTCTCGATGTCTATATATTTTCCTATTTGTCAGACTTTCAAGGTGTGGCTAAAGCCCCTAACCCTAATCCTAGGCGAACAATATGTCGGGGCATGAGGGGAACTATTTTACTGGACCGAAGCACTAGGGGTCTTATGTAATCTGTTCGGCGTAAGGGGTACGGATTACTCTTTGTCCCATACGTACTAAAATTGAAACACTTTAGGGCATGCAACAATGCAAGTCGTTATAATGATTTACCTTTGTAGTCTTGGAGTTGCTCAGGTGCAGCGCGGCATGCTGCTAGCTAACGATTTGTTTACTAAACAAACCGAGCGTGACGTCACCTGATCCTGCCTGGGAAGCCACTCAGTGCCTTTCGGTGAATTATGTATGCAAACCTAGGGAAGACGATGAACCTGCTATAAATAAATAAGAACCACCATTCAAACATCATTAAATTACTTTAAACGGGACGTTTTGTTATACCGTTCAACTACGAATATGCTTTTGGTGACATACATGTAGCTTTATGCATAATGTTTGTCCTTTTCCCGATAAAATACATTTTCTCCCCTCACGGATTTCGAAAATAAGCAAAATGGCAATTCCTTTATCACTTTTGCCTATCTATTATATCCATGACCTTTCTATGAAGAAAGGGCTAATAAGAGAGGGTATTTCTATTTTTCTATTTTCTATTTTGAAAAGAAACGTCTTTTAAGCTCGTGGTTGACAACGCCAAAATATACAACTTTTGGTTTGCTCATATTTGAACTTTCCCCTATTAAGATTTCGCTTTTTTTCTTTCCAGTTGCCGCGCTGGTGGTTTTGATGAAAGGTGCCAGATCAGGTAAGTGGGCAATTGACACTGTTCACGTTTTGGTTCGATAAGATAAGATGATGACACACTAACGTACACAGATAACAAAGCATAAACAACGTCATCAATACCACAACCAACACCATTGCCATCATCATCGTCAAAGTTCTTTTCGTCGTTGTAATTAACATCATCACAACAACCATGACAACAACAATAATAATTCCAGTAGAAAAAACCTGTAAAATAGATATCAAGTTGTACTGGAACTACATCATCTTAATACCTAATGAAATAAATCTGGAACTGGCAAATTTATCTTGTGAATGTACTTTGTCATGCAGATTTCAACAATAACCCGTATGTTCCGTGCTTCATTTCATGTATTACGTAATTTCAATGAGGGATTATTGCAAATAGGGTTAATCAGTTTAACTAGGCATTGTGTTGTCGTATGAATAGGTCTATTAGTTACGGACGATAAAGCTCTATCCAGTTGCTGACAGGTACAGCTCAGGGTCATTTATTGTAAGAAAATGCTAGTAGCCGGGCTACACGTGTTTAACCATTTAAAGATTGTTTGTAACTGAGAGTGATACTAGAATGTTCTAGTAAGGCTTGTCATGCTTAACGTACTCTGATGTAAAATGAATTGCAATATCAAAATGCATTTTCTTGATATAGGGTTTTTTCTTTCTTTCTTTCTTAAAATATTCATTTTGGCAACTCGCATATTTGAGTTCGTGGGGGACTGATACCATATGGTGTATATATTGTGAATGATATGGTGTAAGTCAAAATAAAGCAAAATGTTTCTGTCGTTCTATACCATGGACAGCCCCTGTAAAACCGTCACATTTTATAGATATTTACTTTATCCTATGATACCGATCGATCCCTGTAATTTAAAGGTCATTGATCAGATGTTGGGATCCAATTATCATACTATTATCCTTGCAATCATAAAATTGTTAATAACCGTTATTATGTAAGCCATAATCAAGAAGGAATCAAGGACAACGATTTACGAGACTGTAATATAAATAGCAGTGTGCTATGACTTGCCATGATTCCTCGTTTCGGAAAAGCAAACTGCTGTATTAATTTCTGATAATTACTTTCAATCTATATAAACCTCTCTCCAAACTTTCCCCTGGATACCCATTTCCCATTGTATCAACAACCTTGGCTACGTCGTAGAAGGCTACGTAACATGTGTGACCTGCCTCTATTGACGTAGCCATATTTTTTACCAAGAAAAGCAGCGTGGTTTCATGAGAGTCCTTTTTGTAACTATACTGTAGATCGGAGATAATATCATTCTCCTTCCACCATCCTTTCAGCATATCTTATATTAGAATCTCATATATTTTGTTAAAATAGAGAGAAGTGTTATACCCCTAGTTGTTGGGGTCAAGTGTACAGATGTGTGATCTTTGCAAAGGGGCACCTGCACACCGGTCCTGCCACATGGAGGGATATATATATATATATATATATATATATATATATATATATATATATATATATATATATATTATATATATATATATATATATATATATATATATATATATATATATATATATAGTATAGTATAGTATAGTATTTATTGACTATATACGTAGATATAAAAAATACATCATATACAAAAGACATAGTACAAATAATGCAATAAATACAATTTGGGAAACTTGCTTGGTAAATTCACATAGGTTTCCAACATAAGTTTATATACAAATTACCAGAGGGTTGTCCATAGTGTAGCTTCGGTCATGCCATAAAGGCTCTTAAGGTGGAGCAGTACTGTCCGGCACCCTTAAGGTTACCCGACACCTACTCTATTGGAAATTGCCTTCCTGTACATCCTGTTGATATAATCACAGGATGTTATCCAGAAACGGATCATTTCATTTATATCTAACTCAGGGATAACCCTCCCTAGTAAATAGTAGGGTATATGTTTTACCTCTACACGGAAGATTCTTCGGACATTGGGACATTCATTATAGATCTTTTCATACATTTCTTTCCTTTCCTCATGGTAATATGGGCATTGATTGAGAATATGAATAATATCTTCCACACAAAACATATCACAAAATTCACAGACTCTGTTACTCAGATGTAGTCCTTTCAACCTAACATCGTCTCGTTTTAACCTGCTAGTATGACACACTATTCTGCCCATAACTTCGCACATTTTCATCAGGCTGTGGTCCATATCAGATAAACTCCACCATGTTAGGTATCGGGTGTCCCCCATGGTTGAGATCAATAAATCATTATCCTTCAATACAATATTTGCGGCTCTCCAGTTTGTGTTCTCGAGTAACCATGATCTCTCCCAAACTAATTTGGACCAACCCTTCTTTGACAAGATTTTTGACCCGTTGAGGGTCATATCTTTAATCACCTCAAAAAGTCCATACATAATAGCGATGTTAAAAATATCAAATACCGGACTTCTATGTACATTTTCTCTGCATCGTTCTTTGTCTTTAATATACATTTGCATCCTATAAGTTAAGATGCGCCTTAAAGCACAAACTTGGTCCATCTTTAAGATAGTCAAAATAAAGAGTAGTTTCTTAACATTGATATATGAGGTCAACTTTAACCACCCGAGTCCATAGAAGCTGCTTGAGTTTGGGGCTCTAAAAGGAAAGCGTTGTACCCGTCTACCAGCGTGTCTTTGAAACGATAACAGCATTTCATTATCATTGTCAGAACAAACCCAAACTTCACTTCCGAAAGTAGTCGTAGGTACTACAACCTGCCAAAAAATAGTGCTACATGTCCCCATGTTTAGACCATTCTTCCTTATGCCAAGCCCAGTTGAGGCGTTTAAGGTTTTACGACCCTTCGATATTTTTTCCTCAACTCTTTCTGATGAAGAAGCAAAAATATTCATTTTCACTCCAACATGGTCGTACGATTCTTTCTCTTTAACCTTCTCACTGCCCAACCTGAAAACTCTGTGCTTACTATTCCTATCATGTGTTTTACGGTCCTCACCAAAAACTAAAACAGCCGACTTAGCCGCGTTAAAGCTGAAGCGCCACCTATTTCCGTACCTGTTTACTATTTCATGCACTCTGTCTGTTTTATTTTTGGACGTTGTGGCCGTCGCTAAATCATCAGCGTAGCTCGCAGGACTACTGCTGACATTCCCTATAACACAACATAGCTTAGATAATTCCAGCTCATTCAATAATTCATTAATAAAAACGAGATATTTAGTCAACGAGAGAATCCCGCCCTGATGGATCCCGCATGACATTGGGTACCACTCCGAAAAGCTCCCTGCCACACGGGCTCTGCAGCAAAAGTCTTTATAAGTGCGATACATTAATCTCCATAATCTACCTTTAATTCCTATCTTGTAAAGTTTATAAAAAAGGCCATTAATCCAGACAGTATCGAACGCCTTGGAGACATCAAAATAGGAAACAAAGACTTTCCTATTGTTCTCCAAGGCGCTCGCCACTGTCTCTTGTAAAAGAAGAGAAGTGTGTACACAGGATTGACCTTTTTTACAGGCACCCTGTAGCTGCGACACAACGTTATTCCCTGTCCACCAGGTCTCAAGTCTATTCCATATTACTAATTCATAAATCTTACTTAAAGTACTCAGAAGGGTAATACCCCTATAATTATTAGTGTCCGTACTGCACAGATTCTTCCCTTTGAAGAGGGGAATCTGTGTACCACGTCTAAAATTAGTAGGGATATATTCAAGTTTAATGATCATATTAAATATTACAGTGATTGTGATAATCAATATAGCACCACCATACTTAATATGTTCCGCGCTTATGTTGTCAAAACCACAGGCTTTATTTTTCTTTAACTTATCCACTGCTTTCTGAACTTCGGAGGTGCTAATGGGGGTATTGGTAAAAGCACACCCATCTGTCATGCTGTTTAACCTATCCACTTCTGCATTGATAAAGTTAAAATGCTCGCTATCATACTTCACATCATCCTTGGGCGTACTTAGAGCTGCAAAGTGCACTCTCCATACATTTAAGATCTCATCTAGCTCGTAGACCACTTTTTCATTTTTGTTCTTAATTGCAAGAACAGTGCTCCCCGCAGGGCTCCTGCATTTCTTTAAATGACGCCAGAATACCGTCTTGTCGACAGAGCAACTCTCGATGGCGTCCATCATTTGCTTGTTCTCATACTCCCTACTGACCCTCTTCATGGCACTCGCAAAGTCTTTCTTAGCACGTTTATGCTCTTTCAAAATAATAGAGTTCGGATCCCTGGGTCTCCCGTTTGCCACCCAACACCTGAACTTTTCTATCTTAATATCTTTAAGTTTTTTCAAATCGGCATTCCAGTAGGGCTTTAGATTAGGCCTATAACGGGAGCATGGGATAGACTGGCTAGCCTTGGACAGAATGCGGACTATTTCATCGATGGCCATATCAATGTCACGTGTAGTCTTGATGCTTCCACTAAAGGTGAGTACATCCTGCATGTTTCTATCGACCACATCAGTGTAGTCAGATTTTAAGATATCACGTGAGACCTTATCCCATTTTGGGATTTTTACGTGGTTGGCTTTCACCGTGGTTGGAAGCAGAGTACCAACGTCAATAGTCATAGTTACAGGTAAGTGGTCAGAGCAATTCAAAACATTCTCGTCCAAAACTTTACAGTCTATAACCTGGCCTACTATTTCAGTTGGGACAGTAAGATAGTCTATAGTAGAGGAACCCGTTGGACCTATAAATGTATTCACCGGGCCCTTACACTGTTTATGTAAGTTTACTGGAGTGAGGTTGAACCTTTCCAAAAATTCATAGAATAACCTGCCTCTATGAGTGGGATTCTTAATACCACGTGGTCCTCCCAAAAAACCCAAATCTGCGTTTGCATCACCACAGATGATCGTTTTAGACCCTAGTTCTCTGGTATTAACAAACTCACTCAGATCATCAAGGACCGCTGCAAAACTTTCTGGACATCCCTGTGCAGGTAGGTAAATTGAAATTATATTAATTATCAGATTATTACGGGTCTGAATCCTTATGCCGCACATCCTGTCGTGCGTGACATCGCTAATCTGGGATACCCCTCCTAGATCCTTGCTCCATAGTAAGGCTACGCCTCCCTGCCCCCGCTTAACTCCGTAGTTATCCGCAGTGGCGAACTTGCTTGACCTCGCACAGTACGAGAATCTATCTGACACCTCCTCGAAAAGTTTAAGTTTGTTGTCATGGAGTCAATGCTCAGAAATCGCTACGATATCATTGTCTACACATAATTCTCTAAGGTAAGGAACAGCGCTGTTATAGCCCCTAGTGTTCCAGCAGGCAATTTTTAGCGTGCAGGGTTTACCTTTCATGTAGTTCTGTGTTATGAGAGCATTCCCTTCCTATATGCCTGTAATAGTTAGAATAGACGTGATTTTGCATTACAGGGTATTTACTATAATTATCGTTCCTAACTCTCACGATCCACCTTAAGAGCTCATCACGTGAGACGCGCCTTTGTGAGCACATGGAGTACGGCGCAAGACAGTGTATAGACGATAAAATAATACCAACCTTTCTACTCATGACAATCGTGTGTAAAAAACAGTATTGCATAAATATGTAAAGCATTGATGATATTTCATTATAACTTATATATGTATATATATATATATATATATATATATATATATATATATATATATATATATATATATATATATATGTATACACCCTTATTCTAGGACGTAGTTATAAAGATGCACTAGCAGGTCTAGAATAGTCTCACCAGCTGGTAACATCATCGTAGCCAGGATCCCTTTCCCTGTATAGTGCTTTAATCATTTAATGCGCACTCAAGTTCAACACGAGAGAAATGATGGTCTAAGAAGTTGTCATCTCCGCATCTACCACTATTGTACTGTCTGGTTCTCTCACTAACATCTACAAAATTTGCAATATCGTATGAATCAGACATTTTTGGCGTTCCAAGTTTTTCAAAATGGCACAGTGGCAAAATTGCTGGCGTGAGTGCTGGGAGGCATGGGGTCCAGAGTTCAATGCCATGCCGGGACGAGTAGGGGTTCGATTCCTCAATAAACTGGGACAACCACCGAAAACCTACACTTCTTACTCTTTGTTGACTGTCACCCATTTACAGGGAGTGGTTACTTTGAGCGTTTCATATGCATTTGATTTCATCATTCATGCTATCTGTGTCGTCTGCATATACAAAAAAGCTCTCCTTCTTATATGTCTGAGCCAACCTTTAAAAAAGGGGTGGCGAACCCTTAAAAACTTTTTTTTTCAAAATGTGCCTTCCAGACTTGAAGTACATCTTCGATCTCGTGCACACCAGTATCATCATCCCTATAATGCCTGTTGTGGAAGAGCTATTCGGTATTCGAGACATTCTTAATAACCTCGAAAACCCGTTCCTATCTATTTCGGCTAGTTTAATCGCATTTGAAATTTCGTTATTTTCATTTTCCCTACCTATGGCTGCTAATCTTTTGCTAAAACTGAGTTGATGAGTTTGTAGTTTTTAAAGAGGGGGGTCATCAATTTCTCTTGGCCCACCAGCACTCACCCAACATCTATACGCCTTAATCTTAACGCTCTTCAGTGTATTCATTTCCACATTCCAAAAAAAACTTTAAAGTACTTGGGTATTAGCCAGAAGAGTATATTCATGATATACTTGATATATATATATATATATATAAATATATATATATATATATATATATATATATATATATATATATATATATATATATATATATATATATATATATATATATATATATAAACTTATATTTTAATATAAATTTGAATTTTGGAGAAAAGGAGGCACCTGCTTTGCAATATTGCTAAAGGATCACATATGTAGTAGAAGTAGAATAACGAGAAGCACACTGGAGTAGTAATACTCATAAAATGGTGGTCAATACTGCACATAGTACAGTATATGTGTGTAGGAGTAGGAATGGACAGGTACCTCACCATCATACGAATCTCATTTAATATGATATGTCTTTCTATATGTTTATATTTATACATTTGTAATTTGAGTAAAGACGGATTCTACTATCCATTTGAGAAGGAATATCGCATATGATAAAGTAAGCATACCATTCGAGAGATTCATTAGAATAAGATAGATTATCATCTGATGTTATTTCACTCGTGTAATACTATATGCGAAAACGAGAGAATGCGCGGACAACTATAGTACCGGTATATATGAGCTTTTTCTCATCAACTGATGGATCATGTAACATACTGGAATATATGTGTGGGCATAGCAGAAACTATGAGTGGGTGGTCATCGAGCCGGGACTCTATACATCGCAGCAAGCACAAGGGTAACCAGTCGAACATGATTACTGAAATATACAATATAGGGAGGGCAGAAAAACAAGCCAAACAGTGCAGTAGAACTGTTCTTATAATGTAGATGTGTGCTGTATTAGTCATGTTTGAAATCATTGTGAATACCTAGGAGTTTACTCTGCGCCTTTATCTTCATCGTCACCATACCGATAAACAAAATCAATAAACATACAATACAATACAATACAATACAATACAAAGTTTAAAACGAATTCTCACACAGACATTTGTTGGTGAAGACATTTATTTAATGAAACGTCACTGAAAAATGCAAAATCGAGCTCATTCTATATACTGTCCTCAACGTCTATAGTCAGGAAGCCAAACTGAAAAAAGGGCCTTAAATTTTGAGTTGGCGGCACCCTAGAGGGTAAAAGCAATGGACCATTCCAACATTTAGTAGTATAGTATGCTTTATTGACTGTACTTAAAAGTACAAAATTCACACGGTATACAATATCTTTAGCAACTAAACAAACAGAAAAACATATTTACATAACCGAACTTAAACAAGTAGATACATACAAACAGGACTCACGGAGTATTAACTGATAAGAACACAAAAATAACTAGATCACAAAACGTATATGTATAAACTGAAAAGAGACAAACATTATATGTCGGGGAGGTCTCGTCTTGCCAAACTTTACTCTAAAAAGCCCTAAACCAGAGATTTACTCGTGTAAAGGGGCCTTTTGACAGGATGACAAAAAGAGTGATCTCAAACTACATAATGGTTGTCTTCTCACTTACAATTACATTCAGAGGGAATCTTAAATAGTACAATCCTCCAGTACTAAAAAACACCTGTCTGCCCGACTGAAAAAGTGACGGTATGAGGTCATTTGAAGGTCAAGCTTTTCCCCCAATATATGTACTCAGATTATGTCAGACAAGTCCCAAATGTCTTAGCTTCCTTCTGCTCTACCGGTACAAAAATTGACTAAAAGTATGTTTATTAAAGAAATGCCTTTCTTTACAGCTATTTGACCCCTATTTGACCTTGAGATAACCTTGAATGTCAAACAAAGTAGAAATCAGATTATTACAAGATCGATATCAATAGTCCAATACAGTACCACAAAAAGAAGAATATATGTAATTGCTATAAAACATTAAACACTTAGTACTTTTACTCAGTAAAAAGCCCATTTTCAACCCCTTGGTGACCCTAAGATTACCGTGAATATCATACAAAATAGAAATCAGACTACTACAAGATCAATATCAATAGTCCAATACCATTAGAAAGGAGAATGCATATGATTACCATAAAAAAAATTAAAAATTAGTTCTATTACTCAGAAAAAGACCATTTTTTCTCTTTTTGACCTTGAGATGACCTTGAATATCACCCAAAAACAGAACTCAAATGACTGCAAGATCCATTCCAATAGTACAATACCAAAAGAAGAAGAATGCATGTGATTACCCTAAAACATTACCCTCTACCCTAAAAACTTAGTACTTATACTCAAAAGAGAGTCCATTTTTCAACGTGTACCTATTGTGGACCTTGAAATCTACCATAAGAGAAATCAGACTACTTCAAGATCAATACCAGTAGTTAAATACCAAAAAAATGAAGAATGCACATGATTGTCCTAGAAATAGGTTAGAATTTTTTTACTTTTACTCAGAAAAAGCCAATTTTTCAATTATTTGACCTCTATTTGACCTTGAGATGACCTTGAATATCACACAAATAAAAGAATTCAATTACCACAAGGTCAATATTGATATTGATATACATAATAAAATAAAAATGTCTGTGATTGCAGCAAAGAAACATTGAATCTAAGTATATATACTGAGAAAAGGGCCTATTTTTAAGAGTTTGACCTTCAAATGACCTCTAAAATCATATATCGTCACTTTTTCAGTCGGACAGACAGGTCTTTTTTAATACTAAATGTTGGAAGGGTCCATTGCTTTTACTCTCTCGGGTGCCACGGAATTTAAGAATTTGGGGTTTGGCTCCCTGACCAACTGTGCCGACGACGGTATCTTTAATCCCATGGTAACCACAATGCGTACGTTGTGTATTGTATAGGGCGATAACGCATTGATGGTTTTGGATCATTTGCGATAAAACTTGTTCCTTATTGAAGTTTCAGCTGTTCGTCAAAGATTTTTCAGTATTCTGCTCTGTGAACATGCTTTTGGTCTTCTACTGAGGTCAGAGTACCAGATAGAGTGCACATACGTTCTAAATGGGTTAGAGAAATACCAGTCAACTTTGACGTTTTCTGGAAGGACCTCATTAAAGAGCCCATAAGGAGCGCTATAATGGAATGTCCATGGGTGCGGATGTCTATAAATCATTCACGTGTAGCAATTGTCGGAAATCCACGACAACTCCAGATGTACTGACCAGTCGGAATCATTATCCAGGGGCTGGAATATATGTAGCTGTGGCTTTCCAATACATCACCTGACTCTACTCGGTTTGCAGTCAGTCGGGCGTCGCTCTTGATGTAATTTCTGTCGAGTAAAAGTATTTATGCACGTGACTTTCAATACTCTATCTGAAATATCCTAAATATACACGAAAGAGAAATATGCAAAGACGTTAACTTTCCTTACGAAATTAGTGATTCAGAATTGACGGACATTACGGACTTTGGAGAAGCCACAGAAGCATCATTATCTTTGCAGCGTATACACTCAGAATGTACACTAATAACACCTTATTTACTGCTCCTGTCAGGGGCAGTCATTATCATTTTTGCCAAAAAAAAAAGAATATACTAAAATTGAATATGTTTTGAGCTTGTTTTTATTGACTTGATGTTGACAGGATGGGGTCAGAACTGTTCTCAATGTTTAACTTAGTGACGTTATTTTCCTGCAACCATGAACTGCTTTGTAGCTCTTTTAGTTGACAAATTATTCATTTAACCGTAAATTCTAAATGAATTGTCTTATGTTATACCGACAAAGTCTCGAAAACAATCACTGGTGTCTGCCATTTTGATTAACGGATCTGTCTGTTTCACCTGAGACTTCCACTACTAAGTGGGAACGATATAAACCAACGACTAGAGGGCATCAATAAATGTCGCCCTAGGGCCGAGGGCCAATGTTAAACAGTGGAAGAAGTGACATCAGAAAATAACATCCAATCACATGATCCGAATGGAGCATTCTCATTGGAGAAACGTTTGAAGCAATGCTAGAACGTGCTGCTGTATGTAATTAAGATACCAGGACAGTTTCCAACCAAATTGTTGAAACCAGATCGATATATCGCCAAAAAAGTGATTTCGTCTGGCACCATGCATTTGTCAGATAGCATACCATCTTACTGACTACATAATTTCACCTTCCATACTGTAGTTAAGGTCGGTTTGGTTTCATGGGTATCGACTGAAGCTAATCCAAAGCTCTTCATTATCTAGTGTATGTGTTATGAAGACAACCAACTTTAAACGTTAAAATTGACAATTAACTTGAAAGATATAAGTACAAATGTTATCCATTTCACACCTGTAAATGCCTATTTCAACGTCTTCAACCTTATTAGTAGCTGCTGAATTTGCTCTGTAGTAGTTCGTGCATGCATGTGAAGTCCCAGTTAGCACATTGCAAATAGCAGCAGGCCTTCTATTGGATAACTGAACGTGTTGGTTTGAACCTATAACATATGCCTGTATTTTCTTTTGTAGAATGCGGTGGATACAAGGATTCCGATGTTGCGACATCAGGGAATATTACATCGCCTAACTTTCCATCACTGTATCCAAACTACGCCAACTGCATCTGGTTATTGAAAGCCCCGGATCATTATGTGGTGTCCCTGGAGATCGGGCCGGTCAAGGGACAGAACAAGGAAGGCGCGTGTGTGGACTACGTGGAGGTAAAATAAAACTATTTCAAAATACCATCATCGTAATGTTTCCAACATTGGTAGTGTAAAGCGGATCAAAATGCCTTTTTATAAATCATTCATATGTCATTATAAAAGTATTTATTGCCATCATTTTTTATTACCGCGTACAGTCAATAAGCATAACATACAGTACTACAATATTGTACCAGTAGAGTGTTATATGGCTGCTCTTGTCACTAATGTATTATACATAGTCAATCATTTAGTGCTCATGTAGAATTTTAGGCAGACGTAGAGGAGATGCTTCGATAACTGAGCGGCTTCATGTATTGTACACACACTGTTCAAAACTACACAAGGTCCTGGATTCGAATCCTGCTGAAACAAATGGGACGTGGCCAGTGACTCAGTGAGGCTGGTAGACTCCCCGGTTAGGTCTCTTTCCATGACTAGCTAGTTATGATGTAGCTTCAAATGGTACAAAAGATGACATAAAACAAAATACCACTCCTTTCCGTCCTATATTTATATAGTATATATTATATCACATCTAAGTAATTTGGGCTTTAGATTGATTAACACGTATATATAAACAGCAGTATGGCCCTGAACTTGTTCTTTCTCCAAAACATTCCTAAAGCAACAGCGCATTGAAATACGATTATACGAGTACTAGTATTATAAATTCAAACATAACAGCGAATTTCAGCTGTGTTGAATGATTGGACGCCGTAAGCAAATGGCTTTTATTCCAGCAGCAGGGATCGATGCAGAGTGCGGCAGAATGCGGTCTGTGTTTACATAGCACTCTGATGCTATTGACATCACAAAGATGCAAAGTAGAGTCTGCCGCGCTACTGTGGCAAAACAGAGCTGTGTTCGTGTGCCTTTCTGATTCACTGTATCCCGCGAAACATGAGAGTATGTTTCATAGATAGATCAACACAACACATCATCGCCCACGCATTTAGTATTTAACCCATTCATGCCGAGATTTCCTCTTGAAAGGAAACTTCTAGATCTAGGATGCTTTGGAAGTAGAATATCAATAACCACGCATGACGAGTTGGTTGGAGAAGAGACGTTGCTTTGGTTCCCCTTCAAATATTGTTTTATACCTGCTTTGATAAATACATGAATACATCATCTGAATAACTTGAAAGTAACTTGGGAATACAGCACGGGTTCGTTAAGTTCTGGATCTAGTATTGGAAAAAGAGTCTTTAACGTAAGATCGATAGCAGCACAACTTCATACACGTTTATTACAACTACGTAAAATTTGGATTAATCCGATTTTTTGTCATATCCTCCACGTGTGTTAATTCTTTTTAATAAAATTTCTAGATGAACCAAAAGGAAACTCCCTCATTAATAATGATTTGCATTTGGAATTTCGTTTATCGTCACTTTTTCTGTCATATTAAGGCTATTTCCTAACTTGCCAATTATATATAATGGAGGAAATCGGAGTAACGGGGGAACACTACAGTACAACCCCAAGTCACTGGTAACTTTCTCACTTACCCCGAGCTGTATTTCTAAGCCACTTAGAGGTTATGGAAAACGAGCTGATAAGGGCAAAGCCTGCGACAACCAATAATAATAATGATTACTCATTCGTCGTTGTCTATTTGTTTTGTTCTAGGTTCGCGATGGAAGTAGGAGAGCTAACCTACGTTATAAAGAGTGCAATAAAAGCAGTAACACCCTCATCACCTCACCAGGAAGGACTATGTGGATCAGATTCTCCAGCGACGGCTTTGTAGCAAACACTGGCTTCCACGCTCGATGGGCTTTTAAATACCAAGGTATAGCTTTGCCTATTTTATCATTTGATTATGTATAGTTTTCTTTTGTATTTCAATAAAGTCAATATGAAATGTATCTATTATGTATTAGAACACTAAAATAATAATTACGAACTTATAGTTATTGGTTAACTGTTATCTGGTATCTATTAACAATGGCCTTAATGCTCGAAGGGATTTTTAAATACCAAGGTATGCCGGGGATCCGCCATGGACTAGTGGTTACGATGCCTGGCTCCAAGTTAGCAGGGACCGATCTCATATTGACGCTATGGCATTGGACAAACGCTTGACGACTTAACTATTTGATTAAAGTATAAATGATTAAACTTTCGGTAAATTAGTAATTTCATATTTTCTTTCAGTGGCTTTGTTTGTCCAACATATACATATATAAGACTAAACGAATCAAATACATGTACTTCAAACAAATAAACGAAACTAATGTATCAAAAAGAGAAGATAGGACATTTAATTTTCATTTTCATCATCTGTGAAATGATTTATAGACACGGTTGGATTGATAAGAGTGAGGAGAAAATAAAACATTAAAACTCAATCAATTAAATTTCCTTTACACAAATTAATTAAGTCTCGTTTTTTTAATTTTAGCTATCAATTATACAAAGACAATTGATCAGGAACAAGGTAAGATATACTTTCTGGAACCCTTTTTGAATATCTTTCTAAATCTCATTTGAGTTTATATATGATATAATGATCTTATGTTACCAACTATGAGACGTAGCTAGTTTAACTCATGAAATCTATGCTAATCAGGCCAGTTGTACATTTTTTCATTAAAGCTTGTAGATAAGTACAATGTAGGGATTTAGACTTATCTATTTCTTCTGTCAAGTTTTCCATGATATTGCCTGCTGTATACTCTTTCATTCTGATTCATATATTAACTGATTCTGTTTTAATTCTTAGTAAAAGTATACACTAAATTTCATCATTTAATGTTTATTGTTTTGTTTCAGATTGCAATTCGTACTCCTACCAGTGTAGGAATAAGGAGTGCATTAGCTGGTCGTACCGCTGTGATGGCTACAACGACTGTGGTTGTGATGTTGATGGTTGTGATGAGCATGGTTGTCAAGGACTCAATCTAGGTAAGTGGACTATCCAAACATACTGTAAAAGCAGAATTGTTAAAGATCTGTGCCATGTTTATACACCACCTAGGCATAGACATTTTATGTAAGTGAAGTAGCCAAACACATAACGAAACCAGCTGAGACCAGACTCCTTAGGGAACGGATTAACGGAAATGCCATTTACATGTGTTGATACGTGTGATCCAGGCACCTACCTCGTATACAACCTTATACCTATTGTATATATCAGGAAGGATTATTTGGGTGAGATTTCAGAAGCTCTTTTTCTTTAATTATATCATAAAATTACCCTGCTTGTTTGACCAATGTTGAGATGATACCTATGCATAATAGCCGTGTCCAGCGACTCACTGACGTATCATTTTTAATTACAGATTCAGCCGTGGTTGTTGGCATTGGTGTCGGTGTAGGAACAGCAATATTTCTGATACTTTTCTTTGCCGTGCTGGGTATAGAGACTTACAACAATTTCAAGTTCAATAAAAAGGCTCTGGAGACACAGCAGAAGAGTAACAAAAAGCGTTCCTACTACACAGTTAAACCACCGAGCTCTCTGACACTACCGGGGGATGAGGTAAACTCAAAGGAGGACAATGCCTCATGGAAAATGATGGATGTACAGTCAACAGATTTTGAAAAAGAAGAGAGTAACATTTTAAATATTGGGGAGGATAGAACATTGGACAAAACGGCTCTTAAAGAGTCCATTTTAGCATCCATACCCGTATCCGATTCCCGTCGAAGTAGTACCAGTCCGGCTCTTCCACTTATTAAAGAAAAGGCAGAAATGCTGCCCCCTATCCCTTGTATAAAGAGCGGGAAGAGACGAGCACAGAGTGCGGGCGGCCACAGGAGTAGTGATCTCTTGATTGTGAACGTTAGACCGACCACACCGCCGGTCTCCCTCAAACTCGCACCGCGTTTTAACAATAATGCCTCTGGCCCGGACGGTTGGTCAGAAAGCGGACCAGACAGCAACGTCTAGACATTGGATTCTTGGAGGAACTGCATAACATTCCATGTCGACCCAGACTGGGACAGTTCGATGGAGAAGCTGTACAGTGGTGCGATAACTGACAATGGTAAATTGGCTATTCCCAATTGCCATTGTTCATCGGGTTTGACATACCAATAACAATGTCATTACAGAGGCGCTAAGGCATATAGATATGAGGGTCCGTGATGTCTTCCAAGCAGACCAGTTTAACCCAATAACACATAGAGTGAACACATCATCTGACGCACATGGAAAATTTCTATGATAATTCGAGAAAAAATTACTGAAATTTGTCGTAGTAGTTGTAATATGGAACTTCTTGCAAATATATGTCCCTTTTTGGATGTGTTACTTTATTCCAGCAAGAACATATGTGGATTGCAGATGCAAATTGGATACAGCATGCATTAGGAACGATGTCATACAGAGCTAATGCTCTAATTAATGGACTCTGTATCACATGGTAGAAGATGTGTTTGCCTCTACCAGCAAAACATCTTTCACTTTTGTTCATTGACATACCAGTATCGCTAAACTGACGTGCGATTTTAAAAATATTAACTCATGGAGACATGCAAACACGTTTTATGCCACAAGACCAACATTGGCCATTGGTTGCCTCACAAGAACATTCGCGTAAATGTAAATGTATGTTGTTCATCATTGATCGCCACTCACTCATTTGCCAGGAAACATAAGAATCTGCCAATACTAGTATTTGAAGGGGAAGTATTAACAAGAACTGGTCTAATAATTCTTGTTCTATCATTCTATTCCATTTTCAAACAGGCAAATAGATAAGTATCTTTGAACATTAAATCTTTGATGACTATGCCTGGGAGTCATAACATGTTTGTTGTTTGTATGTAATGAACATGTCTTTTAAAGGCATCGTTTGCTTACAATGGCATCTTAAACTTAAAAATCTATTCATATTCATTTAAAATATACCCCACAATAAGAATCACCAGTACTGCCGCCGATGTAAGTGACGCAAAAGTGGCAAAAAGTGTAATTCGCAAACGGATGTGCCACTTTGGCGCCACCTATATCAACGGCAGTACTGGTGACCCCCCCCCCCCCCTCCCGTTTATTTTAGATGTTCAAAGGGGACCTGACAATGAAAACCTGTGCAAGATTTGATGAGGTTCTTAATGCGGGGTATTTTTAAAATGGACTTTCAACTTTTTAGACGTGAAATTTGCAAATTTAGCCCCACTTTGGCACCATCTATATGGACGGGATGACTGGTGACCAACCCCCCCCCCCCCCCCATTTTGTTTTGAATTTCCAAAGGCAATCTTACAAGGATAGCTTATGCAAAGTTTCATGGAATTCTTATTGTGAGTATATTTTAAATGAATTTAAATAGATTTTAAGTTGTATATGCCACTGTCAGCTTGTCGAATACCTGACCGTGCCTTTAAACGGTTCGGGGGCCATTTCATTTATCAATTTAGTGGTGGGTGGTTTAGGCCGTGTAGCATCAACACTTCCAATGCTAAGGCTACTTTCGTCGAAAGCACAAGGATGCAAATATATTTGATAACTATCTTAAAACCCTGTCATGTTTCCATTCATTGGAAATCTCTCACTGAGTACTCTCAGATGAGTACCCATGTGTCAGGGTTTCAGTCATTTTTCAGGTTTTTGCACCATTTTGTAATGGCAAAATTAACCACCACCAGCACAAGTGTTAACATGTTTTCCAGCGTCCTAGAGGAGATTTCGTTAATAAATAAGTAAAATATTCATTCCTCTAAAGGGGATATACAGAGCCTTGCCTTGATTCTAGTTATATTCCTGAAAATTGAATTAATCAATTCATGCCCATAAGGATGGAGTAGACCTAATCAATCTTGGTATTGACATTCGCATAATAGCATCTTAAAGCGTATTTGAGGAAACTATTTAGGGAAAATGTTATTCGGAACGAAATAGATAACGACTACGCACTCAAACAAAATGATGAAAATAATGATTACTTCACACTATGATAAGGTAATGCGAATTATGTATGGAAACCAGATAGCTAAATGTGACACATTGTCTCTCTAAACCATTGTACTAGTATTTATCACTTTTCTTCCATGTCCTGTTGATTTTAAATGACCTTGTAAATATTTCGGACCGTTCCATAAAAAGGGAGAGAAAGGGTATATAGTTTTATCATATTAGTCCACTCTTACTAAGGTGGTAAGGTGTTTATCAAACACGTATGCGGTATCGCATGCTTATTAATTATATATGTTTGTTACTTTGCCGACCAATGTTTTTCTGTGATATGCTAGTACAGTATTGCATTGTAACACCCGGTTAAAATCTCACAGATATCAACGATAATGATTATTTTATTTCCTGTCATCACAGTATTGGAGTGATTGGAGTTGAAGAAGGATCCATGTGTGGTTCATAAAAAGAGTGCCCCCCCCCCCCCTCCCTTTGCCTGTTTTATCACAATCTTCTGAAATAAAAGTGATTGGAATTAGTCCTAGGTTGTATATAAGTGAATGGCCCTCCCCTTTCTTCTGGAACAGTCCTTTCCTTGTAAAGACAAGTTATTGTTCCATTGTTCTACTTCAAGAGTGGACTTTGATGAAATGCACTTGTATTCAAGAGAAAAAATAATCTTCCATGATAAAATAAAATTTAATTACACTTATTTATCATTGTTTTTTTGTTTTGTATTGCAAATCAATTTGAAACAGGTCAGTGAGTTGTAAGAAAAGTATATCATATTGATCAACTGGTCGACTTCAGGACGCATCGAAGGGGTTTGGAGACAACAGCCAAAACCGGATGCGGAGAAAGGTCAGGCCAGTGAACAACTAGTTAATCACATTGATACTGAGAATAATAAACGTATAACTAGAGACCAAAGCCTATTCCGTTCCATATCTCACCGTGTGATCCCATTGACCCCTTATATCGTAACACTCTTTTTGAGATATGTATGCCTCCATTTCAAATACATGCACATCTCCAAATGTTCCTCAACCCTCCCTGAAGCTATTTCAATTATTTAATTATCTGAAAATTGACCCCAATGCCAACAGCAGGCCTTGTTTGCCTGGAATGGCCCAGAGGATCACAGTCCCTCTCAGGTCGAGCAGTGGACCATCTCATTGGCTATTCCAAATGTGATTACCTCTCCAATCATCCAATTTTCAGATACCACGAAGAAGGTTGATAATGATCGCGCCTTTATAAACCTATAGCTAGGATTGAGCAGTTGGTTGAGGATACAGGCTGGGTTTAAGGCGTTCGCCAAATCTACTTTACAATTAGATAGGATGATTTTTTACCAATATTTGTCACTTTGGTTTTGTCTTTATCCAAACCAATGGCAATGGGTTTGATGTGTGTTAGCCCCCACCTCCTCATACAGAATGGACCTAATACACAGAAATCCAAGATGTACCCCACTTAACCCATTAATACTTAAAAGTTCCTCCAGAAATTGTCGTCTGGATCGATGATACTTTTGATGATAACTTCTGAATTGAGAATAATTTCACAAAATACTTGAAGGAGAATTGTTGGTAATGTTCTTATCAACATTTATCCTGCAATTTTTTTCCAATTCTGCTTCAGCATGAAAGATTTCATCAAAATTGTCAGGCTGCTGTGAGCATCAATGGGTTAAGATTCTCCCCTCCAGACAAGTTATGTAACAGTTGACATTGCAGGAGGAGAGTTCTCACATTCAGCATAGATGAACAGGTTACATTATCTCTCTGTATAATTGATGGCCTCACAGTGGTGCTGTGGAGACAACAGATCTCCCTCGCGTTAACACATCTACGGGCAGACCAGCTATCAATATTCTCACCTTTAACCATTCGCACTCGGGGTTTGCACGTGGTTCGATACCGTTGGTCATAATTCATCAATTAGAATACTAATTGAAAACATAAAAGAGCGTTTATAAAATAAAGCAGAAATACCGTACTACCTTTCAGTCAAATATTTCTTGGGTAAAATACAAGCAAAAAGCAGCATAAATCATTTGCTTGAAGAGTGTTCCTTAAGTCAGACCTTAACCAACACAGTTACAGTTAATAATCCTGTTGTCTGGATTTAATATAAATTTGAGCATTCGGGAATAGGGAATGCATTCATAAGAATGAAGTTTTTTTTGCTGGCTCCTAATAAATATTGCTTCATCAAATATTTTCCAAAATAGGCTTTGGTAAGAAAGACGCTAAGGAAATAGCAAGGCCTTGTGGGGATACTACAGGCGTGAATGGGGTAACTCATCTTTACAATGCTCAAAAAGCTTGAAGATTTTGGGAATATATATCTAATGAAAATATTTGATAATTGAATGAATTGCTTGGCTCAATAAACCTGATGTTTCGGGGGTAAATGAGTTAATATACGTGTGGAAGATGGGCAATCAATGATGGCCTGCTATATTACACGGATCTGCTGACAGCTGCCTACGTATACCTCTCGCTATGTATAGCAGCAAGAGATTCCAAGACATCATGATCTATAGCTCGCTGAACGATTCTTCCATGGCATGGGCGTGGGATCCTGACACTCTGAGGCAGAAACATCTAATCTAGCTTATTGTATGATATGACTACCGTTATTCTCTAGAGCGCTTAAATAACTTTAGAAAACCACATCCACTATGCATTACAGCAATATAGTCCAAGACTTCTTATCTACCCATGCCTGCAGACTTTATTTAAGTGTATTGCCTGACTTCAGCATAAATTTACAAGGTATTTGAAAGGGGGGTGTTGGCTGGATAATAATAAATATTTATTCTTCAAATATTTTGAAAGGTGCTTTGGTCAAAATAAAACCTCCAGAAATGCCAGAACTTCTTGGGTCGCTGCAGGCATGCGTGGATTAGTCTATTGCTCGGTGATAACAACTGCACGAGTTGGAGAACGTTCACAGGTTCTCTGAGGCTGAAATAGTTGATATAATTTCGGAGGACAATAATGGCTACCACCATTAAAGATCTCGGTCGACAGCTGCCTATTAATACCTCTATATATAGCAGCACTATATTCCAAGAGTCCTCTATGGCCCACTGGAGTCTCACTTAGGAAGCACCACCACTATCTCTTATGCAATAGTGTGGTTTGTGGGGAGAGAGGCTGGCGTTGAGTTTCAGAAAGCTCTCAGTGTCCATCGGAGTGGATTGATTGAACTATTGACCCGTTTGCCATCCACTATCAGTCAAGTACCGTAATTTCGCGTGTATAAGACGCACTTTTTTACACTAAATTTTACACTCAAATAGGGAGTGCGTCTTATACACAAAGCTAGAAATCTAGGGTGTTTTACATCGAGTTACCAGGCCACTCGGAGATCGCCAATTACAATTATAATGCGGCCAAGACAATGCCCATCGATGTTTGCCTCGTCATTGATGATATGGGTTTTACTGGGTTTCTAGCGTTATTCATTAGGAGTTGATTACCTACAATAATTCCGAAAAGGGGGTGCGCACTATACACAACGCTAAGGTCTATACATCATTTTAAAGGCCTGGACAAGGGGTGCGTCTTATATACGGGTGCGTCTTATATACGCGAAATTACGGTATATGGAAAGAGTTAACCCATTCATGTCAGGAGATATCCTTGTCAAGTGTCGCTTAGGCCTGTGATGCCTTTAGGAGTAATGTTTCAAAAATCTCCTTCAGACGTCCTCCAAATATAGTCGGTCAAGAAATATATGGGCAGAGCAGCAGGAGATGTTTATGACCTACGCGCATGAAAAGAGGATTGTGTGTGGGAAATGGCCGGGAAGAGATGTTAGAACAGAGTACTGTAAATCTTCTAAATGCGATCACCTATGAGGCGCCGTTGTGGACAAAAGTAAAAAGCACAGCATAAATGCATGTAAAAACTTTGAAATTGACTAAATTTTCAATGAAAAATAAAGGAAAACTTTGAAATGAAATAATTTGCTCTATAAAAATAAATAAAACATTGGAAACTTTTCAAAAAATTTGAAAATAAAAAATATTTACTGGAATTTTCCAAAATATTTCTATTTTTTGTAAAAAACTTTGAAAAAACTTTGAAATAAAAATTTAATTCTCTATAAAAGTTCAGCAAAATAGTGATTTTTGTTTCACATTCTCTTTGATAATATAACATTTTTCAATGCCTTTCTTTAAAAATCCCAACGCTTTTTACTTTTTTTTTTCAGATAATCTTTTTTTTTTTGGAAGTTTTTCAATTTCTTTTTGGAAGTTTTCTTTCTAAATCTCACTGTAATTATTATCAATTCTCACTGCGTTTTTTAGCCTCATCCGGGTCCTAGTGAATCACAAAAACATGTGACGTCACTATATTTAAAATTTTCCGCGCTTGCACGTGCAAGCTGGCTGCATCAAGGGAGGCATTCTCACCGACGAGCAGTTGAGTCGCATACGGGACGCCTTAAGCGCCCCTCCTACAGCCCCAGCTGCAGCTTCCCCCGCTTATGAGTGTGTCAACTTTCATCACGATTGATAACGAATTGGCCGAATGGCGGCTGGTCAAATAACTGGCACACGCAAAGTACCTCGTTCTCGTGAAGTTTGAAGTGAAGGTCCGAGCAGATCTAAATATTGCTCGGACCTCCTCTTCAGTAGACCTCACGGCTGGTCTGCGGCGTGATGAATTGGGATGGCTTCCTCGTATGGGGCGCCGGCGCCTCATATCCTCGAGTCCCAGGCTGACATTCGATGCCGATGGTCGATCGCTGCAGCTTCCCCCGCCGATAGACCATCGGCATCGAATGTCAGCCTGGGAGGAATCCCAATTCATCACGCCGCAGACCAGCCGTGAGGTCTACTGAAGAGGAGGTCCGAGCAATATTTAGACCTGCTCGGACCTTCACTTCAAACTTCACGAGAACGAGGTACTTTGCGTGTGCCAGTTATTTGACCAGCCGCCATTCGGCCAATTCGTTATCAATCGTGATGAAAGTTGACACACTCATAAGCGGGGGAAGCTGCAGCTGGGGCTGTAGGAGGGGCGCTTAAGGCGTCCCGTATGCGACTCAACTGCTCGTCGGTGAGCAGGTTATTGAATGCCTCCCTTGATGCAGCCAGCTTGCACGTGCAAGCGCGGAAAATTTTAAATATAGTGACGTCACATGTTTTTGTGATTCACTAGGACCCGGATGAGGCTAAAAAACGCAGTGAGAATTGATAAAAATTACAGTGAGATTTAGAAAGAAAACTTCCAAAAAGAAATTGAAAAACTTCCAAAAAAAAAAAAGATTATCTGAAAAAAAAAGTAAAAAGCGTTGGGATTTTTAAAGAAAGGCATTGAAAAATGTTATATTATCAAAGAAAATGTGAAACAAAAATCACTATTTTGCTGAACTTTTATAGAGAATTAAATTTTTATTTCAAAGTTTTTTCAAAGTTTTTTACAAAAAATAGAAATATTTTGGAAAATTCCAGTAAATATTTTTTATTTTCAAAATTTTTGAAAAGTTTCCAATGTTTTGTTTATTTTTATAGAGCAAATTATTTCATTTCAAAGTTTTTCTTTATTTTTCATTGAAAATTTAGTTAATTTCAAAGTTTTTACATGCATTTATGCTGTGCTTTTTACTTTTGTCCACAACGGCGCCTCATAATCACCACCACGGAGATGTGATAACCATACATTATGACTACACTTAACAGAACGATGTTTTATCTTAACCCATACATACCTATTACCGTAAATAAGGCAAACCAAAGCAATTGTTTGCGAAGTAGGACGACTACGTTTATCAAATTTAAAGACAAAGGTGCATACTAGTATTCAAAGCACTCTTGATGGAGGTATACGCGTACGATACTAATAAAAACAAACAAGTCATCTTCAAGCCTGATTTATCAGTCTAGTACTTGACATGTTCTACTATGAAATGAAAATAACGATGTGGGTCATTCTTTATTTTTCAAAGAATAATGGATAACCTATTATTCGTTCATTTGAATAGAATATTATAAGATTTTAACAATAGTAGCAGAACGATATTTCATATTGAGTGATTCAATGTATTTCTCATTAACCACATCTAATCAGTTTGAATGGCAAACTAATTGTTCAGAAATTGTCCTTTTGCACAATATAGCCCTATTAGACTGATTTTCTTGCAATATAGAACAATAAGCGAACGCCCCTTAGTTCGCCTCTAAACTGTGCTAGGCTGAGCAAAACGACTTGTTATAGACTGGATTATGTCAAAAATATGATATTCAAAACAATTAATCATATTTTGTTTTAACTTCCGGAACCCTGTGCCTATGCTCAAAAATGGGACTTTTCTGCTAAAAGCGAGTATTTGCAGGACAAAAAGCAAGCTTTTTGACTATTTTTCATCAGCAATTGACGTTTAAGTGAATTTGAGAAATTTAGTAAAATAAAATGCAAATTTCTCTTCCTAATGGACAGAAGTATCAGGTAAATTGTAATAGATTTTTTAAGTTTGTATAATACTCAATAGGTTTCACCGAGATTATTCTAAGGCCTTGAAAGATGTATACTCTTGACTGGGCACTGCTTAGCGTCACACTAAATGGGGGAGCAGAGGTGAAGATCAGGTTGTTGAGAATAGAATGCTGAAAAAGGTATTTGCATATTCCAATATTTGCAATACCCATCGGATCCTGAGGCCATTTATCAAGATTTCTAGGCATATAAATATGTTAATCAGTATCTCCAGACTAGTGGAATGTCCTCAACTGTTACACTTTTGAACCCATTCACGCATGTATCCCCTTAAACACTCCATCACTTTTGGGAATACATTTTTAATAATGCGTCTATGTAAGGAAATATGAATTCCAAATCTATTTCCCCAAGTTTCGTTTTACAACACATTTTAATTATTCCAAACACGCTTCAATTGGTTAACGTTACCACAGCTTCAGAGGAAATTCTTTTTGATGGAATAATTGTCCCTGTTCCATTTGGTTGAGTTATGCTGAGCTGGAGATAACCGAGTAGCATGAGTGATGACTATTTTCTGTCCGTGCTGCCACCAATTGGCGAGGGCAGAAACTAAAACAAGTCCACAATAAATTCAATTTGAATAGTGTACATTGACAAGGGCACGTGTTCACATTTAAATGCATTCGAGTCTCGGAGGTTTTTCAGAGTGATATACAGAAAAAATACTATGTGTTCACTTTAGGACATCAGGAAGGTTTCACCTCTCAGAGGTTTCACTTAATTTTAGGCAATTACTCGACCGACCTAAGTAAAATATTTGGAGAAACAAAAAATAAAGACTATCACAGTGGTAGATTCTATTCCTACAATATTTATTTGACCAAATACATCACAAAGTTCACATATAGGCGAAAAGGACAAATTACCTCCAAAGATTTTCAGAAGAAATGCAATTCCTACAATATGTATTTGTAAAAATACATCATCAAATCCACACTTCACAAAGTGTAGAAGAAAAGACAAAATTGGCACATTGTCTCCCGAGCTTTTCTTGTACCAACAGTAATACTAAGTTTCACAAATATATGTATTGCATGAAATATTCAATTCTGACTAGATAGAGATCCAGACTAACATATTTCAATTCATTCTATAATTCAAATCCTATAAATTGCAAAATACACAGTATGAAATTAGGCCGTCTAAGAATACCAAAAATATTGCAAATGAGATCAATTCTTTAGAAATGTCTTAAGTTTGTAGAGGCACTGGTGGTCAAGTCTCTATAAATTGCTCATTTTCTCTTCATTCAGAGCCATAAAAATACTCTACTTCAGCACAAAAACCTTAATTTTCCAACAGTAAATACTATTTCCCCATATATTAAACTATGTAAGCCTAACACTTACACTATAAGTAGGCCAACGGTAAAATCACAAATCCACTATTACACATAAATAGGCAATATTGCTTAAGCCATCCACATCTGGAATGTAAACATGGCCCCACGCATATGGGAAAATGCAGTTATGTCTAAAAAATATATACTTGACTGAAAGTTTTTGGTTGTGTTAGGCTCTACATTCTCTCTTCAAGTATTTTTCAAAAAATTACTAAATTTGATAATGTATGTACAAAGTTGATAATCAAATATGCACTACAGATGCAGATTGGTGAAGTTGATGACCTTCCTTTTTGTATATACTGAGTTTTCCATTGCTTATTCTGACTTAGCATTAGAACGACTAACAAATCACATACCACATACATGACACATCACATTCATATTAGGTATATTGGCAGAGAGAAATTATGTGGAAGGTAACAGAGGTCACACTGACAATATTTCAACAGATGAATACAGGTGAACTTGGATATGACGGACCATTGTATGACAGATTTTTGCATATGGCGGGTGATATGCCTGGTCCCAGTCCGATCCATACCAAGTATTCGTCATATGTATACGACAGATTTTGCATATGACAGACCAATTTTCCTGGTCCCATTGAATCTGTCATATCCAAGTTCACCTGTACTAATAATTGACTTTCAAATTGACCAGTGATACATATAGGAAGACAACTCCTCCAGTACACGGATAGGAAACCCAGCAAAAGCTACATGACAAACCATCACAATTACAGTTACTTTTCTAACAATTAGGTACCAGCACATAATAATAGCACTCGTTACAATATAGACATAGTTTGGCACAGGTACTGTTGGAACAAAAATGATTTTTCTTACTTCATTAACTTTTGCCAGTCCTTTTACTTCTGAGACTCGAGTGGCCATTAATGACCACTCGGGATCCAAAGAAGATTACTAATAACTTGAATCGCTGCAGATCCCTCAGAAAGGCTATCAACAGCATCTGTCACTCTGAATCATGAAACAGTCAGTATGTAACTCTGAGAGCAGGGGAGTGTTATTTTATAAGATAATTACAGTGGCCGACTTTCCTAGGGTGGAAGGTATTACCGAGAATTTACGGTACACCTCTGGCTTATTCTGGTTTCGCCTTAGCATGACTAGCAAATGAGATCACATAGATAAGTATGTTGGTTGGGAAAAGTAGCTTATAAGGTAACAGACAGGTATCTGAACATCATTTGAACTATCAAGTACCAATTATAACCAGCTTTTAAATCAATCACTTTTACACATTGGAATACAACTTCCCCGGGTTAAAAAGAGGAAATCTAGCAAGAGCTCCATTTCCAAACCACCACTAATCTAACTGTTTTCTAACAATAGTCCAACCAGAGGATTACATGATACATGAAATACATGGACATGAAATACAAAATAGTGTTACTCTTACATATCACAAGAAACATTGACTCATTGAATAAATGGTAAAAAGATACATCATCATACATACAGATTTAGACAAAAGTGATGTAGTAAGATTGTTTAGTTCATAAATCGCCCACCAGGTAGCAAACCGGGAGGATAAAGCCTTGTCATGCCTAATGCATTTTATTAACTCATGATTGTACCACTATCCATGCATCAAACAGCATGCATTTCCAGATTAAAAGATTTTTGAAAACCATCTAAATGCTGTCATGTTGGTACTCAATTGATTGCTCTCAGATGAGTACTCATTTGCCTGGTAGACTATGGGTTTCAGTCATTTTTCTGTTGTTTTTTGCATTATTTTGTGTTGGTCAAATTAGCCACCAGCAGCATAAGGGTTAACAAACATGAGCCTGGGCATGGGCACTATAAAGTAAATCAGGAATATTAATTCTGCTATTGCACTTATGGTGTTGAATCTATGCAAAAATACCTTTCTCTTACGTAAATGCCTTGAATGTAAATCTTCATGTTCAATCATATTTCTGATTTGACACCTCATATGTTACATCTATATAAATGAAAACAATTGCACCTTGACAAAAAAGTCTTCTATGAAAATCATGTGTTTTTAATACTTCTACTATGACACCTTGATTGTTCATTAAGTATATGTAATAAATGCCTCTTGACCAAATAGTCATGTTCAGCAATCTTGACACCTTGAATGTTTGATGTGAAAATAATCCTAATTGCCTCTTGTATAAAATCTTATGTAGTGATTTGCGTGTGCAATCATATTTCTACAATGGCACCTTGATTGTTTGGTCAGGATATATAATGCCAGGTAATTGCCTTTTGACCAAAAAGCCATGCACAATAAAGCTATGGCACCTTGGATGTTTGCTTTATAAATTACTCTTGTCAGAAGGCATAGTGTATTGTAGTGACCTATTTGACTTAAAAGTGACAATGACAACAGTACTCTGAGACCATTCCCCTTTGAAGAAAATTGATATAGATGAACCTTCATGATGGACTTTGCGTTGTACTAGTAGTGAGACACTAGTTTTTCAGCAACTGCCCTACATTAGAAGGATTGTATTGTCATATTTATAAGGGTCAATGTTTTTTTAGCCACTGGCATACATTAGGCTAGTATTGTCATGTTTACAAGGGTTAGTGTTTCTTAGCCATTGCCCTACATCAGAAGCCTAGTATTGTCATATTTATAAGGGTTATTGTTTTTCAGCCATTGCCCTACATTAGAAGCCTAGTATTGTCATATGTATAAGGGTTATTGTTTTCAGCCATTGCCCTACATTAGAAGGCTAGTATTGTCATATTTATAAGGGTTATTGTTTTTCAGCCATTGCCCTACATTAGAAGGCTAGTATTGTCATATTTATAAGGGTTATTGTTTTTCAGCCATTGCCCTACATTAGAAGGCTAGTATTGTCATATTTATAAGGGTTATTGTTTTTCAGCCATTGCCCTACATTAGAAGCCTAGTATTGTCATATTTATAAGGGTTATTGTTTTTCAGCCATGGCCTTACATTAGAAGGCTAGTATTGTCATGTTTATAAGGGCCAGTGTTTTTCAGCCAACATTCTACATAAGAAGTCTCGTATTGTCATATCATATCATAAGGGTCAGTGTTTTTAAAGCTTTTGCCTTATATTAGGAGACTGGAATTGTCATATTTATATAGGTCAGTGTTTTTCAGCCATTGCCCTAAAAAGAGAGCTGGTATTGCCATGTTTATGAAGGTCATTGGTTTTTAACCATTGCCTTACATTAGAAGGCTATTATTACCATGTTTATAGGGGCCAGTATTTTTCAGACGTAGTCCTACATTAAAAGACTGGAATTGTCATGTTCATAAGGGTTATTGTTTTTCAGACATGGCCCTACATTAGAGAGCAAGTATTGTTATGTTTAAAGGGGTTAGTGTTTTTGAGCCATTGTCTTACATTAGAAGACTAGTATTGTCATGTTTATAAGGGTCAGTGTGTGAAATGTGTTTTGATTTATGAGAATTCTCCTTCAGCAACTCTTCCATGATGTTCAAACCCTACAAAAGAAAAATATTCGATAGGTACAATAATACAAACAAATCTTACTGTGATAAAAAAATACCAAATTTCTTTACAATATCATTTAGGACTTAGTTTCATATTTGACTAAATCACAATCTTCATATATAACAAATAAGATTCACCCACATATCACATCCTTAAATAAATAGTTGATATGCTGAGATAAAATTTTCTCAAAATGATATATGGGAAAGGTCTTTGGAATGGTATACTTGGCAACACTATTCTTAAAGCTATCCTGCTAATGTAGTCATGGTGGTATTCATAAGATAGCTCTCAATGAGTACCCATGTGCCAGGGTTACAGTCATTTTCCAGGTTTTTTGCATCATTTTGTATAGGCCAAATTAGCCACCAGCAACATAAGGGTTAAGATTAAAAAGTGCATTACCATACCAGTTGGCCAGATCATCCAAGTAGATATATACAGCAAAACCAGATGCACTCCCTGACCCCTGGCTGGGTAGGTCCCTGGGTATCAACATAATGAATTTAATCACAGATGGAAATAGGTATGTAATACGTACCCGCTTAACACCTGAGTTCAGGAACTGCTGTGCAAACACTTCCACTACCTTCCCAAATGGTCCGATCCCTGTGATATCGATCTCACCATGCTGTTCCAGGACCGTCCTGTAATACAAGACTCACTTTTGAAAAAACATCATAATGTAAACAGTTATAACTTTGTTGATAGACCATCACAAATTTGACGAAAAAGCATTTATCTTATGAAAATATTGCAAATCAGACATAAAATCATAAATGGTGATAGAAATTGAAGTTCACAAATTTTATCCAAAATCATGGATAAAAAAATCCCATTTAACGTCAAAGACTTTGGTCTCTCATTCATCAAAAAAGATAAACACTAAAGTAAGTACTATACCTTAACCAAACTTAATAAATCTTATTGACCTTATGACAGAGTGCTGATTTTAAAAATTGCACCACAATGTTTTTTTATGCCCAGCTCTTAGGTCTGGTTTACCTATATAGCCTGGTCTTCTTTCCCAGAATATGTGAAAATAACACTTTGTTCTTCTGCATTTATGTAATGTGTTTGTCTTTCATATTAGGTTACTTTTAGCCCCAAGAGAACTTTACATTATACATTATATATGTGAATTACATCTAAATGTATCAGTTTATATATGGAGCAGGCTATACAATGAACAGTTGATCAAATTGAACAGGGGTTGACTATCTATGCCTTAAGATCTTACCATTTTGGATTTTCTTCACTTGCTTTAAACTTCGACTCCTCCCAGATACATGCGTATTTGGTCCATGAAAGACAACGACTCCTCAAACACAACTGTCGATTTCTCCCATCAAACCACGACCTTTCCTCTAAAAATACCTTCTCTTCATTTAAAATGTTCACCTGTAAAAATGTATGCCAGTATATGTTTGTACTTTAATAAATTGAAAATCTTATTACCAGTAATTAGTGACAGACAGAAAAGTCCTTCTTCACCTTTTTTGAGAAATATTTCTCTCTTTTTCAAGACTATCTCACATTTTCATACTGTATATGCTACTTTAAGTGTGATTTCGTAGACTGCAAAATATTTGCATACTTTGGTTATTGATTCCGTTTCACAAAGGTTAGACTGGACTCTATTCAAGTTCAATTTCCAACAATTTACAATAACTTCTTAGCAATTTATTATAATGTATATAAAAATCATTAACAATAAGTGTTACATCTTGTTTGAGATGTGCAACCAGATCACATACTTGATGACTTACCTTTCTAAGTATCCAGGGAATGACATTGACACAGGTCGCCACCCTTAACCTGTATTCTGTGTCTGATCGATGATCTGAAGGGAAATTTCAAGAATTTTATAGATGTTAAGGTTCCCATTTAGGTCAGTTCTCAAGAAAATGATTCTTTTGATCCTATCTTTTAGAAGTATTTTCAAAAATTATCTGCAGGAGAAATATTGACCAGAACCAAACCCACAACACTCCTTTGTATATTTTGTGATTTTATCCCTGAATGATGATTGCCTTGCAAAATTATAATTATATGTTATTTTGATTAAATAATTATGATTTTGGGAAAAAAGACATTAATGATAAATTTCTGCCTTTGTTATTATTTACACTTCTTCATGAATTTTATCCATATGATGTGTTCTTCGAAAGATATTTCTAAAAGATAAGGGCGGGGATGAACGCAGGATAGGCATCACTGAACAATGATGTCAATGATTCAAAATATATAGAGAAAAGTCAAGAAGTAGTGGTTTAATAAAACAATCTGTAGGTACTTAAGTTTAGTTTAAATAAAATTTCAATGGAACTTTGAAGTTTTGGAAGTTATTCTACTGACTGAGACAGTTCCTGTTCTAAATTCTTTAATAGGCTAATATATGCATAAAAAATCCATCTTTACCTACCTACTTTCTTTTCCAATGTTTCTATACTCTGCACAAACTTCTCTTTTTCTGAGGGATACTGAAACCAAAATTAGAGCCAAGTAAGGTTATACAGTAACATCAAGTAAATATATAAACAAATCAAAATTACCTTCTGATGATTTTATAAATAATACTATGTTACAGTAGGTAGCATAAACCTGATAACTTCTTTCAAAATATATCATTTTAAGGGTAAGTAGACAATGTAAATATTAACATCCATGGGCCAAGTTTGTCTAGACAAAAAATACATGTATTGTACACTTTGATAAATGTATGGTAAGCTCACAGGTATCTTATTACCCATTAAAGCTCACTAACAAGCAGAATCTGCAAAGAAAAGTTGTCTAGGTAGACAGTTCTTTACAATGTATTATGTTACAGGGATTAGGAGAGTACTGGGAGGCTGCGGTGGAAAGTAAAGTGTTGTAGGAGTATCAAATTAAAGCATCTATAGCCTCAACTAGGGATTGGCACCATTAAAATTTTCATAATACGATACAATGTCCCTATTTCCTTTTAAACGATTCCATACCTTACCGATATCTTAAACGATACTGCCTGCCTCCCAGGGAATAATTTTGTTAAATTTAGCACAGTCAGCTTCAGAAATTTTGCTAATAAATAACAAACATCCGTGCAAAGACATCCAGGTAACAATTGGGTCAATTTTATATTATATAATAAATAAATATTATAAATTGGGGATGACAATTTTTCCTTATATATTTTGGAAATATTTGTGTCATTTTCAAGATAATCTCAGATCTGTCACATTGTCATAATAATACTCTTGAGGGTGATTATGTAATCATCAACTAACTCAACAGGGCTCGACGCTAAGGGTGAACCTATGGCCCCAGGCCAGTAAAAATTCCCAAAAACAGCTTCGGGCCAGTAAAAAAAGACCTCAACTGGTCCTACAGGGCCAGTAAACATATGGAGACATTCTTGTTAAAAAGTTTCCCCCTGAGATGTCTCCAATTGTTTTTGAAATAAATGAAGATAAAATTTATAAAGATAAATGTTGTGGTGAATCTAATGCAATGTTCTTTCTTGTTATGTTAAAAAACAATGTAGGACCAGTAAACTTTTTGCAGGACCAGTAGATGCTAGGTATTACTGGTCCTACAGGGCCAGTATCATTTTGAGTTAGCGTTGAGGCTTGCTCAAGGTGATAAAATCATCTTATCTGTTTAAATAATAGCTAAGGGAATCAAACTTTGACCATTTCACAAGAACTTGACCCAAACAAACCGAAACATCCTTGGCTGACACAGTGGAAAAACTACTTGTAGATCAAGAGGTCAATGTATGCCAAATCACACAAAGTGATAAATTATGTTGATCTAAACATATGAATAACCATTGTAGACCATCTATTCTCACTATATTGTATTGTTGGAAACATAATATCTAAATGCATTAAGTACAAGACTAGCAGTGTTATCTCTTTTGCCTCAACCTACTCATGTCTGCAGCAACCAATATCACCCACAATAATTTGGAACTCTTGCTAACTAAATTATTAGGAGGATAAATGATACTATGATAATCTGATACAAAGTAACAATATCTCTTTAAAATATTTGTGGATTCTTGGTTTAGTAAAAGTTTAGATCTTTTCTAAATTCTGCAGGTGCAGATGTCGCTTATCAAAGGGGACCTCTGGGTAGCAAAGTTAAGGTTGAAGGGCCAGGATGTTGCAAGAACACCCTACACCCACCTGACCAAGAGAAAACTGTAACATAGATGTGCTGGTAACGAAACCTTATTTTCATAACTTTTTTCTTCTTAATTATGCCTTCAAGGACACAGGGCAATGAACAAATCTACTCTAGCAATGGAGATATATGTGACATTCTCCAATACATATCAGTGGCATTGATGACTGTGCTAGTAAAAGTGTCATGGCCATGTAAAACATCTGCTTTAGTGCTTCATTTTGTCACCAATTAATTATACAATGATGTAGTTGTAATACACCAGTCAGAGAGAAAACCCCACTCCCCTACTATGGAGTAGTAACACTAGAGGGGTGCATGAAATTGTCAGAATTACCTGCAACTTATACCAACGTCCTACAGCAATATACACATGTACACATTTGTACTACCATACATTGGAAAGTAAGCTGCTCACTGAATTATGAGGGTCCTAATAGTACTAGGACGATTAATTTGGAGCTCAAATAAATTGCTTGAATACAGATAATTGTTGAGCATAGGACCTGCTCTTTCAGCTTAGCAGGGTGATGAAAAAATATGAAACTCTGCACTGAATATCACCGCTCAAAAAGTGATATTTTCCTTCTTCCCAATCACTAAACACCACTAAGCAACCTGATAATGGTTTTGGCTGGCAATGAATCCTTCAATTATAAATGAATCCCTGAACTCTTGAATCCTGTATTAGCCCTAGCCCTGACTGGTAGGAACTCCGTTCAAGTGTTATTTAAAGACGCTAGGCTAGAGTCAAGTGTCAGCAGATACTTTATAGGAAAAATGTGTGAAAGTGATGAACTCAACTGCCACCTGTTTTTACCAAATAGTGCACAGCTAGCAAAACAACAATTCAAATACACCATCCAGGACCAGTCCTCCAAAAAGGCCTGCTATAAATGGGTATATACCTATTTCAAGTATGACCACACACAGGATCATATGATGGTAGACTATCAATTTCGTTAAATATGATTAAATTACCACTAATACTTTTGACCCATTTTTGTAGGTACACGTATTCCAAGGCTGTAAATAAAGATAAAAATGTAATAAAATCATAGTCGAAGTCAGTCATACCCACATCTTATTCATTTGAGAAACCAGCAGATTTTCAGCAAAGAGACATAAATGAACCCTAAATTTGAAAACATTAGTACTCATAGTTAGTGGCCTAAGTGAGCCTGAACATTTTGGCAAAGTATTTCAAGCAAAAGCAATGCATTGTTTGGTAAATATTTGGAGAAATGTTTATCAGAACACCACAAACAACTCTCCTTCAAATATTTTGTAATGTCACTCTTGATTGCAAGTTCTTGTCAAAAGCATCATAGATCCAGATGACAATGTCAGTCCTCTCTGAGTCATAAGAAGAAATTCATCAATTCTAGTCCGAACATTTGTATTATACTATATGATATTGTTGTTATGTCAATCTTGAGTAGTGGAGTTGATCATTACATGTGATGCCATTGGACTCTGGGCAGACTGGGACCACTATGGAAATAAGTTTCTAACTTTTAGTGTATATATCCTGTGTCTGGTTAGAATTCTATTGCATAGCAGTTAATGACTCTCCATCTAGTCACCGTTATATATGATTTTTTGTGTGCCAAATGCTATGAAATACACATCTTACTAGACCGAATCAAATCAAATCAATTTCAGAGTAACTCATACATAAAGGGGTTAAACCATCTTTGAGAGGTGAAGAATTTTGAGTGATAGGGATGTCATAGCATGGGCGGATCCAGGATTTAAGAAGGGGGGGTTCTATTTAGTTCCAAAAAGTGACACTGGTGGCGCCACTAGCGCTTATATATGAAGACACCACCAGGAGTCAACTGCAGAGAACTAAAAAGAATAATTTCATGAGATATAACAACATATATTATGGAGTAAAAGTGGATTTTTTTCATTGAAACGCATATTTCATAAAAATTATGATATGCAAAATCGGATTTGGTGATGGCCACATTGTCCCACTTTTTGGTCGTAAGATTGAATGGACCTCTTGCACTTTCAAAAATTTAAAGAATATATTTTATCTTTTGGAGAAGTTTAACAATGTGAACATCCTTGGGATGAGGGAAGACTTTCGTCTACTGTGCTTAATTGATGTAAGCATAATTGCAATACATGCAATTAGAGACAGATTTTTTCATTTGTGATATGGATTAACACCAGTCATATGAGCCATTCAGTAAATTTCCCCTTCTGCGCTGGTCGATTTCTCAGAAATCAACACTTTCAAGTTTGCTTATAAGGTGAATTAGATTAATAGAGAAGTTATTCTTTTTCTTTTTTCTGTTTTCTAAGAAGTTGTGTACACCTTAAATTGTATTCTTCCATTTTATACCTACAAATGTTTGTATTGTATACATTCAAGCCATAAGACATATGTACATTAGGATATTGAAGGCATACAAACCACTCTTAAACTAACCCGAATAATATGCTTATTGCAAATGAATAAGACTAACATCAGTTAAATTTTGTCAACAAATAACCGGCACTTCCGTTATCACCTATATTCTTAGAGTGCCCAGATTGTTAAGCCACCTCAAAAGGTGATAAGATGTGGTTATTCATATATATGTTGGTCTATAATGTGTTTAAATGTGTTTATTTATATACCTGTTGGCTAGTACATGTAGTTAGGTATTTTTCGTCATCATAGGTTTTGGAGGAATCAAATTATCTAGAAGTTTGAGAATCAAGGAACCCCCCTCACCTAACAAACTTAAGGTTCAAGCTATTCATAGTCTGCAAACGACTCGATCAGGGCTGGACAGTAATTCTGTATCCGCTAGACTAAGGGATCAAGTGAATCAACGAACCCCCGCCCCCCTTCACCTAACAAACTTCAGGTTTTCCAAGCTATTCATAGTCTGCAAACGACTGGACTGTAATTCCGTATCCGCTAGACTAGGAGATCAAGTGATCTAGAGGTTTGAGAATCAACGAACCCCCCCTCCCCCTAACAAACTTCAGGTTTTCCAAGCTGTTCTTAGCCTGCAAACGCCTGTACTGTAATTATGTATCTGGACACTAGACTAAGGAATCAAGTGATCTAGAAGTTTGAGAATCAACGAACCCCCCCCCCCCCCCACACCCCCTCAGTGGCCCTCACCTAACAAACTTCAGGTTTTCCAAGCTATTCTTAGTCTGCAAACGACTGGATTGTAATTCTGTATCCGCCGGCTAACGGCAGATAATCTCCTCAGACAGGATGTTAATCCACTCGCGTCCATCCATGGCTGACACCAATCAGCCAATTGTCTACTCAAGGTCTGGTAAAACAAAAGAACTGGTGGCCGGGGCAAGAAAAACAATTAGTTTTGATGTTTGTCCACAGGTGGCGTGGTGGTGCAAAGTGACTCACCAGCCAGGGGGGGTTCGTCCGAACCCCTCAAACCCCCCCTGGATCCACCCCTGCATAGTGAGAAACATTAACCTGAAATATGTGGAATGCCCACCCAAAAGGGGTCTCAGTAACAGTTCCAGGTCTGACATCATGTGCCAGTGTCACTTCAAGCAGACTAATGCATGGCAGTTGCTGGCAATAATTTACAAGCCTTTTTTAACAACTGCCTATTGTTTCCACCATAGCAGCATTAGTTTTCCACCATCTGACCCAACCTGGTGTTAGACAGACCCATTGTCTCATCAATTACTTCCCTTTTTCATTGTTATCAGTATGAAAATATGACAATAGTAACTGACTACTAGTATTTTTATGATAATGGGTTGTAAGGGGAAAAAGTAGACATGATGGAATGTGGACTGATTCAGGTCACATGTAATGTAGACATAAACATGTCATCCATCATCATCTTCACACTTTAGCTTTCATCCATATCCCTGTTTTGGAGTGTTGGGATCATAAGTCAGATTAGACAAACTGTTTCAGCAATCAAGCACTACACTGCACAATGGAGGGTTGTCAGAACAGCATGACAACTAACACTGTAAGAAGATGATATTACTGTGTGGGCAAGTGAAGAAATAAAGCCACATTGTATTGTCTGAGAGTTGAGATTTTGAGAATCATGCATGTTGTTATGTACATCACATATTTAAAGTGAATGGACAAATTCCTTGGAAAACATATTGAAAATAAATTATAAATCAACCATTATCAGGAAGATTAATTAGCTTCTATGGATTATCTGGACATAGAAAATACTTCAAGTAATTGAGCTTGAAAATCAAAATCTACAATTATTGTAATCTGATTTTGCCCCCGACAAACATTCCCTCACACCGAAAACGTTTAAACCCTAATTGCTCTTGATTATTGCCTAGTTAAGAAAGATCTGAGAAGTCAAAGATTGTCTGTGTGTCTGAACCTTTCACTCAGTTTCTAACACACCTGAAATGCAGGGACAACATGAACTAGGATGAATTTTTCATCACATGTCATGTCTGATATACGTATTTGGGGACCAGCATTATCATTTAGCCAATGCAGGCAGCTGGGCATGTGTTTCAGTCTAGGGTCCCAATACACAGACTTGTCCATCTTATGTTGTTTTTGAGCATTTTACATGAAAATGCTTACATTTTTACTGTTTTAAAGTATATGAGAAAGTGTGTGTGTGTCAGTGTGTGTGAGTGTTTATTCTATCAGTTTTTTTAGAATGTATGGATTTTTGTCTACTTTTCTTACGGATTAGAGCCACAACCAGCACTGTTATAGTTGGATATCCACACCCTTTAGTCTTACCAGGTCACCATGTATGACAACCAGATGTTTTGGTCAGGATTTTCTGAAAATGTCAATGTCAAGTAAATAATTTAAAGATTTATCTTCAATGTTTTGACAGTATTAAGGATGCCATGCATTTTCTGTGAGTAAACACATGGTTATATGTTATTTTGTTAGTGTGGGTATCATACTGCCTCTTTTGGGAAAGCCAATTTGGAGATACTTTTCAGTTTTGTGTAATAATTCCATTCTAACGAAGCTGGCACTGAAGTAGTGAAATTTAGCAAATTATGTTCCTGACTTCCTGTTATTTCATTGATATCAGAAAAGTATTGTTCTCACGAACCTTAATATTTGATGTTATTAATTCATTCACTGAAGTGTCAAATTTGAACCTTTAAGCAGCATAGCATAGCGAACTCTATGGTAACATGTAAGAGAAAGGTGGAATAAATGTATATAGTTTATGCTACCTTAATTAGCATCGAAGGGAGCCTCCATCATTGGCACCGCCATCTTCATAGAGGATGACAGGAAATAGGTCATCATTTTCTTCTCCATTTCTTCTTAGAAATAAACCAATCTTCTTGATCAACTTGATTTTTCAAATGAATCAAAAATGATTCAAAGAGTGTTGTAAAATCAAGTGAATAAGATAGTAAAGGTTTAGGAACATTATGACGTTTATACCTGAAGAACTGTAGTCAATAAGATACATGCATACATCAACAAGGCCAAGATGAAGAGACGGTGTGTGAGGATTAGTGCCATTCGGATGAGCACCCAATTAACGTGAGGCAAGATGGGCAATTCTCTCCATCTCACTCCGGCCACAATATGTATATTTCATTTGCACCAGTTTAAAACTTTGTTCTCTAACTGGCCAAGCCCGCATTATATTGAATAAGTGTATCATAACAGGACACATGCTTTGCCTTTGGTACCATAAAGGAGACCATGGTCTTAGCCAGCAGGGCGTCTGGGTGCCTTTTTGGACACCCAAACCCTAAAGAAGAACCCCTCAGGACACCCAAATTCTTTAGTGTGGAATTTCTAAAAATCTCAATCTCAAGCTTATAATTGAATTTTTCTATCTCCTTATAATTTACATGACATTGTTTAATGATATCATGCCTTCTTGGATGAAATTATACTTGCTTATGGTTGAAATATGAGTATATTGTGATCCCCCTTAAAGATTTGGACACCCAAAAATTTTACAACTGCCAATTTTAGGCACCCAGTTTCTAAATCCTAGCTAAGACACTGAAGGAGACATTATTAAATCTGTAAATAAGACTATATACTTTCAAGTTTGACAAGTCTAAATAGGCCTTTCTTCCACACTAGTAAAGGTAGGCCTAGGCCCCCTACCCGGTGGTCCTCATGTATTTCAAAATCACTTTAAAATTAAAAAAAACTTTTTATCTTAAATGAATCAAAGATATGATAAGTACTTAAGTAGCGAGAGACCAATTACTATATGTGCTGTATAGTGAAGGGCTGGCTATGCTTGGAAAACACACTATGTTCAGTGAGAAGCTGTTTCTTTGGCTTCAAAGTGGTCCCGGTTCACAGCAGTGAGCCGGGACCAAATCCAGGATGAGGCTCCTGAGCCGGGACCAAATCCAAGCTCAGCAACCATTAGAAAACATGATTTTTGTGTCATTTCCACATAGTTGTAGGATAATTTTTTATTCATCACTCAAATGCGCTATAATAGCCATTAAAACCTGCCATTGAGCATTGGTGCAGATTTATAGCCTCGTTGAGGGTGTTTGTTGCAAAGCTTCGGCCTTGGCGGCCTCAGCTTTGGCAACAAACATCTACATCTTGGCTAAGAATCTGCACCAATGCTCAGCGGCAGATCTTAATCCCTATATCAGCGTGACCTCTCGAGGGGACAAGGACCAATCAGGGATCTTGTATCATTTACATTACAGAAAAACTTGCGCGCTAGCATGCACAGAGCACAAACAAAAAATCATTGACATTGCTTGGGGGGGGGGGGTCTAAAAATCGGTGCATTCCGTTCCCTTTTTTCTGGAATTGCCTTTAGTGCACTTAGGGTGCATACATAGCCCTTCAGTAACCGAAATGCCAGATAGCTGAGTAATCAAAAAATCACTTAATTGTTTGAGAAACCATTTCTGAAAGGAAGATTATAAGATATATAACAACGGACGCCGCCGCCGGATGGATCTGGCGTCTTGCCATTTTACCTACCTTGTTAAAATGTGTCTGTGCCACTAATTCAAACGGATACTTGTAAACATGCTTCACATCCACCGTCACCACCATTTTGTCTATCTACATTCAATACTTGAAGGTTATTTCATCAGCTTTCTTCTGTTACATTGCGGACATCGTGGCGACCCAGTGCCTCCTTCAGCCATTCCCAGTTTGTTGTGTAGGTTTCTTTCCTCTATTCTTAGAGTTCTCGGTCAGTAATTGTAGTACAGGATACGGTCGCCAGGAGTCGCCACCATGACGACAAAAATGAGCGCATGCATTGATTTATACTGGTTCCAGACAAGTGGCATGGTTTTTGTGTTGCTTATCTGAATAAAGCTATTCCACTAAAACATGAGAGGCTGAGCGATGCACACTGTGGTAAATGTGACTGCTTGCAATGATTCATTCCTAGGCGACCCACAGATTCAAGGCGTGAAGAATAAATGTTTAAAAAACATGGATTTTTTGTTTACATTTGTAGCATTCAATGTTAAATCATTCTTAATCAGTATATGATGGTGGAGGAAACTGGAGAATATACCAAATCACTCTCTTATTCACTGGCAGCCTCCCTTTGAGTTTCAATTCTCAAGCGGATCCCTGTGCAGTGGTGAGACACTACTCGGCCATGGAAGCAGCGCCTACACTCCCCTTATAAATGATGATTTTGAAATCAACTCAAGGAATTCTGAGTTCATAACAAAAGCATTTTCCATTTTCCACATGCATCCATTATCTCCTGATAGACTGACTGTATAGAAATCACTTACTATGTCACCTATGGAAAAAAATGAAAAAAGCAATTGACCGCAAAAGGATATTGAAGCACTTCCCCAATTATTTTTCAAAGAGTCAAGTGATATACGACTGTTGTAAAGGATTCGGAGGGTAGGTAGGATTTGCCGCAAGATAGTGAAAACCTCAACTGAGAATACTCATGTGGCCCTTCTCGAGAGTACTGTTTCAATAGCAGAACCCTTCTATGTATATGATATGTCAACTGGTGAGAAAATGTATGCTACTGTTAGTGCGTTACAGTACTATCCACTATCGTTTGATATATAAATTCTCTCTAATTAGTAGTCTTGAATAGGGACGGGGGCCTATGCTGTGGGATGGATTATATAAATGAACATAAGCCTAGGCGTGTGACTTGATAGTTTCAGTATTCATTATTCAGTGTGTGACGGATATGTATGTAATCGCCTACTGTTATTTGAAACTTGGTGATAGAGTGTGGACGTGAAGCTGGCCAGTCTGAGTTGATTTCAGCGTCGTGGATGAATGATGATACCTGTGTGATGAACGACTATTAGTAAAATCACACTGGATACGTACAACCTATATGGATATGTTAAACAAAGAGTAGTCTCAGTCAATTTGATCTGCATATTGTACACATCCCTCTTCGTTAATGCGAGAACAAGAGTGGAACAGGTCAACAAGTCATCAACATGGATTACCCAGTGGGCAATAACTGAGAAAAAGTAACCTGGGGAAAAGTACATTGGCAGCAGTTATTTCACTCCTATAGTAACAAGCATTCGTCTTAGTTTCTTGCTTTCTTTTAAAGCTGTTTTACAAGCAGTATTTGCTTCAACGAATAACCAAAATCGAGAAAGAAAGCAAATCCTAGGTAGGGACACATTTTGACGCTCAATGAAAGACACATTCGAGGAAATCTGGTAGTATTCGCTTCACTCGTATAAGCATGCATTCTGGTTACATTGCACAAATTCATTATTACTAGCAGTGATTGGAACTGGGAACAACCAGAGGAATGGAAACATATGTCTCCATACCTCTGGAAAGTGGAATAGCTAACTGTAAGAGAGGAAAGACCAATATCTGGATAATGATAACGAAAACTATTTCAACGTTCCAGGAAACTGGTGTCCTATGCTTATGTAAAGTGAATGCTTGATTTATTGATCCTTCGTCTATTCAAAGATTAAATATCGGATATCCTATAACGTGACAAACGCGGCCAATTGACCATCCAATTAAAGCCGCTTGCGCGATAAGTAACTCAATATCAGCGTCCGTGGCCAGTGGATCAGGCTATGTGATTGCCTTTACAAATAGTGCTGCTTACCTCCGGATTACTGCTGGTCTCATTTTAATCAAAATGTGTCGATAGGACATGAGGGTCCACTATAGTGAGAATTGACTGCAACTCCATAGAACGTTATGTGAGTTTTTCGTGTTCACGCTTTTACTCTTTGGGATGTTAGTAACGTTTCTTGCAAATACTCGATACATTAAACAGACGTATTATTGGGATAAAGAATTTTTTTCCGTAACACCCGCTAAAGCATCTACTATACGGCCATCGATATACTTCATGAGAACTATCCATGGATTAAATCCCACTGGGAAAATATGCATAGAACCACTCATCACAAATAGGATCTGCTTTGATTTTCCGAAAGTTCGTTTCGCATCAACGCCAAGATGATGGAACAGTCGGATTGCGATAAAGATGTGCGATACGAATCGATGCGAAGACCGAGTAAAACAAAACGATTGTTCAGTATCCACCAGGACTTGGAGAAGCGCTGTACTAAGGAGATCCAAAGTCATGCCAAAGACTACAGAATGGCCATTGCGGCCGTCAATCAGGCACAGGTGGTCTTCCAACAGCGCTGTCAAAGACTGGAAAAAGCAAAAGCGAACTTAAGGAGCCATATAACAGAGAGGCGTTATGATTATAAACAGGATCCTCCTAAGAGCAGTATACCACAGGAACGCAAGAACACAGGCTTGAGTCGCGGAACGGCGACACCAGTCAGAAAATGAACATTTAAGGTGGTAGGCAATAGGAGTATACTGTATAGAATGTTCAATGCTCAGACTTCAATTTGTTATTACTGGCATTGACTCGGTTCCTAGTTAACACTCCACTCCAGGGCAAAACATTGGTAAGGGCAATCCACAAACATCATCAATTACTGGACATATTGGATTTAGGGTACCTTTGTGAGGACCGATTCAATGTACACGGATGTTGTAAGGGATCGAGGTTCATTTCCATATGTTGTTGATGATCATGGATTCTGATTTTGAAGGGTCAAAAGGCCTACCATTTCTGAGATTTTGATTTTGATATCAATCCTAAATCTAGGCCCCATGATCTAGTATTGGACCATCTTAATTGAGAAACAAGGACTGTTATGACCCATCGGCGTTTAAAACAATCTGAAGCACTGCCCCTCGAGCTGCATGGCCAGGGTTAAACATACATACATAATGGATGTACTTAATTATACAGGTTCTGACGCCAAAGAACGTTGTTTCTCATACAGGTAGCCTGGTATCCTATCCCCTCTCAACTATATTAAGGCTGTTCCATTAAGAATGTTTGTGTGTTGGGGGGGGGGGGGGGGGGGGGAACCCAATCTTTACGTAAGCCTACACAGCTGTCACCGCATTATACAATTTCAATGCAACTCTATAAAACTACGTGTGCATCTGCTAAAGTAAAGCTACATTCAGGAGGCCTATGCACTCATAGCACAGTTCAAGTGCAATACGTCCTTCAAACATTGTTCATAAAGCCATGATAAAAAGTATTTAGGGTAACTTATGGGGTTGATTTATTTGACCCGGTTATCCCTCTACCTGCATGCTTTTCTTTGACACTTCTGCAAATACAAAGTATGAGTTGCCTGAAAGTTCTTTTAGTGAGGATTATATCGAGCATCGGATATATACATTCCCCACAGTGTGTAAGATTTTGGGGGAAAAAGCTGACAAAAATGCATAGTGTTTTCAAACGGAGCTCCTATCCACTATTATGTACCGGATAGGCGGAGAACATCAACCTTCAATAATTGGGAGAAGACATCACTACGGAAGGAAGGGTATCGCAGGTTTTCAAATATTTCTATAACTATTTCTCTATGAATGTTTGTCGTTAATAAGAATAAAGTGCATTTTAAGCTTCTAGATTTCATACATTTGGGACAAGGTCAAAATTCGAAAGATTGTAATATCTTTCCCTCCGTAATACTCAGCAATTAATGTACCAAAGTTCGAGCAAATCAGTTAACATTTGATATCCAAAATGCATATTTGAAGCGACCATAGTTTAGCGATATTCAATTAAGAAAAAAGAGCCAAAAGTGATTACACTTTTGTCTGATTATGGGGGAAAGGCTCTAGGCTTAAACATTTTATATGTATAGATCTCGAAATTACCCTGTACTCACAATTAACCCCATAAGCCACAGTAATGTGGAAAATCAAAATATGCCTTATCAACTGTAAGAGCACTACATTTAGTAATAAGTCATGGACAAATTAAAAATAGTTTTTGCCATTTTACTATCACAGTTATTGTAACTTTTCGAATTCATTGAAGTCTAGATGACCATGAAGGTTTTGTGGCCTTTTGTGTTCCAATGCAGTTCAATTCAATGCTTCATAGTGGCTTGGCTAATCAGTACCGGTACTTGAATTAAACGATGTAAAACGTTGCAAGACTACTAGGTCTAGTTGTTGACGTTACGCCACTTTGTTCCGCAACAATGTGCTGTATTGTTTTTTAATAGAAATGTCTATTGTATGTGGCAGTAATTGTAATTGTTATTATTCTATCTTACGATGTTAGCCATTTTAGATACCCCTCTATCATATGCATCTAATATTAAATGGTGTGATTATTATATCTTTTGGCGTACAATTATTCGATTGTATTTTATTTATCCCACGACTAACTATGAAATCCAAAGACCATTGACAAAATCGCCTTAATCAGAAACTTTTAAAATGATGAACATTGAAAGAAAAATGGTCACCTTTGAAATTGACTCATTTCGCCGGTACCAAATCAACTATTTTTCAGATATCTCTACGTACATGTAGCCGATGTTGATGTGTTGAGGCGACATTTTGGTCTTGTGATGCATCTACACCTTTACATTAAGGAATACACGAGGATTAAGTAATTCTGTGATCAATACTTACAATGTTTACATGACTATCTGTCATGGATAAGACGTAAACAAAGGATAACCTTTCCGCAACAATAACATTGATGGAAAGAAATGTCTGTTTGTTTTATTTATAATCGAAACTCTCCTTCAGAAATCATAGTCCAAGCTTGTTTTATTTTGGCGGTCAAGGAATCTATAACTCGACTATGATCAAACTGACAAATCCTTCAATGGTCAGTCAAAACAATGGAGAACAGAACTAGCGGAGACCGACTGATTGACTTATTAAGTTCTGCTTCTTTGGAAAGGTGGCAGCACTGCGCAGAAACGACACCGAGACAACGCAGCAGGAACAGCGCTATGAGCCATTACAACGCTTGACAGGTATCACACAATTTCGTGTTACTTATTGAGATGTAAATAAACTTTACATTATACTTAATGTATATGCCAATATATTATAACGTTATATCATTCAGGTAATTTATTTTTCTATTTATTAAAAGGGTACCTTGCCGTAGCAATAATGACACTGAAATAGCACAGAAACGCATATTTTATTTTTTTCGTCAGTGTTAACTACACGCGGAATGCAGCATGAGTTTATTCCAAGAACATAGTTACATTTCGATAAACTGTAATAAAAATCGAAATTGGGCGAGGAAAGCATTAAGAGTGAGAATGAATACATACAAAATCCAAAAGAGAGTAAGCTGAAAACGGATGAAACTGATACAAATGAAAAACATACACGAATAAAAGGGAATATCCTAGACACAACCATTTCTTAAAATTCAGAATCCTGTAAATACACGCCGTTTGTTTGGCTGGTGAACGAGAGATAAGCTAATAGATATGGACAGGAAGCATCGTCAATCTTAACCTTTCAGTCCAGATAAGCAAAGAATAACTCAAAATAGTTCAGAAGCCATTCAAACCTCCCGTAACTACTAGAGATGTGTGACGAGTAATTGATGCCAACACGTAAATGCGTGTTTTGCTATCAAAACGTGTAGTGCGCGATCTGGGAACTTCCCACTGAGTTTATTGGGGATTCCCCGTCACGCGCCCCATATTGCAACATTGTAACGGCCAGCGTCTTTTGCCGTAGTGAAACATCTAGCCATAAATTTCACCCTCGGTGAATTTTGAAAACGCGTGAACCATTTTTTTTCAAATTTGGCATAATTGAAGATCAGCCAAGGGCTCAAAAAACTGTTAAGAGACATTTTAGAAAATTGTTTTTTGGAGAATTTTATTCAGAGAAAAATGACAAATCTGGGTATTTTGTACCCTTTTTTGACCGCTTAAGAATTTTTTTCACATTTTGACGAATTTCTATGGAAGTTGAAGCATGCAGAAGCCAATAATCTGAATTTAAATATTCACCGAGCACATTTTTGATTAACATTTTTAATTAAAAGAAAATTGCCTTTGAGTATGTTCAATTCTAAAATTAGCCAACTATTTGTAACACGTGAATGTGCGTATTTCAACTGAACCAATCAGCACACTGTATGAAATCACGTGATTTCATACAAAATAGACATGAAAAACGCGGGAAAATCGTGCATGGTCTATATGTTTTTATATCAAACTTTCTGCCCATTTATTAATTTCATTTTATAGAGGATTTTGATAACCTCTATGAAAACTTGAAGTGGACGTATCAGAAGCGTACTACCTTGGTATGTTCTGGTAGAAAACAGAACTTAAGACGGACGTGGTTGGCCGGGGGGGGGGGGGGGGGGGGCACTCAGGTACAGAGGGGGGCCGCACCCGCGTTACGTATTTCGCAGAGGAAGGGGTATTTTTTAAGACCTCCGCATATCCGCGATTTTGTAAAAGAAGGGGACTTTTTTGTACCCAGGTACGAAGTATGGGGGTCAAAATCCCCTTAAAATCCACGAAATATACGCGGCTGTGACGCCGAGTGACTCACGAAGTGACTGGGCTTCCAAGTTTGCTGCCGCCACTTGCTGCCGCTAAACATGCAGAGGATTATAAAATCTTAAGTTAAAATACGTGATCCCGTTCATCCAATGTCAGTGTTTTGATAAAAGAAGGGGTGTTTATTTAGTGGAAAAAATCAGCGTTTTATTAAAATAAGGGTGCTTTTTTGGCCAGAAATCAGTGCTTTAGGGGTATTTTTAAATTTTGATAACGAGCGTATGCGCCCCCCCCCCCCTAAATACCCAAGTGTGAAAGAGAAAATTCCTTATTATTTTCAACGACCGTTTATTGGGGAGACAAATAAGAACTTCATTTTTTCCCAACAACTTTAGAGGGGGGGGGGGGGGGGGGGGGGGGGGGGTGGGGGGGGTAAATAGTACTTTATTTTTTCGCAACCATGTGACAGAGAAAATGAAAACCTTTTATTTTCAAGACCGTTTTTAGGGCAGAGAAACTGAAAAACTTTATTTTCACAACGGTTATTTCGGAGAACATTTAAAAACTTTATTTTCACGACCAATTTTTGGGGAGATAAAATAAGGAACTTTATTTTCACAACCGGTTTTTTGAGAAGAGATGGATAAATGATGTAATTCATAAAATATGTCATGATGCAGCCAAGAAACTATATTTTCACCAGCTCCACTCTGATACTAGCAGCTGATTGACATCACTCTCTCTTTCACCGCCGTTAGAAATAGCTTTTTGGAGTTCAAAACACTATTTGCGCATTTTAGTCTGCCAAAATGGTATGTATATGGAAATAAAGATGGCAGAAAGTACATGTAATTCCGGGGGGGTGGGGGGGCACTCAGGTACAGAGGGGGGCCGCACCTGCGTTACGTATTTCGCGAAAGAAGAGGTCTTTTTTAAGACCTTCGCATGTCCGCAATTTTGTTAAAGAAGGGGACTTTTTTGTACCCAGGTACGAAGTATGGGGATCCAAACCCCTATACAATCCACGAAATATACGCGGCTCTGACGCCGAGTGACTCCCGAAGTGACTGGGCTTCCGAGTTTGCAGCCGCTAAACACGCAGAGGATTATAAAATCTTAAGTTAAAATATGTGTTCCCGTTCATCCAATGTCAGTGTTTTGATAAAAGAAGGGGTGTTTATTTACTGGAAAAAATCCCCCGGGATTACAAAACCTAAACGTATGCGTGTATCAAGAGAGATGAGTATACGGAAATATAACTGAATGTGAGTTACAATTTGTTCTAGTTGATTATTTGTTTCCATCATATCAATCTCTGCTATATAGTATATAGCAAGTAATGTCTTGTCAGGTAATCGGACTCATCCCCTTATGACCAATGTATGCTTCGATTCTTATACAACTGCTCCAGTGAAGTATTTTTGACACTAGCTTGAGGAACGAGGGCATTCCGTACTAGCTATAGTTATGGACTTCCATTCATGTATATGTACCTCTCTTATATGGTGCATGACTTTCATTTCCGTGCGGCACAAGTGTCTACATAGCTCCGTGAACATGTTTTCTGCATGTTTAGCTACCATATATACATTACAACCACCTATAACTTCTCTTATGATTAAATATTTTCCGCCAATGCTGTTGACATGTTAATTGTTTGCAGCCAGACAGAGCAGATGTTAGAAAGTTGCCAGTGACTTGGTGTTAGGCGGTGGTTTCTGCCGGCTCCTCCCATCTCCTCCACTACTTACTATTGACTGATCACGATTGAGATGCGATATGGCAGGAAAAGGGGCGAAAAACCAAATTCAAAATTCCTAGGGAGGAATCGGAGGGGTGTGGCGGTTTCTTCTATTGGCAGGACTGATTGAAGAACCTTACACGGAGGTGGCTTCAATCGTTGGAAAGACTATGGGGAGAATGAAACTGTTGAGGGATGAAAAAATGAATAAATATTAAAAAAATAATATAAAAAATAATACAACTTATCTAAAGTATTCTAAATAAAGTAGGGAAAGGGGTGGGCAGGGCTTAGGGACAGGGATTGAGAGTATTGAAAAATCCTGACCAAAGCCCCCCTTTTTTGCATCTGAAGCATACATGGACAACATATCATAAACTATCGTAATGTATGTATGTATATTTATTGGCTATGTTAGAGCATAAAGATACGATACATCGAAATTATATAACAAGAAATCAGTGCTTTAGGGGTATCTTTTAATTTTGATAACGAACGTATGCGCCCCCCTAAATACCCAACTGCCCCCCCCCCCCTCCCCGCGGGATGTAATTAAGAATGTATTTAGGTTGGTATGTCGCACATTCATATGAGAAATCATTGCCGTTACAGATCTGACGAAAATCACCGTTGCTGTATAGTCTGTCTGTCTATCTACCTGTCTATTGACCCGGTCAATGGCTACCCTTTTACACGTGTAAAATGCAGAACAGGAAAGCAGAATGGACGTTGCTGTAGGTTATCTTTAAAACTGCTGAAGTTCAAATAACATTCATTTTCTTGATCAAACGACATTGGGTAAAACACGCGATGCTTTAAAACTGGCCCAATGTTTTCAATGCCATATTACATGTTACATATTACATGTAGCTGCATATGCCAGGTCGGTAGGAATTTAGACTTCCCTTTATCGTCACAATTGTATAGAAACGATTATGACAGCGGGCATGCTCTGTTGTTACTGTTATAAGATATGAGTGAAAGATATTTCAAATTCTTTAATTAAAGCTATTTTAGTAGGAAGTGTCGTTTTGTACGTGTAATTACATCTGAAACCCGACTATTGCTTCCATACAACTACTTTTGATAGGAATCATACAGAATAAATTCTACAACTGAGATATTCTACAACTCTATATATGACCATAACTCCATGTAATTATTTCAGCATATCAGTGGCCATCGTTTGTTGCCACAGTTTTAAGAGAATATTGTCTTGCATAAGCATGTTGCCATGGCAACTGCTTTTTCAAAATTCTTGTTGCCATGGCAACCAATTTAGGACGTTTTTCCTTATTTCTTAATAAAATGTCGATCTTCATTATCATCTCATGCAATCCTCAAAGTTCATCAATATTGCGAAAAGCCATTTCAAAGAAATTCATTTATTTTGCATTCAAGATCAAGATAACTGTAAGCGTAGCAACATACTTGGTCATGCATATTTCACTTGTAATGAACATAAAGTAGAAAGTTCAATCTTATTTGGTCTTATGTCTTTAACTTATCAATCCCGTTATCAATATGTATGAACTTTTGAGGAAATTATCTGGTGAACCCACTAATTGTAAGAAAAAAATTAAATTAAAGATTTGGAGCACATAAGCATATTGCAATGGCAACCGTTTTTGTAAAACTCTTGTTGCCATGGCAACCGTTTCGGGACTTTTTTTCCTTATTTCTTAATAAAATGTCGAACTTCATCATCATCTCATGCAATTCTCAAAGTTTCATGAATATTGCGAAAAGCCAATCCAAAAAAAATAATCAATTTTGTATTTAGATAATCATAAAGAAAACTGTAAGCATAGCAACATACTCGGTCATACATATTTCACTTGTAATGAACATAAAGAAGAAAGTTCAACCCTATTCAGTCTTGTCTCAAACTTATCCGTTCCTTTGTCAATATGTATGAAATTTTGAGGAAATTATCTGGTGAACCCACTTATTCTAAAAATCCCTTAAATCAAATAATTGGAGTACATATGCATGTTGCCATGGCAACCGTTTTTGTCAAATTCTTGTTGCCATGGCAACCGTTTCAAGACGTTTTACCTTTTTTATTGGTGGAAATATCAAATTTCGATACCATTATTTGTAGGCCTCAAAGTTTCAGAAGTATTGGGTAAAGTTTACACTGGGAAATAACAGTTTAGTTTGGCATCAATTACTCGTCACACATCTCTAGTATATGACGGGGTTTGTCCTGATAGCCGAGCTGTCTAATGTGTTTCCACTGACTGACTTATTGCTGTCCCTCATTATAGCGCATTGCTATAAAAATACCTAGGCTTGGAAAACACACTAGGCCAATTTCATTAAGCCACTTGATACCTGGTTTAAAGTTAAACCAGGTCACAACTTGAAGATAGACCAGGTGTCAAAGTTAGGCCAATTTCATTAAGCACTTAGTACCTGGTCTAAAGTTGAACCAGGTCACAAATATGGTACTAACTTTAGACCAGGGGAGGGGTGGTTTATATCCTAGTATGGCCTGGTCTTAATATTAATATGGCTGATATAAAGGCTATTTTTGAGTATATAAACTGGACTTAGCACATACATAGCCATTTCATGATTATTCTGGTACAATCATAACTAAAACATATTTTCTTCAGAAAAAAATCATGCTTGTAAATTTGCATACATTATGTGATGCAGACAAATCTAACACACCTTAATGCTAATAAAGTTGTACAGATGGCATTTGTCACGTTTCCCAAAAAATGCTTTTTATCATAGATTTGTCAACAAAAATGTCAGGTACCTCTCTCTTTGAAAAATCTCTCAAATAAAAAGAAAAAGAATAACACAGTTTGGGAGCAAACTAAGAAACTTGTCTTAGTAGTAAAATAAACCACTAGCATTTGCATTTTAAAGATATCTTGCTTCTGCACTTACATTTTGATATTCATAGATAGTTTGAGTGGTGCTGATACATGTCTTGAATTGCAGAGTGCAGCATTGAAGCATCTGACACATAAGTCAGAATAAATATCAAATCAATTAAAATTGACAATGGTAAATATTGCATGTATCAACTTTATTTTATATTCCATACTTTTTATCATCATTCTACATCATAATTACATACAATACTTAATACATGTATTTTCATTACAAAGAAATGATACCATACACTGATCATCCACTATAGATGCAATAGGCTTTGTTGAGGGAGTGAAGGTTTCTATTCTTTCAACATGGGGTCCTCTACTCATAGCCTTTGTTATACTGACCACAAGCCCTTGCCAATGCCCAAAATAGAGCGAAAACCAAGGCCTAGATAGTTGAGACTAGGTTTGGTTGTTACCTGGTACTAACTCATTTAATGAAATTGGACTAAAGTTAGACTGGTTTAACTTCTAAACCAGGTAACAGCCGAACCAGGTATCAGAGTTGACACCTAGTCTAAGTTGGGTGGGTTTATCTCACCTTAATGAAATTGGCCCACTATGTTCAGTGAGAAGCTGTTTCTGTGGTCCCGTTTCACAGCAGTGAGCCGGGACCAAATCCAGGCTCAGCAACCATTAGAAAACATGATTTTTGTGTCATTTTCACAGATTTGTTTTAATTTTTTTACACTCAAACTGGCTATAATAGCCATTAAGATCCGCCACTGAGCATTGGTGCACATATATAACTTCGCCGTGGATGTTTGCTGCAAAGCTTCAGCCTTGGCGGCCTCAGCTTTTGCAACAAAAACCTACGTCTCAGCTATAAATCTGCACCAATGCTCTGCGGCGGATCTTAATCCCTATACCAATACCCGGGCCCGAATCCGGACCGGGCATGTGATGAAGTTGCCAGTGGCTTGGGATTAGGTATTGACTTTCGCTGGATACGCCGGCTTTCTTCACAACTTACAACTGGCTTGTCACATGGCAGAAAAGGTGACGAAATTCCATATTCTAATTCCACCCTGTTGACGAAAATCGTTCGTAATCAGCAACAATGAAGCAAACATCGAGGAATCCTTAGAAAAGTTATTTCGTACTGATTATTCAGTTTATTTCTAACTAAGCGCTCTATTCAGCTAAGCAGTTATAACTCTTACGTCTTGAGTTTTTTTTCTTTTAAGGCAAGAGAAGTGGACTTATTTATCAGGAAATGATGAAAAGCTGCAAATGATTTAAGAATATCTATCCAATATGATTCACAAATTCTATTGATTTTTTAATTTATCCCTAAGGGTATATGGACTTTCTCGTCGTAGGTATAGGTAAGTTACCCAACAATGCCAGCGAAGATACAATCTATTTGAGTCTATAGCTGGTCACGATTTCTGTCGTGCGTAATTACCTGTGAAAGTGGACAATGTCCACAAAGCATCTGCAGATTCGGAATGCCGTCGGCAATTTTTTCCTTTAGTTCTCAAAATAATGTCGAGGCGTGTCAAAAGAATGCTAGTCCCTCATTGGTCCCGACAGGATTAAACTTTCAATGACGTAAACAATAGTTTCCAGCCCACGTGCCATGTATAAACAGAGGCCAGTCGTTTGTTGACGTGGAGACAATCGCCGTATCCTAGTTGCTGGGCTTAGCATACCTGCGCTCATTGTACCTTTTCTTAAGATTTATGTTGTAAGATCTACAGATTAAGGAAGCAGAAAGCTACAGAACAGGCTACTAACGTACACACGGGGCTAGCAACCACCGGGAAGCCCATGGGATTGGGGAACCACCGCCACAATTTGGCGTAAATTACCATCAGATGCCGCAACACAGCCATGTGAATGATGTCTTGGGTGCCACCGCATCCGAGGCAGCAATTATGCGCTTCAACCCTGATCGCAAGACAGTCGTCTGGGAGCGACTGGAGCAAAAGCGAATCCAACAGTTGGGACTAAATCCGCAGTATTCCCGCTACTTCAATGTCACGAGAAGTATTCGACCAAAACCGCAGTGCAAACCGATTTCGATCGGCGGACCACCCTTATCGGAAGCTCCTATTCCGCCAGAAGTTGAGCCATCGCAGTTGACCCCCCAGATGCCTGGCATGACACCCACTAACACACTTCAGATCCCGCTAGTGGAGACTGGTCGCATTCGGAAAGGAAACTCCGTGGCACCATTTTGCACCGAAGGGAAACCAACTTGCGGATACTACTTCAGTCGTGGTACGGACAATAAGAAAAAGGCCATCGGAATTCCCCCAAGCGATCTGGTCAAATGGAGGTCGTTCATCAACTAAACCCGGAACATTTTTATTTTGATACTTCAATTCAAGAACTCCTTTCTCAAGACTATATAGGATTACTCGTCCCATCAGGCATCATTCATGGACCTCGAAGTGCAAGCATATCAAATTGAATGTTCATATCCAAATCATTAGATGCAGCACGAACCACCATATACATCACCAACACTGATGTTCATGCATTACTATCAGTACATTGACATTAACTAGCGATGACATTTCAAGCAACTTCTTTCTGATCAAACGGTATACGGATAACTGCAATACTTAAGCATTTGTCACGCAATGGCATTATTCATAACAGGACAGTGTGTAATTTATTATAGGCGTACCTACAACCAGGAAATACGCGTGCACCTCATGTAAGAGCTAGTACAAAATACATTAATTTTATAAGTACCTTGCAGTTCGTTATATATTTTTGGTCCTACCTTTAATGCTTATGTGTGATATTGCATTTTATTCCTCGATATCTTGAGTTCATTATTATTATCTCGTGATTCTAATTCATCCACTTTGACAAAGGCCATACAATGCTGTGCCTATGAATGTATGCTACTTCTTAAGTTTCAATTTTGATTGAGTGACATGTTAATAATCATGTGTTAACCCTACTGACACTTTAACGATGATACGGTGCAATGCCTTAGCCATGCATTTGCTAACAGTTTCAAATTTTTATGTTTTTAAATATTGAATATTTTAGTGCGATTAAATGAAGTGAGCGTTCTTTTTATCAAAACGTTTAAAGCTGGTATTATATACTAAGATAAATACATTCAACATTGTATTAGATACAGGTGTCAGGATAAGGAAAAGCCTCTTGGATTGCATTACCTGACCTTACTTACGGCCTAAAGAAAATTTCCCGTAGAAGTGAAAGCTAAAGCTTTTCCGTTTCCACACGCAAATTACGTGTGAATAATAGATAGAGCCCAGTTAGACCTCTGAAGCCTCATGCAACATAGCCAATAGCGATAACTTCTAGAGCCGAGCTTCTCCTAGTTGCTAAAAGTCACGCACCAATAACAGGACAGGGGTTGGCCCCACAGGTCATCCTCATCAGTTACCCATCTCGCAATAATCATCTCTCACTTCGCCGCCAACTCTTTGATGGGTCCTGGATGACGTATACCCGTCTAGTTCACCATGCCCTTTATGACGTCCACTGTAGAGTGATGTGGATATCCTTGATAGCCAATGTCAAGGATCGGCTTTCTTTCACTAACAATAACAACACTATTGACCTACCTGTCATGTTATAGTCATCAGTTATATGTTTTAGCTCATATTTTACTGCTATAGACGCTATTCGCGTTGTTGCGAGTTATGTTTACATCCATGTTTTAATGAAATCACGTAATGTTACTGGCGAGGATGTGTCCTATGAACTAATTAATGATACTTAATAAAGAATATTATTTTGACAAAGAAACTCGTATAGTCATTTTTATTGTTTGTAATACCTTTGGATCACCCGGATTCTTTATAACCTTTGCATAGAGACATGTTCTATTATATACACTGTTCGACATGTACTCTTTACAAATGACTTGGTGCAAATGATTAGATTTCGTTTCAGTTTCGTAAATGGCAAACTAAACGGCCAATGTTTTAAATTTTGCCGAATTTTCTAATTTTCATATAATGATGCCATGACCTACATACACTTGAACAATGACCAGTATGTATGTATGTATGTATGTATGTTTATTAACTGTAATGTCACAATTACAAAATCATACTTTCAAGTATACAAATAATATAGAAAAATAAGTAAGAAGGAAAGACAAAACTTTAAGATACTAAACTATATGTTAATAATACTAAATATATATCACATACATTTGAACATTCGGATATGAGGGCTAATGGATAAAAGAAGGGATGTTTTAGACTAATAATAGTCCTAAGGAGTCTACAGATTCTAGACAAAATGATATACGGTATACCACTTATTAGTAGATGTACTATTTCCTGCTAGGGTTACTGTCTCAGTGAGAGATATTTACTTCCCATCATGTCATGCTCTGTTTTAAACTAGCTAACTTAGGTAAAAAAGTTCGTTAAAAGTGACATTCCGCTCCAACATTATTTTAACTACCCTTTCTAGTCCCCACCAAAGCCATTAATGCTCACACCGTCCAAAAGCAGACTGGCAATTTTGATGAAATCGTGTAGGCATAAGCATAGTAAGGAAATATTTGATGGAGAAATGTTAATTAGAACATTTCCCACAACTCTCCTTCAAATGTTTTGTAACATCAATCTCAGTTCCAAAGTAATTGCTTAAAGTTATGTAGGAACTTTTAAGCATTTATGGGTTAAATATCTTTTCTAGGACATCCCATGTCTACATGTATAGATACTAGACGCAGTGAACGCACTTGCATGTCTCAAACTTAAAGGTACTTGACCCAAAGCGTCTTGCCCTGACTACTATGAACCACGGCTATGCTACTACTATATGCTGTTGTAAAATCCTGTTGTTTGTAAGCTGCTTAGCAATCCCAAGGGTCTCTACTTAACCCACTCATGCCCAGCTTCTCCTAAAGAAAGTTTTCTCTACATGTAAGTGCTCAGGTATGAATGGAAAATGTGTAGGAATAAAGCAAATATCTGTAAAATAGTATAACTGTCGTATGCAGTTTAACCCACCTTTAACCTTCGAGTATTCATTTTTTAAAGTGCAAAGAGAAATAGCTTTCATAAAAATGCTGTCTAGCCTCTAGGGATGAATGGGTTAAAATGTCATAACTTCACGTCACTGTAAATACAATTCAGTTACAGCGAGGCGATTTGGTGGGTAGCTTTCGCCAGCTGCCACGAGCACTAGAAAGTAGAAACCAGGAACTTCTTTCAAAGTTAAACGGCACATATGGTGGTATCAAGTTGAATTCAGGCATGCGATCAGTGTATACGATGTAAGGGTAAAACACTTAAACAAGCATATTGTATTCAAATGAAGCTCCTATCCATAAGTGTAATGGTTAATAGAGGGAAGGGCATGTTTTTTTTCTAATCGTTGTTTTGTTCAAACTTTTAACAGCTTTCTAATTGCCGTTGAATGCGAGAAATAAGAGGGTTTAAAAAATCGGATTTCATAACTTGAGGTACAAAGTCAAAAATAAAAAGAGATACTCTACCTTCCATAATCAATTGATATATAAGTATGCCGAATTTCAAGCAAAGCCCTTAACATTTGATACCCTGAAATACCTAATGAGGTGACCATGCTTTCTTTCTTGTATCTAAATCCTCGGTCGGATTCTCTTATAAACTATTCAGATTCTCTTTTATTCTAAATCAATTTCACATATTTTCTAATAAAGAGAAGCCAATCTAAATCTTAAGGGAAAAAGAATACAGTTGAAAGGAACTTTAATTCTATAAACTCCATAATGATGCTTTTAACGCTATAATAAATTAACATTCCTTTTGATGAGATGTCAGTTTTTACCGTGTGTGGGTAAAATACTAGATAGTACCTTTGGACCAAAATATTGTGGTTGCTCATCTAAGATATCACTTTACACTAAAACAACGCGTCAGTAATTCATTGCAGTGATTATTTGCGAAAACGGGTATACAGGTACATATACAGGTAATATATGGTGCCAATGTGTGTTTGAATATCAAAGTTCAAGTTGTGGTGTATAACATTTTCAAACTGGCTCATGTCCAAAAAAGAATGAGGGTAAGGTTAAGACGATGTACCAGCAAAGGCCACACGCGTTATGCCTTGTTGCTTAGAGACCTGGGCCGCCTACCTGCCAGGCAAGGATTAGATGGGCTCAGGTACAAAGGATGTTTAAGCACACCTTGACAGCAGGCCGCGTGATTGATTTCAGGTGAGATTGATCACTAGATGAGTCAGGCTGAGGAAAGTGCTGCTACTCTCACCTCTGATATTCAGTCAAAGTTCACGGATGGATACACTTAGTTGTTGTTGCTCTTTTTTTCAGTGTAGCAACCAAAATTTAAAGGTTATTTTTGCAATATCTTTTTGACCAGGGAATTGTTCATACAATATTGGATTGAGATATGCTGAATGAACCAAACTCATCTCCACTACAAATATTTTGTGAATTTTTGCATCATTCCATAATTGTTTTTAAGAGTATTAAAGGTCAAAACAACACCTGTCAAAGAGAGCTCTAGTTATGGATGGGTTATTATAAACCTATATTTGTAGCATTAGTCACAAATCTATAGGATCATATCTTTTTGAAAGAAACAATTGGTGTGATAATGTTATTAATCAATCCATGCTTAAGATTTCCTCAAGATATCATTGTCTGCATATTTGATACTTTTGGCAATAACTCAGGAATTAAGAATGGTTTTACAAAATATTTGAAATAGAGTTGTTGGTAGTGTTCTGCTTTGGGCTGTTCCATTTAAAAGTGTGGGGGGGGGGGGGGGAGGAGGAACGGAAGGTCTTTTGAAGGGGGGGAGGGGCCGAATTCTGAATTAATTTTTCCCATTAGGTTCCATATAATTTCTGGCAGGAGGGGGGGTGCCAAATTTTTAATTACCTTCCGTTCCTCCCCCCCACCACACTTTTAAATGGAACGGCCCTTATCATTTCTCCTTCAAATATTTTCCAAACTCTGCTTTCACCTGAGAGATAAGATTAAAATTACCAGGCTGATTTTGGCTGCTGCCAGCATTGAGGGGTTAAATTACTGAAATGGGACTTCACAAGTATACTATGTGAAATGACAATGAATACATAGAAGCAATATGGAAATGTCACCAAATGTAAATTATGCTCTGCTACCAATCTCCACAATTGCCATTTTAGTGGACATAACAAGTTAAAAGTAACAGAATTAATATTTTGGCTACATTTTTGTAAAATGTTCATTGATTCTATGATAAACATTTGAAAATGGCATTTAAATTTGATAGAAATAACAACACAGTTCAATTTTAATATAAAAAGGTATAGTTTATATCATGTATACAACTTTAGCATGCAACTCTGCAAGAACGATAGGCACTAGAAACTCTTGAGATCTCGACTGAAACAATCTTTTACATTTGATGCAAAATCTTCAACTGTAAAAGCTCGAGCAGATAAAGCACCACCAATATAAATGCAACACTTGATTACCACACAATAATTTCAAAATACATCCCTTATTATGGAATTGTGCTATTTCTTTAAATTTGACCTAAATGTAAGAGCTACCAACAACTGGCTAATCACAACTTCTGCAATATAGCAGAAGTGCCAATAAATAAAATAAAATTCAAAATAAATTTGATCGAAGACTTATAATTAGAGCTGCACTCACCACTCACAAACTCGAGTGGCTCGAGCCCTTGGGCAAACTTGCCGAGCTCGAGCTGAAATGTTCAAATCGTGAGCTTGTCTATATTGGGAACACAAACGTAACACCGAGCACCTAACACACATTATTAACATACATAACTGCTTATCGCTGTCATGTCTTCTTTACAATCTCCAATGTATACATTCAAGCGGTGATGAGTGTTATTCTGACATTTGTACCTCGTCAGCACGTTTTAAAATTAAATGAACATGGCAATGTTAATAAATCTCCGCCAATAAATATTTATTTCTTAATAGGTGGGGTGGGAAATAAGTATTCTTTCGGAAATTCGGAACGACCGTGAGCTCACGAGTCAAATGGGTGGTGAGCTCATGAGTTGATCTCCCTCCGTGAGTGCAGCTCTACTTATAATAGCTACATCGTGAACATTATTGCCTCCATAGGATAAGTTCGCATCTATTTCCCTTCAGTTTTCTCTCAAGTGTGTAAAATATACATCAGTTGCTTTGCTTAAATTTGAAATACAATTGTGGTATTCTTTCCCCTTAGTATATATCATCAACACTATAAGACAATTGAATTTAAGTTTCAATCTTTAAGGATTTAATCCATTAGGTATTTTTCATCAACTTAAGATATTACCATTGGTTTAATAGTCTTTCAAAAAGCTATATACACATACATACTGCTGAGAGCATCTAGCTCGTGCTGCCACCTTGTTTCCAGATCCAGAACCATAATATGAGTAAGGTCAAAACTCAAGGCATCTTACATACATCTCAGTACTAACCAATCATATTTACATTTATGCAGAAACATTCTATTGTTCGAAAAAAAAACTGATTTATTTTTTACTTTGGGTTTCATTAAAGACAAACCTGACTGGAGAACTAGTACAGGTTTGGTACTAGAACTACGCCTAAATACTTTTGCTGCAGAGGAAAAATAAGATGCAATTTAGACTTACCGTAACCTGTATACAATAGCGACCTGTTCCCCAAGGACAGTCAACTCTAACTCATTTGCGACCCAAATGATTTTTTGGTAAAAGATTTCAAACCCCTTTGAGCATTTAAGTTCAGATCCATCAATAAGTAAAGCAATTGCCATTGACAGAATGAAGGAAAAATTCTGCTGACTAAAGGAAGAGTTAACTGAACTATTGGCACATTTTACAGAAAATAACCTACCATCATAAAATCATGCAAAGGTCTTAAATGTAATATGATATTCTCATAACATTCTCTACTGTCACATTACATAACCCTCTAGGGATAAAGAAATGTCAAATCTTATTTGGCGACTTAATTTAATCAACTGAAAGAGAAATCCAGGTATTGATTGCCCTGGAGAAGAAATTGTATGAGTATTCAGCCCCAAGGTATTACAGTGAAACAAACTTAATCCCACTCAAAAGGAGCTTTTAAGTAAGTTTCAAGAAAGGGTGATTTGATCTCGTACAGAAATTACTAAGATTATTGGATGGCATTGTAAGCCAATAAAAAATTCTCTCATACAGAGAGACTTTACCTTTACCTTTACTTATTCAAGAGACTTTACCTAGAGGAACAATTTTCAACTCTGTGGCCCGAAGCATGACAAGTATAATCCTTAAATCGGAGGGCCACAGCGAAAATCAAATCCTGTATTTGACTGTGTTACCCTTGTTAAATAAAGATTAATATTATTATTATCATTATTATTATTATTATTATCATTATTATTATTATTATTACTATTATACAAAATCAGCATTTACGTTGGTCTTTAACCCACTCACCACAACACCAGTGTGGCCAAAAATAGCATGGTATATTTGAGGATGTCTTTCTGATGAGAGCAATGCCATTTCAAAGGGATAAGTTGATTGTAACATAATAAGCAACACTTACATGCATTGTTTTCAAGAGTATCTTACCATTCAAACTTGTCAAATGAGCTTTGAGCATATCGCATGACAGGATTGTGTACCAAGTAGATCAAGGCCCAGAGAGTTACAGATTAGCCTATTTGTATATGGTCTGCATGCATGTCCTCACAACTTATGAATGTAACTCATCAACAGGAACAACACATCAAAAAGTATTTGGATAGGGATTGATAAACCAGCCAAACCAACACAACATTAAGGCAACTATTTCTGAAAATATTGCCTTTTTAAAAAGATATTTCCTTGAGTTTCAGACCAAGTGTAATCTCAAGGAATCAATGGGTCAAATTTTTTTCGATCATGATTGATAATTGTTCTTATCCGTCAACTATATAAGATGGGATTTCAATGTACCCTGTAAGTACTTTCTGCTGTTAAACTGAAATTCCGCCAGACCAGGTATTTCCTGACATTTCCCTGCATTTATCACCAGGCAGGTGCTGCATAGAGGGGCTATTTCATGAAATATGCAACAGCCTCAGACCTCTCGTTCATGTTAATCCACAGTTCAAGATGGAAACCTCAGATAAATCTCCCATTAGGCTTCAGCACAGGGATGAATAAAATATACACTCCGCTTTGGGCACAAACGACTCAATTTGTGGGAATATTTCTATTTTGGGAGGACTTTAAAGTTTCTGCATACAAGAAGTTTTCACCCTTTCGCCTAGAGTTCACTTGATGATACGAATACATACGAGAAAACGCTTTGGACCAGGTAGAGTATGGCTGTTGTAAAGCTCACTATTCTACACTCTAAAATAAGAGACACTTTGAGCTGTTAATATATCAGTGAAATTCTGAAGCATCACTCCTCTAACCATGAATAGATGTCTTAATCATATACTAATGCAAAGAATCCCTCATACAGGCAACTTGTGGTTAAAATAGATGTCCACATTACAAGGGACTGGAAAGTCAGAAGTAAGATGTCCGAGTCTTGCAGGAGTATGACTGACACAGGAGGACTAATCAAAGAGACTGACTACTGCCCTTGCTATAAAGAGGACAAGTGTGAGTGCTCAGCCAATGAGATGCAGGGAACAAAGTCATGAACTGATTGCACTCCACAAGGAGCCATTCCCTCTATGTTGCTGGTCATCTTGTCCTTTCAATACTGGTTCGTCAAGCTATGATAATGGCATTGACTCCCATAACATTTGTTACCATCTTTTTCTTAAATACCTCACACACTTTTATCAAACCACTTCAACAGAACTGAAATAACTACTAAAACATTCATATTTTGCAATGAAACCAAAATTCCCCATGTTTTTTAAACAAATGTTCAAGCTTTGTTATTGGGACAATAATAATAAGTCCAATTTCCCCTCAATATTGGTCTCAATAGAAACTTATGTTATATTTTGTCTTTGCATTTACAAAATAAGGGGGAGGAAGGGGGTAAAGAGTTAATCAGATTGGAGAAAAAACATGTTTGGTCATATAGATATTTTCTAAGAGCTGCCTCTGGAGATTCATTTTTCATTCTTCCAATATTGGTCTCAGTAGTTGGTCTCAGTCTCAGTTACATTCTAATCAGCCAATTAGGGGAGGGGGAGTAAAGAGTTAATAACCATTAGGCAAATTACTAGTTTGATGATCTGGATATTTTCATAGAGATATCCCAGGAGATCCATTTTTAATCTAGACTACAATCAGTATCTTGGGTGTGTCCTCTACCTGAACTTGATCTAGACAACCCTTCTACTGTTGCATGTCTATAGTCACCATGATATTATACTGATTAGTTGCCTACTACCGCAACAGTTCAATCAAAAATCAATTAGCTGCAGAGGGGGAGATTCTATGTCATGTTTGCATAGGGTGCAATAAACTTCCTTTCATGATGTCAGCTGTTGCTGGAAAAGCAGAGAGATGGAACCAGCGAGTGGGAACCAACCTGTGCATATATAGAAAATCCAGATAGCAGGGATCAATTCATCCAGAGAGTATAGATGCCAAACCTGATAGCAAATATTCATAATTTTTATTATGTGCCTAACAACATTTTGATTCACTAGGCAACCAATCCATAATCTTCACTCAAGTATCAGCTAAGAACAGGCCTGGCTATTTTTGGCATATTTCAGAAAATGGCATCTTTTAAAAAGGTATCTGAAGCAGAAATGTTAATCAGAACTCAATCTACAACTTATTAAAATATTTGAAATATCTATGCTAATTTTTCATGAGTTAATTTCAAAAGTATCATATACACAGATACAATAAATCATTCTCATAGAACTTTAAGTATTAATGGGTTAACAAGAAGACCATAAGGCAGTGTCTTCATTGAGGCATGCAATCCACCTGTAATACGTGCAGCCTTTTTTTTTTACCCAATTCAGCCTACGATTGGCTTAAGCCTAAGTGAAACTCTCTCAATTATCACAACCATAGAGACCTCTAGTGGCCTTTCAGAGAACAAAATAGTGATAATAATTCTATGCAATATGAGAGATAATATTTAGAAAAAACAATACTTAATTCAGCTAGCAGGATGGGTGTCGTACCAAAACAGTTTTTTTCAGAAATAATAGTTAATGTATATATTATCAAACCAGTTGAGAGCTGCAATTATGGCTAAATAGTAACCCACTCATGCAGAGGATTCACTTTAACAAGCATTGTTTGGAGCACTGATAGTCATACATATGATTGGTAATTGGCAATGTTGTAAGAATTTGTGAGCATATTTAAAAAAAAATGTTATTTGCAATCTTAATAACAGTGCTTTTTTTGTATTTGTCAAAAGATGGTTTAAAAAGGAAACTATAAAAGTAAACATTTTAGATTATAATTTTTTTGAATATGTAATTTGCGATCTCATTATTACTTCTCATTCAAATATGTTTTAAAAGATGCTACAGAAAGAAATTCATCACTAAATAGCCATACCTTTGTTGGGCACTTAATGAAAAATTGGTTTAAGCCAGTCAACCACAGACCACCCACAAAAGACCTGGCAACTTTGGTCGTTGGATATATCACTTTTAAACAGATACTCATTAGCAACTATAGTCTTGAGTGTTAGAGCAGCCAGACCAGATTTTTTATCTCAAAAGCAGAATGTCTGACAAATGTAAGTCCGGGTGCTATTCTTATTGCAGAAATCCACATACTTTCATATTGTGCTTTAACAATCTACCCAATCCACCCAAACATTTTGATAACAAAACCACTATTTTGAGTTCCTAAAATTTAAATGCACACAGAAACCTGCATATATTGAATGCCTCCCAGTACATATTCTTACTTGAGAATATGTGTTCAACATATATATATATATATCAAATTCAAAGTATAATCAGAAGGCCTTGAAGCATTGGTGGGTTAATTGGGGCCATCCAGTAATGGTGGATGTCAGATGATACTGGATACTGTCTGTCTCATATTGAGCCCCAGGAGGAGGTAATTATTAGCCAGCAGGTTGGCCGCAGGTAGCTTATGGCACTCAGCAGTAGTTGGTGTTGGCAGCCACCAGGTAATTCAGCTGTCCACCTTGTAACAGTGAATTATTCATCAGCCTCACCTGTGTTATCTGCCAGGAATATCACCACCTGAGACAACAGGTCTGCCACAGACACACACCTGATAAATCTACAAACAGGTTAGAGTACAAACCAGTACAGACATGTGTTGGCACTCCAAACAGAATAACAAATTCAAATACTTATTTTTATTGTTATTTTCATGATACCTTGCTTGCATCACCCTTTTCTTTATTTATTCTAATTTCACCTCAGATAGCTCTTGGCATACCAATCTTAATTTGGTACCATAGAGGGGAAAATATAAAAAATTACACTTCAGACAAACATTTCATTTTCTTCATTTTTTTTCAAAAGTAACCTTACACATATGAGTCTGATAGTACAGCATATTTTTAATTTTTTTCAAGGAAATATACAATAATATGCAATAGGTAAAATATAAAACGCCAATAAGAGAATAAGATCCTAACAAATGTACTGTGTCTTAGCAAATGTAGCTGGAAATATCTAGAATTTACTAGAGTAATGCTAGGAAGTTACCAAAATCTCCTAGTAAGTCTTAATATAGAGTTTTCTCCTGAGTATTAGATAGGTACCTGCCAAAGAAAAATTGGCAGGTTTATAAGATAAATACCAGGCATCATCCAGAGCAGTATCACAAAAAACAACATTCATCAATTTCAGAATTTGTTCTCATATCAATATTAACATCTATAATTTGGCACTCTTTTGTATACTGAGAACTCGGAGGTTCACATTTTCTATATTTGTTTTTCCACTTTCCACACTAAAATGTGGTCTCGGCCTTCCTTAGTCAAGATAGATGTAAGTATCAGCTGTTTGCAAATGGAAATAAATGAGTAACTGCTATTGTTCCTAAATATAAAACACACACAGTTCTCAAGAATATACACCAACTCCTCCTAGCTCTGTGTCGGGATTGGAGGTTGCCAGACTTGGTTGTAATAACACAGCAGATGGTGCAGCTAGACAGGACTGTAGTTGATTAAGCTACCAGACAGGCACACCGTTACAAGAATAGATGTCACAAACCTGCCCATAATTCAGGCACTAAAAGGCTTATCTTAAATGAATAGGGAATAAATGGTAGTTTTATTGGAGTTGTTGCCAATATATCCCAAAACATCATAATTATAAAGAACTGAAAGACCTTTGAAAGGGTAGACCACCATGTTGCAATGATAAATTGCATCCTGTTTCCCTTATAAAATGGTCTGAGAGAAAGAATTGGAGAACAGAAGACAAGTCAGACATCAAAAGAATACATATTCAATTGCGAGGAAAGCATCCTATAATGATCTTCTCGATTTTTCATATAGAAGACCTCTATATCTCAATGATACATTGTATGCTGTTTTCATTGAAAATAATTTGGAGAAAGATCTGGTGAGCAGAAAACAAGTCCAACATTGAAAGAAATACATTTCAAATTCAGTGGAGAGTTTTCTTGCCACATTCTGATTTTTCAAATTCATTAACCCATTAATGCTTGCAGCGGTCAAAAGCAACCTGACAATTTTGTTGAAAATTTTACAGTAAAAGCATAAAGGTAAAGGTATTCGGTTTATAGTCTTGTATCCACCGAAGTGCTCACACGACCTTCCTCCCCTAGCAGGCACTGTACATACAGAAACCATTTCAATCCCCCGGGGGATATTCGAGAGCAACTGGCAGCATATAGCGCACACACTCTAAGCACTGTCTTATTTATGCTAGGTACCCATTTTGCAGCTGGGTAGACTGAAGCAATATGGAATAAACTGTTTTGCCCAAGAACGACCAAAGTGCCCGGAGTGGCCGGGAATCGAACCAGCGACCCTCTGATTACTAGTCCGACACCCAACCAACTGAGCTACTTTGTCCCCATAGTCAGTAAAATATTCCAAGTAGAAATGTTCATCCGAATTCTACAGCCAACTCTCCCTCAATCATTTTTTAAGATATTTTCTTATTTACAAATAATTGTCAAAAGTATCAAAGATACAAATAACAATTTCATGAGTAACTCTGAAGCATTAATGAGTTCACCATCAGAAGTGATAGTACACTATCTGATGTGCCTTATTTGCTGTCTAAGGAGAGGGTACGTCTTCAGGCTTTTATCTGTCAACTGCTCTCAAGGATCTTTTTCTCAAAGTCACCTGACATCTAGGTCTGGCTGTAATTAAATTTTCAGGTATTACGAAATTGTCTCTTGCACATGCTTTTAAGGGCAAGATTAGCCATTACAGGTACAGTTATCAAGGAACCTTGAACAACAATAACAAGACCATTTGGCAAGGTGGCCATTAGGGCTGAATCTCAATGCCAGGGTTCATTCGTGTGATAAACAGCAGACTGCCTCAGATGTCAAGTTTAATATATCAAGCACAGCTCGTAAGAAAGGTAACAGACAAAAGGGATTTCTGCAGATTCCTCCATATCAATTTGCAACCCATACATGCTACATGTACATTTAACCCATAGCCACACCTGACTGTTTTGGTGATACATTTCTAACAACAACGATTTTGATCAGAACCCACATAAAAACTCTTCTTTTAATACTTAATACACATTTATGCTTTAATTCTTAGGTTATTTTCAAAATCAATATAACACCTAGACAATAATTTTAGAAGAAAAGTCTGACCTGAAGAATATGTCGACCCATTTATACTTATATTTCCTTAATAGTGTTATCTGGGTGCTATGAAGCAATTGAAGATAACATAGGATCGGAGCATAAATTTGAATATCTATTTGAAAGAGATTTCTGGGTTGAGTTCCAATAAATAATTTCCCAAATTAAAAAAGAAGAAAAAATATTTTGGACATATATCCCCAAAATTGTCAGGCTGCTAACTGTGGCTGCTTGCGCGGCACAGATGAATGGGATAACATATGCATTAATTATAGGTGTGAACCAGCATTTGGTTTATGGGCTCTTCAGTTCCACATCATCCTTGATCCTGGCCGCATCAGTCTGTCTGATTCCATCATCACTCAGCCATGCTGGGTTCCGCTTCACTGAGTCCAGGTATCTAATGATGCATGGAATAATGCTGCAAGAGGGCTTGTCCTTGGAGAATAATAACGCAGGAGAGATGGAGAGAAGCTGGAAGCCCTGATAGAAACTGTACCAAAGAGCACCTGAAAGTACACAAATAATACAGATCAATTTCATAATACATCACATATATGTATTCATGTATGCATCAGTATATAAATATCCTGGCAAAGGCATTTTGTGTAGCCAACTTTATGGCAACTTGTGAGAGAAAGGTGGAGATATATGTACAAGCTATGCTATCTGAGCATTAAAAGGAGTCCCCATCATGGGCGCAGCAATCTTTATTAAGGATGACTGTAAAAAATTACCATTTTCTTCATTTCTCTTTGGGAGAAACATATCTATCTAATCAAATTCATTTTGCAAATGATTCAAAATTGATAAAAATTGAATAGGATAATAAAAATTAGGGACAATGACGAGCATTAACAAATGTCATGACGAAGAGACAGCATGTGTGAATTGGCGCAATTTTGACGAGCACTCAATTAACGTAAGCCAAGGTGGTCAAGTCTCACCATGTCACCCGGATGGCAGTGCATATATCAGCTGTATTTCATTTGTAAACCCTAGAAGCACCACTGCAAAACTATGATCACTTACTGGCCAAGCCAGCGTTATATTACAATGCTTGCATTCAAAATGTACATGGTTTATTAAGCGTCATATATACAGGGCACACTTGGCAAGAACTTTCGGCATTTATGTGTTAACAAATTGCCCATAAACAAGGAAATATAAGCATGTTTTGGCATCAAACTGACCTGTTCCAGTTACATTTGCTGATGAAACTCGTGACTATTGGATCACTTTGATGCCCAGCATTAGTTTGAGACAGTCCCCATGAAAACATCCCGCATGAGGATGATTACGTGTGTAATTTCAGTATGATGAGGTCAAGAGTGCCGGGGCTCGGACATGCTGATTGTGTTAGTGATGAAAACAGGCCTAATAGCACACCCAGCCTAACCACTGCAGCGCCTATTGCTGCTGCTGCTGCTGCTGCTGCTAGCCAATATAATGACAGGAAGCACAGGAGGAAGTTGAAATGGCTAGGGTTGTATCAGGCTTATTATAGGCCCTCACATAGGGGCAGTTTCACTCATTCATGCCCAGAGAAATAATAATGGTTAATCTGACTACGAGTTTGTACCAGTATTCAATATCACAGCACACCAATTTGTATACTGAATGGGAAAACATGTTTTACCGTTTAAGGTCTGTTATATAGAGTAACAGTTTAATGGAATAAAATTGACTAAACTGTTACCCAGATGTCTCCAAACAAAGGCAGTTCACTAATTATTAGAAAATTTCTTAAACTGACAGTGCTAAATTTATCGAAATTAGGTCCCTAGGAAGCAGGCAGTATTGTCTAAAATATTATTAAGATACCGTTTAATTATTGTTTAGAAAATATAAATACTGTATTCTATCACAAAAATGTCAAAGGTATCAATCCCTAAGTTTAAAACACAGAATTATCATATTTTTGCAAAAATTATATCGACACTGACCATAGTATTTAAACTAAAAAGGTAAATTTTGATAATTCAGTGACTTCATACTAATGGTAGCTTATGGGGTTAACTTCTTTCACTCAGATTTTATTCTACCCTGCTTTTATTGAACAGTTCAGTTTATACAAAGTATACAACGCCTGAAAGGTCTTTCGATGAGTAATATACTAAGCATCACAAAAGTACCTTCCCATGCATGTTTGAAGCAACCATATTTTGGTGAAATTTGATTTAGAGAAAAGGGAAAAAAACTTTGTGTGCAAGCCCATGGCAACTTCTGTAATAGTAGGTCCCTTACTCAGCTAAGTGATGGCCCAGACAGTCACATTATTGATTTGATTATGAGGAAAGGGGCGCATCCTTTAACAAATGTAAACTTCTCAAAATGGCCATAAATTCACAAATGTACCCCATAAGTCACCTTATATCAAGATGTACATACATGAACAGGAAATGAAATTCAGATAGTAGACGAACGTTATCAGATTTTGAGGGTGAGAATGGTTAAACACTAAATCTAATCAAAAATGGATTGTCCCCTATAATACATCATTGTTATTTTATCATTTCAGATAATTCAAATATCATTCGCAAAGATAAAATTGCTGTTCAGAGCAACATTTACATATTGCTTAAATATTATTATCATACCTATCAGTGCTTCAGGTGGACATGGAATGAGTGTGAAGTATGAATATATCATTGATATTAAACACTCACAATATCTACAAATCATAGTTTTTGATTCAGGAAGAATTTTATACGGTCCATATATACGGATCAATCTTTCTATTCAAAGGAAAGTGTAGAATTGGGTTCAAAGTTTATTCATAAAATGACTGACAATGTCCTGGACTCAACAACTCAGTGGATTACATGTATATATGACCCTCAAGGTGAGTGTAATGTAACACATTCTAGGCAGCTTGACAGGTTAATTGGCATGCAGCTTGAAGCGGAAATGTCCATCAACTACGCTAAAATTACCTGCATTATTTCTTGGAACCCTTGGCCCAGTCTCAGTTGATATGAACATGTATACACCCATGACATACAAATTCATTCAACAGAGAGAGAGAGAGAGAGAGAGAGGGGATCAACAGATTGGCGGAGGGAGGGATAGAGAGATAGGGAGAGATTTATCGCAAAAAGTAAATGATTTGTATCTCCCTCCTGACTGACTATGGTGGCAATGATGGTGCCTGGTACCTAGACCTACTCTGGGAATTAGCTTGATATTTAATATGTCACATCCATAAGCACTCCTAAATCTGGAGCTCAAGAAGCTCTACATGCCGAAGAGACATTAAGTGAACACAATCTTCCTGCAGCAGAGAAAAAACATTTAAGTAGTCATCTTCAAAAACTTCTTTCTTCATGAAACCATGTTGTATCAAGACTAAGCAAGTGAATAGCTTAAAAAAATAATTAATAAAAACTTTGTGTGATATTTTGTCTTCAAATTGTCTAAAATATAATTTCTATGAATTGCTTACAGTATTACATACAAAGCAATAACCACTTTTTCAGATTTAGTGAAGAGTTGATAAGGTTTTCCAAATTTCCAGGTTTTCCTTAAATTTCAGCAATGTGAAAAAGAACTTTATATCAAACGTGTTCACATATTCTAATGTTATAACATTTTTTTTAAGAACACCGGTGGACTCATTTACCCAATTCTACAAATTCTGCATGATATAAAGTTGATTTAAATTCTTGGTTTATATGATTCATGATATAACTATGGCTGTATGCTTAAGTCATTCTCATTCTCATGACCCAGTGACACAGTTAGTCAAAGATCTGTTGAAACTCAGATTTCATGGTACAGCTGCCTAGATACATTACAAGAGACGGACACTTCTTGACAACCATTAGGAGCTGGAAAGTTGTAGGAGGATTTGAGAGTAGAATATTATGCTGAATCTTATTACAGATTAAGGGTATAGATGTATTTGTTTATCAGTAGCAGCATACCTGTTAAGTGGGAGAATGGCAACTCTCATGTTCATTATGCCTGTACCTTATAAAGCCTGCCTCCACAAACATGTCAATCTAAAAATAATGTGTATATCAAAACAAAATGTAGATATCTTTCTGTTGTTGGTACTTGTTTCTTGTCATCTGAGGCTAAGCATACTTGTTAAGCACAGAGACTAGGAGCTCATGTAATGGCCCATTCATGGTTAAGATTGCCATTGTCATCTGGATGCCATAATATGCTTAAAGATGGGGTGTGTACCATATTCATTATGAAATGCTCCTGTTAGGAGAGCTTTGTGCAGCATACCCGTCTAGACTATCCATGCCCCATTAACAAAGATGTAGGGGCTCTCAATAGAGCCTGCTTACAGCAAGTTGTGGGAGGAGGACCAGTGTCAGTACTTGGACAAGTGCATGCAGTCTCATTAACCCATTCATGAATGCCTGTAGCACCCATAATCACCTGACAATTTTGGTGATTTCTCCCTAACAAAGGCAGTTTTCATGAACTATTTGAAAAAAAAATGTTGACTAGAAACTAACCAACCACTCTCCTTCAATTCTTTTTTTGAATTTATGATTAATTACAAAGTTATTTTCAAAAGTATGATAGGTCAAGATGACACTTGTCAAGGGGATCTCCAGGCATGAATGGGTAAACCCTTACGCTGCTGGTGGCTAATTTGACCTTATCGGAATGATGCAAAAAAAACACAAAAATGACTGAAACCTTGTCACATGGGTACTCACCTAAGAGTACTAAGCAATAGCTATCCAATGAATACCATCACTGCAGTGTTTAGATGGTTTTCAAAAACATTTTGGACCTTTTTCTTGGGACAAAAGTAGCCTCAGCATAGGAAGAGTTAATCACACACTCCCTAGTTATTCATAGAAGTCAATTCAGCAAGACTTTACAACCTTGAGCCACACTTTGACTAGATGCGTACAGGACATGCAGAATACATCACCATGATGAATCAAAGATAAAAAAATGCAATCAGTTGATTGGTTTTAACACATTTCTCACCAAAGCAGCCACCTGGTGTCGGTTTTATGCAAATACCAATACTCTGAAAAGCATGTGTCATATTTTATTTCTTCTTTTTAAATAATGGAATGTTCTTGGGAAATTCCCTGACCAACAATTTTCCCTTAGCATAAACCAATTATGCAAACAAGGTAATATTTCAGGTAACTTCATCCCGTAAGTGCTGCACAGTGTTTTTCCATTAAAACAGATCCTTTTCTGGAGATATCCCTCAAATTACCTGAACAACACCTTTCTCTCATCATAAAGCAATTAACCAAACAAGGTAATATTTCAGGTAACTCAAGCCCTAAAGTGCTACACACTATTTCGTTCTACCAAAATAGATCTTGTTTTTGAGGTATTCCATGAGTTAATTCCCTGACAAATAATCCCCACAGAATCCCAGCACCTCATATTCTGAAGAGAATCAAAGCTAGCATTAAGCCAATGGGAGGTTGGCACTTAGTGTGCACTCCACTGGGAGCCCTGCTTGTGGTGTTTCTGGTTTAACTGTTGATAATCAGACAAGCACCTTGTTCTTTTGTTCCTGGTCCTTGCTTCCATCCCTAGCATGGTTAAAACTGACGAACTTCTGCACTCTGGTGGGGAAAATGGTAATGTAAGGAAGGAGAGGTGCAATAAAGTTTAATTGTTGATAATCAGATCAGCGCCTGGTTCTAATGTTCCTGGTCCTTGCTTCCATCCCTAGCATGGGAAAGAATCCTGAACTTCTGTGCTCTGGTGAGGAAAGTGTTATTATGGAAGGAAGATGAGATGCAACAAAGGTTTAATCATTGATATTCAGACCGGCTTCCAGCTTTATTTAGGTCTAGCTTGGGTGCCTAGCATGGTTAAAGTCCTGCACTCTGGTAAGGAAAGTGTTAACAACAGGAAGGGGAGGTGCAATAAGTGAGTCTGCTGAGTTCCTGCTATCAGACGTCAGCCCAATGGAGGAGAATAATCAAATAGAAACTCGTGACCTTACACTCTACACACCCACCAGTGGAGCACAACTCTCTAAGGCCAACAGGAATAGCATGAGTTTCTAGGAAAAATGCAGAACTGGCCGCAGTTCACTTATTCAAGGAAAATATAATATATTTTCATTTGTCAAGCTCCCAGCATTTACTAGACTAGATTTATCTTTTTAATTTCGACATCTCCTCCTTGGAGGCAGCAAAATTAATATAATATTGTTTTTCCAGAAAATTATACTTTTTCTGGGAACAAATTTAAATGGCTACAGACCAGAGACTTCATGAAAATATGTATAACTTCCCATTATGATCATCATTGCTGTAACTTAGTAGTGCCCAAAAGTGCCTGACTTATATTTGGTGATATCTTTCTAACAAAAGCAGTTTTAAGGAAATATTTGAAGATGGAATATTAATCTGAAATTAAATAACAACTCTCCTTCAAATATCTTATTCAATTCATGATTAATTTTCAGTTTTTTTTTTAAAGTAGCATAGGTCTAGACAACATGTCAAGTAGGTCTTCTTTAGGCATGGATGGGTTAAGTCAATTTGGGTCTGTAATGCCTCAAAAAGACAGGGCTTTTATCTTTTGGAACATCTTCCTATTAAAAACATATGTTGGGATGGAAATATTTGAAGGGGAAATGTAAACAGTACCCAAGGAACCCAACCTTTAAATAATGCTTCATTCACAAATAAATTTTAGTATTTAAGTATCGAGCATCCATACTACACTTGTTGGGAAATATTCTGGGCATGAATAGGTCAAGAGAATGCATTTTCATAAATGGATGATCAATAAGACAACTTATTAGAAAACATAAGAAGATTTTGCAGGAATGCAGAAAGATGCAATGAATACTGTTGTCCTATTATCACAGGGAAGTGTCAAATTACCTAAAATGTAAGCCTCCTAAAACATGACATACCTGATCAAATATGATCACTCCACTGTACAAACACATTTTTTCCCTGAACTTTACGCTGCGAAGTTTGCCTCATCCTGATAAAAATCTATACTTCGCTGCTGATGGCATTTCCATAGAAGAAACGTACCTCAATGAAACACTTCTTATACCTAGTTAAATATGATCACACCACTATCCAGACTTAGTTATTTTGCTGAATTTACACTATTTTGTACAACAGATCCAGTTTATTCTAATACAGCCTAGCTGACTGGATTTCCAATAAAAGGGACTTGTAATTCTATATAGTAACTTTGTCATTCATTCTCGGAAATATTTAATCAATTCTAATAAATTTCTAAGAATCATTTCCCTCACCCACACATTATTACATTCAGAGTGGTGTCCAGTGATCAGCTGTGCTTGAAGATAGCTTAAGGCGCAACTATATAATCATGATTTACTCACATTATAAATATTAATAAGGGCATACATGTACCATTACTTTTAAAAGACTTTCTTAGAGAAACCTTTGAAGTGAGAGCATTGTTAAAACACATTTGTTAATGAAATAACTAAATTAGTTATTTTATAACATTGGCATTCATATTTTTTTCATTCAATGATGGTATCATTGATACAGTCATCTGGCCACAATTTAATGTCCACAGCAACTGAAAAAGTGCATCTAAATGTGCACATGATCTAAAATACATTATACATGACTAAAATGGTAGTCTAGAGAGAACCCTATTTAGTAACCCCTCCAGCGGTGTTTTGCTTAAGGCACCCCAATGCAATCCCTGTCACTGTGACATCTACATGACATGTACGTTTGACATTTACCACACTTGAACTACGGTACAAAATGAAGATGAGATATTTAATGGGGGAGTCATCATCCCTGAGACGTGTGGGTGGATCTGGTGGGAGTGTATTATTTCTCTGAGTATCAATTCATTAGTACCCCTTTCCATATGTTGCCAGGCAATAACCTGAAGAGTCAAATCATAGGATTCTCGTAAATTCAGCTGTGAGGGATGACTCCATACCACTAATGCATAGTGCCAAGAAACCACACAGAATGTGGGTGGGCAATTTAGGATTTGGAATTTCATCAATGGTCGCTTTTTTCTATTATGCTGAGGCTAAATTGTGATGTACCTATTGGTAAACATGGAGGAAAGTGGAGTACCCAGGGAGAACCACCACCTCACCCCATTGACCCCCAAGTCCATGGTAACTTTCTTTCATGCACCACACTGGATTGAAACCAACCTGGGCAGTGGTGAGAGACAGTCAGACTGTGCCCAGACATCAGTGGCAACACCTCAGACCACTTGGCCACCGGGGCATGCCCTATCTCATCGCTAGTCGTGAATAGGTTAATGTACACTCGAATCTATAGACAAGGCACATACATCTACAGGTTTATACCTTGGTAAGACTTCATAATCATAAAAACCATAGTTGTATACCAAATAATTGTAACTGATTTAGAAAAATCCACACAGTTTATTGAAATGAGAATGCTTTTTTAGATTTGAACACAATGATTATTCAATACAAAATAAAATGACAAAATATTCAGTGAGGCAAACATCCAGCTATATCCATTGCGCCACCTGATGGAAGCATCATTAAGAAAACTCACAGATTTTATTATGGCCACAGTCACTTAATATGCTGCAAACCACATTCAGCGATACAGGGTAGAGGTATTAACTGTTATCTATCTGATTTTTACAGAAATCATTTGCCAACACACCTAGTTTGTGTTCATATCACTTTGTTAGAGGATATGACCTAATAGTAGTATAGCACATTAGGTGCCATTTTATTTCCTCTGTCTCATTGCTGCACAATCTCTGAGGTTCCACGCCAGTGAGAAAGTTACCAGTGACTTAGTGTTAGTCAGTGGCTTCTACCAGATACTAATTTTCTCCAACACATTATTGGCTGGTCATATCTAACCTTAAATCTGAGAAAACACACTAATATTTTCATTCATATTATTCACTTAAGGTGCGCCCCTACGACCATGTGTTCTAATGCATTTGGTTTCATTGAAAAGAAAAAGCTGCCAATCACTTAAGGTTCCCACCAGGTATTGAAGTTTCCTCCGCCAGTAACTTGTGGCTAGTCATGATTATCCTTTAATGGCAGTGAAAAGTTCTATTCAGTAACAGACATTGTAAAAGTCAATCTGAATGCACATCCTGGCAGTTACTTCCACCGCACTGGCTTAAATCTACAAAGGTCCTGCCTTACTGGGTATATACTTCAATCAAAGCAAACAACAACAAACTTCAACCCTTAAGCAAACATAAATAACAGCCAGAGCGAACATCTACACACATGTCCTAGATCATTTACTCTGTTGGCCAAACAAAGTACAGTTCACCTGATGGCATATCCCTCAACACTCAGTAAACCCTTAAGAGTTCGACTGTGGGACCATACTCTAATGTCCTAGAGTGGAATTACATGTATATAATTACTGCATATGAGAAATATAGAGGAGGAGGTTACTTATGTCAAACTCCAGGTCTCCAATAACCATGTCCAGTTACATAAGTGTCAATAACGGGGTGATTTGATGCTCTATCATTCTGTTTGATTTAGTTTGTGCAATCAATATTTGATGAGAGGAGTGTCAATCACTTTCATAAGTATCTTAGATTCAAGTCCATAATTGGTGATGACAATATGCCGGTGAACAATAGCATAATATATTGGTATTATAAGGTGATTAACAGATCATCTTGTAAAGTGACCTCAGGATCTAGGAGAGATGTGAAAATAACTTCAGAATTTAGCATAAAGTCACAAAATATTTGAAGGAAAGGTGGGTTGAGTTCTGATCAACTTTCCTCTTTTCATAAAAATGCTCTTTTCACCAAAGTATTGCCAAACAAGTGAGAATATTCTTTGGTGCTAGTGGCATTATAATGGGTTAAAAGAGTTGTGGTCTTTGGCAGTTACTTATGGTCTAGTCAATGTTTTTGCCGATTCTCTACTCCACCAATTAACTTCTGGAGAGTCAGCCTAAACTGGCAGAAAAGGTGATGAGAGGCAAATTTCCAATCAGTCCTGATTTCAAGCTATCATAATAGGCTTTATAAGAGTCAAAGTAATTTTGGTGTGTCTGCATTTTACCAAAGAGACAAAGAGCTACATGGACTGTCAAGTCTCCACAGTCTATATCATATTACAGACATAACACATCAGTACCAGGTTTCTTCACATATAAACATGATGATGGTTTCCAAACCCAGCTATCTCTGTTGTTTACAGGCCACTGGATCCATGGCACACATTCTCCAAACCGCTTGCAACATTGGTAACATCAGATTCCAATATATCTAAACAGCTAATTGTTTTTCCTGTCACTGAGAGAAAACATGTTGTTCCAGAGGTAGACAAATCTATCTCTGTTACCCTCCCAGACATGCTTAACCACTTCCTTTCATTCCTATCAAGAGAACACATTTTCTTTGGCAAAATGAAATAGAAATTGGAATTACTGCTGCATTGGCACACACCTCGTTGTCACCCGAAAGAGCATACGCCATCAAATCCATACTATTATCATTCTCAGCAAAGATTAGGCTGTAATTGAGTTAAAATATAAGAGGTTGCTCTGATGGTAAGAGTAATACTATAATAGAGGTTGCTCTGATGGTAAGAGTTATAATATAATAGAGGTTGCTCAGATGGTAACAGCCAGTTTTGCCTGTTGGCATGCCAGGGACTAGCTGCAACAACCACCTTCTGGACTGATTCAACTTGTGTTTCATGTAAAGACACACTTGGCTTTGAACTACTCTCTGATTCCTTTTCCGAGATGGAACCCAGTTATTTCAAACCTGTCCTTGATCTCCCAGTGAGTTTGGTTACCTGTTACCATTATATAACTAAAGGGGTTAGCCTTATCGTCGCCAGACAGAATGATACCCGATATCAACACGTGACCAATGCCCAGATCTCCCTCCTGAAATATCAGCTGCTACATACTTAAAATAAATCTGACAGTTGATGCCCATTACCTTAGATTTAGTTTGGCTTAATTGCCACTTAAGGAACATTATACTTGCTATCATTTGCATTATGAAATATGCATGGACTCTAGTGCTGAGAGCTGAAAATCTTTCATTAATCACATATTTTATAGTTCAGAATGCAATGGGATTGCACCTACTTTTTGACAGCATTTGGGATGTTCATATTGTCTGACTGCTTTAAAAGTAATTCATCAAAAAATAAATATTCTGAAATATGTTCTTGCTGATTTATCTGTTGAACTACAAGCAACCCTTACATCCTTACACCCTTACATACTTCATCACACCCATCATCAAGGAGTAGTGATTACAGTAAATTCTCAGTAAATCGGGACACTTTTTAACAATCACGATTTTTATGGGTTCAGGGTGGCCCATGTTTTCTGAAAATACCTTGTTGTATGTTGTATCAGCAAGATTTACATATTTTGTGAGATGGCAACTGGTGATAGATCGAGTGTTGCCCAGATTTCCTATTAACCATTTTGCAAAATTATTGTAGTGGGCAAAATTCATAGGGTGGTCCAAATTCCTGAGAATTTCCGGTACTACCAATGGAAGCTGGATGTATGACGTCGCTGGTCTAACTGTGAACAACCTTCATACTTTTCTATAGGTTGAGGACGATGGTCAAATAACCCTGATGCTGGTAGCATGATTCACCACAATCACCATCAAGCAGTAGTGATTCACTAACTTTATTTGCCCAGTGACAGCAATTCATCTGAGCCATCAATCCTGACTCAGTTTGATTGACCCAGCTCTGCTCTCCTGTTCAATAGGCGAGGCACGACCTCCCCGCGTCCAGCACAGGAAACCAGACAGCAACCTCACACCCTCACTGCCGCTGCTGCTTGACAGGCGGCAGACTCACATGACACAATACGTGCTCCTAGAATGCACACAACCACTCCTTCTTTTGTCTTGCACTAAATGAGGATGGACTTAGCATAGTTTAACCATGTTTAATTGCATGCATGTGGCACCCCAAAAATGTACTAAATAGCAGAGCAATTATTTTAGAAAATATTTGATGAAGAGTGCTGTATTGCATTAGAACTGTGATAACTATTCTTGTGCTAGTATGAACAATTGGCCTTATAGTGCTTCATTTCAAATTAAAATTCTAAACCTGAATTGGGGAATTTGTTTTCAAAGATTTCAGTATTCTAGACATGTTATGTAAATACATCACTCACATGATTTATATATGGGTTTTACAGCCACCTATTTTTTTTTAGATATATGTGTGGTTGAATAAACATTTGGTACAGGAATAGAGTATCAGTCATATAGTATTAGACAAGAATCATGCATTGAATAGATAAAAGCTTTAAGTTCAGCTCCCTTCTATTCAATTAGCACCTGCCCATCCATGTATGTAATAATAAGACATCATGGTAATTGGTGATAATGCTTGTCTATATGCCACTAATTATTTTTATCTACATGTATTTAATGAAACTTTTATATAAGAATCAATATTATATATAATCTTTTTTTGACCATATGCATCTTCTCTGAGAGACACAATATGATTAGTGTATACTAAAATTTTCCAAAACAACACAGAGTTGATATTGTGAGAAGTTGGCCGTGAGCCATTGGTGTAGATAATGCACTGAGGGCGAGCCTATCCCCGCATCCTGTCAATCAATTGATTAGTCTTCCCTAACTATGCCAACAGGAAGGACAGGATGGAGCACCGCTCGCTCACACGTCCCTCACTGGGTACAGTTCATCAGGACGCGTTGATGAACTTACAGAGAAACGCAGTATCTATCTAAGGCATTGTCACTCAGACTGCTTGCTGTCTCTCACCACTGCCTGGGTCTGAATCCTGGCCAGGGCATGTGAGAAAGTTGCCAGTGACTTGGGATTAGGCGATGTTTTTCAACAGGTGCTCCGGTTGCTTCCACCATTCACAACTGGCTAGTCACAACTTTACCACACTATGGCACAAAAGTGACAATAAATGAAAATTAAAATCCCAAAATTCAAAATCAATCTTTCCCACACAGAAAAGTTCCTCTTTTAACAAACTAGTATGCAATGTTTTTATAGCATCCACATGCAGTTTTGATTTGCATGGTTTGAGCAGTGTGTTCTAGACACTGGAGCTGTGGCTAATCAGTGATAATGATCTTTCCCACTGGTTCACCATCAGTGTGCCACATACAAACCACAATGTGTGGTTTGTATTCAGAGTTATAATCGGCTGTCCATAAGTTATATGGACTAAATTCCGATGCTTACAATTGACATAGGCTACAATCATATACCACAGAATAATAAAATTTAAGGCATTAATTTTCAAAAGTTTCCATTTGCTTGACAAACGGTATGAACAGCAACTCTAAGTAACATAAAAATGTTAACAATTAATGAAAAATGGTATTCTTCTCTCATCACCAAATATCAATCCTTGAAGGTTTTTTTAACCTACTTATGCACCCTCCCTCCCTTCTTTAAATTGTGTGAAGGTCCTTATAGGCTGATACTTAAGATGGCTTTTAAAAATAAAGCGAAGATTTTTAAAAAAATCATGAAAATTGTATTCTGTATTCTGATTATGTTGTTCCTACATACATGTGATGCATAACAATTTGTTCAAAAGATATCCCCTATTTTGCTTTCCTGCAATAATATATCGATTTTCAAAAGTAGAGATTATTGGATAAACGACATATGTGCAAAGAATAAGATAAGGTAACATCCTCAATTTAAAAAGATATTGAAGAACGGGACATACTGATTCAAAATATAACTGCAATCTACATTACAAATTTCAATTGATCATACTCAGACATATAGTGGTGGAAAAAATGATACCATGGTCAAAATCCATAGCAACGCTAAGAAATAAAGATATTCCGGAAATAACAATGCTACTGTTAAAATGATGCTGTCTCTCATGATTTTGCCTCCTGTATTCTCCATCATTGGTGCAAAACACTATAAAATATAGATGTTAGTAAGCACCACAAGGGATGTTTAAGTCCCAGGCTTATAAGAGCCAGTAGAGGCAGCAGTGTGAAGAGGATTGCAGTATGCACCAATAGAATGCAGGCAGTAAGGTATAAACGATGTGTGTTTGCACTGCTATGAGAGAGCCTGGTCTGCATGGTGTTGCTCTTCTTCCTCAGGAAATCCAGGTGAGCTTTCCACCAACGGTTTGCTTTTGAATATTTTTAATATTGCTCTGATGTATACCTAAAATAACCAGGTCATTTTTTGGGCTCACGGGCATGAATGTGGTAAAGGTTGAAAAAACATGCCCCTGCAGCCAAAGCAGCATCAGCAACCAATTAAAAATAAAACCAGTGTTGCCACACCGTACTGAAGAACCTTAGTTCAATCGGCTAATATGACCCAAAAATTATTGGCATATTTTGATTATTATCCTTCTAATAAAAGCACCTATAAAATAATATGCAGGAGTGTTAATCGCATCACATGAAAAGAAATTTGTCCATATTTTCTGAAATTAAATGCAATTTCTTAAGATTGAATTACATCCAGAGGACAATTTCTAAGGAAATACTAGAAATGGATGGGTGAGGATTAGTTCCAAAGGATATGAGCACTGAGTTTATATATATATACATATATATATACATATATATATATATATATATATATATATATATATATATATATATATATATATATATATATATATATATATATATATATATATATATACATATATATATATATACATATATATATATATACATATATATATATATATACATATATATATATATACATATATATATATACATATATATATATATACATATATATATATATACATACATATATATATACATACATATATATATACATATATATATATATATATATATATATATATATATATATATATATATATATATATATATATATATATATATATATATATATATATATATATATATATATATATATATATAAAACATAGCATCCTGATGTCAATTTCCATCTGAAGGTAACTATGGGACTGAAAGGGTTAAGTTGAAAGGGAAACAATCATGCTGCCAATTCAATTAGGGTATGATGGATGCGCCAAGTAAGATCAATACCTGCATAGAGCATTACATGATCACAGCGAATCTTGTCCAAAAGATGGGCAGCCAGGAAAAGGGGATAACCAATCAAGTCTTCAAAGTTTCATCATGCAGGGTTATTACAACATGAATACATTATGCAAATGTGACATCCTTGTGGGGGCAACCTGATGGAATGTATCCCAGAGGGGAGATGGTTTCCCTTGGGTTTTGTCTATGGGATTCACCATCATCCCTCGGGACACATTTCATCAGGTTAACCCATATTGGGATGTCATAATTATATCCATTTACCATATAAATCATAATAAAAAACAGTAAAGAAAGAATTATCTTTGGAGTAGGCTTATAAGTCATACAGAATGTGGTATATGCCACAACTAAAACTTCAAAAGCAACAATATAGATGAGCAAAATACAAAGTCACACTACAAGCCTTGATATTCTAGAATTTCTCTTATGTTTGTTACAAAAATGAATTATTTGTCTATACTTATTGAAATATTTCCACAGGCATTAAAATGACAGACCATTTGCAGCACATTTTTTCAGCAAATAGAAACAATATACTGTTTAATAGTCGGGTAACCCAATAATGGTCTACAAGCACCTACTTACTGTTATGTGCCAGTTTCATGGGAGAACAGACAGTTAAGGCACAACACACATAAGGTGTCATATTTACATGGTATATTTTTAGATACAGAAAAAAATAAGAATCCAATGGTAGATGACAAAATATCATATTTCTATTACACAATCAGGGCAGAGAACTTGCATGAAAAGAATGATAACTATACTATGGATATGTATTATAAGAACTTTCAAATATCATGAAAATATTTCAAATAAGTCATGTCTTCCTACACAATACTCACAACACCCATTTTAACTGAAGCATGCACTATAAATTCTTAAACACTACATCTCACATGATTTAGTGCCTAAATATTTCAGTAAAACAATTTATCATTATAAATATCATTTTTGTGTTGGGAATGATGAACTTTTATTAATATTTTAGAAATTAAAGAAAAACACAGACACATTGCAAACATAATCAATATTTTGAGCCATTGATACCAACATCAATTTTGTGTTGTCTTCAGAAAAGGTTAACAGACTTAATTAACAAATTAAACATGATCAATAGTTTGAGACACTGCAAACATCATTTTTGTATCAGGAAAGAGTTCACCCCAAATGCACCATTCTTGCTTTGGCTGATGGTAATTTCCCTCCAAGGTTATGATGCCAACCATGCACTTCCCAGCTCTGTATGTATGCATCACACGCTGCTCTTAGGCCCTAGGTTAATCTAATTAGTACAAAACAACCTGCAGCGGGTCTAGACTCTAGACAGAACGGTGCCTGGGATCACCCGACCCCTGATCCCCAGGCAGTCACCCTGGAATTCACTTGTAAATGCCCCTAGTATGTCAGTCAGGAAATCATCCCTCACCTTCCCTATAAGGTCATCCCTCACCTTCCTTATGAGGTCTGCCCTCACCTTCCTAATGTCATACAGAATAGGACAAATTGAGTTAGTGCCATTCCCACACAATGGATACATTAGATTTGTCTCACTTATCTAAAATACTTTTATTTCTATTCCTATAATGCGCAACACCTATTAGTATGGCTGACCTGACAGAAATGTTCTAGATAGAAAAAATTGAATTAAAGTAAATTGATATATGAAATAGTGTATAGACTAATGTACAATAAAACCTTTTCACAGCTATTTCTCTGATAGCTGCTAACAGAGGTTTCTGCAGACAGGGTCTAACAACAGCACTAGCTTGACTAGCCCACTAGACAAGACCAGTGAAAGTGTTTTTTGTTACAAATAAAAGTTATAACATATTCAATTTAATAACTGTGTTTAATCGTATTATTAAAATTTTATGAGACCTAGTTAGAAGATTTAGGGCACTAAGATTTCAAGCACCAATATCACTAGTCGAGCTTGAAAATTAGAGGCTGCATAGGCCAGTAAAACAATTTGGAAATTGTTTTTCCAGTATGGTTTAACATTCCTTTCATTCCTTTAACATTCATCATTTTTCTGCCATACTGCAGCCTATTTGTACTAGACAGTATATTAATGGTCAAAGAAACCATAGTACCCGGGAAAACCACCGCCTAATACCAAGTCACTGGCAACTCTGTTATTGGCCATAGGCGGATTCAAACCCAGGCTGTGTGGTGACAGACAGCTGGCAGCCAGAGAAAGGTCTGCTTAAGACCACTCAATAGGGCAGATTACCACTTCTAGATAGGACAGATACCATCAACACTATGATGTTGCCAACTTGCTGGGTCGGCACCAAAATCATTAGTTTAAAAACCTATAGTTTTGCAAAATACATCATGTTTCTGTTTTAGGATGACAGAGATGTCTGGATGTAATTGACCTTAATGCAGGTTGCCTATTGATTACCAAGCAAAGAGCACCAGATACCACAATAGTGTTCTCTACCAAATAAAATATCACGCAAAAAGTATTAAGGAGATATGAGTCAGGAAATGAAGTGCTCTTCAATTTCAGCTTTGGCAGTCTAGACATGTACAGAACTCCTATGAACCCTTTCATTCACAGAGTTCTCCGGGAGAGTACCTTCTGAACCCAACAAATGCAGCCGGGTGATATTTGCACACTCAAACCCTTGAAAACCACATTACTGCACACTCAAATATTTTGGTCAAGAATGTTTATGATTTGAAATTTTCACTTTAATATGAATGCTAGGATATCACTTTGTAATTTGCTTCTCCTTAATATATAAACATATCTATCTATCTATCTATATACATACATATCTATATCTATATATCTATATATCTATATATCTATATATCTATATATCTATATATCTATATATATATATATATATATATATGGTTGTATTTTGCAAATATTACAGCCTCCAATAAAATTATGGATGCCAAAATTTTACATGATGTCCCATTTTGGCCACCTAATCAGGGCTGGGACCCTGCTCTCAAATATATTGTAGATCCATAATTAATTTTTTTTTTGTTATTTTCAAAACTATCCTAGACTTACTTATTTGGAAGAGTTCAATGTAAAAATGGGTTAATTGTAAGATTGCTGGACAGGGATTGGCAACCTTAATATTTTCACAATACAATATCATTCGGGTATTACCAGCCATTGTAGAAGTAGGTGGAAGCGCAAATTTTGGTTTGATCAGATTATCAAATGTTTCATAATCATTAAACGTTTAAACATCAGATTGATTTAAATTGACGGCTGAGAAAATATAGTCATTAGTAAACATGTCGCCACATCCCCTGATGGTTATGCTAGCATTCATGGATCTTTAGAAGCACCACACCTACTTTACGCAGCCTCAGAGAAGCAGGCAAGAAAACACAATGCACAACGCATGCAAGAAAGGTGTCAGTGGTCCTCATGAAATCATTCAGTGATTCCTCTCTCAGGTAATACAATCTAGTCTCACTCACAACATGTCCTTAGTATGGCAGAAAAAGTGAAGTGAACACCATCAAAACTCTACTTTGAGCCACCATTTATTCGTCACCTGTGACTAATACGTTGAGTGGCGGTAGTAATATCCTGTGCCTTCTACATGATGTGATTATAGCGTGACAGTTTTATCAATACCCAAACACGTGAGACTGACAAGTACATATCTAATGAAATGAGATCTACATTTCCAGAACATACTCGTGAATATGTTGGTCAAAAGCCAAAACAAGTGCAACCGTCACAGCTGTCAGAGATGAGCAAACAACAAATCATTTGTACCGTGAATTGACAAGCATTTCTATAATCTTTCACTAAAAATAGCACAGTGTTTTGATGTAGGCAAGCCAGAGTCAATCTATCATCTATTTCCTGGGACTGGTAATTCGGTCCGTGATAACACAATTTATTGGAAACCAGAGTCTAACACATTTCACAAATCATTTAACAGAGCCAGTATTACCGATGTGCTTGTAGAACATGTCAGCAATTCTACAGAAAGCCATTGCTACCATGGAAAAGCTGAAGCTTGTCATAATCATTCGCTTGAATAAAACTTATACGATCTTGTCTTAAGGTAGTTTATAATATTAATTTTTTGACCAAGTTTTTTTTCTCTATTTTTGTTTGAACCTTCAATGCATACATTGCATATATTGCCTGAAAAGTTTCCTAGTGAGGAACATCAAAGCTTCAGAGATAATGATAGACAATATGCTAATAAAAGAGAATGAAACCTATCACACTTTTTAACTAGGTTGAACTTAGACAAGTTGCTGAATATTGGGAATTCAAATGGGCACTGTCGATCTATATATATTAGCATGATAGAAAAAATACTCAATACTATGCCAGGTTTGTGCAGAGGCTATACAAAAGAGATTTTGCAGAAAGCAGATAGTCAGCTTTTATTGATTTCCGTAAACCATTTGTGCCGATATTAAGTCCCTTATGGTCCATGATCACTGTTTAGTACTTTGAGAGATTGTGGTCTTTCAGGTTATAGAATCTACAGCCTCAAGCTGGAATAAAAGTCATGCAAAAGCTTTGATTTATTGAAGACTCATTCTAACTATGCCCTTTTTTGCATGGATGGATCGAAAGAGGACAGAAAGGGATCAAACAAACCCCTTAACATGTGTCAGAGGTACGTAAAACTCAATTTAAAAAATCAAAATCTTGATATATTTTGTATGAAAACGAACCTCCTTTTCCTGGAATATAAACTTCATTCATTCGAACAAGTTTTCTATATCCCTACCTTTTCAAATCAGGTAATCAAGGATTTAAAAAAAAATTTGAATTGAAATTTTGCCTCCTATGATTTTGTATGAAAATGACCATGGGGACTCGCTAGAATGCAGACCCCTCCCACTCAAGCTGGATTTCTGTACGTACACCTTTACCTATAAGGTAATCAAGGATACCGTGGTCTCAGATTATCTCCACTTCAGGGTATAATCCTCCCCACAGATAATCTTGTCACTTTGATTATTATAAAAGCAGAGCTTCTCTCCTCTTCCTTCAATCAAAGAGAGGAGCTCGGATGGTATCCGATTATCCCCGCTACAGGAAGTGTGTAGGTGCGTCACAGTTGTGTAATGAAAGGTCGCTGATGCTGATCTGGCTCACTCGAGGTGAATAAATCGCATTCAATGTCCCACCGCTTGTCATCTAGGAAATGAAAAGGTAAAATCCATCCTGGTTTATGTACTTCACTAAGGCAGAGGCATTTATTTTACGATTCCCGACTCAATAAAGCGACAAGCAAGGTAGGCATGGGAACTATAAAGAAACAATAAACACTTGAGGGATTAGTGCAGAATGAGCTGTAAATATGCTGTGCATAGAGAAAATCAACGACAGCTGAAGGCCTTCTTCAGTTAAAATACCACCTTTTAAACTTCTATGAGTGAATGCAAGAATTATTCCTGTAAGGCTAGGTATCATACTTTTCAGATTAAAGAGAAAATTCCATTTCCTATGCTTTCAGTCTTGATCAATACTTCAACCTATAGGTCACTTCCTATAGAAAAATATGGCTTTACAGAGGATGATGGAGAATATTCAGGAAAGAATGATTGCCACGAAGAATATAGGCAACACTTTCTAATTTACGTAAAATGGCTATTACCTGTTCACAACTGCTGATCAAATGCCTAGTCTACCATAAGGTATAGAAGTGTCTTTAAGGCTATGAACACATGAGACACACAGAATAACAGGAAAGTAGAAAGGAAAGTAGAGAGGAAAATAGAGAATTGACACATGTTTTTTTGTTCTTTTATTGTATATTTCAATGTGAAACTATGATTTGAACATGACTTGAAGTGGTAGAACGAATCGTTGATAGGATCAAAAGGGTGACCACTCAATTTTCATTGTTGTTTTGTTGCTCAAATCATACCACTTAAATGCATTCTTTCTTTCAGTGAGTAAAATCAGATTTGCAGTACCAGTTTTTAGTATTTAAAAGAGCCATTCACACCCTTGAACTCAAGAAAATGATTATTCTTAACCTGGTCAGAACATTTGAGTTATGGTATTATTGATATATCGAGTGCCAGTAAAGGGAGTTTTGCAAGATTAAAGCCATTAATTTTCATTTTCTATTAGATCGTCAGAACCCTGCGGGGCCAGATTCAATAGGTTTCATTTATATATTCTTTCGTTTTCTTTCTTATAAGGATGGGTCCGGGATACTTGACTTAGGCCATTTTCTTTCACAAACAAGGACATGATCAAGATTTTGTGATGAATATGGTCAGAAAACAAAATTCATATTACAGAAATAGAATATAAAATATAATATCATTATATAGTATATTATCATCCTTATTTCAAAAATTCTATTAAACAATTGTTACCATTATTTCGTGGATAGTAGGAGGAAACTAAATAGAGGCCAATATTGGGAAATTAATAAAACAAGAAAGATTTCATTTTTTCATCATTTATTATACTGTAAAGATTGAATCAGCATAAACATTCTTTGAATTTTTTTCTAGTGGTATACCAATCCCTTCATACAATTCCTTAGTGTCCACCTATATAATATTAAAATGATCAATAAACTGTATTTTGAATTTAGGGATGGGGTAGAGGACATGAAAAACGTCTCAAAAGTAAGATGTTCAGCATGAAAAACCTGTGTTTCAGATCACAGCCCAATTTATAGTATTTTAGCATCTTCATACCCCTTCCCATGCTAATATAAGTACTGATCATGCAACTAGTACCCTGGACAGCAGATGTAGCAATATTGCTCACTAGGAAATGACCTTGTTCACCGCAGCACAACGACAGTGATTCATGGTACTCCAAGACAAGATGAGACAAGATAATTATCTGGAGGGGATGCCCTGCCTCGGCCTTACCCCAAATTACCAGCTGCAAAGGCTGCAGACATGCCAAGATTTGAGGGACTAGACTTGAAGATTACCCCTTGCCTCCTCAATCACCAGATTAGTCTGGGACTCTTTCTCGATGAGTATAGATTAGGGAGGAGTGATTGGTTCCTGTCCTATCCCCAGTGACAGAGTGGCACACTTGAGTGCACTCTAACCCATCATCTCCTTTTAAACTGTCAAATCGCCAGCAGGAGGACGCTGAAATATCCCATAAAAGGTGTCCTCTTCCACCCTTTCATGCGCAGAGTTACCCTCAAACAGCACTGTCTGCATATAGGATACTTTGGCAAAAAACTTGCAAAAAACCACAAACTAACAAAATATATGAGACAAAGAAGTTCTCACTAACATATTTGTCTCTCAAATATTTTTTTTTCAAAAGAGGCAACTAGAGATATCACCAAAATCTTTGGACAAATGTAAATCCTAACTCAACCAACAAATTTCTTTATTCATCTAAACCATATCAGTGTCACTAAGTTATCACAGCAACCAATGACAATTTTGTAAAGGATCTTCGAACATGAACGGGTGGACCGCACATGGCAAAAAATAATAGCCTACACCTTGTGGCGGAACTAACTCTCAATAACATAAAAGTCATAAACATATATCTGTTATTTTTTCGAAAGATACCTACTTCTGCATTGAGTGAGATTACCCGTAAAAGCTTCCCAAAAGAGTAAAATGTTGCTATTAGGACTATTTAATCCTCAATATTCACCCCCCCCCCCCCTATTATCAACATTGCCATCTTCCCCATTGGCAGTGATGAGGTCTAAGCCAAATCCTCCACTTATGGATATTGCTACCTGTAGAATCCTGATAGCCTATTGTATAGCTAATGGAGTGGATGTTCTAAAAGCAAGTCCCTCTAATTGAATTACCTGAAGCACACCTGTGGCATAAATAGCACACTGACTTACTTACAGCCAAGAAAACAAAAACAGCTACACAATAAGTACACCTGATTTTTTCATGAAAAATATTCAATTTTTTGCTTTAAATTTTTTTTGCGACAGACCAATTTCTTTTTTTCTATGTACATCTAGGATTGTCCTAAATGGATTAGAAAGTTTTAAAAAAATCAGCCAAACAGGACAGTTTCCTGAATAATTCATTTCAAAGTTCTGTGTACCCTTTAACTTTGGCAACACTACTTGAACATCATTAATTAATGATACGTTGTAGAATATGTTTGTTTACTGGTTTCATAAAAGGAAAAAAAGGAAAATTTCATTTGAATTTTTTGGATGCTGGGCCTTGTGTGGCATCAGAAGTATATTTATTACCTTCCACACGCTAATATGTTACATTTGGCATGCCTTGGGTTAAAATGCTGCAATCAGTGTGTGATACTCAGATGAAGGTTAAAGACCATTTACCTCTGACTAATAAGGAGGTTAAATAGAAAGCTCAAAACCATCCCCCCCCCCCAAAAAAAAAAGAATATAAGGGACAACTCTGAATACCTTTTAGGTCATCCTGGCAGTGGGTGTTTTTAGCAGGTTTAAATGCATTTTTTTTTTTTTCTAACAAATGTTAATACTGTTAAATATAAAAAGCATACTCACCAAATATAAAGCATCCATGTATAGTTTTTACAAATGGGATTTCCTAGTTGACTTTTTCCTCATCGTCTTGTAAGTCTTTGAGTCGGCTAAGTTTATTAAGTAAAGCATCGCCAAAAGATTGTCTGTATTCTGGGCTCAAACTGTCCAGCAAGGAATATATTGTTTCAAAGTATGGCGAGGTACTGTTTTCTTCTATAACATCAAACTTTCTGCTCACAACCTGAAAAGTAACATAGTCATAGTCAGTAAGCAAAATAAAACACAACTCGTCAATATAACATAAGAGTACTTAGTCAGGATTCATGAAGTCATCATTTGTAACTAGACCAGTATCACAGACTCAACATGATCTGAAATAAATGAACAGAAATGAAAGTAAAAGTACTGGCATATAATGGAAGAATGAATAGCAAATGACATATATCTGAATATTTTCCTGAAAATAAGGCATTATTTCCAGCAATGAAAACAAAACTAAAAGCAATTTACCATCTTTCACAATTGTTATTCCATTGTACTAAATATAATAATATATAAGGTCTTTAATTTTCCATTTTTTACTTACTTGCTATGTGTTTAGTTAATCATTAAGTGAATATAAGCAGAATTAACCCACCAAAATGTTAAGTTGCAATTTTTTAGTTGATATCAAAAAAGATTCTTATAAAAGGTAAACAAAAAATATGCTTTTGGAAGCTGTGAGCATTAATGGGTTAATTCAAACTATAAAAAGAAAAAAAAAAATATCAATGGATAAGAAAGGTTTTCATTGTTTCTGCATAAAATATTCAGAAAACGTCACAAGTGATACAGATGTATAGCGCAATAAAGCTTAGATTAGATCCCCAAGAGGGTAAATCTGGTTGCACAAGTGGTTATATAACCGTGAAAGACAGACAAGGGGGACAAAAATTAGAAAGAATGGCACTCTATAATTGTGTTTGTGGAACCCGAGGGTACTGTGTAAGCCATGACTCCCAGTGCAGAGCGGCTCTGTGGGAGGAAAGTATCCCAGTAAACTGTGATAATAAACATAGCTGTAAATAGCTAAAATATAAACACATTAGAGGCTGCTGATAATGTCGACCCCCATGGCAGAGCGGTCCAGCACAGCAGCTCTTGAGTGCCTATGCCTTGGCCCCCCATGGCAAAACTATTGAGTGCCTACAACAGAACAGGGTGTGACAACTGCTTTAGGTAAGTTACATAGTTGCCAATTGATTTCAAATAAAAAATCATATTTCAAGGCCACACTACCAACTTCTGGTAATTCACTTTTTTAGCCTTTAAATGCCAGAAAGGGTATTGATAATGATTAAAAAAAGTTTCATTCTTTTCCAATCCCACAGAACAATCATCTGTTAATTCCCATCAATATATCTCCTGTCACTACAGTAATCCACACTTTTCTACACAAAGTTATTGAGTTTGCTAAAGTGAAGAAACATAGTTCTAAAAGAGGAAGAAAGTTAGAGCTAAAGTTATTTCATTTGGCATGGTCCATGCACTAGACATCCACATGCTTCATTTATCCAAGAAAAATAAGATAGTGATTCAGTATAGAGCCCCAGCTATAGGATAAAGTATCACTTCCCCTCATCAATATTTAATGCCGCTTGGTGGCAATAATGACTCTATGGTATACATTAGGAAATCAACACATGATCATCATCTAATAAATGGAAATCCAATGCAGCACTGTGAGTGGGTCATCTCTCATATTCCATCTGAGGCAGCCAACAACCGAACAGCTCTATCATAACAAACCATGCTAACTGAAAGCTCATACAAGGGATCAGCTTCATCAAAGGTTACCCAATTTTAAACCAAGCAAATACAAAATATTAGCAGTTTAAGTAAAACTGGTATCAACTTTCACAACATGACAAGCTTATTTTTAATAAAACGTCCCTCTATAATATATGATCCATGAATTAGAAATAAATTGGTTTTTGAAAAAATGGGACCATAGTTTTAAATTATTTATGTACTAAATAGGAACAATTAAATTTGCTAACCCAAGCAATAGAATTGCAATATTAGAGATGGATTCTCGTGATTAACACAACATCATTTAGGTAGCTTGACATTAACAATTCTATTATGAAAATCATTGAAGAGGAATTTGCATCATATCCAATTTGAATGTTCAATGAAAGTCAATGCTGATAAATGAAGAGTTGATTGCTGTCCTAAAATGTGTACTCAGCTAGCTGGGTAAAGCTTTGTGCAGTAATCAGTTGAGAATACACGACAAAAGTTTCGTCAAACCTAATAAGTACCACAGTCCACTACAAATCTTGCAGATTTTTCCCAAAAACAAATTATAATTGTTGGTTATGTGTTTGATCAATTATTGAAAGCTAGAGGGTTCATCTGTGGCAATGGCCCAAAGGTCTGTCTTTTGGCAAAATAGTTACCTCCAATTGCTGCCTCTGTACACCAAACAGTGGTACCAGTACCAGACTATTGTGCTATATGTGCCAAGAGTGCTGAAATGATGGTCAATGGTGCATGTTTCCCAGGCATCTTTGTGCTTTGGGCAGAAGTAGCCTTAGCATTAGAAGTGGCCAGAATACTTGCCCACTGATATCAACAACTATGTGAATGTCTGCTATGGTATAAAAATGTTACCATATCAGGGCAAAAAGTTATATCCTACCCTGCAATCTACCAGTTCTTCTTACCTATACTTGACATATTCCTTTTCCTTTTAATTTTCCTTAGGTCTTAGGACACTTTTGTCATCTAGTCAGGGCATGAAGGATGCCACGACAGAATTTTCAATTGTTGAGTTTGCCCATTGCTCCACACATGAAAACCGCAACAGTGCTACCATCATCAGTGCTACCATCAACAAGGACTTTTCCTATCAGTGCCACAGCAATAGTGAAATAATGCTTGTGTCATAGTCAATTTTCTCTGGCAATTTTTTTTTAAATATAGAAAGCAAACTTCCAGAGCATAAATATATAAAAGAAAATTCTTTGGACTAGACTTTTTTACGATTCAATATTTATAATATTTGCATCCCTTTTTGAGAAAAAAGCCTCAATTTTCAACAAAAAACAACTCTAGAAAGTCAACTGAATAAGCAAACAGATACTACTCCATTAGCTACATGCAAATTTCCATTTATGTGCTGCACAGGAAACTCCAAAGATGTGCTATGTGACAGCCATCATTACTGGAATTTGGCCACTTAATAAAATTGACACCTAGAGAAAAAAACATCAGAAACATCCCACTCTTTAACATTTTTTTTGGTTTATCCTCTAAGGTATGACATATCGATAAGTGAAAATAATCTCAGGACAAAAGAAAAGATGTTGCGAGCAGCCTTGATGAATGTTCTAGTGATCTCATGTTTCTAAGGTGTACTAAAACATCAGAGGGTGTCTGATTAGCTTCACCTCATTGCAGGAGAAAGCAGACCTGAGTGAGGCACTTCTGACAAGGTAGTCATCATGTAGTAAGGCTAAAGCAAGAGTAGATTCTCACAGAATAGTTAAAAAAAATCCTTTCTATTAACCCTTATATTTATGGTGGTTAATTTGGCCAAAAAAAAATGATGCAAATAAATCTAAAAAAGGACTGAAACCCTGGCACATGGGTACTCATCTGAAAGTACTCAGCAAGAGCTTTCCAATGAATACCAACATTACCGGGTTTAGATCCGGGTGCTTTGGACGCTTTCAGGAACTATGCATCTTGTAACAACAAATCATTACTTTTCTTTTTATGAAAGATCAATATTATTTTCATTTATTCATTAGAACAACTTTTTTCCTCCATGGTATTGACAATCAAAACTACCCTGTTGATCCCATATTCAGGTATACTAAAAGATCAGAGGGTGACTGATTAACTTCACCTTATGCAGGAGAAAGAGGATATTGGGGATGAACTCGGAACACGGTAATCATCAGTCGTGGACAGGAACAAACAACGAAAGGGATAAGATGGCTGCCTGAGTTTCAATGCTAATACTGTAATCTCAGGAGAATGGCTCCCTGTGGAGTGCAAACACAAGGTAACTTGGTTGCCTGCACCTGATTGGCTAGGATAAGACAACTGCCTGAGTGTCAATGCTAATACAGTAATCTCAGGAGGATGGCTCCCTGTGGAGTGCAAACAGAAGGTAACTTGGCTGCCTGCACCTGATTGGCTGAGTACTAACACTGGTTTTCTTCAGAGCCTACATAAGCCTTCACTAGGTTCACAACCCCTGCTATCCATAACACCCATATTTCTGCCAGACTTTTTCTTTCCCATCCATAGTAGTATAACATCTATGGTCATAAGCCACGCAGCTAGTGCTCAATCTAGATTAAATTTCCTGAGTGGGGAGTCTGATGAGAAGTTATTTGTTGTGTATCACTGATCCCTGCAGGCTTTGGGTGAGAGCGTGTTTTTTCTGTTCATGCAATAAACACTTGAAGCCAAGTCCCAGCATCCCACAGCACCATGCAGTCTGGCCCAACTATAAGAGGGCCTCACTGTAGGACTATGAAAACACATCACTGCTTCAAGATCATTCACACCCTCAAAACCTTGGTAAAATCAGTCTGTGAATGATGGAAGTTGTAGACCTCAAACCATTCAGCAAAATTTATGTATATACCTCCTTCAACATTAATTAATTGGACTGAACATGCCAAAAAATAACTAAGTGCAGATTTCTGGTATGAACTCTATTTTGCCGTAGCTCATGAGAAAAGGAGTGAACCATGCTAAATTGATCAATCAGATGGGGCTATCATGAAGCTGTAATTCTTGCTTAAAATATTAGCACATGCGTTGCATGTGCATCACACTTTTTTGCTTTTTTGCAATGAGTCCTTTTATCATTGGTACTAGCTACCTAGAATGACTTCACTTTTCAAAGTAGAGTGCAAAATAGTAGGAGTCTTGGTGGCAAAGATAATATGGGCAGCTATTGGCAAATTGTATTGTATTAGTTCTTTATTGACCGAATCGTCAGGGATTTGAAAGTACAAACATAAAAAAAATTTCGCACAAAATACAAATAACTTAAAAACATAATGTTATTGTTGTACACAGAAAAAAGGGATACAGAACTTAAACTAAGTATGATGTTAACCCTTATGCTGCTGGTGGCTAATTTGGCCAATACAAATTGATGCAAAAATACACACACTAAAACTGACGGAAACCCTGGCATATTGGTACTCATCTGTGAGTACTCGGCGAGAGCTCTCCACCGAATACCAACTTGACAGGGTTTAGATGGTTTTCAAAAATATTTGCATTCTTGTGCTTTGGACATATGCTGTATATCAATTTGACTTAAATGTGGAATTTGGAATATCTCTTAAAAACATTCATAGATGCTATTCATAAAATGTGTGGAGGGAATTTCATTTTACCGCTGACTGAAATTATTTATAATATATAATAATAGCGTAATAACATTTAGCCTTAAAGAGTGTAACAATTACATGCAGGCCAGAGGTACCAGAGGTACTTATAATTCTCTGGAGAGGCCAATGGCTATTTCTGGCACCTCGCTGGCAGTTAATTCAATTAGTTGGCAATATGCTTGTCTGTTTGATGGCAAACGAAAATTACTTCTGCTGATACCACTCGGAAATTACCAGCTATATAGCCCATACACTAGCCCCCTTCACCAGTCTGTGTTTGATAGTTTAACACTTTCATTCTTGTGGCACGCTAAAATGACATCACTATTTTGTTTATATATTTCTTTTAAATGAATAACTTACAAGAAATGTAGGATAAATGTCTTTCATACCTGAGCCAATGACTCTCCTTTAAACAGTTTGGTAAAATTATGCTCTATAAATTATTTTCAAAAATGATGTACAAACAATGCCTGCCAAGTAGAGCTCCAGGCATCCACAGATTAAATATCACTGTTGATTTATTCTACTACTTAATCGCCATTTGTTCATGGGGAAACTGTAAAATATGGATACAAATACTATCTGTAAGATCTGGACCGAAGATATGTTGAAAATAAATACAAAAATAAGCAAGGCATGAACAGAAACAGAAATCCAAATACAATCTAAAGATATTGGGCTATGCTGAATAAGGACCTCAAGTGAGTTTATGAATACCTTCTTAAGGTAAGAAATTGTTCCTGGTCATACCAAATTGTTTTAATTACATCTCTTCACTGTAACAATTTACTAATCATATATGCTTACGATAGCAATGCCCTACTTCAAGTACCTGGTATGTGGCTGTTAAGCGCAACAAATGCTATAATTCATTAATTCATTTAAATATTATTTCAGAGAATAAGATCAAAACCCCTGAATGAGGGAATCTCTTTACATCATAGGCCTGAGTACAAATACACAGGACAGCAACCCCTGAGGGAAGATCTTCAAATGTTAGAAATTACTGTTAATAGAAATACTATCTCAGAATATCTAATCAAAAGCCAACACTGAGGGAAGCCTTGTATGTTGTAGACCTGAGGACATTCACTAAGGACAGCAGCACCACACATGGTACCTTGAGAGTAGAAATACAAATGCTAGAAGTTATCAATTAATTAAAGTACTATCTCAGAATATCAGAGAAAGCTCTCTGACTGAGAAACTTTTATGCCTGAATATTGTATGAAATATTATATGCCTGAACACAAATACCCAGGAGAGCAAAATGCTGTATGTGGTAGTAGTGCTAGAATGATAGAAATAATTGATTGATAGGAATACTTTCTAGGTATATTGGATAAAAAAAAACTAACTGAGGGCAGCTCTATATGCTGCAGGACAGGAAAGCCAGACTTAGCATGTGGTGGAGTTGTGGTAGAAGTTAAATTGAATATCAAATGAAATCTCTCAGCAAAAATATGAGAAAATCCTGGAGGAGTGCTAAAACATCTCAAAGTTATAAATTACCAGAAATGCTTTCTCAGAATCTATGACCAAAGCCCCTGACTGAGGGTATTCTTGTAGGCCTGGGGACAAATGCCAGAGAGAGCAGCGTCAGACAGAGAGTATGAGGATAGAGCTACCGATGTATACAAACACTGACACAGTCTGGTGAGTGGCTGAGTCACAAGAATTCTTCAGATGGCTTCTTTTATCAGTTCTTGAGAGAGATAAGTCATATTGGTAAAATGCTAGGCTTTCAATTCTACCCAAACCTAGGTAACCAAGTAAACATGCCTTAATGTAGTTCATTCCAAAATGGCATTAATTTATTATTACTTCCAATGAAAGAAGTGTTTGTGGTACTGGTGATACTAGAATAAAAATACACACCCCTTCAGTAACAAGCTGCCAAAAGGAAATGACAAAATACAGTGATGATAAGTCACTGAAAACTAAAAAGTATACAATTTAAAGCAAAGACTAAGATTCTGTGCACACATTGCACAAATATATATATATGATTATTGTTACTTATTAACTTCAACCTTGAACCAATGAATTAAAAAAAATTGGTACAATCAATTTAAAAAAATGACATATCCTCAATGTAAATTAAAACAAAATCTGCACAATATATAAGTTTTACAATCACTCTCCTCAAAGCTTTTGAAAGGATGCTGATGCTGTAAAATATTGAAAAAGCCTCTGAATATGAAAAAAACATTACTGCAAAGCATTCATAAATAACAATAGAACAGCTTTGTGATGGTGAGCCCTGCAGTTCGATCACGTGTGGTGCATGATGCACTTGCTGCACTAGGATCATAATATTTGGATGGACAGCTTGAGTGCAGGGGTCTGTGCTGAGAAGATAAACTCTTCACATTCACCCGATAATAGTACTGACTGTACTGGGACAGCCGGTAGAGTTTAGATTCACGACCATCTGGACAGCATGGGGAGGAGGGTCGTGACCAGGCTGTAGACAACATAAATAGAACCACCACCAGGGCGGTCTTCTCTCAGTGCCAGCCAACTGCTAACTCATCTCCTGGCACGGCTCTATGTGTACGTTTGCCTGCATAGCTTCATATCACACTGAGCTGCAATGGCAAATAGACAGCTTTAAAATGTTCTACTCCCAAGCTTCAAAAGTATTGATAGAAGTTTTGAGGAGGTAGAATGGAACAGTTACAAGTACAACTGAATGTTCCCTTGTGAAGGAATATTTGGTAATTAAAATGGCTTGGAAATATAATCCCCAGGCCTCCCTCATTCTTAGGCCTAAAAAAAGTTGTTTGTTTCCAGTTACCTTACCCTAACAAGTTTTTATTTTTTTTTAAATCCCTACCTAAATTTTTTTCCGCCCTCCCAACTCCCAATCAACTTAAAACGTGCATAAAACACACATTTTTGAACAAAAAAATAATCCAAAAACTTTTTTTTTTACCAACTACCTACCCTCCTTTGACAGTTGCCTGGCCACTAAACTGAAATCCTCTGTATCACATATTGCCCTGGTATTCGGAATTTCCTCTCAGCCCCACTACATATGAAAATTGCCGTATGGCACTATTTCATTTTATTTTAAATACTTTTGCTCAAAGAAAGCAGATTTAAGTTTGCAACAACCCTGCAATTCTTGACCCTTTCAAATATTGGTATTTTGGCAACTTAAGTGGCCATTACATTATCTTAAAGCTTACAGCCCTTGACATCTCTTATGTTTATGCAACTACATTTCTTTAGTATTTGAACCCTATAATTCTTGACATGTATGTATTTGACCCCCCACAAGTCTTTGCAACTACAGTTCCTCACCCAACCATTCTTCACTCCATCAGTTCATTGAACGGACAGCTCTTGGCACACAAAGTGTTTGGCCTTAACGATTCTTGACAACTAAAGGCCTTGACCTCCATCACATTCGAGCTTCACAGATCTGAATACCTTATGTGCTTAGTCTTAGCATTCTTCCCAAATGACCACAACCACAGTGCTTAAACCCTGTCGTTCATATCACCGTAAGTGTTAGGCAATTACAACAATCGGCAACTTAAGTTCTTGTGCTCGACCATAGTATTTTCACCTCTAAGTTCCTGACATCCCAAGTGTTTAGCACTTACAATTCTTGACAATTAACACTCTTCAGCATTTGGTCCCTACCACTCTTGATATTCAAGTGTTTGGCCCTTTAAGTATTTGTCCACTACAGTTCTTGAACCTGACAGCTCTTGGCACCTTAAATGTTGGTCCTTACACTTCTCGACAACTACCATTACGGTCGGACGTCCCCACATATATTAAAGTTCTTGCTACATGTGTTGATCATTACAATTCCTGGCACCTGCAGTTCCAAATTCCTACAATACTTTGCCCCTGTAACTTTGCGGCTGTTCCCACTGTAATGTCTGGCCTTTATAGAGGTTTGCCCTCAGTAGGTAAAAGCAGCTAAACAGGATCCAACTTGCCCTGAAAGGCAGATCCAAATTAAATACACCCAGATATTACAGTTGAAATAAAATGTCTCCTTCAAGATGAAACGTAGATTTAAAGAAAAAATAATAATATAAGTAACTCAAATAAATAAATGAATAACAGCCTTAACACTAATATTTCCAGTAAGTGATTTAGTTTTAGCTAAACATTTTGGAACATTATCAAACACAATATTGAAAATTTATATGTTGCAAGGAGAAATTCAGAAGAACATTTATTTAATTGGAGCTCATATCTATCTCCTTCAGTGCAGTTGAGCTTTAGTTAGTGTTGAGCCCTGCTAGCAGTTATTGAACCAAGAGTGCCCAGAATTCTTGGCCCGAATGATGCTGCACATACCATGAGCTGCCGGATGACAAAGAGAATTAGAGAAGGTTGACATTAGTCATGATTGGCACTCAACCAAAATGGAGACATAGTACACCAATTCCCTCTAAACAGCTATGAATAGGCAAACTGTGAATTTCTTCAAAGGGCATACAAACAAAATGCAATTTCATTCTGAGAAGCTTATAAATGTGCAAATGCTTCTTGAAACTTGATCAAAATTGCATTTACTCCTAGGTATCATAGAGCAAATAAACCAATGCTAATAGGATTTTGAGAGAATATCTACTTGGACCTTTCAGTTCTTTGAACATCATACATATATAGATCAGTGTGTGGCAATGAAGATCATTACATGGGAAAAATAATGATAATAAGACAACAAAGCTTATATGTATTGATTGCAATTTTTGTTGTTGTGAAAGAACTAACATATCTTATTTCAACAATTAATATACACTGTATTGTAATACAATTGATGTCCTAGCCATTTTGAAATATGGTGCCTCATTTAAGTAGCTTGCATCTATTACACCCCAACTGTGTCTTATACATTGCAGCAAAGCAATATTCCATTAGCCAGTGTAGGGTATAACCAGTACATAACATAAGACATAAATGGACACAAACTGGCCTAGCCAGCATCTATAGGCTTCCTCTGTAAGACTAGATCCAAGTGTTAAAACTATGGCACCCCTAGGAGAGTGTGAATGTGAGATTTCAGCTGCTTGCCTCCCATTGGCTGTGCTTTACCAGCTCTACAGACCACCAGAAGGCACGAGGCACTTTCTTCTTACTTCTGGCTAGTTAGAATGTGACTACAGGTTGCAGGTCTCTGGTGCCTTGTATGGCATTGGTGGCAAAATGTTGTTATTACCAGAATTACACTCAAATATTCAATTAATGTAAGACAGTTGAAGTCTTCAAGTCTCATACATTGGTACTAGGTCAAATGGCCAAGGCATGTGAGAAAGTTGCCAGTGACTTCAGATTAGTGGGCAGTTTTTACTATGGTGTCCTCTACCACCAATGAGTTTTTTCCCAATTTAGCCTTCATATGGTAGAAAAAGCAATGATAAATGAAATCTCTTTAGTCTCATTCATCTCATTTAGTCCATATTAAGGAAAAGTGCAACAACCAATATACAAGTAGTAGGTACAATAGTCATCATCATAGACTAGTAAGACTACCATCTGTGAGGACCACGAATCATGGGTTGTGCACCTAGGTCTGTCCCCCTGCCGCCAGAGGAAATAACTCACTAGCACAAGGGAAATTACTGGCCCCGTTATCGCCACAGAGAGGAGATTGGCCCCATTTTTATTCTTTGGGTTTTACTACCTTTTGTCAGGAATCGGAACATTATCCATGATTGACAGTCACATGCATTTGATGCCAGATGTAATGGCCTTATCTGAACTTTTCACTCTAACCCTATTTGATTTAAATTGATGTCCCTGTTATTGCAGCAATAAGGAAATTGGCCCTTTTCATTCTTTATGTTTTAGTAATTTTAATTAGGAATTGGATTTTTTTTCCATTTTGGTGATTGGCAGTCACATATATTAGATGCATGCAAGCTGTGATGGGCATATCTGAACTTTTCACTCTAAACCTATATTCTCCATATCAGGGTGCTAGTCCAATATTAGTACTATTGCTCCAGCTTGCAAAAAACACACAATATAACAGATGTATAGGAATAAGATAAGAACATAACTAATAAAAGCCTTTGGTTGGCAGTACAGGAAAATTAAATTGAGAATCACTACAATTCTGGTAAAATAGCCTGATAGGCAGTATTTCTCTTTCTATATAATATGTGTGAGTGTTCATATACATGAAGTTAGAAGCTAGACATTTAAATGCCTGACTTAAATCCAGCTGTCACATTTAAGCAATATATATTTTAATCTGATTACAGAATCCTCCCCTCACATGACCATAAAGGCACACATTTATGAATGTGCTTGTTACCAGTAGCACAAACCCAGATGGAGGTGTTCTATTCAAATACAATACATAACTTATTTTTAAGTGATACAAATTAAGACTTCACCAAGATTTTGTGCTAAAAGATATGGCATATAGAATATCTTTTTTTTTAAATTTTCATTATTATTACTATTATTTCAGATAAGTAACATAGTGCTCCAAACCTGATATATAGTTTAAAAGATACATTCGAGCTTGCCATAATCTAATTGAATTAATATATAAAATCAAGTCGTGACAGTCATCATAGTCTAGCTTTTCCTCCTGAATCCTTACAGTTACATAATCAGGCAGTGTAAAAAGGTGCAACTCCAACATGAAGCCCAGGAAACCCTACAACTTGGTGACTATGTACGTAATATGTTGTATCCCACTATACAAAACAAAACTTTCTCTGCTAAGTAAGTCAACATAAAACATATGGAACCAATGTTTAACACTCTCCCATACATTATTCTATACTACAGGCTATTTGTGCTGAAGTAGCTATATCTAATCATATTTTTAGATCCTGTTTGCTGCATATTTTTAGATCCTGTTTGATTGTGAACAATATAAGGCAGCTATGATTTAAAACCTCTCAACAAGCTACATAAAATCATTAAGGGTAGATAAGCTAAATTGGCTGGGGTTTGATAAAGTTGTTTTAAACTTTTTATAGTCCATGACTAGAATCATACGTCAACCCACCAGTGCTTCAGAGTACACCTAGAAATTAATGTCTGGAAGTCTACATAAATGTTATATGTTACTAATGTGAAATAATGTCACAAAGTTAAATTGTTAACATAATGACAACCATGCAACAATCTGTAACATTATTGCAATCAGCTATAGCTAGAATGTTACAAAGCCGAGGCATGTAATTCTATACTTGATTTGGATCCTTAAAAAGTGCAGAAGCAATGACACTTAGAAATTTCAAACCGTATCAAGTGCAACCCCTCCCAAACATTAGCCCCCCCCCCCCCCCCCCAGACAGGGGGAGTGGCACTACCAATGCCTGGGAAGTGGTTCTGTAATTATCATAATGATTGCATACGCCACAAAGTCACAATCATAACACAAACATCTCACTATCAGTAGATCTTATATGGAAAGTGATATGTTACCTGTTTTACTGACACTGAAAAAAACACTGTGATCTATACCAGCATCTACTGATAGAGAAATCCCTGCAGGGAGGGTTGATTTGTAATCCCACAGGCATTGGGCATGGCTGGCTGTCAGACTCAGAGCAAATGAGCCCCATCAACTGAGAGGAAGTTTTCATGTTCAAAGAACAACTACAACAATACCCACTTCAAACCCCTAATTACCCTCTCTAAGCAAAACATAACCCGACCTTGGATTGAGAATCATTCCAAGAGAGAATGAGACAGAAGACCATGCGAGATCGGAGCGTAGAAAAGTAAACATTACACGCCGGCATAGCATACATACAAAACACTCACCCGTAATCCAAGTGCGGTAAACTCCACACAATAAGTTTCGCTCTCTTTCGTTTCCAGATTCATGTACATAGTTTCCTCGTCATTTGGTAATTTTTTCGAGATAACAACATTTTTCACTGCGAATGCCACCTCTTTGATGGCTGCCTGCGCCTCGATCCTGAGGAGTTTGTCACCGATTTCATTGAGACTTAGCGAACTCGCCCGGTTGGCCGACGTCGACGCCATGTTTACTTCTGCTACAGGGAGCAGTTAGTTTTCATAGTGGTGGAAGCGGCGCTGGAGTTTTGATAGCTGTCAAAAGAGGGCGTTTCTGTGAGTGCATGGGATGGTAAGCCCTTCAACACTGTAACTGTATGCAAGTGCTATGACATAAATCTTGCAACTTCCTGGTACAACTATTTTAGTGTAGCTGAGGCGAACAAAAGCTGTTAATATTTATGTCGGCTGGTGAACAGCTGTCATGCCACGATGGGAGTGAAGAGAAAAGTGCTAAGCAAACATACATGATCTTTGGTTGTTTTAATTTTGTTCTGTTTTTCTACCTAATCTCTATTTTTAAACAGATTTATGAATGAAACATCACGGCAAGTTCTGTTGGTTGTACTTAAAATATATCATCAAATTGATAGTTCTTTACTTCTATCACAGGGTTCATCTTTGACTTGAAATGGATTTTTTCTTGTAAATGGCTTTAACTGAAGGAACAGAGCCAATAATTAAGCCCTGTTTGTATGTATCATACAAGAAATTCTAATGAATTCAAAACATTTCATTTTATTTCTGATAACTTTTGTAAATTGATACCAAGGTCAAGTTTAATTCTAAACAATTAAACATTGAAGAAAAACATAATTTAAAGGAAATGCTTTGTGGGGGGTGGAGTCAGTTAACACCCCCCTTATAAATATCAATAGTATTCCTCCCTAAGAAATATGTGAAGGAGTTTTTTGGATTATGACATTTATCATAAAATCATCCCATTGGAGCACATGGCAGAGTATAATTTCTTTCTGCTATTACTACATATACACAACCAGCAGGTCTCGCTTAACAGCCTGGCTACAACTAATAGGCCAAATGTTGGCCAGGATTGCTCATGTGGTGCGTTCTGTGCATGTTGGTGCACAACTTTCTCTATATTGTAGACTATATGAGAGCCCTCATTCATTTTTGTCTTCTAGTGACGTCACACTGAGACTAGATTGGGCAAGATTAGGTGTAGCCAGGGTTCTGTAATGGGTCCTATGGCAATTGGCCTGTGGCAACGAATCTAAGGTTTGAACAAGCAGTTGACCACAGAGACAAAGAAACACAATATCAATGTTTTACAATTTATGTACAAATATAGAGACAGACTTTATTACACGTTAATTCATTTCCCAACAGCTATTGTTAATTATGTAAAAAAAATACATTTCATCAGAAATTAGGTCCATAGTAATACATTCATATTATCATATTCATATTTCATAGACATGATATAATTGTAAGCAATGATTTATTAGGTTAATACAAAATAAAGTATATGTATTTGTGCGCTGATTGAATAGATTTAAGGATTCAAAGGAATGTAAGGAAGTAATGTACAAGAGAAAAACTAGCATAGGCATATTTTTAAAAAGGATTCAGTAAATAGCGTGAACATTTCTTAGCTTGGATCGCTAAGTTACTTGTTCATACCAGCAAATATATGGTGGCTATGAAAATAACCATATTTGTATAATGTAGTTATATTATCTCAAAAATAGCATTCCATATGCATGTTGGTTCGTAATTCACTCAGCAGTTTAGTTTCACAAGAACTCCATGCAACAACATGGTATATAATTCTGTGTAAATGGATTGTTGAAAATGCATTAAATCCGCAGAAAAATATTTCACTTTACAATATCAAAACTAGAAATATACAAATGAGACTTATCAAGCCAAATATCACACGAATACAACGTAACAATGAAAGTTTTGCCATCTTTGTGTTCAAGGAATACAATAAATAGTTCTATCCATCATAATTATAGCTAATATAAACATCTATCTTAATGCAAATTGTTTGTTTTTAGATAAATAACACCAACAAAATTACAAATGGTGAGAGCTGGAAATATTTAATTTACAGATTATACTTAATTCAGATTGACCCATCACCCTCGCGATACAGAAATGTAAATAAATGTTACTCATTTCACTTATTTTAGTTTATATAGTATTAATAAAAGAAATAAACCATTCTTCTGAAAAAATCATGCTAATTTTTTAAAAGTTTCAAAATAATGTGTTGTATTTAGGGAATATGTTTACATTTAACATGGTTAACCTGCTCTATATGAATATGAAGGAATTAGGATTGAGTTGATTATGATGCTAGATTGGGGAAGAACCTCTCTAAAATGCAATTTTAAACTGCATGTACTCAGTCGCCATAATAAATGTACAAAATGTTATCCCCTATAATACCTCATTGGTTCTTATAAAAACGCAATATTCTTAGAATGCTGATTACCTCTTTTATCAGTTCCATATTTCAAGCATAATTAGAAATATATATATAAAATTGAAGTCATGATTGGAACACAACCCAAGAGTGTCATTTGTCATATCATTACATAATTTAGCACCAGTATTTGAAGGATATGAGGGTAGACAGTTTGAACAGTAATACCAGAGACATCATGCATCTGGCTTATACCCTTGGGGCTCAATATACTGTGACTTGTATGCCTGCATCCCATTGGCTGAGTGCTGTCTCTTGACCTGTTCTGACCACCGGCCATAAGTGGGCTCTTTGTCGTATCCTCACCATGTACGCTACAAGAGTTAGACTTTCCAATCCATGCTACTATAATATCTATGATATCATAGTGTTTGAGATGATGATAAAGAGGTATTATCTACATTGGAATGTCTTGAGACCATGTCATTTGCATCCTGAGGTTGTGCATTCTCTGAGAGTTGAGACATGGGTGAGAGGCCGGTTTCCTGTAGGGGCACAGAGGGCGCCAGTGGTGCTGTAGGGGAGAGGCCTGGCTGGTCCGCAGGCATCGGAGACTCCTCGTAATACCGGCTGGCTAACCAATCAGAATCAGTCCTGTGGACAGCCTGACTTAAGTTGAACAGGTTCACCACTGACATTTTCTGAGAAAAGCTATTAAGGAAAGAAAAAAGTATTTTCTACTAAGAATATACTTTACACTAATCTTTACACTAAAAAATCAGTTATCATCAAAATAATGTACGTTACTCTATCAAGTTTGATATTTTGGCAAAGACAGAATTAAATTATCGTTACCTTTTGGATCTAAGTATACCATTTGAAATTTAATATCAAGTAAATCAAAATAGTTTGTTTGTTAAAATTGTTCATATAAAATGATCCATGTAATCAATGTAATAACTCAAACAGATCGTAATGCCCCTTTTGTGACAAATATAAAGGATACATCTTTCTGTAAAGGTGGCAGCTGGAATATTGATGGAGGTTGTGTTAATCTGACATCAGAGGAACCTACAAATACAAGCAAATATATATGAACTGGGGTCTCAACAGCTCTCTTGGCAGGTGCCAAATCAGTGATCTGTTCAATTCCAAGGCAAGACACACGTACGGCTCTGTCATCTTGGGCACAATAAACATCACCTATAGCCTCAGTACACCAAACCTTAGATGACCAAACACAAGTGGATTCGAAACCAGCCGGTCAACCTGAACATGCTAGCCTCAACCAGTGTCAACTAATAGCCGCTAATGGGTGCTAGAATTGGTTCTCTGGGCACTCCCAGCTGGTTTCTCTGTAATGTAATCGATGCGGGAGCCCTGATTGGTCCTTGTTCCCACGTGACCTCGCGCTGCTGCCTTATCTGGTAGTCCAGCCATGAGGCCAGCATGTAACTATAGGGCATATAGTAATTGGTCTCTCGCTACATATCCATTCTTTTCTTAATCCAAGACCAAACTGAGATGCTGTTATCTACCTTGTTTACAGGCATTCTAACTCGCCACATTCAATGCTCCAAAGGATAAGCTATGCTTCAAGGTATGAACAAGCCTGCTGGGAAATTGATGTATTGCACCTTTGAAAATTATATGTAAAGTACACATAGTGCTCAATATTAAAACTAAATTAGAATGGCAAATTATCATAAAGGCTCTCGGGGAAAGCTGCTCTTGTAAGAAAAATTATTTACTATTTGAATGATTTAAATACTAAGAATTTTAATAGTAGCCATTTAGTAGCCATATAGTTTCATAGACTATATAGAAAGCCAATAAAGATTTCATAAGCAGATTCTTTTAATTGAGCATATTTATTAAGAACTTAGTACTTTAAAGAAGAGAAACAATATCTCTTGTATCACCAGAATTTCCTAGGGACAAACATCTAGGTCTCAATGAGGTGTGCATTTACTGACACAGTGGTGAAGAGCTATTTACCTGTAGGATGGAAGTAACGGTATGCTCTAGGGTTGAACACATTTCCTGATTTCAAAGGCATGAATACTGCAGGTAAAGTAACATCTGAAATAAGAAAATCAAATTGTCTTATTGGTAAAATATAGGTATTGCATATTCTCTGAGAGATATTAGTAAAAACTGAGCTGTGCATCCAGCCAGTTGCTCCCCTGAGAATGCAATGCATTCACCGGCAGTGGTTTATCTAAATAGGTCAAATCAAGTAAGCTATCCGAGGGGTGTTACACAAAAAGGGACAGTCTCACAGATTTCCACTCATAGAGGAAAACTGAGTATATAAGCAGTTTTAATGAAAATAACTACATAAAAGTGGGATATTTAGGAAAGTAAGTATATAATACACCGGCTTGCAGCTTAATATAGGAGTTTTAGCATGCTCTTGAGGGTTTAAAGTTGTATTTAGTGACTTTGAAAAGTTCTATGTGACCTTTTTCTGTCATGTCCCCCAGGAGCTCTCTGTCTATTCTCTGGTATTCGCCATGAGTCTATGACTATACTCTATTGGTCAAAAGTATGACAATGCACCATATAAGGCACTGGACATATCCAGGGGCACAAAGTCTGTTTTATTGTACTGGCATGACCATACTCTAGTGGTAAAAACAGTGTGCAACATAACCACTTGCCCTATTGCAAGTTGCAAGTGAATTCGGCTAAAAAATGCAATCGGGCAAGTAGAACAAGACCCTAACTTGCCCTGTTTATCAAGTAATGTTTTGGGCAGAGTCCTCGCAATTTAATTCATCTTTGATTAAAGAGTGGCTTGCCCTGCTCGGCAAGTAATGTTTTGGAACCTATGTTGCACCCTGAAAAAGCATAAAAAGTCTACCTTGTAAGGCACTGTACATATCCCCTCCAGGGGCACTGAGTCTGTTCTATTGTACTGGCATGACTATGCTCTAGTGGTAAAAAGCATAAAAAGTCTACCTTCTAAGGCACTATACATATCCCCTCCAGGGGCACTGAGTCTGTTCTATTGTACTGGCATGACTATACTCTAGTGGTAAAAAGCATAAAAAGTCTACCTTGTAAGGCACTATACATATCCCCTCCAGGGGCACTGAGTCTGTTCTATTGTACTGGCATGACTATACTCTAGTGGTAAAAAGCATAAAAAGTCTACCTTGTAAGGCACTATACATATCCCCTCCAGGGGCACTGAGTCTGTTCTATTGTACTGGCATGACTATACTCTAGTGGTAAAAAGCATAAAAAGTCTACCTTGTAAGGCACTATACATATCCCCTCCAGGGGCACTCAGCCTGTTCTGGCCAGCCAGCTTCCTCTCATAGTCCTCCTTCACATCCCTAGACAGGCGCTCAGACAGCTCCTGTTTGTTCTTCAGGGATTCCTCAGAGAACATCTTCAACCTGTCAAAAAACTGCAAAACAGTGCAACATTTTAAAGCATGTCAACTAGCCATCTGTCTATTTCATTAGGGACACTCATTGGTATCACCATTTGAGTGATATTTTAAGTCCAAATAGTAGTACTAGAAGCACAAGTATCTCTGACCATTTTCAAAACTTGATATAAAGTTTCCTTGGGCTATGCCTTTTCTACAACAGCACTATAACTCACATCTTCACATTTCATATTCATTTATTACGATAACAATTATTATGATTACAATTCATATTTGTTTATCACAATAAGATGTATGTGTCTCTAAACAATGTCCATTTATTAGATTAACTCTATGACATGAGATATGAAAGGTTCAAAGGCATGATCAGGAATATAGATCTTGTCACTAACCATGGATGGTATGAATAGGGATTGCAGTGCAAGTTTCACAAGAGAACAATTGCATCATTGATCTTTTCAACATGATTATCTGTAAAAGCTTTCTACTTAATGGTCCCCCTTTATGCATCCTCATTAACAAGTTAACTCAAATACATATCAGTAAGAAAATTTCATACAATTATACATCTACATTAGTGTTTCATAAATACTTACATTAGGTGGTAAACTTTCTCCCCACTGTGGCAAGACCCTTCCAAGCTTCACCTTTTTCCTAGACTTTCCATCATTTCTATGAAAAGAAGTAATCACCAATTTCAAAAACAGCAGTGTCAATATTTGATTAATTTCATGTTCTCAAACAACTTTTAGGTAACTGCTACATATCCTTTCTTATAAACTAGTCATTGCAATTTGCAAACATGGAATGTATAAATGAATGTAACTGTTTTATTGTACGAGAAAATATGTTGGAAATTCTTAGCTATGTACTGAATGATTCTTGGAAGTCAACCCTGCTAAGAAATACAACAAAAAGAATAACATGAAGTGGGTTTGGAGGCAGGTGGTTAATTCAAATGCGTTAAGTAAAAAGTTTTTCATCTGGTTAAGATTTTGGAACTGGCCTCTAATTCAATGGTCTTCCTTAACGGAGGGTTACATATGGAGACTGGATTGTACGTAAGCATCTTACTTGGTTGTATCTTTTTTCCTAGGTGGTCTGGGTGTAGTGGCGGCGTCCCCTACAGACTGACTGTGTACAGGTGAGTTACCCTGCCTGCTTCTGAGGGAGCCGGCGGATCTTACAGACCTCGACTCATTCTCCTGGTTCATCTGTGACTCCTGCAGCGCACTGATACAAACAGCAAACTCCTCAAGGCGCGCCCTGATGGAAAATATATGACAATCATTCAGGCAAGCCTGGTACTGAAAGGTTTGCGGATAATTATCAGACCGTTCACCTCGAGTTGTGCACATGGTTTGGCAAAAATATGGAAATACCTTGATATGTGTGCACAGCAGATGCAAAAGGGTTAATTGGAGCACATGGTAAGTTTAATTTATGAAGTCACATTTTCTGCAATATCAAGGTCATGTTATAACAAAATCAGAGCATATAATGGCAAAGGAAACTAGAGTACCTGTGGAAAAAACAACTCAAACCTATTAAATGTCAACTTTCACACATGTCCCAAGCACATCACTTATCATTATTTGTTTGTTATAGAAATAGATTTTGAACTTACTCATATTCTTCTTGGAGTAATTGTAATTCTTCATTGTGCTTCTTTACCAAGTCATCATACTCTTCCTTCAAAACAGACTCCTGTAGAAGATAATAAATAATGTCATTCAAAACTGCATAAAATGATAAGGAAATATAGAGTTTATAACTCAATAAAAGCCTTTTCAGCATTACTACATACTATGAAAGTT